>CM072516.1:36668542-36757656 GCA_036898135.1 Oncomelania hupensis | reverse complement strand
TTTACGGACGGCTCCAAATTGCGGATACATTATGCTTTCCGAATGTCATGATAGCGATCAACCTACCTTTGTCGGTCCAAGTTGTCCCTCCAGACACTATGCAATATACTTAGCTATCATTTGTTTATATATTTGACGGCACCGCGCTGCTGAAAAAAAGAGCTATTGTTTTAAAAAAATGTTCTGAAGTAAATAGTTATTTCCCTTGGCAATAATAATAATAATTATTATTTTAAGAAAACGTTTGGAAAATTTGTTTTAATTCATAATTAAAACGAGAAACTTAACACATTCGAGATGCTTGGGTGCTTTTTTTTTTTTTAAACAACTCAGCAGCACATGCAAAAAAAAGAAAAAAAATTTTTGCAACAAAAAACTAGTCTAGTATGGTGTATTTTTTCATACCTGAATACTCTTACATAACGCATTCATCCTAAAGATATATAATACATTAATTCTAAAACGTTTAGAAGAAATACACGCCTACAACTTACATACAAGAGTCACACTGATGTCAAACTACAAATTTAAAAAGTTACATAACGCATTCATCCTAAAGATATATAATACATTAATTCTAAAACGTTTAGAAGAAATACACGCCTACAACTTACATACAAGAGCCACACTGATGTCAAACTACAAGTTAAAAATGTACGAAAATGTTTATTGGGCCCTAAGTATGACGAAAGAAATGGGTATAGTAATTAATATCGTCCAAATGAATATGCTTTACTTGTCGCTATAGTAGACATTTTATCTCTCAAGGTTTTTATTTTTCACAATAATTTTTTATTGTTACATTTTGGGCCAGTTCTTGGTACTGTTTACAGTTTAAAAAAAGAAACATAAACAAAATACCGCATAAACTTAATTTGATTTTTATTCTTCTAGTTTAACTGAATATGTGGACAGTCAGAAGACAACGTCCCCTGACAACAGCAACTGACAAGCCGAAGTGGCAAAAACTCTCCGTGACCCTCAGGTCTCCCCAACGCCTCCGCAGGCTGAGAAATTGGATAGATGGATTAAGTGAATATGCGGACAGTCAGAAAACTACGTACACCACATTTTCAGTTTGTGCGAAACAACCGGATTTCAAAGCACTACAGGAAAGCTATCAGCCTATCCCTTTGGTCATAGATATAACAGTATAGAATGATATTGATACGGCCTGTGTACACGCTGAGAGCATCATAAGACCTCAGTTTGTGAAACATCAGTGAAATTTCCCACGACCTTCTTGACCAACACTTTCACAACCATGCACACCATTGGAGATATTAAAACAACCACCTTCACTAAAAAGGTTTGCTTACAACAAAATTAAGCACCTGTAATTAAAAATGCTATTATTTAGCAGTTAAAAGTGTGTATTTCCCCATTCAACCACACTTGCCAGCACGTCATTTATTCAATAAATAATACCCAAAGAATGAAAATAATGTTAAAGCTTTTGTTTTTAAAAACAAGAGTTTATAAACAGCAATAATAAACCTTCAGTCTTCGATCATTCGCTTGTTAAAAACAACTGAAAGTATAGACAAATGGTATTAAAATTGTAACATAGGTTAACATTATAAATGGAAAACAAATCTGTAAAGTATAAAATCATCTTTTACACTCTTCAATGGTTTTGAGTTTCTCTTGCAGGATGTGAGTAGACTGCCGGTAAGAAGCCATTCGGAGTGTTCAAGATCATCTAAAAATACGTTACGTTGTTCATGCACAGAAAAAATGGCTCCATCACATCTTATATCAGCGTCTGAGCATTACTGCCAAGCTCTGCTCACATCCTCGCCAAACGTCACTTTCACCATGCTAGCAACGTCTGTCAGTTACACTGTCACAGAGCAAAAAATAGTTGATACCAACCATGCACGAGGCCAAACAAACGCCAGTGTCACGATTTGCTGCAGGTGGTCACAGTGCAATCACACATTGTCTGTTTGACAGATGGGGGTTCGACAGCAAACTTTGATTGTTAAATTTGACATTTTTCTTTTTGTTTGGTTCTGCATTGGTTAACATTAACTGAGTAAGCATTCACACAACAGACTACTGTCCACGTCGATCTGCACACCATATACTGTAGCATATGTTCACTGAATGTTGAAGCATTATGAATATTGGACAAGAAACGTGGTTATTTGTTGACTCGCACACCTGCTAATCAGTTAGCTAAGACAAAACAGAAAGCCTGCTTTAAGTAGTACTCAAGACAGTACAAGTGGTTTGTTTCAACGGCTAACAGCAGAGTTTGTCGTGATAACCGAGTCAAACCACAACCTCTGCCGCTACAGCTGACTTCCTAAACACCAAGCAATTGTTCTTCAATTACGAGTGTCCTGCAACATTCCTTTTCCGCTTTAAGCATCACTATGCAACCTTCATCATCTCCCATGTGCAGTGAGCATGGAACTAGAACAGGGGCAAGACGCCTTTAATTCAAAACCGTACTTAACAGATAAATGATAGGGTACTTCGCTTTCCTCATCTTCTTCTTGAAGCTCAACGTCTTACGCCTTTCCATACCCCAATTCCATCAAAGAAACACAGCGAAGCAATAACAATATAGTCAACAGCCTTCCAAACATCGTTGTCATTCTTTGTTTCATTTAAAACTCGTCGGACCTGTGCACGCACAGTTAGAGCGACCGACCGACCATCAAAGCCTGACAAGTTTTGCTCAGTTAAAAAGCTGATAAACTTTGACATTCTGTTCTAAAACAACACCACCACAACATAGCCAGTTCACATGACCAGCAATAACACCACGCCATTGGTCTAGTTGAGTTCCACTGAGCTGAGCAGTGTGTTTGTAGGTGTGAGTAGGTCAACGTTTGTTAGCCGTCAATGCGCAGGCACACCAGCTGAATAGTTTCAGAGGTGACGCACAGATGGCTGCCTGAGTACGTATTTGTATGGTAAAATCTGTTTGAGCTGTGACACATTAGGTTTCACACCGCAGTACAACTGCAAGGATTGTTTGGGACACTTTGTAACCACAGTCAAGTCCGTTCATGTTGAGCTGTAAACAGTGCAAAGGGACTGAAGAGCAAGATGAGCAAGAACTAGACAGGAAGTGGTGAATAAGGCCAAACTGTCATCAACTGTCTCTGTCTGGCTTGGACTTCTTCTTCACCTTTTTCGACCTTTCCCAGCGAACCGTCTCCGCCTCCAGGGCCGCTAACTCCATCAGGCGTTGTTGGAAACTGGCCGTGGCCCCGGACAGGGGGTCGCTATACTTGGGCTCCACTGAAACACACACAAACACACACACGCCATTTGTATCAACACATAGCGTATAGTTTGTTTCAGCACACATTACATGTACTTGTTTCAACCTGCAGCGCTTGTTTCTACACGCTATATGTTTAAAAACCCACACACATTTTGTGTATTATGTAAGAAGATTATTAGTATTATGGGAAGCTACATCGGGCTTTTTTTTAGTTACTTAGGAACTAAGTAACTCATTTTGAAAAAGAAACCCTGGATTCCCACAAGCAAAACAACACGAAGTTTCATGTCCTCTGGCCTGTACAATGACGGAAGCCTAGCTAACACAACACTGTATCTTCTTCAATGGATTAGGACTACAGGGGAAAGAACAGACCGTAGCCTACCTTCTTTAGTGGACTTGATGGCGTTCCCCATGGCGCCAGAAGGCACGGTGAGGGAGGAGGGGATGGAGTTCTGATGGAGCAGTTGCCGTGTGGAAGTGGACGTGGACAAGTTGATGGGACGTCGCATGGACAAACTGCCCGAGGTGGAGGTGAAGGCAGTGGTGATCGGGCCGGAGGTGGATTTGCCCGAGGACGTGCCAGTGCTGGAGCCTCGTGTCGTCAATTGGCTAGGGCTCCATAGCGTGCCCATAGCCACCAGGTCCTCTTCGCGACCTGTAAACCATAGCAATAACATTATTTATCACGGACATTGTCCTCGTCATCATCACTGACAGGACTCCATCGCATAACGCTACCGCTAACATGGCCCTCTTCGCAACCTGCAAATAATACAATATCATTCATTAACACCAACATCGTCGTCATCATCATCAACGACCGACATGATGCATCGGCCTGTCTTCATGTAAACCGTCGTTGTTATAGTCGTCATTGTGTCTTCTTTCAGCGACAAAAACAGTAAGTCTTTACACAAGCAGGGATGTTGATTTTTTTTTTCGCGTATTACAGAAGAGTGTATGTACAGTAGACTGTAAGGGCACAGCAACCCATTGCTCAAACCAACAACATTAGTGAAGGAACGTTACCGAACACTGGATGATCACGTTGAAAAACGAACAATATCTTAGTGTTCCCAATGAACAGAAAGACAATCACCCTATTATTTATTTATTTATTTATTTATTTATTTAATCGTTCTTATATAGGACTTTTCCAGCTCAAGAGCTGCTCAAGGCGCTGGCCGACACAGGATCTAACTCAAGCCGCCCGAGGCGCCAACTTGCAGCCTTTGGGCGCATCGTAATAACGCTCCAGACAACTGAGCACAATCCTGGCCAGCCAGGGATGGGGGAGAAGGACCTAGGTGCATGCTGGGTGTGTTCTTGTCACCGGCACTCACCCCCGTCAAGGACATGAGCGTCAGGATCTTTAAAGTCCGTTATTATGGAATGTATGCGACACAGACTAGACCTCGGTTTATACTCTCATCGAAATATAAGGCAGTGTGATACTGTCAACTTTTGATGGGAAATTAAAATTGCGAACAGTGAGTTACAGTTTGTTTTTTTAACAGCTTTAGTGTATCACAAAACGCAGACAGGCACAATGAGATAGACAAAACTACTGCCATACGTCATGGTAGGACGGGAAGAGCTGCACCAATAAAAAAAAACATCATTCTTGATCACAGCCGCATTGCAATTCGATCTACACACATTTTATGGCCTCTAGCTTTCCCATCGCTCAGGCTAGAGTTTCAAGCGAACGCTAGAAAGGTGAATATCGACTCATGGCTCCACAAGCCGGCTTGGATTTACGCCAATTTTGTTACTAACGTTATTACGAACCAGGGATCTTACAGCCAGAAACACACACTGCTACAGACATGAAAGATCGAGCAATACAAGACAACAAAAACAGCAGCTTCGACACAGAAACACAGACAGGCAGGCACACAGTCACCACACACACGCACAGTACACTTCGTTCCCCCCCCCCCTCCACCACCTCCACTCCCCTCTACTCCCTCCTTCCCCCCCCCCACACACAAACACACACTGAAGAGCTGTGTGTTGGACAGAATCAAGTTACAGATTTACATAGCCCGTCTGGCAATCTTGTCTAACTTGTGGAGGAGATCCACAAGGATGCGTTCTCTCTCCACTACTCTTCACTCTGTTCACAAATGACTGTGTATCCGCAACCCCGGTTGTGAAAATGTTGAAATTTTCCGATGACACTACCCTCGAAGGTCTGATCTCTGATACGGACGAGACTGCGTATCGGGACGAGTTTCGGAGAATGGTTGGCTGGTGCTCGGACAACGACCTGGAACTGAACGTCTCGAAGACAAAGGAGGTCGTGATCGATTTTCGCCGAATAAAGGTCCCGGTATTGCCCCTTGTCATCAATGGGGAAGCCGTTGAGCAGGTCGACTCGTTCAAATTTCTCGGTTCCGTCATCTCGAGCGACCTGAGTTGGAATAATAACACCACGTCTATTGTAAAAAAGTGCCAACAGCGTCTCCACTTTCTGAGACAGCTGCGAAAGTTCGGTATGTCTAGTAAAATTATGGCACAGTTCTATCGCGCGGTGATAGAGAGCATTTTGTGCTTCTCTATCACTGTCTGGTACGGCAGCACAACTGCGATAGAAAAGAAACAGCTCGAGCACATTGTTGAGACTGCCTCCAAAATACCTGGTTGCGACTTTCCATCTGTCGCCTCCATTTTTACAACGCGAATGAAACGGAAAACGGAAAAGACAGTCTGCGATCCATCACACCCAGCCAACAGTCTCTTCGAGCTTCTGCCCTCTGGCCGTCGGTTCCGTGCTTTAAGAGCCAGAACTTCTCGATTCAGAAACAGTTTCTTCCCAGACGCTGTCCTCAATACATCACCAACCATGGGATGATCTGTATAAACTGAAAACTCACAACCATTGCTTTATTTGTACCTTTGTGAAATAGGAGTATGCTATGTTGTGTGTGTGTGTGGGTGTGTGTGTGTGGGTGTGTGTGTGTGTTGTGTTGTGGTGTGTGTAGATTTGGATGTGAAGCTTAACATTCTTAATCATTCTCATCATTTTATTTAATGCTGTTAAACTGTTTTACTGCTGTATTTTGTTTTACTTGCAGGGTGTGTTTGACTCCATAACTTTATATGACTGATGTATGTTTAACACTGTGTTTACCTATCCTTTAGTGCTGTATACATGTTGTATGCCAAGGAAGCGTATGACACGATGAATGCGTGTGTGACTGTGCAAGAAATAATGTATTTCATTGTCGCCATGCCACACCAAAATCCTTGAAACGTTTTTACTTGTTGAATAAATATTCTTATCTTATCTTATGATTATGAAAAAAGAAAAAAAAACCACCTGTTAAGTTCAAGGAGACACAAAAAGTTATGTAATAAGACAAAGGAAGTAACAGTATCTATGACATAATCCATAATAATTTACTAATATAGACAATTCTTCCAGGATTGTGAATTTCAGAGTTACAGATCTGTTTCAATTTTCACAGGTAGTGTTGCCCCACCAGCAAACAAATAAGTTAAAAAAATATTTTAAGAAAAACAAAAACTCTGTCAAAATTAAGGTTTTGAAATAAATCTACATTCATTTGTTATATGCTTATTAGTAGCACCATCGTTGATTGTAAAAACAGCCCCGCCGCGCCAGTTGGTACAGTAGGCAAAGTAGTTTGTTTTCAGAACAAGGAAGAGACGCCTAAAATTCAAAACTTAGCGATCGTTTTGAGCAACGAATATCCTTATATAATCTTTTTAATATGATAACAGTGCCATTTTCCAGGTAAATTTGTTATCTCACACACGTACGCGTACACAAAAAAAATGAAATCAACGAAACACCCTTAATACCCAGGGCTTGTTAAGGAAATGATAGGAAAGGTCTCTCTGGCCATTCACTCACGCACCATGTTTTTCTGATAAGCCTGCATTACATATTACACCACTGGCCCGCACGTATCTTTAGATCAAATGGCTATCACTATCATAATGTGCTTTTTGAGTTTGTCATGAAAAGGTACGCCACATATACCTGCGGCGCCATTGGCTCGCTGTGTGAGGATCTGGTCAGCCCTGAGTAAGTTGTTCTTCAGCCCGTTACGCAAAGGAGACTGCTTGGAGGGGGGCAAAGAGTTGGCCAGCGGCCTCAACTCTTCTCGCTCACGCTCGAACGAAACTGAAACACGCGGCACCATAAAATTATGAATAAATAAATCAACTAAATGTATCACAGATCCACCATGTTTTGAAAACCCTGAATCTCCGAGAACAGGATTAAAACCCTGTTCCATGCCAGGAAAAAAAGTCGTCCATTAGGTACAAACAGACTAGTACAAATCCATAGTGGGCATTTCAGACATTTTAGAGATATAAGGTCTGAATCTGAAATTGTCATATCTCAAACAAATAATATCTACAAGAACAACACCAACCCTGACACGATATCAGTTAATGTTTTATCTAATCACTGAGCTGAAGAACTTTCAAGAAAAGGAAAAAAAATCCACCTAACTAAATCAATAACTAAAAATAAAAAAATAAATAAATACAAAAAAAAATAAATAAAGCTAGAAGGGCAAAGCCCATATGAGTCACATGCTCCTTATGGAACTCGCAATACTTAACATGAAAATGAGTGCCCAGAGAAAAAAGAAAAGAAATGGTGGCATTAAAATGCAGAGTAATACCGACTTGATCTTTCTATGCTCTGGGCCTTGGGATGGCCCTGACCTTCTGCTCCAAATACACTCATGTATTATCAAATAAAGTACAGCAAAAATTGTATTATGTCACAAAAAACGATGACTTTAACCTTCAATGACCTTGACATGACCTTGACTTTAAAGTGATCTCTCATGCATATCTGATCAAATAACCCAATGTCATGCATTCACTGATCATTTATGAGGTTTGTTGGGTATACACCAACTTAGCACATTTGGTTGTGATTGTTAAAATAGGTTCCACGCACTTGGCCACGTTAAAGTTTGTGCACAGACGGCGGATAGACAGACGGACATTTTGTTTTCAATATCATTTTTTGGACTATTTAGGAATCCTCTCGCACAGATTTGCAAATCTTTGGATATCTTTTTTAATTGGGGGGAGGAGAGGGGTTGAGGAGGAGTAGGGAAGGAAGAGGGGTTGTGACTCGCACTGCTACGTATATGAGTCAATAAACTAATAAAATAAAAATTTAAAAAAAAACGATAAATAAATACACAAATAAACTAATAAAATGAACAAATAAATACATGAAAAAAAAATACACAGCAGAAATTGTAGACAACCCATTACTTACATATTACAGCTTTGTTCAAGCATTGCAACGTGCACCATCTACAAGCTGACAGACCCAACTGAGAATTGTATTTGCTAAATAAAAATAGCCTCATGACCAAAACTTAGTGTGCACCTTGGCCACAAAATCTAAGAACACATGACACTTTTGTTTTTACCCCATGAACAATTTAATTAACTGTCTAGCCAGCCTAATAACGGTGACACATAAAAAGAGAAAGGACATAGATACGACTTTCTGCCACACAACAGATTCTAACTGCCTTAAGGCTAGCCTTTCGATGGTCACAGTTGTTAGTGTTTTGTCTTGTTATTAGCAGTCATGCGCAATAATAATAATAATGCACGCATTGTAGGAAGACCGTCATCTGCGAGTTAGTGAACACAGCACTCTGGTTGTTTTTCTTCTTTTTTCCTCTAGGACCGTCTGTAATACTAAATAGCCATTGACCTGTGTTCCTGAATCTTTCATGGCATATTTAAGTTTAAGGGTAAAAGACCGATAACGAATAAGAATAGCTGATCTTTAACAGTTAGTAAAGTTGTATGCGTACGAGAGAGATAGAGAGAGACAGCGTACGAGAGAGAGATAGAGAGAGAGAGAGAGAGAGAGAGAGAGAGAGAGAGAGAGAGAGAGAGAGAGAGAGAGCGTGTGTTTGTGTGTGTGTGTGTGTACCTGTAAAACGGCACGAATGAGGAACGGAATTTGCCTTTTTTAGTACAAAATGAGGTAATTTTGTCGTTCCCCGTTTGTCTGCCGTTCCTCATTTGTTCTAAGTACATGGCAGTGTAGTTGTAGTGCATGTGCACTACAACTACACTTCACAAAGTGTACTTTAAGTGCATGTGCACTACAACTACACTTGGCCAAGTGTAGTTGTAGTGCACATGCACTACAAGTACACTTGACCAAGTGTAGTTGTAGTGCATCTTCCAGACGGGTAGGATAAGGAACTTTCCTCGACGATTAGGGTAAGGCACCCGCCTCGACGGGTAGGTTAAGGCACCTGTTTAAGAAAAGGGTTAGGGTCAGGGCTAGTTGCAGCGCTGCAACTAGCCCTGACCCTAACCCTTTTCTTGAAGGGGTGCCTTACCCTACCCGTCGAGGCGGGTGCCTTACCCTAATCGTCGAGTAAAATTCCTTATCCTAGCCGTGTTTTTTAACAAACTTGACCTAATTCGCCGCCTAAGGAGCGCGAAGTAGGTCAATTTACCCCATTTATACCTCGTACACGCCTGTGTGTGTGGTAGTGTGTGTGTGTGTGTGCGTGTGTGTGTTACATTATGCATGCATGCTTTATTTATATTCGTGTTTTGTTCAATATTTTCATATACATTGTGTGTACTTATACACTGCGTGTATGTTACATTACGGATGTTGCAATGAAAATAACAGCATCGTGAAGAGTTCGCTGTGGTGTCTTTAGCAAGTGGGAGGCCCTTGGGCGGCTTGAGTGAAATCCTGTACCTTGAGCAGCTCCTGAGCTAAAAAACCGCAATGTAAGAACACACAAAACAATTTGTGTTAAGTGCGAGCGCAAACAGAGATTTGCAGTTGCGCTCTTGTTTTCTTTGTCTAAAATAAAGCGCACGCGTTACTTTCGAGAGTGTGCTGTTGGTAGTTAACACATCATGCTACATCTACACCGACAGACAACTTCCAAATCTTGATTCCATGGATGGAACAACAGAGCCATGGGAAAAGGGGCACTAATCAGTTATTTTCTCCATACCACACAGCAGACCTACAACGAAGAATACAAATCATGGACATGAGCTGCTACAGAAGACTTCTGGGCATTTCCTAAACCCAGCACATCACCAACGACAAAGTCCGACAGACCATCACACAAGCCATTGAACAACACGATGACATGCTCACAGTGGTGAAGAAACGAAAACTTCGATGGTATGGTCACATCACCAAAGCATCAGGCCTTGCAAAAACCATCATACAAGGCACGGTACAAGGAGGTAGAAGAAGAGGGAGACAGAAAAAGAGTTGGGAGGACAACATTCGAGAATAGACTAGCTTGACACTGAGCGAAGAAAAAGATGAGAGAAAGATGGAGTATGCTGGTTAAACGATCATCTGTGGTGTCACGACTGTCGAGTTACTGGATAGGATCTGATATAATAGGATAGGATAGGAAGGATAAGATAGGACTAGCTGGACAGTGAGGGGGTAGGTAGCCTGACATTACCATTACGGACACAAGAGGATACAGGACAAAGTAGTGATCTCATGAGTACAGAGGTGAATCGAAGCTAGACTGAAGCTACTGACAAAAAGAGAGGTGTAATAGTGCTGGTAGTTCAATGATGCTTTATGCGTTCTACGAGATATGCGCACTGACTGTCAGATCTGACACAAACATGGGCAAGGAAAAAAACTGCACGGTTCTAAACAATTGAAATCTGTTGCATGATAAATTATACTACACAAAACTTCTTTCACTGATTGCGGCAATTCAGTTCACTCTGACCACAATGCTTTCACACTTATAGGTTTTTAACGACACTGGAACCTTTTTATAGTTTCACTCTTCAAAATTGAATACAGAGTATGTTGTGTTTCCAATGTCTAATAATGGAGGTACTAAGGAAGTCCACTAACCTTTGTCGTAGTTGGGGTTCTTGCGACTGCCGCCTCTAGACGTGGGTCTCTTGTTGCCGTGGAGATCCAGCTCTTTCAGCTTCTTGTCCGCCCCCCTCGTGTCCCACGCCCCCAGGTCGCCCGCCGCCACCTCGTCCACATGACCTCTGAGCCCTGAGCCGGCCCCTGAACCGGGAAACCCCGAGCCCTCCCCATTGCCGTACAGGAGGTCGGTGCTGGAGAAAGGCACAGTAGACGTGCTGGAGGAACTGAAACACAAGACACAGAAATGCCTTTCATATAACAATGCAATGTTTATGATTCATTCAAGAATATCATATTCCCTTTGGGAAAAACATAGGATAGCATCAATTACTGTACATAATTATACATTATCAATGATACACAATGATCAGACAAGGTGCGTGATCCCATGTGTCATTGACAGCTCAGCAAGGACGGTCACCAGCTGCATCATTAACATTGCGTTTAAGTTTGAAACACCCAATGCAATTTCCATCATTTATGTAAGAATGACACATGGTATAGTAGGCAGAATTTCAATTTTAAAAACTTAGCTATAAACCAAACTTAGAATCCTCTCTGCAAAGAAAGCAGGAATTATTCTTCATCTTCATGATCAATCATATATTAATAGTCAGACACAGTGATTTGTCGTTTTGTTGAAAGCTCTGAATCGACGGGCAATCCAGAATAAGGAATTATTCTACATTATATCATACATTATCAACCAATAGCCAAAACACAGTGATTTGTCATCTTGTTGAGAGCTCAAAACGGTCAGTCCAATATAACTTGGTGAGCACACCTTTTTCAACAAGTCGGGTTTTTTTGTTTTTGTTTTTTAAATCGTGTACATTTAATCGTGGTGCCAGTTATTTCAAAAAGCAAGACGGCGACCAAATACAGTGAAGAGCTATGCAAAATATCCTATCCTATCCTATCCTGTAACTCTGTAACTCGAAAGTCGATGGGGCACCAAAGATGATCGTTTAACCAGCGTTCTCCATCTTTTTATGTCCTCAGCAACCTTCATGGCTTCGCTTAGTGTCATTCTCGAATGTTGTCCTCCCACCTCTTTTTCTGTCTCCCTCTTCTTCTGCCTCCTTGCACCGTGCCTTGCAGGATAATCTTTGAAAGGCCTGCCCTGCTGACTTGGCAAAATGAGCAAGATATTGGCAAAACTAAAAATGAAAAGAAACAGAAAGACGATAATTTCGTTGAAGGATTACAGTAAATGTCAGTTTATGCTGACACAAATAACGCAGGTAGTTATGGGGACGACGTGAATTCCAGTCCTACAGGGGACGAAGAAATGCTGGAAATTTGTCATGCAACGGTCAAAACGACGATGACAACGACAACTGCACAGCCCGTTTAGTCAACAGTACAGGAATACACAGGAAAACAATTCAAGATCAGGCCATAACGAGTATTTCTGCTAGTAGAAGTAAGCTTACTACCGTTGCATGTTACCTGATAGGCTTGGCCGAAGAAATCCCCATCTACGAGTGAGGGCCAAGGATAGGGCATAGCGACTTTTATTATCTTGAGTCAGCAACAACGGGTTGAATCATATTCGATTACATGTATAGTGTAGTTTAAAAAAATAAAATGGCCGCACCAGTCGATAACCAATGTAAGTCAAGTCACTACAATAGAACGGTTGACCGCCAAATACAGAGCAAGAACTGTTTAGTTAGTAAAAGCACAAGTAATAAAACCTGTCCCTACTAAAGCAACCACGTAAATTCCGAGTACCCAACTTTTCTAAGCTCACCACCCTGTACAAGCCCACTCTAAACTACACTTTATACAGCTGGTTGAAAAGTAACTCCCTATTGGACATTGCTAGCAGTTTTTGTAAACAGAACTGCTTTTGCTTGAAACACAATGTACTGTGATCTTTACCGTGGGGGTACAATAGAATTCCCTGTCTCTTATTTGCTTATTGGTTTGCGGATCTGAAGGTCCCGGGTTCGAGCCCAGGCCGGGGCATTGTGTTGTGTCCTTGGGAAAGACACTTTACTCCCGTTTCCTACTCCTTCGGATGAGAGTACAAACCGAGGTCTAGTCTGTGTCGCATACATTCCATCATAACGGACTTTAAAGATCCTGACGGTCATGTCCTAGACGGGCGAGTGCCGGTGACAAGAACACACCCAGCATGCACCTAGGTCCTTCTCCCCCATCCCTGGCTGCCCAGGATTGTGCTCAGTTGTCTGGAGCGTTATTACAATGCGTACAAAGGCTGCAAGTTGGCGCCTCGGGCTGCTTGAGTTAGATCCTGTATCGGCCAGCGCCGTGAGTCGCCAAATACGGCAAAATATGTGCGCTATACAAATCCTCAATAATAATAATAATAATAATAATAATAATAATAATAATAATAATAATAATAATAATAATAATAATAATAATAATAGTTTCTTTTCACAGTGACGAGAGCAGTACCAAGCTTCTATGGTAATCGCGATATTATACCGAAAGGAAGAAAGAGCAAAGGACATTCGAGCTCTTTCATTGTTGAAAACAAAGCCCTATACTATTAGAATCTTATAAGCCCTGGGCTTCAGTTTGTGAACGCAAGCGTCAGTCATGTACAGCACAACGCATGCATTGTGCCTATTAGTTTCATTTGGGCTTTGTGGATCTGTCCAGGAAGATCAATAGCTCTTAAAAGGCTTGAGCCATACTCGTCAGCAGTACAATCAGGCTTATCATGTTCTACCCTCTAGTACTGTTGGGACACGCTTATCGATGCCCGCTTTACAGCACACAGCGTTGCCGTTACACGCCAGGCTTTACCTCTCGCAAGTAGGCTTACTTAAATCCTCGGTGAGTCTCAGATGTAAGGCCTTGTCGAATCTCTTCTACGCTGTGTGCTTAATGTCGTGTTGGAGGAAACTAGAGTACACATGCAGACCTACGATTAAAATGATACAAGCAACGGCTGACATTTTTCGGAAAAATACTCTTCGGTCTATTCTTACTGAAAACAAGCACAAACGACATGTGACAATCAAATAGAGCGACCAAAAAACTTAGATGATAATATAATCAGGCATGAAAATAATACAAACACTTGCAAATGTTACGCATAATAATCACGAATGAAAATAAAACACAAATGTCGCACATAATAATCACGCATAAAAAATGAATAAAACAAACACAGGATATATTATGTCGCAGATGATAATTACGAATGAAAATAACATAAACACCTACATATATTTTTTTTCTCCCTCCTTATTAGCGCTTTTCTGCAGGTACTGAATATTCAGGAGGGTTTCTTCGTCCCAGTGCCACTCCAACTCGCGATACAGGCAAAGTAATTAATCTAACTCATGGCGACGCAGGAGGGGAGCCACATTACAGGGCGAAGAAGCCAGAAGATTCCCCAAACTCGGACGGATATCGGTTTCTTAACCTCCATTAGCCCGGCCTTTAAGCTTTCCTTGCGGGATATTGCCTACAAGATGATGCTTATCCCGTGTCTCTAGGACTACTCTCCCACCCTACCTGCGCTTCCTCCAAATAATATTCTCAGCCGTACCACATTACACTGGTCACTGCAGACAGCATATATATAAAATACGACATTGCCAACTTGAAGAATTTTTAAATCTTCTTGAACTGTAGATTAATGTCAACACTTCACGCAAAACGAATGCAAACAGATTGTTCCCTGTTTTCGAAAAATCCATTATTGAACGATACTCGAATTTGCATTTATCATCGTCGTCATCGTCATCATCATCATCATCAATCATCATCGTCATCATCAATCATCATCGTCATCATCAATCATCATCGTCATCATCAATCATCATCGTCATCATCAATCATCATCATCTACAACAACAACAACAGCACATTTAAGCTGCAGCAGCATTTTCTTCTGCATTTAGATATCTTGTTATGATTTTTTTCCCTCTGTCATACATTTAGCAGGGAAAGGTGGGAGGTATGAGCGTTGGAAACAATGGTTTTGGCTTCTGCCAACCACTGACACTAATTCCCGCCCCGCTATCGATCTTGTTTCTAGTTTGCTCTCTCTCTCTCTCTCTCTTACACACACACACACACACACACACACACACACCTACACTCACACACATCTATTCTGCATGCCTCAATGTATTATGAGTAATTTACAATCATTTACACAGTTTAAAAAATATATTTAAAAAACATCTCGCAGTAAAAGGCGATGCAAACAAACACATATTTCAAGCTTTGTTGTTGGGTGTTGTTTTCCCAAACAGATTAAAAATGCAAACGACTAGGTTTGCCGAAAGGAACCTATACTTAAAAGTAACGCTGTTTAAGATGACTGTTGGTGCGTGAGGGATATTTCATTTATAAACCAATAGACGACTACACGCACAAGCAAGAAAACGACATGGAGCCAGACGGTTGAACGCCAAAGGAGGTAAAACACACAAGCCAGAATAGACGGTTCTCTATTTCGCTAAAAGCTTCCTCGGGAGTTAAAAAGCCAAAATGCTATACAAACCGTGCCAATAATACGAGTTTTATATTTAACAACAACAACAACAACAGGTCACTCTACATACAGTAGTCAACAGAGCCACGCGGACACAATAAGTATTTCAAAGCGTGACACAATAGACCACACAACTCAATACTAACAGTAAGTTTTACTGACCTACTACGGTTGTTTGTTTCAGTAGTGTCCCCTGCAATACGTGTCCTGTGGACGTTATACGATAGAGGTCAGTCAAACAGTCAGTCAGGGAACACTGGTTAGTCAGTGTACACGTTAACAACCACAAAGATGAGAAGACACATATTGGGAACCACGCATGGCTGATCTCGCAGGACCCGGCATGCCGAAAAAAAACTGGCCACAACTGGCCCAACAACATCAAGTTCCCCCTCCTACGATCTCACTTCGGGAGGGAGATTTTGATCACAGTCAGCATCCCACAGACAGATCGATACAACATCCCTTGTTTCATCCGCTCACGCTGGCACCCAGTTCTCTCTCTCTCTCTCTCTCTCTCTCTCTCTCTCTCTCTCTCTCTCTCTCTGTGAGTGAGTGAGTGAGTGTGTGGGCATGAGTGTATGTGTGTATCTCTGGTTGTGTGAATGAGAGAGAGAGAAAGAGAGAGAGAGAGAGAGAGAGAGAGAGAGAGAGAGAGAGAGAGAGAGAGAGAGAGAGAGAGAGAGAGAGAGAGAGAGTTATCCTTCATTCAACCGGCCTTTCACAGACAAACGATTCACTTTTTTATCACACACGTACATGTATACATGTATACACAAGCAGGCGAAAAGAAATTTTAATTTTAAAAAAGGTTTCAGACCAATCTTTGAAGCAAATGAAACGATGACTTTTCATACACACTTTCAAATGAAACAGAAATTGACTTCAAATGACACAACTCAAGTTAATATGGCCACATCACCTGAACTTGTAACTTCACTCTGGAGGGAAAAAAAAAGCAATGAATGCAAATTTTCAAACAGTCAAATTTTAAGCACTACTATTTTGTAGTGGAGCTCACGAGGCCTTCTTGGCAACTGAACTAAAACTCTCCAGCACACACTCACGGTCGACATTATACTGGCACACAGAAGTAACTTACTCAGCGGCCGAACTTCGGCGGCCCTTGACAAAGGGTCTGAAGGCACTGGAGCCGATCCAAGAGTTTTCTGGGTAGATGAAATTAATCTTTCTTCCGTTGGAGCCCCGTGTAACCAGCTCCACCAGATCGGAGGCAGCGCTCATATTGCATGGCTAGGTCACTACGGATCTCTCATACCGCACACAATATCTACTCGTTGTACCGATTAACCCAGCTCTGTCTCTGTCACCGTCTAAATTAGAACAACCTTGATGATGATACCAAAGACGCGTGTCCAAGCAGAACTGTTTGCATTCTTGCACAGGCTACTGTCTATACCAGATCACAATATTGTCACTACCAAATCACAAAGAGATTCTCTAGTGTAGAAATGCGAGCCGATTGCTGTTTCTCTTGAGCTCAGAAAGAAATTTTACATAACTATAATTCTACTCACCGAATAAAAAGTATACAAAAATAAATAAATAAATCAATGGAAATACAGTGCGAGTCAGCTCTCCTGGCCAAACTTCTCTTCTTCAGTGTGAGTGAACGCTAGCCCCTACACTCCATGCCATGGAAATGAAGTCCATGATAATAAATGTGCAGATATCAATGAAACATTCCATAGCGCTAATTATCTATTGCTACGTGCAGGAGACGCTACTGGTGAGCGACCAACAGCCATTTTTTGTGGTCTCGTAGCAATATTCTGAATGCGATATAAATGGCTTTACATAATTCCTTTGACGGTAATAAAGACTGGTCGACTTGAATGGAATAATTACGCGCCTAAAGGCAGAAAGTGGGTGTTTCGGGCCCCTTGAGTTAAATCCTATATTGGCCAGCTCCTTGAGCAGCTCTTGAGCTAGAAAAGCGCTATTTAAGAACAAAAAAAGTGTATGACACGCAAGAGGGGCCGGGTAGCTCAGTTGGTAAGAGCGTCTTGCTAGTAACCGAAAGGTCGCTGGTTCGAATCCCGGAATGGTCAACGTGTGATCATATTATTTTCCCCTTTACCAACAACTGGCCCGCTGGTGTCAGTATAAATCGGTCCAGTAGTCACCTATGTGCGAAAGTGTCGTGTGACTATAATCTACAAACAACAACAATGACACACACTGGTCTGCCTAGTTTTACATGCAGCTGTATGTCTAAACGTCTATACGCTAACTTGCCTTGCATTTGTTAAAAATATATATATTTAGTGTAAACAATTTGAATCAGGCACTTTTCGTGATTATATTTAGAGCAAAAAAATCAATATGGATATTATGGAACTGGAACCAAGTCACATTAATGCCTAAACCTTATTTCATTGTAACGTTGTATTTAGTTCTGAATTCAGGCAAAACACAGGTTTGGTTTATCATACCACACAATGAAATCATATAAAACATGTCCCTAAGTAGTGAAAGCAAAATAACACACGCACAATCTCCAAGTAACCGAAACAACCCTGTATACTAACAGTTTTTAGACTGACTTAGACTGAGGCGTTTCCCTTTTCGAGCAGAAATTTAACTGTGTTGCATAGACGGACGAGCATTGAACATTACCGTTACTACTACACACAAGTAAGTAAGCCCACTAGAGACAGCAATGGTAGCATGCCAACCTTCAATCACTACATAAATGTCGCTAGCACACGGGGACATGAATAGATTCGTTAGCACCGGCTTTCTAAAGATAGTGTCCTCGAGGTTTCGAGAGTTCATAACCCCACAACCCCTCTCCCAGAACACGCGCTCCCACCTACTCCCCAAAGGGAAAACACATTTTCACCCTTCCTCCCCGAGTACAGAAATCAATATCACCCTTTCTCCCCTCCATCTCCTTTCCTTCCCAAGAGTCAAATCAGATCCCCTCCCTGTTGTTTGTAGATTATAGTCACACGACACTTTCGCATATAGGTGACTACTGGACCGATTTATACTGACACCAGCGGGCCAGTTGTTGGTAAAGGGGAAAATAATATGATCACACGTTGACCAATCCGGGATTCGAACCAGCGACCTTTCGGTTACTAGCAAGACGCTCTTACCAACTGAGCTACCCGGCCCCACTATCCCCTCCCTCACACTGATCGCCCTTATCTGTCACTGCAAGGAAAAGCGTGCCAAGATGATAAGGGACAGATAAGCGCATTTTAACAGGTCAGAGCGGGTGCCCCGCGCTGATCTGCCGATCAATAATGTGCTAAGAAGGTTTAGCCTCCCTTTATGTACTCCACACAGCGAGTGTCTTTTACATTTAGCCAGCTGTACTGATTTAATATTCCCACAATGATCCCCCTCCCTCCCCCCAGCACTCATTTCTTAAACAATGGCTACTAAACAAAGGCAAGACGAATACACAGGTAAAACCTACTCTTCTTCATATTTTAAAGGCAAGAGTGAAATATTCGATAAAAAGAGAAACAGCAATCCCATTATAGAAAAGACGGAAAGAAGGAAGAAAGAAAGCATAGTTTATAAAAAGAAGAAAAGACAGGAAAGGAGTGAGCGTACAAGCGCGCGCGTGAGCTTGAGAGAGAGAGAGAGAGAGAGAGAGAGAGAGAGAGAGAGAGAGAGAGAGAGAGAGAGAGAGAGAGAGAGAGAGAGAGAGGGTACGTGAGAAGAGTGTCCAAAGGCTGTTAAGCAGTTTACTGTTTGGGTGTTAGTGCACAATAAAGGTTCATTTAAATTCAAGAATTATTTTTCCTTTAATCAATACGGAATATTAAAATATAATTATATGTTCTGTACAAAGAACTGCGTGCCTTTCAACACACTGGAAGGGAAACGGACGTACAAATATCAACAAGAGAATACGAACGCCTCAACAGAACTAGTGTCTTTGTTGGTCTGGCACTTCTTTATACTAAGTGCAATCAGCAAGAGCTGTTACTTCTCGAGACTTGCGCTATATAATACTTCACTCTCCTCCTCATCGTCACTTGGTTTTGTACCTTCCTGCTGCCAACCCCAAACAGGATAATTCACAGACAAGACCGCTAAATAGTTATTAAAAACAGTGATGAGTGTATGTAATTTTAAAATAATTGTCAAAAAATAGTGTATAATAATGACCGAATCTCTACGAGCCTTCGCAAAGAAGAAAACCTCAATGAATGCGATGGCTAAAACACACAATAACCTGCAGGCCAAAGGCTTAGAATCAACTTCATGATCAAATAAATCTTACTTTCCTCTACCCAAGGTTAAAGATACCAACAAACAAAGAACTGAACTGAACTAGAAAAATGGTAGCGGATAAAGAATGCATGGTATAGTCGAGAGAGGGAGGCAACCGGATGCGCTTGGGAGGGTCACTCGGCTACACATATGTGACGACACGAGTTTTCGACGCACGCTAAGATCAAGCTGTGTCAGATTGTGTATAGTGTAAAGTTTCATATCTCTAAGAATGCGATGTGCAAAGTTTGAATCAGCAGTCTGTATTGTGTATGTTATGATAGGAATGTATGGTTTTTACGTGCGAAACGCATAGCTCGCTGGGTATTAGGGGGGCTGAACGAAACTCGTTATCTTGTACTGTGGACTGAGAGAAGGTTTAGGCCTCAGAGTCAAGTTGGTAGCGCTTACTATCAGAAGGATATTTTGGCTGAAGTATGACTGCTGCTATCACAGGATAGAATTAGAGTCAATTTCATAAGGGTTGTGTTATCTTGTGTTAGAACCACCCGAGGTCTTGCTCCTTCGCATGGACAAAAATGACCAAAGTACTGTAAACATTGCTTTAGAGAAGGAATTCTTTAGCAGTGGTGGAAGGATTATGACTGCCACCATTTCTGTGTGAATAGGTGTCTTTTCTTAAGGGTGTGTACTCTTTGCTTAGGGACCGCCCAAGGCTCAGTGATCTCGACGGTGCTGAGATGCTCCATGAGCATAGTTTAGCGCATTGAACAAACCATCTACTCTCAGCAGATAGTATTGTATTGTGTTGTGTTGTGTCGTGGAGTGGTGTTGTGTGTTATCTGTACTTCACAGGCCGAGGACTTGAAGGTGAGTGTGTGCCCAGTATCTCAGTTCTTTAGTGGCTATGCACTCCGAGCATGCGTACGCGAATGAATGATATTGGATGAGGGGGGAAGTGGATATATTTTGTTAAATCATATTTTTTATATGATTGTCTTGTTTGAATATGTAAAATTAATAATGTTGTTGATATTGTTGCCAAATGAGCTCAAAGGTGATGATGAAGTATACATGATAATATGAGAGGGAGAGGTGTGATGAGCATGAGAGAGGGGTGATGATGTAATATAGTATGCTAGAGAGGGATGAATGTGAGAGAAAGAAAACAATGTACTATAGTTTGGAGAGGGGTGATGAAGGTGAGAAAGAGGATGAATCAAGATTGTTGACTAGAAATGGAATTATAATATGCATTTGTATGAACAATCATATTTATGAGAAGGTGTACAAATTATAGAAGTATGAATTGTTGTAATGCATAAGTAAACAGGTCAAGATGGCGGACGGCGGAAGGAGTTATGCCCCATGTATTGCTTACATTTATTTGAAATAGATTAGTAAGACGATTTATTTGTTGTCCAGATTGGACCTATTCGCTGTTTTTTCTGTTATTTCTTCTGCTGCCTCCGCTGCCGGTTCCCCATTCTGGCGTTGAGGGTGCTGCACTGAGACGGTTGTGTGATCATCGCCGCCTGGGCACCCCGTGACACCCCAGATGACCGAGAGACGATCGCTTGGGTTTTCTATATACATACGGCACAGCGCACTTTCACAGCCATACATACATTTCACTCACATAAAACATACTACATATTCAGTGAAGTTTAGAGCATTGTGCATTTACTATCTTTGTGTTGTTGCATCATTTGGTGATTTTCTGGAAGGCAAGAGTGTTATAGACAGTGAACATTAAAATATCAAAGCCAGACAGTTTAATTGAATACATCCTTCAAGTCTTGCAGACTGAATTTTTAAACCTTTAGTCGGATTTACTTCAGCTCTATTTTCTTATTGTTGCATATTGTTGTGTGGGCATCTTGTGTACAGTGTCAAGGGATTCGGATTAGACAAGGGAGGTAATTGTTCGTTAATTGTGGGGTTGTGGGTCCGGATAAGGGTTGGGGGTGGTTTAGATTTCCCATTCTCCTGTATGTTTGTGGTTGAATAAAAGAGCGTAAATGTTCATCTGGCATTTGTGTTAGTTTTTTTGGTTTGTGAGTTCGATTCCTCCACTCGCTGTTTGAGCTGATAGATCACTGAACCCACTCGGGTGACGTGACAACATAGTTTTTGTAAATCACTTAAACTTTACTGTTGGTTGTGTGACTGACTATCTGCCAAAAGGGGACAACGTATTGGCTCGAAACTATAATTGAAATAAACACGCGAAGCGTTTAATTGCTGAATACGCACGTCAGTATTGTGCGACGATCTGCACTGTAAAAAATGTTAGCACAAAGCGCGCAGACCTAAAGATCTACGTGCACACGGAAATAGATAATAGATACGCGCCTTGTACGATTGAAAGAGGCGGTAGTGTGCATTGAACTTCCCTCATTCATAATTCATTGGTCAATTAAGACTAATAGCACGATTGAAGCAAACGACCATGGCAACAGCACACGATGTTTACGTTTTAAAGTACCCAAGGCACAGGATTCGGGATACTTAAGTAGCGCCGTCCACACAAGTTATGCTGTGGTTTATTAATGACTTCCTCGATTTTGTTTCTACTGCATTTAATGTTGACGTCAGTCAAAACACACACACACACACACACACACACACACACACATACATACACGCGTGCACGCACGAACTCACATATACCAGTAAATAATTTATTTTATTCGAATTGGATTATGAGAAGGATATTTTATGTTTGTTTGTTGTTTTTTTAATTATATATATATATGTTAGTTTTGGCCAGTCTCTAAAGTGTCTTATCTGTACTCTTAAGTGTCAGTCAGAACGTTGTCACGTGTCTCATGGTCGGTCAGTCTATATGCTAACGTGCCTTAATGCCGGTCAGTCTCACCATCGCTCAATGCATTTCCTGTAATATCAGCTGCACTCCTTATTGAACACACATTTCGACTGCTTTACTGCTCAGTGCAGAGCCCTAACACCCGGCAATTGCATTATTAACAACGATGATATGGCGACTACGATGGCGATGATGATGATTTTGAAGAAGAAGAAGAAGAAGAAGAAGAAGAAGAAGAAGAAGAAGAAGAAGAAGAAGAAGAAGAAGAAGAAGGAGAAGAAGAAGAAGAAGAAGAAGAAGAAGAAGAAGATGATGATGATGATGATGATGATGATGATGATGATGATGATGATGATGATGATGATGATGATGATGATGATGATGATGATGATGATGATTGGAGTGGTAAGGTTGAGGACTTGGACGTGAAAATGTGGTCTGTAAGTGCAAGTGTGACATGTAGAGCGTGCTTTTGTTGAAATGCTTCAGTTCACAACATGAATATGTCATAGCAAGCAGGGCAAAGGACTCATGAATGTTTACCTGTCACAAAGCGACTCGTCATCAGTGTCGGGAGACACAGGGCGCAGCGCGTCATCGACACCAGCGACCATCTCACTGTCCTCTTTGTCCCGACACGCTGCCGTCTCTGAATGTTGGCGACGACCAGGAGAATGTTCAGCGTCACAAGAGTTCTTGGTCTTGTCCAATCCATTGCTGTAATAAACTGTCTCTAGCTTGTCGGGAGAATGACCGTGAGTTTTTTTCGTTGCTTCGGTATGAAAGTCGTCCTTTTTTCTATAAGTTTCTTTATAGTGCGATGGGTCGTGGATAGCTGCACTTACGGAGACTTCACTTTGATGTCCACGCCCCTGTGTCGTGCCCTGTCCGTGACTGGTGACACACACGGTTTCAGCCATACTGACCGATAAGCTAATCTGACTGAAATAATGCTGCCTGTCCTCAGATCTAACTTTCATGATGCCGGTCAGCTCTACCTGCGCGTTCGCTCGATAGGCCTTGTTAGGCACCGCGCATTTCGGCTTGTTACTGGATCCGTCAATACCAGGTTCTCCCTTGTCGCCTTCTGATGACTGTTTCACGACTTGCTCCAAACCTCCCCGTGGTCCTTCAGGGCTGAGATCCCTGGTTCTGGCAGCTCCCATCTCTTTCAGCACGGCGTCATATTCTTTGGAACCAGCAGCCACGTCCGGCTCGCCACACAGCGCGAAACGTCTCAGTACAATGTCGTCCTTAACAGACACAGGTCGGAAACAGTAAGAAACTTGGCTGGCGGTCCTGGATCGGGGTGTTGGAAGAGTGGTAGCGAGGTAAACGGGGGATATGTTCATGTCCAAGCTAGTCACGTCGCTAGGGATTGCACTAGGCACGGGGGACATGGCTAATCTCTCTTTACCGCCTTGATCTACAGACCGCGGGGAAGTTAAAGCTACATTGGGAGACGCGACGACGCTGGCGCTGGTAGGCACAGAAAGCGCTTCGATAGACGCGACGACGTCGGCGCTGGTAGGCACAAAATGCGCATCGAAAGACGCGACGACACCGGAGTTGGTAGGCACGGATAGCGTAGCCTTGTGTGGCTGCCGTTCATTGCTCACAGGTATACAGTCTTTGCGTGATGATGTAGCGCCTGCTATTTTAGCCCTGACCTCCACCTTGTCACCGCTGGCACAGGAAACCCTGTTGATGGTGATGATCCTGGGCGACTTCAGCGCTTTCTCCTTCTTCACGTTCTTCGCGGCGTCTCTGGAAGTGGAACTGATGGCGCTGGGGTTGTTGGCAGGGTTTTGCAGACTGCTGGAAGACAATGTTCTCTTGGCCGTGGCAAATCTCTTCTGTCGCTGCTTAGAAGACGAGTCCTTGAAAGGTGACGCGGAACCGCCCGTCATCTCGCCATTATCATTCTTGCTTGGCATAGGGTCCACGCTCTCTTGCCACGACTCTTGTAACTGTTGCTTAAAGTAGGACATAGCCTTGGAGCGTTCTATTTTGTTGCCCTTTTTGTGATCCACCCTGGCTATAGCGCTGCTGTGGGATCCATCCACGGAATGAGAGGAAGACGTTTCTTCATGAGCGTCATTAACTGACGTACCTTTCACTGGCGACAGCGGTCTGTTAGCACCGCTGGTCATGACGTAAGTCTCTGTGCCCGCTGATGTAGCATCGTTGTAGGTAGCAGAGTACAGAGCACCGTCTCTAGCGTTACCGTGACTATGATTCCACCTCTCTCTCAAGCAGTCTTTGAAAGGGGAAGTGGGGCCGAGTTTTGACGATATGGATGGTGACAGGCTGAAGGACAGCGACAGTTCTTTGAGCAAGGCGGCCGACCTGTCGCGTGAAGTGGGGCCTAAGAGAGAAGCGATGGTTCTCGAGCCCACGGCCGACTTGTGTCTCAGTTTGGCGCTGATGGACAGGATGTCGCGGTCAGCGGCGGGAGAGCGGTTGTCGGGCGTGGTGCCGATGGCAAGCGGCAGCTCTTTGGCAGATAAGGCCACCAACCCACCTCTCTCTCTGCTTGACGACGTGCCTGACCGTTCTATTGCTGAAGACACCACTCCCGCTTTTTCTCTGTCCTTGATACGCAGAACTGACGGCTTGGGTCTCTCCAGCAGCTGCGACTGTAACTGATTGTGGAGTGAAGCCGGAGTCTGTGACTGCTGTACACCTCCGAGGCCCTCACCCAGCACCTGGATGGAACAGCGCGAGCGCACCATGTACTGCTGATGGCGCGGCACGCTGGACGACGTCTTGGGCCTGGCCAGCAGCTTGCTAGTCTCCAGACTGCCGCCAAGACCGCTTTTGCCCGCGCTGCTGGCGGTGCTGTCTACGGGAAACTGCACGTCAGCGTCACTTTCCCACGGTGGAGAGTCCGAGGAAAGAAGAGGATCGGTAGTGGCCATCCCTACCAGGTCATGACTTTGAGTCAGACCCAAGCTGGTGTCCGCCAGCAGTACTGAACCCATCTTGACAAACTGCACTCCTACACCTAAAGTGTCACTACTGCATGTGCTATGGTCATAGTCATGCAAGAGGCGATTCAAACCACTGTAGATAAAGGCTTATTTGAGAGTAGACGCACGATTAATCACAGACCTGCCGTCCACACGAAAGTCATTGTTTACAGCAGTTTGTAACACTGGCCGTGCAATTAAAATTAAAAGAACCACTGATAGTAGGCATAGTTTGGTTTCTTTTACAGCTACCAGAAAATCTATTGCTCTAAACTATTACGTTAAGGTTGATCCGCACAGAACAAACATCATAGTCGTTCATCAAAATCATCAACTAGAATCTGGCCACACAAGTCTCGTTTGCACCACTGTGAATAAAAGTACATGTCTCAAAGGGACGCAGAAAAAGAAAAGTTCAGAGCAAAATAAATTGCACACTGAGAATTTGACAAAATGGCAGCAACAACTTGAGGAAAACGCGCACAGGATCTTATCGCATATCGCTCTGACATCTGACTTTGTAGTGAAAGAATGAAAACAAGTGTCGCAGCAAAATTAAGTACCAGACAAACTGCACACTTGCACGCAACAGCAATTAATGGCGGGTTTAGAAACTGAAACCTGTCGTTCAACTATTCTAGCTGATAGGCTAGGCGAGAGATCCAAATGTGGCTGGATTAAAGAGCTTTAGAAAGTACAGAAACTTGGTTCGTAGTTCTTTTTCGTAGGAAAATCCCCAGTCTACGTCATAACTTTTGCGCTTCCGGAAGGTAACGACCTCTTCATTTGCATTAGGAGTGAAAATGCGGAATTTTCATAGTTTTGACGAATCGTGGTTCTCATGTAAGTTTCTGGTATTTTTTTTGCATATATTGGGTCAATTGCTATAGACTAAGTTTGAATGAAAGCTTTGACTGTATTCTCTCACCATTTTTTGTTGTTGTTGATACATTAAAATAGGTTTACTTTGCTCCGAAATAAGTGTGCTGTTCTTGCGCTGCTTTTGCCTTCAGATGTAAAATGGTGGAGGAGTTTGTGGTTCCCACTAACATTTTCAACATAAGTTTTGCATTATGTCTAGGTTTCAAGTGTCTCCTATGGACATGATAAAGATGTACAAATCACTTTTCTGGTGTATTCTTGTGAATCTGCACGAACAGCCCTTGGTTTAGATGACCCCTAAACGGGTTAGTTAGTATAGGCAATGAACACAAAATTGGGACTATAGAAGCTCTCTAATTTGTAGTTTGTTTGTTGTTGTTTTTTTAAAGGAGAAGAAAAAAGTACCTATGCTCTATCCTAAACTTCAACTAAACCTTCGTTGGTAAAAGTGTCTGTTTTAGCTCTTCATGAACCAAATCTAAAGACTCGTGCATTTTCGACGAAAATAACCTCCGCAAATTAGAGTTACAATGGAATTTACTTCCCCTGGAAAAGGACGTACAAAATTTCGTCTGCAACTAAAGGCACTGCCGGTTCAGGGGCCGGGTAGCTCAGTTGGTAGAGCGTCTTACTAGTAACCGAAAGGTACCTGGTTCGAATCCCGGATTGGCCAATGTGTGACCATATTATTTTCCCCTTACCATCAACTGGTTAATCGCTGGTGTCAGAATAATGTGACCAGTAGTCGCCTATACGCTTCGGTGTCGTGTGACTATTCACACTTTTCTGCTATCCTATGCACCAACGGGAATCCCCTCTATGAAAAATACTTCCGGTTTTTTTTCTACGCGTGTTTTAGTGAGTTATTTCCAAATATCCAAGAATAATAACATAATTAGGTCACTGGCCACCTGTATCGTACCCTCACATTTTTTTTTTTTTTTTGCTGCAGTTTATTATCCCTTTCTATCGCCAGTGGCGCGCCTAAACCCTACCTACCTAACATTATTTGTGAATTTTTGAAAAATATTCGGAAAAACATAACGCCCAGATGCTGGCTCGAACCCACACCTGTCAGGCGCACAGCTTGTGGACAAGGCAAGTTAGTCCCGCCTTAGCCCACTTGGCCACAACGCTCGCCTAAAATAGTCAGTTACTTCGTGTTTTGTGAAGGTTGCGACGGCGAAGCTATGTTGTTTCACTTTCTGTCGATGATCGACGCACCTCCGAAGTCGCCACAAATACAGGCCTCTACGATTGTTTTTTGCATTCTTTCACTGAGCATGTACTTCCTCCACCGTTTTTATACTTATCCCACTCGTTTTCTGGCTCTAACAATCGTCGTTTTCGGCAATTTGCCATATTTAAAAGTCACGCATCAAGCTTTGATAAAAGCAAAACAAGCCATACCGGAACTTGGTTTCATATAACCTCGTTTTAATTTATAATGGCGATACCCACGAGTTTTTATGAGAGGTGCTGGAAAGTTGTGAATAATCTACAGTTACTGCCGGTTCAGAACGGTGCAGGCACGAAGAAAAGTTGGTAAGGATCTCCCGATTGCATAACGGAAACGAAAGGGATCACTACGAACCAAGCTTCGCTGGTAGATCTAAAGTTCTCTATTAATACCTGATTCATAACTCATTAAATGTAGTTCAATCAATGGTAAATTCTGGCATTTGTGCGATTTTTATAGTTTTCGTCAGAAAATGTATATGTTAACAGCATCTACGATTTCATCTCTACGTTTAGAACCATTACTTGTCAGTCCACACATACTTTGTTACATAAAAAAGTAAATCAACTTTGAAAAGAAAAAAAAGGTTTCACCATACATCGCAGACAAACAAAATCTGGATAAAATCACAGGATCTGTTCTACGCTTCTAACAGATACGCACCGAACGTAGACATTTTTTTTGGACAAAGCAATCTGGATATCCGACAACCAGTATCAAATTATTACTTCTTTAGCCCCTTCTACAGAATCGACATGCCAAGATTTACAGTAGAATAATAAGGTTAGTTCAGTTCTATAACCTTTACAAGTTCGCTGCCGTGTACGCTAAGCGTACTGCATGCTTTTCTCTGTTACTCGTGTGTACAAACTCCATAGCAACTGTACAGCAATCTACCACAGTTGGCACCAAAGCACACCTCCAGTCTTCAGTTGTCATAGCAAACACAGATAAAAGAGAAAAAGAGCCAGCAGGTTACAAGTGCCACCTTGGAGACTAATCAATGAAAGATTCAGCGGCAGTGGGGCTAAATGGAGACTCGATCTTGTACGAGAAACACAGGTTTTGCTGCACACTAAGACAACACATTCCATCCGTTTCTTCTTTCACTTCTTTCCTTCCTTCGTTTTGTTTTCTTTCTACCAATCCCCATAAACCCTTACCTACAATTTCTTTATTTCATAAATAACAAAAGAGAACACGAGTAGATCTACTTTATGATACGTCTCCAAGAACAAAAACTTCTGATCTAAGTCCAACATTTAGCTAGAGAAACGCACGGACCGTGGCAATGGCGTCTATAGTCTGTAAACTACAATCTTCCAAACATTACCACGCCAGGAGGGAAGGCTACAGGATAATGAATTAACTGAGCTGTTTAAATTGTCAAACGCCTTGGAAAGCATGGCGATAAAGCACATACGCTATCTGAACTGGAATTGTTCACACTGATTACCGCTGTCGTTAGCGACGGGCTATCGATCGCGATCATGTCTTGTGTTTGGAAAAAAAAAAGTCAGACACAAAACAGCAGTATTCCAATTTGTTAGGTTTGTAATAGTACAATCTCTTCTTCCCATTACACACAATCTGCGTCTTGGTAGCAATGTAGGGAAGATAATGGATTTATATAAAAGTACTGTGACGTACGAGTGACCGCCAATTCTTAGCGTTAAATGGCATGTACTTATATTGAGAGAGAACTTTTTAATCTGGTGTGGTTTATTCCCATTGACCGTCAGTCCTTTTTGTCTTATCTTGTCTTAAATGTGGATGTTTGATCCGACTACCATGACGTCTGTTTTTTCACTGAGGCTGACTGAAGATGTTCGATATTCACACAGCGTAACGGAGATTCGCCGAGTAAGTCTTACGTTTGCCTCGCAACATAAGTCTCGGTGACGCTCAGCTATGCTGTGTGGTCCATATTATTAGAGTGCTCAGGCTTCCCGAAAGTCTGGCATTCCCCATCAAAGAATGAAGAGGCTGCTAGCTAGAATAAACTGCAGAACTATCATACGGAGACACGACGACATGTAGTCTACTCACAGCTGAATTCATTCACGTACTTTTGGTAACGATTCCAACATTAATTATTGCAATTCAGTTTTCTATTCTGCGATAAAATCCAAGACAAAAAAGGCTCCTACAGAAAACGCTTTCTGAAAAAGAAACATTACGTCAAATGTTCATATGTGACTGAGGACAAAAATCTTGTATCTATTATCTTCGAATCCAACAAAAGAAGCAACTCTACTATCACTAATAATGCACTAGGCTTGAACAAGCTGAACAAGCTTTTAGTGAAATACATGTCCAGAATAGTCTTTAATCTGGTGTGTTTTATCTCCTTCAACATTTTGTTTGTGCGGGGTAAACTAGTCTTACTGATAATACCCGAAGTATCTAGAACACAACAAAACTTTGCCTATCGGTCGTGGTAGGGTAGCTTTTTGCTCACTGGTCTCCAGTTCCGACTGTTCGCCATTGCTACGACAGAGAAATGAAAGATGATAATATATTGATATCAATACAGGAATGTGAAAACACAAGACTTCCGCTCCAGTACGCCTCGAATTTCATAAATCTCTTTTTAATTGCAACTAGCAGCTGTTTGCGTCAATGATTTTATATGCCTTCGATAATTGTTTTCTTTCTAGAAATAACTGGATCCTATAAGTTAATAATTGCCTATCTGTATGTCTATAGGTTATTGATAATTATCTTTCTGTCTTGTCTGTCTGTCTATCTGTCTGTCTGTCTGTCTATCTGTCTGTCTGTCTGTCTATCTATCTATCTATCTAGGACCCCACATTGTATTGATGATCTATCATCTTAGGACCCTATAGGTTATTGATTATCTGATTATCTTATCTGATTTTCTTTAGTTTATTGATTATCTACCTTATCTGATTGTCTGCCTGTCTGACATTCATTTACCTATCCATCCATTCATCTATCGATCCATCCATGCATCCATCCATCCAATCCAATCTAATCTTGTATAATCTATCTCTATATCTATCTATCTATCTATCTTTATTATCTAATCTATCTATCTATCAGAACGGTTGTTCAGTTTCTATCAATAGTGGCCAGACACCAGAGAACATAAGTTACAAGAAAGTATACACATACGGTGCAAAACGCCTTCTCACACGTTGATTCCAAAAATATTCCCAATTTTACCGTGGTACTACATGTACTTGCTCGTAATGTTGATACAACCATTATATCGCTCACTCGTAGAGAAATACCACCATGCAGCTAAAATCGTCTCTGCTGCATCGGAAACACAAGTACAATGTTTCAAAACATAAATGTCACTGTCACTATGAGCATAAATCCATGGCACCTCGTCAAAACCAAGGCGGTTACTTTCACACAAAGACCAGTATCTATGTCGATGTAGACTGCCTGATCAAAGAATGTAATTATCACCAGCAATACGAATAAAAACCCGGCAAACAGGAACAGTTTCTATATGCAGACACGCAGCTTAATTCAACAAATCTTTATTACCTCATAAAGAAGTTATAAAGGACATAGGTCTATCCAAGATTTTTGCAAAAAGGCAATTCATCTCAAACAGCCAGTTTAACGCTGGCTTTCTTATGCAAACAACTGTATGCAATCTATTAACTTCCTTACTCCATGCAAACAAATGTATAAAATCTAGTATCTTCTTTACTCCATGCAAACACATGTGGGTAGTCTAGTATCTTCTTTACTCCATGTAAACAACTGTATGTAATCTATTATCTTCTGTACTCCATGCAAACAACTGAATGCAGTCTATAATCTTCCTTACTCCATAGTAGATATTCTAGAGGCAATACAAACGTCTCAGCACAAAAACAAAACTCCGAGTGGTCTGTCTTAGACGGGAATGCCATGCACGTACACGAGAATTGTAATGTACATCGATTAGCCTTACTGGCACTAGCAGAGTGGAACTGTAGATTTCGTTTCTACGGTGTGAGTTACTTGAGTTACTTACTACTACGTATGCCTATTTATGTCAAGTTACATGCAGACAAAAGATTCCGCTTCAAGCTCCGATGGTTCATTCCACTCTTATTGTGCTGCCAATTTAATCAAGGCGTAAGGTTATTACCATTTAACACAGCAATCTTTCCAGAACAACCATCACAATTATCAACAGTGTAAGAGTAGTACATGGACGAATAAACACTTACACTAGTATTTAATTTTTCCACAGACAAAAAGCATGAGACAGGCTCAAGAAACAAGTTTTGGCACTTTTGACACTCAACACGACTCAATATTTCAAGAATTTTGTTATATTAAACAAAGAAATGAGCTATATTAGGATGGGAGATCATCTTGTCAAAGTTTCATCCTTATGATGTAGCTAGCGCCACCGTAAGGGATAGATAACTACATCAAAGTCGACCATTAAGACATGCTTGGCTTGTCAGAGCACAGATCCGCGCACTCGTTCATGGCACAGGTTTCTTCTGCCGATCTCTAAAAAGTCAAGATCGACAACTCGACAATCTCTGGATCGAGCACTTAAGGGATCGATGAAAAACCGTAAACCAGCACCTAGAGTGTTGTCAACAAACAACCCCGAGTGCCACTGGACTAGGCAATGGATCGAGAATAGGCGGAATTGTGAAACTTCATGAAGGGAACAGAATAATAATTAATAAATTACACACACACGGTCTACTAATTTGCAACAAAGACAGGCCCGGCAGATCGCAAAGAACAGCAGAACCCACACAAAGTGTTTATAATAAATGCGTTAGAAAAGTCTACTGCACTGTGGTTTGTTATGTCTTGAACCGAATGAAGATCCTTTTAAGCGGAAATTGATTCTCAAAATCTTAACTGAGTCCTTTTAATACTAATAGTACAGAAAATATAAGGGATTCAACAAGAACATAACTATTCAAAATAAGCATCGACTTCACAACCTAACCAAAATAAACTTTGCTTTCATTCATCAAAGGTATGCAGTCGCCAAGATAAACTTTACTTTCATTCATCAGAGGAATGCAGTCGCACAAATTATTCATGAAGCATCTTGTTTTCTCTAGACCTTTTACCATGAACATTCTGAAGAATACAAAAAAAAATCTCGTATTTCTGCGCACGGCTATCATCTGTTTCTTTCCCACAGAAATGTCAACTGTTCCACAAACTGGGACCATCAACATATATTATTACTTCTATCACAAAGACTAAATAGATTAAATGAACTAAAATCAATTTCCTGCACATTGTGGTGTTCACTCATAAACATGTTGACAGAGGCCAAAGACGAGCTGTAGCCATCTGTGCAGCAGAATTGCTAATGACACTGGACTCCTGTCAAACACTGCCCTAACCTGGCGTGGACAATTACCAGGTGGCGCATGCTTCACATGTAACCACAAACCGGCCAAACGAGCAATTGTACCACCGACATTAATAAATTTAATGCAACAGTTTGACTAATTTTATTGGGCAAACGGAAGGAGCGCGAATTTGTAAAACTGTACTGTTTGGATGATGCATTTTGTCCTGGTCTTCTGAATGTTTGCAAGCTATGCAATGTGCTGACTTCGGTAAACGGTATTATGCACAATACAATGTTCTGCTACTGTATTTTACTGTCTTTTCACAGGCCACAAGCCAGCTACACTAGACCGAGAAACCAAAACGTGTAACATTGTTTCAGTTCACGGTCTGCTGACACTGTGAACCTATCATGCAGGTTCCACGACCACGCTTGTGTCTCCAAGGCTTGCAGGATTGCTTGCCCTCATCCAGTCTGCACGAATCACTGCTGCGCCGAGATTTTTTTTCTTCTGCCTAACACAGATCAAATAGTCCGCAGTGTTAATAATACCGGTCTTCTGGGCCATGCTCCGATGCCTTCTCTACATTCTCTCCATGACTGCGACCGAGGGATTAAAGACTTATCTTTATGTTGTTTGTCGCAAACAACATAAAGATAAGTCTTTAATCCCTCGGATTCAGCGGCGCAATGCTTTGACAGGAAAGGACTTTCATAATACCTAGGTCTGATATCTACGGTTAAACCTTTTACAGTCTGTAACATTCAGTACGCTAGACTTGCAAGTAAATCATGCCAAGTTATGACTAAATGAAAATTGTAAATGAATTGTACCTATACAGTGCACTTAGCAACTCAAAGAGCTGTTCCAGGCGTCTAATCTTAATTGCGGCTTGTGATATTTTAGTGAACGAGCAACCAGTTGAAAACTACTTCCACTCCAGCATCATTCTGTCCGTTGTCTTATCTTACATCGCACGGATTCCATATTCTATAGTGGACATTCGTTAATACAGACAAGTTCTGCACACACAAATCACGCTACAGTAAAAAGGGCAACGAGTGTCGCAATGAAATTTCACATCGAACACTTAATAATTGGAAGCAACATAACACCTCCCCCCCCCTCCCTCCCAAAAGCGATAACAAATTAATGTACTTGTTATCGAATAGATTGTTTCTGATATGCATCAAAGAAGTGGTGTAAACAAAAAGGACCACAGCTTTCTGTGCCTCAGATTTTTACATGATGTTGGTTTGTTGTATTGTATATAAATCATGTCTTGTTTTGTGTTGTTGGTTGGATTTTATTGGTAAGACTAATTTTTGTGATTTGATTGAAAAAAGGTAACGTATTTTTAATACATCAGATTTAAAGAAGATTTTTCAAGAGGTTGCGTGTGAAAGTTTGTTTGAATATTTAAGAGTAACAGGCTGTTTTTTGTTTTTTTTTTTTAAAGATTTGAACCATTTTATAATATTTTAAGATAGCGTCTCTCTGGCCCTGATTTGGCTCGGAAGAGTCCGCTGTACCTAAAGCAATAACCATGTAATGTAATGTGCCTCAGATAATTTTACCTGCTTCACATGCAGAATTGCGCATGCAACGGTCTCGGTGGGTCGAAGTCACTTTTTCTGTTGTAACGATTTCATTGACTGACACGGGCCTGTATCATACAGCGTAGCTGAGACTAGCCAAGGCTAACGCTTTCTTCTATAAGCGAAAGAAAAGCGCACACCTCGGCGAGTCTCAGCTAAGCTGTAAAATACATGCCTTTGCTGTGCCTAGGCGACAAAGCACCGTTCCAGGCTAACTGTAAATGCCAAAAACACTGTATCGAGCGAGAAAGCGGTGAACTCCTTGTAATCACAGCTCATGCAACCATAGCAAATCTGCATCCGATTACCATATCTTAAACGTCGGTGGACGGATGATTGATCTATGGATTGCAGCTGTTGGCTGGGGAGAGAAGCCGTTTCAAGCATTGCACACGCAAATTCGTCAGACGTGTTAAAGTTACAACACACTTGGCTTTGTCTTACTGAAATGAATAAAGAAAATTTTAAGATGAACGTAAAACGTCTTTTTTCTCCTTCCAGATAAAACTAGTGTAGTGTGTATTTTGTACTTTTATTGTGTACCAAAATGCAGGTCCAACAGAAATAGATTTGAGTGTGAGAGGTGCGGTGGCGAAGAGGGGGGGGGGGGTGGGGCTTCAATGAATTGCTAGTGCTACTGGAGATGTATTAACTGAAAATAATGGGAGATCTACCCTACAACGCTTTCTGCATAGTCTTGAACAGTTATCTGTGTATGTTTTAATTAGCACAGAAAGTACCAAGCGACGATCGCGGAAGATAATAACCACGTTAATCTTTCACCCCTCATTTAGCCTAGTGCCACATCAGTTTGTCCAGCATAACGCACAGCTTAACGAATACACGATTACAGTCTTATTAGTCGTTGAGGCATAATCGAACACACACACTGTCACAATAGGCTATTTAGATCCTGCACTACAGCTTCACGCCTTAAATAGTTCAGCCTGTTGTAGCCTTTGTAAATTAAAGTAGCTGCCTAGCAGACGACAGAAGTCAGGACTGTGCTAAGCATGTGTAAGCTAACTCTCGCTAGGAACCTCATCCCGCTGACGTATATCCACAAACCCCCGATAGGAAGCGCTCAGGTCTCACGAGATTTTCGTGGGCTTTGGCTGACCACAGGGTTAGGTAGTCATGCTGTGCCTAACTCTCACACGAGAAGGAGCAACGCTCTGAAAGATCTCTCTAGCAGAAAGACTAAGCAGGTGACGGGTGAAATTCATTCATCGCAGTATAGCCACAGCCTGACATTGTCGGAAAGGTAAATGATCAATCTTTTGTTTCATCGCACTTTATTGATATTATTGTTGGATTATGTTTGTGAAGTCTTGCTATGTTTTATCATTGTGAATGTTAGTCAAACTTTGCTTGACCACGTGGCGAGCACGCGACCGGTTTAGCTACCATGAGGTAGCCCCTACTGTCCAACTGTTGTTTCTCCTATGTGTAATTATTGCGGACCAGTGGCTGTAACGGAGAATGTGTATATTGTTAATTACTTCTCCATGTGTTTATTTTAGCCATGGTATGTATAGGTATAGGAATTATGTTGGAGATTCCAGTGGACCACGGACTTAGAAGAATGATCGTCCCTTGTTTGTATAAGTGGAGCGATCACTGAGGGCTGTTTCTGCCATCAGTGAGACGCTCTGCACACCCTTCGTAAACAAGGCAGAAACTCGTCTTATGTTTTGCAGACGAGCAGGCTTGTTGGTCCGATGCAAGAAATAGACCACTAAGTGTCAATCCTGACATTTGGCCTGCCGGGAGATATCAAGCACTGAGCTCTGATAGCCCAATAGTCAATACCAAAGGAGGAGACACCATCACCACACCTAAACGAATCAGCTAAGTGCAAGAAGAAACGCACTAACACTCATCTAGAAGGACTGGGCGGTAGTCCACTCTCCTGAAAACAAACATTAGGCCAACCAGAACAAATAGCCCAATGATGAGACAGTAGCAAATATCAAGAACCGTAGCAGCATAGACCCATCTAGGATCGAACTATTCGAAGTGAATTGGGACATTTAAGTTAATAGAGTGTTTAGAGAATTATGTATAGAGTAGAGGAAATCAATGTGTGATATTTACAGTTAACAAGTGACTGGACTACCTATGTTTCATAGCCGTGTGAGAGCTAGTGTGCCAGTGAATCTTTTACCATTTTCTCCCTATCTCTATAACCCTATCCGCACACAGACCGAGCTAAACATATAAACGTATTCAGATTAGTCATAGGGTGATTAAACTAGCCGATCCCCGCAGACAAAGACAAGTGGGTAATAGCATTCCATTGTGCAGAGCCCAGTAACAATAGACCCACCGTCACACACACACATACACACACACACACACGCACGCACGCATGTGTGTAGAAACGACGTTGCTATGACTGTTGTGAAAAAAAACAGACATTATTTTGACACACTTTTCATTTTCTTGACATTATTTTGACATTTTCAAATTTTTGAAGCTAACCCTAACCCTAACCCTAACCCTTAACCTAACCCTAAGCCTAAAACAGCTGTAACTCTATTTTCACGTCAAAATAGGGCAGCCTTCCAAAAAAGTCAAAAGAAACCATGTGGAGTTTCATGAGTGTGTCACTGTAACGTCGTTTCTACATGCAAACTATGCAATCACAAAAAGAGTATTTTAACACGCAGACACCGATCGGCCTACAACAGACAACGACCTACCTCAAAATGAACTTGTGCATGTGCTTGTGAAAATAAACACTCGTGTTTACAAAACGTTTTGAGTAAAATATAGAAATAAGATGTCTAGCATACAGAGATCGAATACTTTTGTAATTTCAGAAGATGAGATTAAAGGAGCTAAAACGCAGCAGAAAGTTCTCGGTACGTGTATTTCGTAAAAGCTTCATTAGGACTTAGAAGCAAACTGAAGTATAAGATCCAACATTAAGGGATGTAGTTTTCAACGAAGAACTTTTTTCTTAACTACACCAACCGAGATGTCTCAACGACGTGGATCACAAACAGTAACAACTGATATGCCATGCAACAAGCATATTATACAGGAGGTGAAAAAGATCACGTGGCAGCCAAAAGAGCACGTTTACGATGCCACAAGAGACTGTCATAGATCTTTCTTGAAGAGGACAAGCTTTTAGCACAGTGCCTCTCGGTAAGCCATTGATAAGATAATTGGAAAACACAGGTAAACACACACACACATACACACACACACACACACACACACACACACACAAACACACCCACACACGCGTCCACACGCATGCTCGCACGCACACACACCCACACAGGCAAAAACACAAAACAACCACGCCACAACACGACTTGAGCTCGTAAACTGGCACTATTGCACTTGACTTTATAGTGAAATTGTACCACAAACACTGAAATAGTCTTTGAAGTTCTTTTACTTTGTGATGTCCTCTTCAAAGTTTGCGACACTTTCACACCCGCAGCACGCCTCTTCCCTATAAACCAATGTAACAAGTTGAGGTCCTGAAAGTAGGTTAAAATGATTCACTAGATTTGTGCAAATTTCACATATTTTATCCCTTTGTAAAAACAGCAAACGGAAATTTATATCAAAACTCCAAGCCCCAATGTGCATATCAAAAGTGCGTGCAATTAAAAAAAATAATAATCACTGCACTTGCTTTATATACAAAAAAAAGCGTGTACATTACAAAAGACCATGGCAAAATGTTTCTTCTTTAAAAGCAAGATCTTTATTGTTTTGAATGTATACATTTTTACATAAGGCATCCCAAAGAAATTATAACGTTTTGTCGAAAGTCACATTTATGTATCCTATCCTATCCTGTCCCGTAACCCGGAGGTCGTAGGGGCACCACAGATGATCGTTTAACCAGCATACTCCATTTTTCTCTGTCCTCAGCAGCCCTGATGGCTTCGCTCAGTGTCAAACCAGTCCATTCTCGAATGTTGTCCTCCCACCTCTTTTTCGGTCTCCCTCTTCTTCTACCTCCTTGCACTGTGCCTTGCAGAATAGTCTTTGCAAGGCCTGATGATCTGGTGACGTGGCCATACCATCGGAGTTTCCGTTTCTTCACCACTGTGAGCAGGTCATCGTGTTGTCCAATGGCTTGTGATGGTATGTATACAGACGTTAAATTAAACGAATACCTTTGAAATAAATACATGCACCTACTCAGCAGCCGGTGTTGGTTGGTCTGTGTAATAAACAGATAACAGTCTAACGCATGTACAGGCAAATAGCAACTACAATAAAGTTGTTGAGTTAATTTGAACGTGTACGTACGCGTACACCACGAAAACAATCCGATGCGAGGCACTGTAAACGGCGAGATAAACAAATACATGCATTAGAGGAGGGTAGCGGGGGAGGGAAAGAAAAGTGGAGTGGAGAAAGATGGGCAAACAGAGCAAATACGCACGAGTATGGTTACAGAATACGTACAAACCAATAACTGCAAACTCTAAGTGTGTCGAAGCAGCCATTTCAAGACGTTAAAGATTAACATTTACGCAACATTTTTCTGTAAAGGTTCACATAGAGTCAGTTGGTCAGTGTGCGATATTTGCAGCCACTGTTAAAACATGCAACGCTCAGGCAATGTCGACCTGCTATACAGCCCAACGTTCAGTTGGGACGAGGGGAGAGCACTGCTTGAAAACTGATTTTCAATCAGTCAGTCAGTCTGTCAGTCATTTCAACATTTCAGCATCCCTGATGCTCAGTGTCAAACCATGTACCAGTCCCTTCTCGAATGTTGTCCTTCCACCTCTTTTTCGGTCTCCCTCTTCTTCTACCTCCTTTTACTGTGCCTTGCAGGATTGTCTTTGCAAGACCTGATGATCTGGTGACGGAGTTTCCGTTTTTTCACCACTGTGAGCAGGTCATCGTAAATAAAAGCCTATATATATATATATATATATATATATATATATATATATATATATATATATATATATATATATATATATATATATATATATATATAGCACATAACATAAAACACTTTTAAAACGACAACATGTTATCCACTCAATTTGAATTGCCAAATTTTCGGTTTTTAATAACCTTCTTCAGGGCATTACAATGTCAGTGTGATAATGTACAAGCGTTTTACCTAATACTATAATTCATTACTATAATTCATAAACCACACATATATACTAAGTGAACATGAATACAACTCTATTATAACCACCACACACACATATAATATCTATACACCACAACCAACAACACACACATAATACAACACACACACATAATATACCACACACAACACATACACACATAATATACCACACACACACTACACATACACATATATACCGCACACACAACACACATATATAGACAACGCACTCAACACACACCACATAATATCACACACACGATGTTATGTGTGTTATGTCATGTGCTATTCTTCTTTAAATTAGAAGACAAACATACGACTTTGTGGTGGTGTGGCGCAAGCAGCTGGGTTGATAATGTACTAATTATATATAGATATAGATATAGATAGATAGATTGATTGATTGATTGTTGCTTTAGGTCCAGCGGACTCTTCCGAGCCAAATCAGGACCGGACAACCCCCGATCCGCATACAAAATCTGCTGAAACAACCCTAGTGGGAAAACTGAATGCCCTCCACCGGCCAGTCACTTTACAATAAAGACATCCCACGCAGGGGACCGCTGAGGCTTTACCCCAACTACTCGAACCCCCGGTTACAAAAACAAAATAGAATACAAACATCATTATAAAGTATCAACAAAACACATACATATAAAATGCCTATATTGCTAAGTAATAACATCATAGGAAGCCCTAGTGACCACCCGGCAGAAAGCGTCCAATACTCCCAAGCTGATCCAACAGACCTCATACACAAACAAGGAGTCTTGTCCAGGAAGAGTTTTCAAGAAAAAAGGTAGGTCATTGATCTAGCGAAGAAGAAGATAGTATAGCAGAGTGATAGGACAGAGCAGGAATGGGAAAGAGTAAATGAGGAAGACAGCGACAGTGGGAATTTAAAGCACTAAATTTCCAGAAAGTGGGGATACTATTTATACTGAAACCCCCGGCACTCCAACGGGGGTACTGTTGCCGCAGTGAATCTGTCATGCCTATAAAGGAAAGACAGGTTTTCAACTGGGACTTTCATTTTTTCCTTTATAGGTTAGAACAATCTACAGTGGCAAGATTGCTCATGACCCCAAGGGGTAAGATAGATAGATAGATAGATAGATAGATAGATAGATAGATAGATAGATAGATAGATAGATAGATAGATAGATAGATAGATAGATAGATAGATAGATAGATAGATAGATAGATAGATAGATAGATAGATAGATAGATAGATAGATAGATAGATAGATAGATAGATAGATAGATAGATAGATAGATAGATAGATAGATAGATAGATAGATAGATAGATAGATAGATAGATAGATAGATAGATAGATAGATAGATAGATAGATAGATAGATAGATAGATAGATAGATAGATAGATAGATAGATAGATAGATAGATAGATAGATAGATAGATAGATAGATAGATAGATAGATAGATAGATAGATAGATAGATAGATAGATAGATAGATAGATAGATAGATAGATAGATAGATAGATAGATAGATAGATAGATAGATAGATAGATAGATAGATAGATAGATAGATAGATAGATAGATAGATAGATAGATAAAGCCAGGAAACTAATAACAGCGTCAATGGTTTGAGGATAATCTTGGTGATTGATGGTGATTGTTCTCGTAACATGCCCATTGACTATAACGAGCACCTCATGCCCACATAACAGGAACCATTGTCATTGTATTATAATTAGACAATTGAATTTCTTTATGTGATAATACGGAGATCATACAGTGGCATTGTTCCAAGGGCTTGATCTGGTCAAATACACTGCGGAAGGGAAAGAAGAAGAAGAAGAAGAAGAAGAAGAAGAAGAAGAAGAAGAAGAAGAAGAAGAAGAAGAAGAAGAAGAAGAAGAAGAAGAAGAAGAAGAAGAAGAAGAAGAAGAAGGAGAAGAAGAAGAAGAAGAAGAAGAAGAAAGAACATTGAGGTTTAACGTCTACACCTACCATTGGCGATATGGCAGACGGGGATAACCATCCCAGGGAAAGAGATGTAGGGACCTTAATCAACACAGAACCACCAGAGCAATCATACTGCTAGAATGGACAGTGAAAATGACTACATTTTATATCGCCCACCACTGGATTCGAACTTGGGTCATCGGTGTGCCAGGCGAACGCTCTACCACTTGAACTACTGCGGTGGGACATAAGAAGAAGAAGAAGAAGAAGAAGAAGAAGAAGAAGAAGAAGAAGAAGAAGAAGAAGAAGAAGAAGAAGAAGAAGAAGAAGAAGAAGAAGAAGAAGAAGAAGAAGAAGTGTGTAATACGCAGTAATGTTTGTAAAACATTGTAATATAGTGTACAACAATAATGCAAGTCTTCTCGCTGTAGTCTAAAATCACTTTCGGTGAAAGGCGTTAAATAAAATACCCACACAACCAATCCTCACACCAAGTAAAAGGCACTTACGATTATCATACGTTGTAGGTCTATCTGTCCTAGACCCAACAATTCTGGGGTTTGTTTTTGTTTTTTTTAAGGAACGGGTGGAGGTGGAGATAGTATGGTGTTTGCTTTAGTATTTCACGTCCTTTTTCAATTGTCTACAAGAGAAGCAAGGCTTGTGTTTGCGGAGTACGAAGAAGCGGGAGGTAAATAACAACTTGATCCTTGTTCACAGTTCCCCGCTAGTCCGTTATCTATAATTGTTCCATATCTTCCGCAGGTCTGTTCGTGTTTGCAATGTTTGTTCATCGTTGAATATTTCACCGTGTTTCTATGTTAGGGAGCGATCGAATCTATTGAACGCATAACTTTTACTTTATTGAGAGTTGTAGTCAACGGCGCCCATGCACCTCCCTCACTCCCTCGTCTCTGTCTGTCTGTCTGTCTGTCTGTCTGTCTCTCTCTCTCTCTCTCTCTCTCTCTCTCTCTCTCTCTCTCTCTCTCTCTCTCTCATGTTTCCCGCTTTCTATCTAATCCCTTGTTTCTTTCTTCGATCACTTTCTTGGTATAACAATGGGCACAACGTTGACGAAAGGAAGCCATCAAGCACAGAGAAAGGCACGACTTGTTCGAAATTCATGAGCCAAAACAATCCAACACCACGACCGTCAACCCCAAACAGAACACCAATCTAACAACAAAATAATAAAAGGCTTCAATACATTTGACGCGTCTACATCGTTATCGCAAAGCAACGGTAGAAACTTGAAGTGATTCGCTCCGCTGTTCAAAGACAAAAATCCAAACGCCAGACAACGATATGTTATTGCTCAGTAAGCTTCAAAGAAAAGAACTTCGGATCTTTGTTACAATTGGGGAACTGGAAAAGGTAATTGCGATTGTAGTCATTTTCAACTGTAGCCACGCTCATTGTTGTGGTGTGTTGTTGTCTGGAATTATTTAATTAATTCAATCGTCCAATTATTATTCCTGAATACCGGTACATTATGCCCATCTTTATTAATTAATTAATTAATTTATATTTTTCTCTGATATAGCGCTTTCCCCAGTTCAAGAGTTGCTTCAGGCGCTGAGTGAAACAGGAAGTAACTCAAGCCGCCCGGGGCGCTAACTTGCAGGCGTAGGCGCGTCGTTTAACGCCCCAGACAAATCAGAACAATCCTAGGCGGCAGGGAAGAACAGACGTAGCGCTTGCTGGGTATGTTTGTGTACCTGGCACTCGCTCGTCAGGATCCTTAAACATTCGTGCAATGGAATGCGTGCGTGCACATACTAGTCTATACCTTGGCTTAGGGCGCTTGCCTGTGTATCAGGGTCACGCTGTGCTTTCCGCACTCCAGGCCGTCAACCCTAAAATGTCAAACCACTTGCTGCAATGTTATCGCTTTAACATTCAATGCTTCAGTTGTTTTGCCGTCACTTTCAACACCTTGACAGACTGCTCTATTTTACTCCAGACTCAACATTTGTACTGATCCGGTAAGGACATGACGATAGAACCTAAATTAAGATTTTCAAGATCGGGCTTTGCAATCCCAAATGAAAAATAAAACTGCTTGGCAAGGGGGCAGGATGGGGGAGGGAGGAGATCTAGATTCCTTGAGTCTCAAGATCTAAGAAGAAGTAAGCTTTGTCACGTCAGACAAAAGACGGGGACTGAAAGTACATCATCTGATCTCTTTGTGAGGTGGTCAAAGGCAAATCACTTATGTAGCTCTGACCAGTGATGAACCACCTGATAACCTCAGGTCGGTGTAACTAAACAATGATGTCGAAAGGCACACAGTGCATTCACAGAAACGTCTGTGGTTTCACATCTTGGCCTATTACTGATTATAACAGAATGTGTACAGTCTTGTACACTAGTTCGTGGATAATGTTTAAAAAAAAAAGATTTACGTTAACGGATAATGGATAATAAGTATGGCTAATGGACATCACATCACGGCACTTTTTGGATAAAAACAAAGAAGCTTCATTAAAATCAATATGAACCATCCTTTTTCCCCCCGAAAATATTACATCATTCCAAATGTTGTAAATGCAACACAAACAAGAAGGGGCAGACTTCAAAAATGTTATTGCACAGCCACATCGATGCAGAAAATGGGAGAGAGAGAGAGAGAGCAGAGAGAAAAAGAGAGAGAGAGAGAGAGAGAGAGAGAGAGAGAGAGAGAGAGAGAGAGAGAGAGAGAGAGAGAGAGAGGACAGAGAGAGAGAGGGAGAGAAAAAAAGAGAGGGGAGAAGGGAATATGGAGACAGCGAGACGGTGGTGGTGGTGGTGGTGGTGGTGGGGGAGGCAGGAGCAGTATTACTACTCACAAGACACTGCAGATGCTCATAGGTACCCAGGAGTAAGGCCTCTGGCGGTGTCTATTGGTGGAGTTGACCACGTGTTTCAAGTTCAGCATGCAGAACTTCTCGTTGGGCAGTCCGCACAGGCACAGCGACACTGAGCCACTGCTGCTGCTGCCCTCTGTTGCGCCTCGCCTGGAAGACAGCAAGCCCCTGTCACTGCCCAGTTCTTGTAGGTCGTCGCTGCTTTGGATGCGAATGATGCCCATGCTGGTCGGCGTCGCCATGGTGGTTAGGAGAGTTCATGGCAACAATAGTGTCATGAATTGGCTAGTATTAACTCTGCTTGTTGACTATTTAGCCATGTGTAGTCTTTGTAACAGTAGAGAGTTAGTATAGTACACAGCAGACAGCACACTGCGAGCCTGAGCCACACACACAGCGCAGTGACGTCAGCACTTGAGTTTTGAATCGGACCGTTGGAACCAATGGGAGAGCTTAGGCAAAGCGGTTGGAGCCAGTTTGACTAGGTCCAAACCCCGCACATTTTTGGTCAGTTGGGAGGAATACACCGAAGTGTTAACAGCTAGAAAGCTGGCTGAGAAATCTCTTCACACTTAGACCAGGAAGCGGGACTTTAGAGTCTTAGAATTCTATCAAGTCACTACGGGCCTGAACTTGTCAAGCAGGTAAATGAACACCCTTCTGTTTCATCGTGATATATTTATATTATTGTTGAAATTATGTTTGTGGAATTTGCTATGCATAAATGTGAATTGTTAATCCGAATTTGCCGTACCACGTGGAAGAGCCGAGCACGAGGCGAAACACGACCGGTTGCGCCGCCATGTTGTATCCCGTACGGAACCACTGTTGTTTAACTTATATGTATGTTTGCAGACCAGTGGCTGTACCACTGAATGTTTATATTATTAGTAATTCTGTATGTGTATAGTTAGACACGATTTATATTTATGTATGTATAGGAATTTAGAGTTGAGATTCCAGTGGAACCCGGAAGTAGCAGAATGTTCGTCGCTTATGTATAGAGATGTGGAGCTATCACTGAGGGCTACTTGGCTTTCAGTGAGACGCTCTGCACAAACCGATTATTCAGGGTTGTGCAGAATTTCGTCTCTTATATTACAGACGAGCAGGCGAGCTATCCTGTGCACCCCACTCCACAGAAACGACTAGTTGGTTGAGGATCCTCTACCGCACAAGACGGAAAGAGCGGCCTTGAAAGACACCCTGTCAGACCCCACAGCGTGGCAAGGGAACCCAACTACACAACTACAAAGGTGTACCAGAAGCTACCTCACAGAAGGACTTCGACCGCACCATCAGAAAGTTAAGTGAACACGCCAAGGTGCACTTAAACTGATCATAGCAGGACCACAGTAGTCCAACTCTTCATAAACTGTAAAAAGGACCACAGTAGTCCAAATCTACATGAGATATAAGAGCAAGTGCCCGAGGAAGAAATAACAGCTGCATAGACTATCAGCGATCGAACTATTAGCATCGAAAGAGACTTTTTAAGTTAGATTAGTACTTAGAAAATCTTGTATAGAGTAGAAGAAATAAATGTGTGATTTTAACTGTTATCAAAAGGCTGGACTACATATGATTCACAGCCGTGTGAAAGCTAGTGTGACAGTATTCTTTTACCAATTTTCTATCTATTTCTGTACCCCAACCTTAACACAGAACGAGCTAAACAAATAAATTTATTAAAGTAATTCATAGGGTGACTTACTAGCAGTTCCCACCGAATAAACGTGAGGGTCCATAATTCCATTGTGCAGAGCCCATAAACCCCACGTGACACTTTAATTGGCGAGCCTAGCCAGGATCTGTGTATAATAGGAATTGGGTATAACCGGACCTAAGTACAATAAAATTAGATAACAGTAGGAGTAGTAGAATAACTTAGAATAGTGTAAGGGTATAACACTGATCAGTTGGGTGCACTATTCTTTAGTTAAAAACTTTTTTGCTTCAAATATTTTTGTGCCTGTATGTTGCATTGTTCTTTTGCAGGTTTTGCTTAAATAACTGTTGTATGCCATTTGACTCTTGTTTTATTCTATTATTGATTACGAATTGTATGGTCTTTGCATTGTTTTTATTGAATTGCAATATTGCTAGTGTTTTGGTATTCCACGTGAGTCAGAGGTTGTTCATAGACACGTTTGACAATGTCGGACCCAGTGGCCTTGAGATTGCGCTTCAAGGAATTAGGGGAAGCTTTACACTTAGCAGGGGGGGACCTAATTGCGTATATCAATGCAGAGGTAGAGAAACAGGAGGCTAAGGCAGAGAGAGCAGCAGAGAGAGAGGCGAAGAAACTCGAAGCGGCAGAGAGAGCTGCAGAGAGAGAACAGAGAAAAGCAGAGTTAGAAGCAGAGCAAAAGAAAGCAGAGTTAGAAGCAGCAAGAGAACAGAAGAAATTAGAATTAGAAGGAGAACAGAAGAAGGCAGCATTAGCAGCAGAGAGAGAAGCAGAAGTTAGGAGATGGGAGTATGAGAGGGCAGAAAAAGAAAAAGAGAGGGCAGAAAAAGAAAAAGAGAGGGAAGAAAAGGAAAAAGAAAGACAGCATGAGTTAGAGCTAAGAAGATTGGGATCAGGAGCTTCAAGTTCTTCCTCAACCCCTTCCCACTCAGATCAGCTAGAGGTAGCACCCAACCCTGTACAAGGAATGTCATTTCCACTGGGAACATTCAATGAGAGAGAGGAAGGTCTAGATCTCTATCTGACTAGGTTTGAGCGTCTAGCAACAGAGTACAAACTAGATCCCACTCATTGGTCTTTTAAGCTTAGTCAAGGGCTTAGAGGAAAGGCTTATGACATCTACAGTAAGCTACCGACTGACAGAGTGACTGACTATCACAAAGTAAAAGAGGCACTCCTAACGGGATTCGAACTGACAGGAGAATGCTATCGGCAAAAATTCCGCACCAACCGGAGAGTGAAAGGAGAGAGCTATGCGCAGTTCGCGGATCGGTTGTCCACAACGCTGGATAAGTGGGTTAGCCAGTCAGCCACGGCTAAGACGTATGATGGACTGACAGAACTGTTAGTTTGGGAACAGCTACGGGAAACCATGACCCCCGAGCTGAGAACATTCTCAGTAGAGCAGGGCGCGGAAAGACTGGAAGATCTGGTCAAGGTCGCAGATAGGTACGTGGCCGCCCACGGAGAAGCCAAGAGCTTCAGGCGAGACCTCAAGCCTAACGGGAAAGAGGCACAGAAACGAAGCCCTAACCGGGAAGAGCGCACCGCGAATAAGCCGAATAACCCCAGACCTGGGCAAAATAAAGGACCCAACGCGGAATTCGGGAAAAGAGGTCCCGCAGAACAGAGACGGTATTGTTCGTTCTGCAACAGAAACAATCACTCCACCGCAGAATGTTTCAAGTTGGCCGCACAACGTAGGGAAGAGCGCGAAAGCCGGCCAGCGCACAGAGTTCTAACTCAAAGTAGCGGTAACAAGCCACACACGATCGGAGATCACCCATCGGTGACAGACACGGTCAAGGTCAACGGAAAAGAAGCGAACTGTCTGTATGACACAGGTCTATCATACGACGCGATAGTTAGCGAATCTCTTGTATCGCGCGCGGACTTGACAGACAAGACAGTCGACTTACAAGGAGCAGACTTGACGAAACCGACGACTACTTGCCCAATAGCATGGATCGAAGTAGAGAGTAGGTACGTCACAGGACGAATCCAAGCAGCTGTTTTACAGAAACCCCTGCATGATCTAGTGCTAGGTTGTAGGTATGTGTTCTTAGGCACGCCCCCCAAAACTGTAGAGATAGCTGCAGTGCAAACCAGGGCCCAAGCTAAAACCCAACCACCCCAGCCCGAGTTCGCTCCGAATCCAGGACTCGAAGAGATCAAAACAGCACAGAAAGAAGACACCTCGATAGCGAAGTGCTTCCAGAAGCTACCCAAGGCACACACACATGGATGGCCATCGCCATCGCGGAAGAAGTTCATCCGCAACTACAACAGCATCGCCGTGCCACTGACAAATGGAACCCGGAAAATCGCCCCGGACAAAGTAGTTTGGACCGCCGAATGCGAGACAGCATTCCAAACACTCAAGGACAGAATGACATCAGCGCCAGTACTCCACCTACCCGATTTGACTCAGCCATTCGTTCTTCGCACCGACGCAAGCGACTTAGGCCTCGGAGCAGTACTGCTACAGCGCGACCCCAAGAACACAGAGACACTATTCCCTGTCGCCTACGCCAGCAGAAAATTGAGACCCGCCGAGACCCACTACGCCACGTCGGAGAAAGAATGTCTTGGACTAGTCTGGGCCATACAGAAGTTTCAACTCTACCTGTATGGGACCCACTTCACAGTTCAGGTGGACCACCAACCACTATCGTTCCTGGCAGCCTCCAAGTCTTTGAACTCTCGCCTGATGAGATGGGCACTCACCCTTCAGGCGTACTCATTCCAAATCGAGTACATCCCCGGCAAAGAGAACCACGGAGCCGACTACCTCAGTCGCCATCTCGTGGAGGACACAGCAGCTGTCGCCCACCCAACACAACTAAGGGCCACAGCACCAGAATTCGTCCCCGCCCAATAATACCCTGTCACTAGTGTCCATAGCTACCTGGCACAGCATTGCAGCTCAGGTAGAGCAACTTACTTAGTTTGTAAATAGGACCCTAGGATAGTGCAGCGTTAAACTAGGCTCTGTAGTAGAAAAAGGTCGAATCCAGTAGTCATCGCCTTTTTTCAGTTGAGGGAGCCTGTCATGAATTGGCTAGTATTAACTCTGCTTGTTGACTATTTAGCCATGTGTAGTCTTTGTAACAGTAGAGAGTTAGTATAGTACACAGCAGACAGCACACTGCGAGCCTGAGCCACACACACAGCGCAGTGACGTCAGCACTTGAGTTTTGAATCGGACCGTTGGAACCAATGGGAGAGCTTAGGCAAAGCGGTTGGAGCCAGTTTGACTAGGTCCAAACCCCGCACATTTTTGGTCAGTTGGGAGGAATACACCGAAGTGTTAACAGCTAGAAAGCTGGCTGAGAAATCTCTTCACACTTAGACCAGGAAGCGGGACTTTAGAGTCTTAGAATTCTATCAAGTCACTACGGGCCTGAACTTGTCAAGCAGGTAAATGAACACCCTTCTGTTTCATCGTGATATATTTATATTATTGTTGAAATTATGTTTGTGGAATTTGCTATGCATAAATGTGAATTGTTAATCCGAATTTGCCGTACCACGTGGAAGAGCCGAGCACGAGGCGAAACACGACCGGTTGCGCCGCCATGTTGTATCCCGTACGGAACCACTGTTGTTTAACTTATATGTATGTTTGCAGACCAGTGGCTGTACCACTGAATGTTTATATTATTAGTAATTCTGTATGTGTATAGTTAGACACGATTTATATTTATGTATGTATAGGAATTTAGAGTTGAGATTCCAGTGGAACCCGGAAGTAGCAGAATGTTCGTCGCTTATGTATAGAGATGTGGAGCTATCACTGAGGGCTACTTGGCTTTCAGTGAGACGCTCTGCACAAACCGATTATTCAGGGTTGTGCAGAATTTCGTCTCTTATATTACAGACGAGCAGGCGAGCTATCCTGTGCACCCCACTCCACAGAAACGACTAGTTGGTTGAGGATCCTCTACCGCACAAGACGGAAAGAGCGGCCTTGAAAGACACCCTGTCAGACCCCACAGCGTGGCAAGGGAACCCAACTACACAACTACAAAGGTGTACCAGAAGCTACCTCACAGAAGGACTTCGACCGCACCATCAGAAAGTTAAGTGAACACGCCAAGGTGCACTTAAACTGATCATAGCAGGACCACAGTAGTCCAACTCTTCATAAACTGTAAAAAGGACCACAGTAGTCCAAATCTACATGAGATATAAGAGCAAGTGCCCGAGGAAGAAATAACAGCTGCATAGACTATCAGCGATCGAACTATTAGCATCGAAAGAGACTTTTTAAGTTAGATTAGTACTTAGAAAATCTTGTATAGAGTAGAAGAAATAAATGTGTGATTTTAACTGTTATCAAAAGGCTGGACTACATATGATTCATAGCCGTGTGAAAGCTAGTGTGACAGTATTCTTTTACCAATTTTCTATCTATTTCTGTACCCCAACCTTAACACAGAACGAGCTAAACAAATAAATTTATTAAAGTAATTCATAGGGTGACTTACTAGCAGTTCCCACCGAATAAACGTGAGGGTCCATAATTCCATTGTGCAGAGCCCATAAACCCCACGTGACAAATAGTAACGAGGACGACAACGACAACGACAACGGCGACGGCGGCAATGATGGCGATAATGTTTTAACGATCCCATGATGATAAAGTCGATGTGAAACAACAATGCAGGCGAAAAGATGTTGGTATAGAGATTAACGCGATATTCCAGGGTGGGTCTTGTTCAAAGCCTATTTTATTTATCGACTGTTCTTCGGTGGTAGCAGTGCCTTGAGCCACGCAAGTCGCCGATCTATCAAGTAAAGTGCCTTCCTTCAATCACTTCACAGTGTATCCACACTTTCACGCTTGGGCAAAGGCCTCCAACTGGCCCTACTCATTGGTCGTAATTGTTTGTAAGAACAAGGACAGGGTAAAATCGTACACACTTAACTGGCGAGAAGAAGAAAGAAAAGAAAGTACGAAGTTAAATACATATAAATATATAAACCGTTTCCATATACACACAAAATCGAATAACATCGAAATAAATTAAGGGTATATAACTCGAACAGGAATTATATACAACAATTAATTACATGTTATTCTTCCGCATGAGATTCTTCTTCTTTTTCTTCTTATTTTTTTTTCTTCTTCTTCTTCTTCTTCTTCTTCTTCTTCTTCTTCTTCTTGTGTGTGAGTTTTTTTTTGTGTGTGTTTATCTTCTTCTTTTTCTCCTTAACCTAATAACACTGAACAATTTCGATACTAAAACAACATAAGTACAAACTAAATGTAGCACAAATTATAATTATACAACAATTCAGTACATGGTATTTCATCCGCAAGAGATTCTTCCTCTAGCTAAGCTAACATGTGGGCTTAGACCACAAATAACCGGACAAGCATCTCATTGCCGAGAAACAGACGAACCGCAGGCAGAACTCCCGTCGCGCATGCGTCAGTTCTACGCATCCGCATTTATTTCCACACACGACAGCAATGGAGATCGACACGGTTTTGCAAGTAAAGAGGAGCAAACATTGTTTGAACTCCAAGATTTCCTAGACAATGGGAGGGCTAAATGTGCCACGATATTGGACGGGAGAGGCAATCCGGTGAATTTTGGCCACTGTATCGAGCCATGTTGTGTGGGATGGCAACAAACGGCAAAGGGACGTCACTGCAGCTAAAGTTAACCAATACTGAGAGACATTTAAACGGGAGATAATCATGTGAAGGATAGACACTAAATGTAGCGAGCTCCACCGTGTGAGATACCCGCAACTAAGTCGACAATTGATGGAGGAAAATACTATACCTGTACACACAGGTGTTAGGAAAACATTTGTAACAATATAACTGTACACGTCTCGATTACAGTGAGGCCAGCAGTGAGTTTATTCTTTCTCAAATGTACACTGGAATTGAAATGTTAGGCTATTAGTCAAAACTGAACACTGTTTTTAAAACGAACGTACTTGACCATCTTTAGGCTAAACGTAGCCATGCGGGGATAACAATCACGTCGTTGCATTTCGCGCAGGAAACAAACACCAGGTCGATCATGACGTCACTACAAACAGCTACAACTTGAGCACTTCAAGAAAACTGTATTATACATGCACTTTCACAAAACTTGGTATTAACCAACCATTTCAATCTAACAACGAATACAGCCGAAATCTTTAGCCAGAACACTATTTCGCTTTGAATGCTTTTGTGTACTGTTCTCTGCCTGTCATTCTGTTTCTAATCCATGGGTAAGCTTACGTACTGTTTTGCTTCTAATATTCCTAACGGTTGAAATGACATAATGCACGGCGAGCAACATTTGAATAACTATTAACTTCTGCACCTTTTAAATACTGGGCAACGATTTGTGGCGTAAATATATTAACCTTCAATACGGGAGGAGACACTGAACGCGAACATAATTAGTAGCCGGCTTCAGCGGTAGTTTCAAACCTGTCCCAGAGCCAAAAACGTAATGCACATAACTTCATGCGAGCTGGAAGTCCATGAAATGCAGTTGTCACCGTGTGTTAGGGGTGGCATGCCGCGGGTCTGGCTACAAACACCGTAGGGACCGGTAAGCCTTACTTTCTTTTATTGCAGTTCATATTTCCCTGCTAACAGTTCCAGGACAAGTGGGTGGGGAGAGTGGGTAGAGGGTAGCCTTGGCATACACATGCGCGATGCACACACACAAAGTCTCTACACTGCGGTCTCAGCAACAACATGCTTTACGGCTATTTCCTGTCAAAAGCACTGTAGGTTCCTGCCCCAAGGGCCGGTATCCAGCGGCGTTAAGTATGAGAAATTAACTAGCAAGAAAATATATTGCTCGGAAAGAGGGCTGAAGGAACGTCCCCTCTGCAGTGAGTATTCCCCAGGAGGAGGAAGTGAGGATGTTGGCGCGAAGGGGGAGAGAAAGCTGGGGGAAGGGTAGAGGAAAGTGAGAGGATGGCTGGGCAGGTGTGTGTGTGTGTGTGTGTGTGTGTGTGGGTGTGGGTGTGTGTGTGTGTGTGTGTGTGTGTGTGTGTGTGTCTGTGTCTGTGAGTGTGAAAACTCCACTGAAACTGATAATAAGCTCTGATTCAGGAAACTATCAAGGTGCGTTCGATTTTGAAAAAATGAACGAAATAAATACTACTACTATTACAACTACTACAACAATTATAATTATTATTATTATTATTATTATTATTATTATTATTATTATTATTATTATTATTATTATTATTATTATTATTTTTACTACTACTACCACTACTACTACTACTACTACTACTACTACTACTACTACTACTACTACTAATAATAATAATAATAATAATAATAATAATAATAATAAGATGCTATCACGCTCTTTTGCTTCAAACTCAAAGCGCGGCGATCTAAAAAGAATGCTATTAAAGAAGGCGGAAGAGAAATAAATTTAGCATTTTTAAAATTTAAATTGCATCCAGTACCATTAATTAATGGAGAGAGAAACCGGAGTACTCGGGGAAAATCCTCGATGGCCTGAAAAGTCTCGTACATAAGTCACGTTAAGTTCGTCCCAATACCTATCCTATCCCGTAACTCGAAAGCCGCTGGGGCACCACAGATGAACCAGTGTACTCCATCTTTCCCTGTCCTCAGCAACCCTCACGGCTTCGCTCAGTCCATCCTCGAATGTTGTCATCTCACCTATTTTTCTGTCTCCCTGTTCTTCTGCCTCCATGCACCGTGCCTTGCAGGATGATCTTTGCAAGACCTGATGCTCTGGTGACGTGGCCATACCATCGGAGTTTCCGTTTCTTCACCACTGTGAGCATGTCATCGTGTCATCCAATGGTTTGTACTTGTGTGACGGTCAACTTCGTCGTTGTGATGTGTTCGGTATAGGAAATGCCCAGAAGCACATAATCTCCATGCTTTTTATTCTTCGTCGCAGATCTGCTGCGAAGGCCCATGTTTCGCAACTAGGAAGATGGAGATGACAAGGGAGCGCAGCAACCTTACCTAGGAGTAGTAGACTGATAGTCCTGTCTTTCCAAATGGGCTTCAACCTTGTCAAGGCAGAAATTGTTTGTGCGATCCTGGAGAGGACTTCCTGTCGGGATCCATTGTCTGACACAATGGCTCCTAAATACATTGGTTAATAATATTGGAGAGAAGAAGAAAAATCTAGAAGGCAACGCCCAATATTATGACTCACATGCTCTTCATGGAACTCGCAATATTTAACATGAAAATGCCTGCACAAAAAAACAAAACAAAATGAAATGGTGGCATTAAAATGCAAAGCAATACGTTGATATTTCTTCTCTTGACCTTGAAATGACATTAACTTCCGGTTCCAAATTGTATTATGGCCACAAAAAACGGTGACCTTGAGATGTGACCTTCAGTGTCCTTGGGATGAACGTGACCATCACGAGATCTCTCATGCATTGCTGATCAAATAACCCAATGTTGTTGCATGCTATGGGTTAAATAAACAGCCGTTCCACTCTACGATGACCTTTTTTTAACCTTTTTTTTTTAAAAAAAAGGTCTATAGTGACTGGCATTCAAGATCAACGCAAAAACGGAACATATATGAAAGATCAATCTATTATCTATAAATACAACAATGTTGGACTTTATCATGTTTGCTCTTAATAAGGTTCGCACTTTGGGTAGAAACTGTCCTGATTGTGGGTCGAGTGAAGGGTGAATGGAAGGAGACATTCAAACTTAAGGATGACGAACGACTAATAGAGGATGTGGAACGTGCACTCAGCTCAAGGCAAGGTTTTGCCGGGGTGTAAGTCTATCTGACTAGACTTGAGTAGAGAGTGTGGTGAAATCTAATGCCTTGCGATAACGATTACATCTACGCTGACTTGACAAATGCGGCTCAAGGCTGACGGCTACCATGGAGAGCGGTCAACACTGGAATCCCGCCGTATAGGTTTCAGGCAATCAAAACGCCCGCAGTAATTACTACACTGCAAACAACCCACTTTTCACCCTGCATTCAGTGCTTGGGGAACGCGTCTACTACTACACACAGAAAATACCTAATATCTCACATATGCACTGATCGAGAGAGAACGTCAGAAGAATTCCATAAATGTGGTTAGGAAGCTCTTAGTACACACAGAGAAGAAAAATAAATAAATAAATAAACGTCAATCAGAAAGTTTATCGACTCGCATCATCGCCTTCGAATCGACGACCTGTAAAGCAAGACTGGCGAGATTTCACAATTTTTATTATACTATAGGCTTTTCGTGTTAAATCGTGTTTCTGTGTAAACGGCCTAAGCTTGTCTTGATTATAAGCTCTGGCATAATAAATATTTAAATGTCATCACCATCACATTTATACTCAATATTCTCAAATGCCGCCATCACAACTTCCTAAATTTGATGCACACATTCACTATTTACAACCGAAAGTTTGACAGACTTACACGACCCTGTAATAAAGAAGTGATCAATATATTTATATATTTTAAATCTCCGTCTGAGAAATAGTTTTTAAAAATGGAGCTTATGTAATATAAATTAATGTGTTAACACAAGGTGCTAAATAAGAACATTTCATTTCATTTACAGCAAAGCAAAAGCAGAACATGTCACCTCAGGGAATCTCATCAACTGATAACTAAAAAGCTCTTGAACTTCACAAGTGTACCACAGGCTAAATCGCAAACTGGTATACACTCAGTGTCAGAGAAAGTAATTGGAGTTCTTGAATGTAGGTCTGCTGTTTATCAAAAGAATAGCCCTTTGAATGTCAGTCAATAGACTTTAATACCGCTTCGCTCTGTATAACCTTAATACATACTACGATGAATGGGAAAGCAACCTGATCTCTGTAAAATCTTACAGACAACATCGGTATCTATAGAACAATAAAAAATAATAATAGAACATAGACATCTATAAAATTATAATAATAACAACACAAGACTGCATAAGGCGCTCGATTCTCGCATAATTATAATTATATTCTCATAAAGCGTGGCTGAGGCTAGTCGAGGCCTTCCCCCTTTCTTTAGTTGAAGGCCTCGCCTCATCTCAGCTGCGCTGTGTGATACATTCTATATCATCTACCAATACCACTTTTAACGCCGACGCTCGCTACTAACAAACACGACAACCTTCAACAAATTCAAACGGCTGGTGTCACACTATCCCTTTCTCAGCCACGAACTGTCTATTGAACTGGAAGAATTCTTTTAAAGGTCTCACAAGATATCACAAGATCAACACCATACTACCTCACTTCCACCTGGTTTTCTCCTCTATAATCTATTTCTCTGAAACATGTATTGCTTCAATGCAGTGATATTCGTCCATTTTTGCAGTGTATCATGATAATAGCATTAAAAATATACCTATACTGCCACATTCTAAATTAATATATAAATTAAGAATGAACGCATGGAACACTAAATACTCAGCTAATATTAAATGCATATGTAATAAAAGTCTAGCAGTACATCAAGTTTATCAGTACATCACCTTCTATTTACATGCTCAGTTTTAAAAGACATATTTAAAGTAAATGGACATAACATAACTGAATATGGACATTCTGTAGACATGGGTCTATATAATCCAAATGTTACAGACGTTGTGAAAGTTATTGCTAAATCTCCTTTTGATAAACTTTTATAGACTGTTTTGAAAGTATGATTTTAAAATAAAAAATGTTTTAAAAGTTAAATTTTCAATGTCAAATATCACCTAAATGTGTGAACAGACATTACATTAAAGATTAATTGATTGATTGTCTATTTTTGCCAACTGATGTTCATTTTATCGATTCCAATGAAAAGATAAGCTTTGATGTAAGCGTTAGATTAGCAAAAGCTTTGATTGATTCTCCAGTGGCTCAGTTTATATAATTATACATGTATATGTATGTATGTATGTATGTATGTATGTATAATAATAATAATAATAATAATAATAATTTATTTTGTATGCATGTAAGTATGCATGCATGTATGCATGTATGTAAGTATGTATGTATGTATGTATGTATGTATGTATGTATGTATGTATGTATGTATGTATGTATGTATGTATGTATGTATGTATGTATGTATGTATGTATGTATGTATGTATGTATGTATGTATGTATGTATGTATGTATGCATGCATGCATCTGCTGCAAATGTGTGTGAATGCGTGCGTAGGTGTTATCATCTCGATGATGAAGACGTTAATAAAATAACCAACCATTTCCTCTCTAAACAGTGGTCCCAGCACAGACACCAAAGGCACGAAATTCGGGGGTTTCAAAACGTACTGTAGGTCTGCCTTTTACTGATTAATACAAGAATGGTACAACAACTATGGCTCAAAGAAATCGAACAAAACGCAAATAAACTGAAACACTGCACACCAATAAATTTGACGATATCTAGTAAGTGAAATTCGTCGAAGCAATGCCAAACATACACACTTAACAAATCCATTAACATTACCTATTACTTGCGGTCAAGTTAAGTTAAGTCAATCATTGTTTTATTCCAAAAATGTGGAAGAGATGGCGCTGACATAAGTACAATTACAAAGTTACTAAAATAACACTTTAAAAAAATCTGAATATTCAGATTTGAGAGAGAGAGAGAGAGAGAGAGAGAGAGAGAGAGAGAGAGAGAGAGAGAGAGAGAGAGAGAGAGAGAGAGAATAATGAAAGGCTTGACACGTGTAAACCCCGTTTCTTGAAGCTGAAATCAGCGGCACGCCAACTTTTCTACTTTTCTGTTTGATAAGAGCGACGAGACGTGAAGACGAGGGTGTCGATGGTTTAACACTCGTTGCAATAAAATTGTAAGCAAGAGGAAATTAATTAGCAAAGTGCGGGCAAGAACCCGAAAAGGCAATAAATTACTCTTGATATCTTACATTGCAGACTGTATGGGAGCACAATGCAGACCGTATGGCGGGTTGGGGGTAATGTAGGGGTGGTGGGAGCTCTCAAGCCTGTCGCGTTATGTAATATAAGCACCGTGAAGGCAATGTGACAAAACCGAATACAAAACAAAGTGTCCAAAAGTACAAGACTTCCTGTTAAAGACCACTGTCGTGTAGATGCTGGTGGTAAGACCGTCCCCTATACGCTTAATGTGTCCGGGGACGTAAATTTTACTCCCCCCCCCCTCCCCCCCAAAAAAAAAGAGGCTGGTCATCACCATAATACACCGTAAACTGAGTGTGGAGAGAGCGAGAGAGGGAGGAAGGAGGGAGAAGGAGGAAGGAAGGGAGGGGAGAGAGGGACGGACAGACAGACACAGAGAGTAGGGTTGGATATTTTCGAAATAAATGTAACGTAGACAAATAAGACCAGTTTAAAGAAAAGCCCGTAAAGTGGACGCCTATTAGCCATGATTTAACATAGGCCTACTGTGGTATTCCTCACTTGGCTCGAAAGAGTCCGCTGGACCTAAAGCAACCCACCAATAAGATAACCGATAAGTACTGTGACACAGCTAAACATGTAGAAAAAAACCCATTATAATTCAGTGGTCGCAATGAAGATTTATCATCAAAATTGACAGCAGCAGGCTGCCTATACTTTGAAGGTAAGATGATCGTCTTTTTGGAATACTTTCATATAGTTATACAGTTTTCAAGGACGGCATGCATTATGCTACTGCTACATTCAATAACATAACATAACATGTGAAGATAAAAAGTCCATAACATTCATTTTAGTAGAAATCTACACATGTGTTGTTTGAAGCAGACGTCAATGGTGCTTTACACAAACCCAAGTAACATTAAAATGTCAACGTTATCTTACAAAGGACTTGACATGTTAGACAGCAACACTTGAACGTTTCCGTAATTGTTAAATAAACAATTACAAGTATTGTTGTTATTTCTTGTTTGCAGATGCAGATGGGTACTTGGAGATTATTAGATAGATGAATGAATAAATGATTAATTAATTAATTAATCAATCTAAAACATTGTTTAATGTGTGATATAGGCTAATGAAAGCCGAGAAATACTTCCGAATGTGCGGCAAACTTTGGCTGGCTCTACAGTGCAAGGGAACGAACTCCGTAATTTACAAGCTTACATTCCACTTTCACAAACCTAATACTCAAAGGGTTTTATCCCCTTTCAACTTACATTCTCTCTCTCTCTCTCTCTCTCTCTCTCTCTCTCTCTCTCTCTCTCTCTCTCTCTCTCTCTCTCTCTCTCTCTCTCTCTCTCTCTCTCTCTCTCTCTCTCTCTCTCTCTCTCTCTCTCTCTCTCTCTCTCTCTCTCTCTTCCTCTAAGGATGCAGCAGAATCATTCCGATTAGCAATGTTAAAAATTTATTTAAAAAAAAAAAATTAATAGCAGGATAAACAAAATAGAAAACGAAAAAAAGAACAAAGAGAGATTATATCTATAGATGTAAAAATAGAAATGAAGAAACAACAGAGAAAGAAAATCAAAGCGAGAAACAATAAAACTAACAGAAGGACGGGAAGTAACAAAAGTCTAAAAAGAAGGAAGTAAGAAAGGTTAGAGAAAAAGGACAGAGAAAAAGAAAGAAAAGGACAAGAAAAAAAAAGCTAAGAAATAAAATGGGAAAAAAAGTACCGAGAGAAAGAAAGAAAAATAAAGAACAGAAATAAAAGACAGAAAAGTTCAACGTGTCATTAAATATATCTATAACATATGTAATTATTGTCGTAAATAAAATTGTCTTATCTAATAGGCCTATTTGTTCCGGTCTTAACTCTCCTATTTAACTGTGATAGTTTATTTTAAATAATGCCAGAATTTGGCCACATGCTATTTATATATCACCGCACAGTATATATATATCATTTCTTATTTAAAAAAAAACATTTTCTTAAATAATAGATCTTGATAGCTGGAGTATCGGAAATGTTTAAGTGAATGAGTGGCGATGTTATATAACTGATGTTTTATCTATTGATTATGATATTGTCCTTGTAATGTTTCATGTTTATGTCATGTTGCCCACATGTCAAATTTCCTGGTAATAAATCATCTTGTACCTAAAGAAGAGAGAGGATGGGAGGGGGGGGGGAGAGACAGACAGACACAGAGAGACAGAAACAGACAGGGAGAAATATAAGAAATACACGATAGCCTTGCATGCAGTAGTGACGAACGATACAGACATGCATTGTGCAGTGTGCGTACCCCTAGTTTAGCACTAACTTACCGCAGGAGCGGCGCCCAAGCTAGGGGAGACAGCGGCTGACGATCCGGAGTGGGCGAAGCTCTGAACCGGAGCCTGAGGCTGTCCACGGGGATGGAGGTGAGGTTGCTGACGTTGCCGCACCCTTTGGGCACGGCAGGCAGCTGCAGGGACATCATCATTCTCTGGACACCATCTTTAATCCTTCACAGTGCTAGTCTGTATGTATTTCACACGTTAGGTTTAAACGGTTCAATTTACTATAGTCACGGTTCTCTCGCCATCTTTGTTTTGGGTTCACAAATCGATCAGGCATTCAGATTTTGTATGTCCCTGCTGCTACTCACTTAACTAGACATCTAGCTTCTTGTTATACGAGTATAACGGTCTTTCATTCACTGTTGGCATCTTCCAAGATAAAACTGGTGGCAACTATGTATATTTGTTAAAGAAACCACAGGAAAGATGATGTTGGTCAGTTTATACTACAGTGCGAAGATTAGCTAAATACTACTATCACAATTTCATTCCACGCAATGAATTATCCACATTTCATTCAAACTATCCTTTCTAGCCGGACAGAAAGGTCTCACTTGATCAGTCTGCACATAGCCTACAATATGCCAACAATTGGGGAACGTTTCGGATCACAGGCGCGCGTACCCACATATACCAACACGCACGGGCGTACGCAGCCGGAAACACACACACATACACGCACGCACACACACACACACACACGCGCACGCGCGCGCAGGCACGCTGACGTATATACACACGTTTCTGTAGAATTGTGGATTGACCAACTTTCAGGACGCTGAGAATTGAGAGAGCCACAAGGTCAGACAGTGGAGAATACAGGCCACAATTACTCCGACAGCATAACTGTATACCTTCGCTTCACTTGCCGATTCATACAAAGAAGTCTTCCATCTCTTTGGCACATACTGTGCGTTGATGCTGGACAGAGTTTCACAACTGACTATTCTGTCTCTTACAGAGAGAACCTCGCAGCGATACAGTCCAAGACGCTGCGTATGAATGCCGCTCACAACACAATCCTCTTATATTCTTATTACAGTGTCTTAGCTCTTTCCCACTTTCTAAGAACTGTCATGACTTCCTCTGTCACTGAACCCTGCGTCTGGCGTCGTACGACGATACACTGTCGTTACTTTTTTCTTCGTTGTCTTCTACCGTCGTCAATGACTGGAGGAGCAAAGCATACAACTCTCCCGGCCACTAACCCTTGACTTCCAGTAAGCTGTTGGCACCACGCGCGATGTCTCTCGTAGTCGAGTCATTTTATAAGTATGTCATTTTTCCCGCTCCGTTATGAATTCAACAAAAAACTAACTATCTTGTCCGTCAATTCCTATCCCTACCTTAAAAACTCATGCAACAATGATCAAATCAGCGATGTCCGCGTTATCGACTTCTATTGTGCCGACCTCTCTTTTGGTCTAAACCGCCATTCATCCTGCACGAATGGAACTACATTCTAGGCACTGTGATATATTATTTTAACCTCTAACAATAACATCAATCAGCTGTCTGTCTGAATAAAAGAGCAGCAGAGGACGCCGCTACTAGCATAATTATTCCTGCATAATCGTCCCTCCATCCGGCAACTAATTCCGCAATGATGAAAAATGGATAGTTTACTTTATCCGTCAGTAAGCCCACTGACCTCGCTTGACTCTGCTAAACCCATCCCATCCAGTTTCATTATTCCATATTTACCAGTAGCGTGACTCGCTCGCTCTCCACTTGTCCTCTAGCCTTTTGAACAGAGAATTCGCGATAACAACAGCTTCAAAAAAATTATAAAAAAAAAAATCTTTAAAAAATTAACATCGAAATACCTAAATGGACTACAGCTAATAAGAATTCTATATTTGTTTTCTCAGCCTTACGCATATTCTTTTGGAAAATGGTTGATAGTACAGGAGAAAGAATAAAAAAAAGAAAGGTGGGTATGGAGAGTAAAACTAGAAACGTTCCGCTACATTTAAAATGCACTTCAAGGGAATGAAATTGCATGCAAGACAATGAATCAAAATCCATAATCCGATTTTTCAATAAGCTGATTGTTATTATTTATTTATTTATTTTTATTTAATCGTTCTTATATAGCGCTTTTTCAGCTCAAGAGCTGCTCAAGGCGCTGGCCGATACAAGATCCAACTCAAGCCGCCCGAGGCGCCAACTTGCAGCCTTTGGGCGCATCGTAATAACGCTCCAGACAACTGAGCACAATCCTGGCCAGCCAGGGATGGGGGAGAAGGACCTAGGTGCATGCTGGGTGTGTTCTTGTCACCGGCACTCACCTGTCTAGGACATAAGCGTCAGGATCTTTAAAGTCCGTTATGATGGAAAGTATGCGACACAGACTAGACCTCGGTTTATATTCTCATCCGAAGGAGTAGGAGGCTGTGCAGGTGTACGTGGACTGCACCGACTAACAACACCAGGAGGAAAAGATAAAGTTATTAAAGATGTATTATGACCGTCTCGATTAACGGTGATCAAACAGATAATCATAAAGAGATACAAACAGCAAATAACATTTATAAGGTTTTGATGTGCAAAGTAATCCTCTCACTCAATTTTTTAGAGAGTTGCTGCTAAGGAAAAAAGCTTTAAATATGTGTTTTAAAGGGTTTAAAAGCCTAGTGGCATTACCTGACCAGTATTCTCTAGCACGGAAATCTGTCCTGCCGGTTCCGGAAATCGGTTTCTATTCCCTCTGGCGATTATTATCTATCACTCATACCCCAGTGAGGGAAAATATTGATTAAGTATGAGAACTGGCGATTTTATCTATCATCATACACGGGAAAACTCTGCTTTGACCAACAGGCTCACAGACACACTACATAGCTAGTGGAGAGATGAACGTCAACCTCTGCAATAGTCTCAGCTAGGCAGAGTGGCTCACAGGACGATGTCGTAATCCTCAGATCCATTGTTTCCATGTGTTCTTTATGCTTACCTGTTTGCACATAGACATAGGAACAGCAACAGCAAATCGCTGAATGCACGTGCAGAAATCAAACAACAAGTTTAACTCTCTAGAACTTCGCGCCAAGCCTTTTTGTCTTTTTCTTTCCAGAATTAGTTTAATAGCACGATCGAGACGATTTTATTGTCCAGTTTTGTAGTAAAGTAACCATATTCTTCTGTCATAATATTATGACAAAAAGGAATCAACAAGATATAGTTTGCAGATCTGAGCATTATGAAACCACTGTTAAGACATGGAAACAGGACTGAGCGAATGGAAACGTTCATTTGCAGTTTGCCGAGTGCCTCTCATTAATGAGGAGAGGCAAATGTAAGCCTCTGCGAGTCTGGCATGCAGTGAGTGGATGAGGAAAACAATGACAGCTCCAGGCTGGTAAAGGTCTCTCTACAGTGCCACGCACAGATCTCATTCATCATTCATATACACACATAGCAACGTGCTCATTTCACGTAAACACTGCCACACTTCCAAACTCTTGGCATTTCACTTTCAACAACGATCAAGTTACATTGTTAATACGATATTCTTCTACTTTTGGTCAATAGTCACTTCTGTACATTTGTCCAAACTATAAGTATCATCGTCACGCTGCTTAAAATATTGCTTGCTTATATTATTATACTTTTAATGTCAATTAACGACGCAACTTCTTCCTGGTCGTTAGACCATCATTTTTGATAGCGATAAAAGCCTAACATTTTCTACCCATGATTGTTGTGTGCAGTATTAGATTGCTTTAAAATATTTGATCTCCTCCATGGAAAAGGAGGCATGTGGCGTAATCTTATACATCAAACCCTTTTACTCACTAAGCACTAGTGATAAGACTTCCAAGTTTTAACAATGTTGGAACCTGTTTGGACATGTGCACAATCTAATGAATGAAAATCTGGACAGCTTCGCAATAAGTCCTCATCAAATGGCTGTCAACGGTTACTTATTTGGATTTATTGGTACACTACTGTGCTAACGACGCCTGCTATCAGGCTCGTGCAGGGTTCAATCGTTAATTAATGACACACCGCCTCTTTTCTGCAGCTGAATCTCACTAATGGTAACAACAACACTGCGCTAAAATGCAAACCCTTTACTGGATGGAGTAATGGTCAATGTACAGCACCATGGTAATGCATTAACAGGGTTTACGACTTTAGGGGGTATCGATATAGAATACCTTAATATTAATACGATTCGTTTTTGTTTCCTCGGTTGAACATCCAAAGCTCTGATCCAATCTCATAAATGCTGGATAAACCGAGGTTTGGTGTCTGTGCACGCACGCATACCATCGCACCGACTGCAACGCTCCCGATGCTCATGTCTTAGACAGATGAGAGCCAGGTTCATCAACACACCCAGCCTGCACTAAGTCCTATTCCCCCTTGACCTGGGTGGTGCGGATACCTCGCCTTTGCTGAAAAGACATCCAGAATTTCGCGCACGTGGATGGAATTTGTGTAAGTTTCAAAATGCCTTACTGTAATACAATAATTCAGAAAACAATTGAATCCAGCGGTCTGAGGCGTGCACTGGTCCTAACCAGTGGTCTCAGACAATACCTACTGCCTCACTCTAAGCATCGCAAACCAGATATCGGCTGCCAGCGTAATCACAGAAAGAAACACTGATAAATCAACATCCAGCCTCCAAACTGAAGTTCCGCGTAGCATCATCAAAGTCGATTAACCAGTAAACTGAATATGATTTTGGAATGTTCTTGATATTGATGTTAAATAAAACATTGCCATACAGCGTACTATTGTTGAAGTTTTCAGTTCCAATGTAGTCAGGCGCTGATCAGTTTAGAAACTCGGTTGTACTTTGAACAAATTATGATCACAATAATGAACGGAAAACAGACAAAAACAAACAATAATGAACGAAATGAAGTTAATGCAGGTCTCACAAACCAAACCGTTTGCTACACTCAGTAAGTCTGTAATAGGGTTTTCAAGAGCAATTCAATTCAATCGGTTTGTTTAACGTTTGTCCACAGCCAAGCACAAGATTACAGACACATCAACGTTTCCAACAGGCTTGCAGTTCGCATTTCAAACATTAGAGGTCAGAATCGTTCGGGGAAAAAAAGTAGTACGATGTCCGCTAAATTTTATTAAGAACAGAAGGCTTCCTAGTGGTAATAATACTCTCAAGTCTCGGAAGACTATGAAGTATTTTTCAATATCTGGCCATAAGCAAAGAAGAACCGATAGAGGCACCTGTGCACTGCACTGTCCACAATGCCAAACTAGCAAGATAACTAGATATATGGACCAACTGACCAACACTCTTGTTCCACTCCAAGAGAGTGGACAAACTCGCACCCCTGGGTCCCCAAAGTATTGCAAAAATTACAACCACAGGCCAAGATACTAGAAAACAGATAAGCAAAACGGTCCGGCGGGATCCTAATTTTTCACGTGCAGGCACACTGTCTGCCTGTCTGTCGGTCGGTCTATCTATCTGTCTGTCTATCTCTGTCTTTCTGTCTGTCTCTCTGTCTCTGTCTCTGTCTCTCTCTCTCTCTCTCTCTCTCTCTCTCTCTCTCTCTCTCTCTCTCTCTCCTTACCTCTCCTGTCCAAGTCCTTAAAACATTGTGTGCATAACTAGACCATGAGAACGGGAAACACAGCCCAAATCCTTTTAGAGAAGAAAGTGGGACAAAGCGAAAGCTTTCCCACAGACCCTAATGACGGCCTTGCGACAAGAGTTGACTGGAGCTATCTGATCGCTGTTTGTCGCTGGTGCAATGTAAGTCTTTTATCAAAGTGTCTTGTGTCTTATATCATCGTGTCAGCTTACCATTAACCATTGCCCTGTTGTTGACTTGAAAAGCCAGCATTCATTGACTTCAGGCTTCTCTATCACACTTAAGTCTGGTAAATGGCCACACGCTCAATGCTTAGGATTCCACAGCACACAAAACGCCATCGTAACTGAGCTTCATTTCTACCGCTGCTTATAGGTGTAACAGCGCACTCTCCACTCCAAGCTGCTTGACCACACACTGACATGTAAGCCTTAACAAACACAACGATGGAGCCCAGCATCGAAAGCGAAGTTGCGCACCTGACGTTTTGTGCACAGTGAACGCCTCGAACCACTTTGCCGCCCTCACGGAACAAAGCATAAAATAATGACACTCGTGAAAAGCATGATTCGTGATCCGACAGTATAGAAACGACAATACAGAACAATTGTGAATTGTCTGTGAAGTTAGCATTCTCCCTTTTCGTCGCCTTCGACACTTTTCCTGCAACCAGCGCATTTTTAAAACTAGGTGCATTCTCTGCGGTGCACAGGCATGATAAATCAACAGTAGAAAATCACACTTCTATTGCACTTGCACGACAGGAACAAGATAACATTGTCTCCACTCTTCTTAAACACAGGCACCGACCTTTTAGTATTCATATATTCTTCTCTTTTTCTTTTCATTCCGGTTTGAACTTATAGTTAGTTGGAATTCCCAAAGAAAACGAACTATGGTGACGACGATCACTACTTTTTATACAGAATATTTACTAAGTCTTGAGGAAGTGTCAGGGTATGTACTATTACGCCGTCTACATGCACTAAGACCTAGGTTAGTCAAAATTAACTATAAGGGCAAAGCCCATATGACTCCTTATGGAACTCGGAATATTTAACATGAAAATTTTAAAAAAATGAAACGGTGGCAATAAAATGCTGAGTAATACCGACTTTGATCTTTCTATGCTCTCGACCTTGGGATGATCTTGAACTACGGTTCCAAATATACTCACGTATTGTCAAATAAACTACAGCAAAATGTTGTTTTTTTTTTTAATGTAATTTTTGGAATTCTTTTGGGTGGGAGATGGGGGGTAGGGGAGGGGTGAGTACATAGTCTCACATTCTGTATGTGAGTTTTAAAAAGAAATCATAGCAAATATTCAAATGAATGCCAAATGAGCTTAACTATCATGGCGTAATAATAAAATAATAAAATAATATTGTTATAGAGCAATCTATAATTATGCTCCATTCATTTCTCTAGTGTTCTGTAACGACAAAGTATAGAAGCTATTAACGAAAACCCACTTGAAAAGAATAATTCTCTTAAGCAGGAAAGACCAAAGGTTGCTGGCATTACCACTATAAGAATGATTTTTTCGGTACCGCTGTTAATCCTCCAAACAGCCTGTTTTCTTTAAACTATAGCTTGCACAGCCAGACTCTATGTTAACTAGATCCACTACCGTGAGATGTCTACGAAAAGCGAATAAACAGCTTAAAGAATAATTGTTGTCCCTTGATAACGTCTTTGAGCATAGGCACAGACTTCTTTTTCCTGCACCGCATTGAAGCTTGTTGGCCACGCTCCGCTGAGCTGACTTGTATGTGCCTTGTAAGGTATTCGAAGATATAAGCCACTTACCGCTTATAGCAGACGATCTTTAAAACTCTAGGACAAGGCGTTTAGATTCAAATTTCGCAAAACATCAAACACACACAAAATATAGTCATGTCTTGGCATAAAGTAGAGTTTCTTCGCATTTTCATATACAATGACCGCTGCGCGTAGAGAGAAAGCACTTCCAAGTTATTTTTCTGAAGACTATATAAAGCGATAGAAACCACGAAGTCTCTTAGTTCATGCAGACATGAACGAGTACGCCGCTAGACAGCAACAGAGAGGGTCTTTATCTCATTCCCCCTTAAAATAAATCAAGACTACTAACTATTCACACAGTACGTTCATATACATACATACAAGTTTAGGAACAGGCAACCACATTTTAGCCCTCCAAATACATTCTAACGGACCTTGGAACAAGTCTAATTTCTTAGGCTACAAGAACCTCGAACCTCTGCCAAATACATTAAGACATAAGAAATTTTATTCTTCCGAAGGGAAGCAAATCCAGCTTTTTCTTTTAAAATATATTTTTTTCAGAGGAAAGAACAGCACCAAGAATGTGAAAATATAGTGCAGACCTCCTCCACATTCGGCAGGCTTATCAGCTGCAGCACAAGGACTGACAGGTTCCGCCGGTCCTTTCTGTCCACAGCCATTCGACTCGATCGCGATTCCCTGACTTTATGAAATCTGATAAGTTAGTCAGTCAGTCAGTCTGATAAATCTAGCTAGTCAGCCAGAATTTTTGCCTGCCTGCGTGCGTGTTTGTGTGTATGTGTGTGTGTGAGAAAGAGAGAGAATGTGTGTGCGTGCGTGTGTGTGTTTGAGAGAGAAAGAGAGAGTATGTGTTTGGGTGTGGGTGTATGTGTGTGGGTGGGTTTGTGTTTAGGTGTGTGTGGGTGTGTGTGTGTGTGTGTGAATTTTTCAAACAGTCCCATTGTGTGATTTGGCTTAGCACGTAATGATGTCTGTGCATGGGTTGGGTATTTTATAGGCCTGTGGTTGGTGTTTGTGCGTGATGGCGTTGGTTTGTGATGGTGTGTAGGGGTGTATGCGGGAGTGTACAGCACAAGTATGTTTTTTGGGATGTGGAATAGTAGTTGTTTATTATATTTTATATGTTGCACTATTTATTCTTTTGCTTCTACATGTCATTCTTTTAAAGGCATTCAACATTTTACATTTACTACGTTTGTGCAGCAGTTTGAATGGGTGAAAATGTTTGTTTTTTACATACTGATAGCAAACAAGATGAGATATAGACTAGCAAGTCATAAAAATACAAATAGAAGAAGTGGAACATCACAACACACACAATGCCGACAGTGTCATTGACTTGCTTTTACTTCGCTATCACAAGACATCATAGCTTTTAACAAAAGACAATCGATTGCGGGAAGAAACATTTATATATATTTCCTTCATTTTATAAAGACTCGGGGAATTCGGTGTTAACAATTGTGAAATGATGTTTCGGAGGAGTGGGGGGGGGAGGGAGAGCGAGAGAGAGAGAGAAACAGACAGACAGAGACAGACAGACAGAGAGAGACAGAGAGAAAGAGAGAGAGACAGAGAGAGGAGAGGGGAAGAAGGGCGGTAAGTATAGTAACGTAATTGACCAGAAGAACAATGCACACCAAGACATGGTCCATATCATAGCAGCACTTTCCGTAAGAGAGAAGAAGAAGAAAGAAGAACAACCCACCAAGAAGAGCAACGCTATACACAACATCGTCATTTTGCCAGCGCCAGTAACCGACAAAAGAAGAAGATTGCAAATAGTTATCTTCCTTTATTTCAGAGTTCTTAGCGGAAGTTTGAAGAGACGTTAAACAAACGACCAACAAGTATTCAACAACAAAAAATAACCGACTCATTCATACATTCATTCAGTCATTCATCCATTCACCTCACGTTTCGTCTTGTCACTTCACGTCACGTCACGCCACGCCTCGTCACGTCACTCGCTCAATAAATGAAATCACTCGGTCAAGTATCTAGAAGTAGAAACAATGAAACAAATGGGCTAAGCCAGTATATCCTGAATCGCAGTCGTTTAATAATGCACATCTATATATATAAATTGCTTAGCCGGAAGTCCTTCTTCGCCTCTACTATAAAGTTTGTCCGGTATGGACGCTGATCTGGACAGGTGCTGGGCGCTGCGGATCGGCCTGCTGTGTGCTCAAAACCAGCGAAATCGTTATAGCCGACATTTCCTTACCGAACGTTTAACCGTTTCTGAGATAAATAAATAAACAAAATGTCCACAAACTGCAATAGCCTCATTTTGCGCGCTTCCATTAAAAATCAAATTGAGGTTTCAGCATGTTTTCCCATAATTATAGACCAAAAAATTGATGGTCTTTCTACGAAGAATTGGTAGCTTACTTAGTAAAACATTCGCCTATTGTTCAGGGCGACCCAAGTTCAAATCTCATGCAGGCCTTTTTTTTTTTTACACTACAATATGGATATTTTTCTTTTTAATTTAGGCTTTTTACCTTTAATTTATTATTATTATTATTATTATTATTATTATTATTATTATATTATTATTATTATATTATTATTATTATTATTAATAAACTAATAATAATAATACTACTACTACTAATAATAATAATAATTTATTATTATTATTATTATTATTATTATTATTATTATATCTTATATCAAATTTTCTTTTAAAACCTTGGTGTTTTTTATGATTTCTATTTGTATTATTCTATATTCAATAGTAGTAGTAGTAGTAGTAGTAGTAGTAGTAGTAGTAGTAGTAGTAGTAGTAGTAGTAGTAGTAGTAGTAGTAGTAGTAGTAGTAGTACCAAGGATCGGGATGGGGTGGTACGTGTAGGTAAAAGGGGGCTACGGGTAGGTTTAAAGGGGCATGGGTAGGCATAACGGGGATACGGGTATATATAAGGGGGTATGGTGATGGTCGATTCCTTTCATCCATACCTGCGAAACGATCAACGGGGAAGTATCAAGGAGGGTACATGTAGGTTACAAGGGGGGTACGGAAGGTATCAAGGGGGTAAGGGGAGGTATCAAGTGGGTTCGGGGAGGTATCAAGGGGGTATGGTGAGGCATCATGGGGGGACGGGGAGATATCAGGGGGCGGAGGGGGGGGGTATGGGGAGGTATCAAGGGGGATATGGGGAGGTATCATCGTCCAAATGAAACTCGCAGACAACAGTTGTCTCTCTGTCTACATTTTAAACAGCAACCTGTGTACCCTGTACAAAACCACTAGTTACTTAATAATGCACATACACTAGTCTAGCACCACAAAAGATTAGCACAGAATTTGAAACTCAAAGAGAAGCCATGTATTGTTCGACCCACAGGTGCTTGTATATGGACACGCGAGCGCCTATGCCTGTGACGCCTCTCTCTTTGGTATCTACGTATTATAGATAACCAGTGCCCTGTGGGTTCGAGCACTGAATAGAACAGATTCAACGTTTTCCGGCGTGTCGTAAGAGGCGACTAACAGGGATGATGTCAGCACGGCATCACTGGGCGAAAGTCTTCTACATAGAAGACCAGAACGGAGGAACCTCACGTTACTATAGGTTCAACGACCACGTGCTCGGGACCAATGCAAGCCACGCTGCAACAGCCTGGAGAGGATTGGGCTCCGCCAGGTCTTTCTTGACCAAGATAAAAAGAACAACTCACTCCATACCGGATCGGTCGTCGTCCGGATCACCAAGGACCGCGTCTTCCGTTGACCACCAGGACGGAGGTGATAAGTGTGCTACTGATGGACAATTTAAAAAGATCCGCACGAGCGACAACATCGTTATAGGAACCTGGAATGTCAGGACCCTAACTGCAGAGGGAAAATTAGAAGAACTGGGCCACGAGCTGGACCACTATCGATGGAACATTTTAGGTATCAGCAAACTGCGCTGGAAAGGTGTTACGTTGAAACGCGAATGGTGCGTTTGAAATGCGCACGATGTTATGTGTGAAGCGCGTGCAATGGCAGGCTTGTGTGTGACGCGCGCGATAGATCTGTTCGTTTTATTTTTGCAACGCATGCAGTAATAGAGTGTATTTATCTTTGATTTGATTTTGCGTTGTTATTAGTAGAGGCTTTGTGTAACGTTAGTGTTTTTAGTTGGTCGATATTGTTTGAGAATTTTCGGGAATCAGTTGTTTACTATCGATCGAAGCGTGTGGATTATTCTGTTGGTTACCATGGAAGCTTCCATTCCAAATGAGGTTGTATGACGTGAGTCACATGATGATGAAATTAATTTTGATTGGTTGTGGTGTTTTATGTAGGATTATTCTCGTTTGTTCCCGTGTATGTAGAGACTATATAAGCGCCGCACTGTTAAAAAAGTTGAGATTGTTGTTGATAGTGAAGCTGGAAAGTAAATTCGAAGTTGTTGAGTTGAGTTGAGAATTGTATGCAGTTGTTGATGTGTGCTGAATAAAAGTGGAAAACTTCATACGTCGACTTTGTGACTTTTTTGCTGATTGAGCAGGCTGTGTGAATAAACGAATCTGAGTTACACAACTATCAGGAATTCAAGCATCGGGGCTGAATCAGATACTGATAGAAAACTCCATCATCAAACCGAGTGTAACATTTTGGGGGTCAAGCCGCGATTCACGCCATAGCCAAGGGTTCAACTGCTACAACAAGCGAGTCAACGTTACGAGAGGCAGTCATCGAGGGTAGCCGCCAACGAGTTGCGTCGAGAGGGGCCAACATACTGGGACTACATCCGATAGATTCGGGTCGACTGCAAGGGCGTGTAGTCGCTGAAGAGTTGCTTCGTGAGCGAACAACAGATCGGGACTACGTGGCTGCCGCAGGACTACGTCGAGGGACAGTCTCGGAGCTACATCGCCAGTGTTACAGAGAGCGGCAAGCGGACGTCGCGTCTACTTTAGCACAGGAGCGTGTACATCAACAACAGCGTGGTGCAGCGTCGCATACGACGAGGACAGCGGGGCCTGCGTCAGCGAAAGCGACTAGTGGCAAGCATCAGCGCTACTGCAGAAAGCGTGCTGTTCTAGAACAGTCTAGAAAGGTACAGCACAGTCAAGAACTTTCCAGAAAAGAGCTTTCCAGAACTTTCCAGAAGCATCAAGATGGCTGACTTCTGGCAGAAAGGGATTCAACTGAATCTAAAAGGGAAACAGCTGACGGAGTACGTCAAATCCCAGGAGAGAATACAAGAACGAGAATTCGAAGAGCAGCGTCGCTGTGAAGAAAGAGAATTAGAAGAGAAGCGTCTAGAAAAGGAAGAGCAGCGTCGCCGTGAAGAACGAGAATTAGAAGAGCAGCGTCGCCGTGAAGAAAGAGAATTTGAACTGAAGCGTCTGGAAATTGAACAGCAGCAGCAAGAAAGAGAGCGTCAGTACCAGCTAGAGTTGGCGCGTATCCAAAACAATCAGCATGCGCCACAAGTCACCAACGACCATACGGCTCCAAAATTGCCAGCTTTCGTCGACGGGAAGGACCAGATCGACAGCTATCTGCCGAGATTCGAAAGGTTCGCCGAAAGCTCCAATTGGCAACCTCGAGACTGGGCGATTCGACTAAGTGCACTTCTGACAGGGCAAGCGCTCGAAGTTTACACCAGACTGTCGAACGATGACGCCAAAAACTACGACGTCTTGAAAGAGGCCCTATTGCAGTGCTACAACTTTACAGAGAAGGGCTACCGTAAACGCTTCCGTGAATGCCGGCCTAAGTCAGACGAGAAGCCAAAGCAGTTTGTGGAGCGCCTGTCGTCATATCTACACAAGTGGGTGGAGTTATCAGGCGAAACGAAGTCTTACGACAGTCTCCATGACCTGATCGTGAAGGAACAATTTCTCAATGCCTGTCACAAGGACCTAGCGACCCACTTAGAAGAACAAAAGCTGCAGACGCTTAAAGATGTGACTGAGGCTGCTGAAAGATATCTCATCGCTCATGGGAAGACCCTGGGGCCACCCAGCGCGACGAAACATTTTCAGAAGACTGGAAACCATGTGAACCAGATCCAGGGGAGTCAGACGAGCCAGAGACAGACGGACTCCACGCCTCCTCCCAGAGAAGGGCATTCGAGAGGCTGTTTCACCTGCAACGCTACAGACCACAGAGCGGCTAACTGTCCTCAAAACAAAAGTAGCGGACAGCGGAGCAGTACGGACAATTCAGCGGCGGGCAACCGGCAGAGGCGGTTCTCCAATCAACGGCAAACCAGTAGATCTGACCATCAAGTGTGCGGCGGGAGCGTCATTCTTCCGAGTGAGACCGAGCGCGCAGCTACTCCTGCGGACGTGCAAGAGTGCATAACCGATGGCCAACTTCTCCTTGCCAACGGAAAATCCATCTCCGTCGTCGCCAGCGCAGCTGTGACCGTCCAGAACATGCCTGTTTCAAAGGGACGCGTTGGAATTCATGAAGTGACTGTCTTAAGAGACTCTGGCTGCAGTGGGGTCATCGTCAGAGAAGACCTAATCGCTAAAGAACAATTCACTGGCGATTCTAAATGGACACTCATGGCCGACAGCAAAGGTGTGAAAGCGCCAGTTGCAAAAATTCATGTCAACACCCCTTTCTACATAGGCGAAGTCGAAGCGGTTTGCCTGAAGAAGCCGCTGTATGATTTGATGATCGGGAATATCGACGGCGCGAGACGACCCGACGACCCCGATCCAGAATGGAGTCCTGCCTCAACCCAACGCGTCGAAGTTGTGGAGGAGGATCCATTGCCATTTCCCGATGGAGACCTTTCAGAGCTGCTACGGGACAATGTGGCTACTCCGGCTCAGCCCTGCCGACCAGAGATCGTCGGTGCTGTTACTACCAGGGCCCAGGCCAAGAGAGACAAGGTGTCTACGCCACTGAAGGTCGCCGACAACTCCAAAGCTGCCATCGTGGACAGAGATAAGCTGATCCAGCTCCAGGAAGCTGATAGCACTTTAAACAAGTACAGGAACCGCCAAGACCACGTGAACAAGGGCAGTGGCACGGTCTATTTTGAGGTGAAGGCCAAGATCCTGTACAGAATCTTCCAGCACCCGAGGGTCAACGGAGGTAAACCACTACGTCAAGTCTTGGTACCGTTACCCCTAAGGCGCCAGGTGATGGAAGTAGCGCATGACTCAATCATGGGAGGTCACCTAGGCATCAAGAAGACGTCAGACAGAATACAGGCGGTGTTCTACTGGCCAGGACTTCATGCGGACGTCAGCCGTTTCTGCCGATCATGTGACATTTGCCAGAAGACCATACCTCGAGGAAGGGTCCCTAAAGTGCCAATGCAGAGAATGCCTTTGATCGACCGACCTTTCAAGAGGGTGGCCTTAGACTTAATCGGCGAAATAAGACCTCCGAGTGAAGAAGGTCATCGATGGGTACTGACTTTAGTAGACTATGCGACTCGGTACCCAGAAGCAGTGCCTCTGAAGAAGATTGACACTGAAACTGTAGCAGAGGCACTGGTGGACATGTTCAGTAGACTTGGAGTGCCCGAAGAAATTCTGAAAGACCTCGGGACGCAGTTCGTCTCTGACTGCATGAAGGAGGTCAACAGACTGCTGAGCATCCGGCATTTGACTACGACACCCTACCATCCAATGTGCAACGGGCTTGTCGAAAAGTTCAATGCTACGCTGAAGTCCACCCTGAAGAAACTGTGCAGCGAGCAGCCCAGACAATGGCATCGCTACATCAACGCCCTACTTTTCGCCTACAGAGAAGTACCGCAGGAGTCCACCGGCTTTTCTCCGTTCGAGCTGCTGTACAGAAGAACCATCCGAGGGCCGATGCACATCCTGAAAGAACTGTGGACGAAAGAAGTAGAGACCCCAGAGGTGAAGAACAGCTACCAGTACGTGTTTGAGCTACGGGAGAAGCTGGAGCAGACTCTCGAGATAGCCAGATAAAACCTGAAGAAGTCCCAGGACTGTGGAAAGCACTACTATGACCGTAGGGCTGTGAACAGGAAGTTTAAACCTGGCAACAAAGTGCTGGTGCTGCTACCTACCGACCACAATAAGTTGCTGATGCAGTGGAAAGGCCCGTACGAAGTGGAGACCGTGGTGGGAATCAACGACTACAAGGTGAAGGTCGGCCAGCATTCCAAGATATACCACGCAACCTCCTTAAGCTGTACGTGGAAAGGCCATCAGAGACTGTACACGCAGCAATAGCAGCTGAGATCGACGACAGCTTTGACAGCGAGGAACTGTTGGAACTTGGAGACTTCCACAGTAAAGAAGGCATTGATGATGTTAAGCTAGGACCAAGCTTGACGGAAGGTCAGAAGATGGAGCTCAAGGACCTTATGGGCGAGTTTCCCCTTAACTTCAGCGATGTCCCAGGCTCTACGACTTTGGTCGAACATGAAGTCCACCTCACTTCAAATATTCCCGTTCGATCAAAACCCTTCCCGATCCCTTTCAAGGCCCGTGAATCCTTGAAGAAAGACATCGATGAGATGCTGAAGATGGGCTTTATCAGGGAGTCCAGTTCACCCTACGCGTCCCCTGTCGTGGTCGTGAAGAAGAAGGACGGGAGCAATAGAGTATGCATCGTGTTACACTCTGTTCGATGTTGGAGTTTTCTATCAGTATCTGATTCAGCCCCGATGCTTGAATTCCTGATAGTTGTGTAACTCAGATTCGTTTATTCACGCAGCCCGTCCAAACAGCATACAAGTCACAAAGTCGACGTATGAAGTTTTCCACTTTTATTCAGCACACATCAACAACTGCATACAATTCTCAACTCAACTCAACAACTTTCACAGCAACTCTTCAGCTTCACTATCAACAACTTTACTCTCACAACAACAGTGCGGCACACAATTTTATAATCTCTCTCTTTTCCGGAAAGATTTCGAATACCGTAGAAATGGCGCACTGCCACCAATCGAATAAAAGATCGTCATCACTGACTTACGTCATTCATCTCTCCACACATACCCCGAACCTTCTCTTACTTCGACAATCGTCCCGAACCTTCGATCGATGGTAAACAAGGAAATCCAGAGTATTCTCCGACAATATCGACCAACGAAAATTATCAACGTTATACAAAGCCTCTCCTAACAACAATGCAAACTCAAATCAAAGGTAAATAAACTCCATTATTGAATACTTTGCAAATCGAAACGATTAGATCTATCGTACACGCTTCCGACATACTTTCGTTCGCGTTTCAACGTAACATAACCCCCCACTCAAGAAGAAATTTACCTAATTTCTTTCAACAACGTTGAAACGTAATTCACAAACAATGTACAGAATTAAGACTTATTTCAGCCTGTCTGAACACTATCAACGTTCTCAGTTCATTCACACAGAGTCAATGGTTTTCATCTTCAAATCTGCCTGGATATTGTCAATGTTCACAGTTCATTCACACAGAGTCAAAGTTTCTCATCTGCAAGTCTTTCTGGATACTGTCAATGTTCACAGATCATTTACACAGAGTCAATGTTTCATTTTCAAGCCTGTCATTACCAATATTCTTAGTTCGTCCACACAGTCAATGTTCTTTCACTCGCAAGGAATCGACGCCCTCGTCAGTTGCGGCTGTCAACGGCCCAGGGTCAAAGACGACGATCACGTGGGCTTTCCTGGAGTCAGTGCATCCTCCGTTGTCTTCCTCTTCCGTCGGATGTCTGACGCAGTCGACGTCGTCAGCTCCCTGGATGCATTTGCTGGGTCTCACGGTCAGGTTGGCTTCTGCGGGACGGTGGAACGGCTCCCTCAAGGTCTGCAGATGCTCCTTCCAGGTCTGGGAGTGGACTTCATGTCCGACCAAAGTCGTAGAGCCTGGGACATCATTGAAGTTAGGGGGAAACTCGCCCATAAGGTCCTCGAGCTCCAACGTTTGACCTTCCGTCAAGCTCGGTCCTAGCTTAACATCATCGATGCCTTCTTTGCTGTGGAAGTCTCCAAGTTCCAACAGTTCCTCGCTGTCAAAGCTGTTATCGATCTCAGCTGCTGTTGCTGCATGCACAGTCTCTGATGGCCTTTCCACGTACAGCTTAAGGAGGTTGGCGTGGTATATCTTGGAATGCTGGCCGACCTTCACCTTGTAGTCGTTGATCCCCACCACGGTCTCCACTTCGTACGGGCCTTTCCACTGCATCAGCAACTTATTATGATCGGTAGGTAGCAGCACCAGCACTTTGTTGCCAGGTTTAAACTTCCTGTTCACAGCCCTGCGATCATAGTAGTGCTTTCCACAGTCTTGGGACTTCTTCAGGTTTTCTCTGGCTATCTCGAGAGTCTGCTCCAGCTTCTCCCGTAGCTCAAACACGTACTGGTAGCTGTTCTTCACCTCTGGGGTCTCTACTTCTTTCGTCCACAGTTCTTTTAGGATGTGCATCGGTCCTCGGATGGTTCTTCCGTACAGCAGTTCGAACAGAGAGAAGCCGGTGGACTCCTGCGGTACTTCTCTGTAGGCGAAAAGTAAGGCGTTGATGTAGCGATGCCATTGTCTGGGCTGCTCGCTGCACAGTTTCTTCAGGGTGGACTTCAGCGTAGCATTGAACTTCTCGACAAGCCCGTTGCACATCGGATGGTAGGGTGTCGTAGTTAAATGCCGGATGCTCAGCAATCTGTTGACCTCCTTCATGCAGTCAGAGACGAACTGCGTCCCGAGGTCTGTCAGAATTTCTTCAGGCACTCCAAGTCTACTGAACATGTCCACCAGTGCCTCTGCTACAGTTTCAGTGTCAATCTTCTTCAGAGGCACTGCTTCTGGGTACCGAGTCGCATAGTCCACTAAAGTCAGTACCCATCGATGACCTTCTTCACTCGGAGGTCTTATTTCGCCGATTAAGTCTAAGGCCACCCTCTTGAAAGGTCGGTCGATCAGAGGCATCCTCTGCATAGGCACTTTCGGGACCCTTCCTCGAGGTATGGTCTTCTGGCAAATGTCACATGATCGGCAGAAACGGCTGACGTCCGCATGAAGCCCTGGCCAGTAGAACACCGCCTGGATTCTGTCTGACGTCTTCCTGATGCCTAGGTGACCTCCCATGATAGAGTCATGAGCTACTTCCATCACTTGGCGCCTTAGAGGTAACGGTATCAATACTTGACGTAGTGGTTTCCCTCCGTTGACCCTCGGGTGCTGGAAGATTCGATACAGGATATTGGCCTTCACCTCAAAATAGACCGTACCACTGCCTTTGGTCACGTGGTCTTGGCGGTTCCTGTACTTGTTTAAAGTGCTATCAGCTTCCTGGAGCTGGATCAGCTTATCTCTGTCCACGATGGCAGCTTTGGAGTTGACGGCGACCTTCAGTGGCGTAGACGTCTTGTCTCTCTTGGCCTGGGCCCTGGTTGTAACAGCACCGACGATCTCTGGTCGGCAGGGCTGAGCTGGAGTAGCCACATTGTCCCGTAGCAGCTCTGTAAGGTCTCCATCGGGAAACGGCAATGGATCCTCCTCCACAACTTCGACGCGTTGGGTTGAGGCAGGACTCCACTCTGGATCGGGGTCGTCGGGTCGTCTCGCGCCGTCGATATTCCCGATCATCAAATCATACAGCGGCTTCTTCAGGCAAACCGCTTCGACTTCGCCTATGTAGAAAGGGGTGTTGACATGAATTTTTGCAACTGGCGCTTTCACACATTTGCTGTCGGCCATAAGTGTCCATTTTGAATCGCCAGTGAACTGTTCTTTGGCGATTAAATCTTCTCTGACGATGACCCCACTGCAGCCAGAATCTCTTAAGACAGTCACTTCATGATTTCCGACGCGTCCCTTTGAAACAGGCATGTTCTGGACGGTCACAGCTGCGCTGGCGACGACGGGGATGGATTTTCCGTTGGCAAGGAGAAGTTGGCCATCGGTTATGCACTCTTGCACGTCCGCAGGAGTAGCTGTGCGCTTGGTCTCACTCGGAAGAATGACGCTCCCGCCGCACACTTGATGGTCAGATCTACTGTTTTGCCGTTGATTGGAGAACCGCCTCTGCCGGTTGCCCGCCGCTGCGTTGTCCGTACTGCTCCGCTGTCCGCTACTTTTGTTTTGAGGACAATTAGCCGCCCTGTGGTCTGTAGCGTTGCAGGTGAAACAGCCTCTTGAATGCCCTTCCCTGGGAGGAGGCGTGGAGTCCGTCTGTTTCTGGTTCGTTTGGCTCCCCTGGATCTGGTTCACATGGTTTCCAGTCTTCTGAAAGTGTTTCGTCGCGCTGGGTGGCCCCAACGTTTTCTCATGAGCGATGAGATATCTTTCAGCAGCCTCAGCAACGTCTTTTAGCGTCTGCAACTTTTGTATTTCCAAGTGGATCGCGAGGTCCTTAGGGCAGGCGTTGAGTAATTGTTCCCTCACGATCAGCTCATGGAGACTCTCGTAAGTCTTCCCTTTGCCTGATAATTCCACCCACTTGTGTAGGTATGATGACAGGCGCTCCACAAATTGCTTTGGTGTCTCGTCTGAAAAAGGCCGGCATTCACGAAAGCGTTGACGGTAGCCCTTTTCTGTAAAGTTGTAGCACTGCAACAGGGCCTCTTTCAAGACGTCGTAGTTTTTGGCGTCATCGTTCGACAGTCTGGTGTAAACTTCGAGAGCTTGCCCCGTCAGAAGTGCACTCAGTCGAATTGCCCAGTCTTGAGGTTGCCAGTTAGAGCTTTCAGCGAACCTTTCGAATCTCGCCAGATAACTGTCAATCTGGTCCTTCCCGTCGACGAAAGCTGGCAATTTTGGAGCCGTATTGTCACTGATAACTTGTGGCGCATGCTGCTGTTGCTGGATGCGCGCCAACTCTAGTTGGAACTGCCGATCAGCTTCTCTTTCCTCACGCCTGCGCTCATCTTCTCTTTCTTTACGCTGCTCTTCTCTTTCTTGCCGCTGCTGTTCAATTTCCAGACGCTTCAATTCTAATTCTCTTTCTTCACGGCGACGCTGCTCTTCTAATTCTCGTTCTTCACGGCGACGCTGCTCTTCTAATTCTCGTTCTTCACGGCGACGCTGCTCTTCTACTTCTAGACGCTTCTGTTCTAGTTCTATTTCTTTTTCTAGACGCTTCTCTTCCAATTCTCTTTCTCGTATTCTCTCCTGAGACTTGACGTACTCCGTCAGCTGCTTGCCTTTTAGATTCAGTTCAACCCCTTTCTGCCAGAAGTCAGCCATCTTGATGCTTCTGGAAAGTTCTTTTCAAGAAAGTTCTTTTCTGGAAAGTTCTTTTTCTAGAAAGTTCTTGACTGTAGAGTTCTTTTTCTGGAAAGTTCTTGACTGTGCTGTACCTTTCTAGACTGTTCTAGAACAGCACGCTCTCTGCAGTAGCGCTGATGCTTGTCACTAGTCGCCTTCGCTGACGCAGGCCCCGCTGTCCTCGTCGTATGCGACGCTGCACCACGCTGGTGTTGATGTATACGCTCCTGTGCTGAAGTAGACTCGACGTCCGCACGTCGCTCTCTCTAATACTGGCGATGTAGCTCCGAGACTGTCCCTCGACGTAGTCCCGCGGCAGCCACGTAGTCCCGCTCTGTTGTTCGCTCACGAAGCAACTCTTCGGCGACTACACGCCCTTGCAGTCAACCCGAATCTATCGGATGTAGTCCCAGTATGTTGGCCCCTCTCGACGCAACTCGTTGGCGGCTACCCTCGATGACTGCCTCTCGTAACGTTGACTAGCTTGTTGTAGCAGTTGAACCCTTGGCTATGGCGTGAATCCCGGCTTGGCCCCCAAAATGTTACACTCTGTTCGATGTTGGAGTTTTCTATCAGTATCTGATTCAGCCCCGATGCTTGAATTCCTGATAGTTGTGTAACTCAGATTCGTTTATTCACGCAGCCCGTCCAAACAGCATACAAGTCACAAAGTCGACGTATGAAGTTTTCCACTTTTATTCAGCACACATCAACAACTGCATACAATTCTCAACTCAACTCAACAACTTTCACAGCAACTCTTCAGCTTCACTATCAACAACTTTACTCTCACAACAACAGTGCGGCACACAATTTTATAATCTCTCTCTTTTCCGGAAAGATTTCGAATACCGTAGAAATGGCGCACTGCCACCAATCGAATAAAAGATCGTCATCACTGACTTACGTCATTCATCTCTCCACACATACCCCGAACCTTCTCTTACTTCGACAATCGTCCCGAACCTTCGATCGATGGTAAACAAGGAAATCCAGAGTATTCTCCGACAATATCGACCAACGAAAATTATCAACGTTATACAAAGCCTCTCCTAACAACAATGCAAACTCAAATCAAAGGTAAATAAACTCCATTATTGAATACTTTGCAAATCGAAACGATTAGATCTATCGTACACGCTTCCGACATACTTTCGTTCGCGTTTCAACGTAACACATCGACTACAGAAAGGTTAATAAGATCACCGTCTTCGATCCCGAGCCGATGCCTACGGCAGCAGACCTCTTCCGCCGATTATCGGGGAGTAAAATCTTCTCAAAAATTGACCTCAGCAAGGGTTATTGGCAAGTCCCCGTGCGTCAACAGGACATACCAAAGACTGCTTTCATAACTCCTGATGGGACGTACGAGTGCCTAAGGATGCCCTTTGGCATGGTCAACAGCGGAGCTACCCTGAAGAGAGGTATGAGGAAGATGCTCAAAGGGATGGACAACGTCGTGTGTTACTGGGACGACCTGCTAGTCCACACCCAGACCTGGAAGGAGCATCTGCAGACCTTGAGGGAGCTGTTCCACCGTCTTCAAGAGGCCAACCTGACCGTGAGACCCAGTAAGTGCATTCTGGGAACTGACAACGTAGACTTTATTGGCCATTCGCTGAAAGAAGGACAAAAGGGGCTTCTGCTAGAAAACGTCACCAAAATTCTGAATGCTCCACGTCCCCAAACCAAGAAGCAGGTGCGATCTTTCCTGGGGTTGGCTGGATATTACAGGGAGTTTGTACCGAATTACTCCGCCATCACAGCACCCTTGTCGGACCTGGTGCGGAAAGGCTGTCCTAATCAAGTGGAGTGGGGACCGTCTCAGGAGAAGGCATACCAGACTGTGCGCGACCTCCTTTCGAAGGATCCGGTGCTACGACTGCCCGACACTTCCAAGGTATTCGTCTTAAGAACAGACGCAGCGGACGAAGGCATCGGCGCCATACTGATGCAAGAACACGAAGGGAAACTTTTTCCGGTCAGTTACGCCAGCAAGAAGCTGTCCAGGGCTGAGAAAAATTACTCGACCATGGAGAAAGAGTGCCTTGCCATCATATGGGGAATCCGGAAGTTCGAACTGTACCTTCAAGGAGTGAAGTTCGTGCTGCAGACTGATCACAAGCCGTTAACTTACTTGAACTCTGCCAAGTTTGTGAACAGTCGCATCATGAGATGGGCTATGTACTTGCAGAACTTTAACATGCGAGTAGAATCTATCAAAGGATCAGACAATCTTGGTGCGGACTTTCTCAGCAGAGTATGTGAGTAAAGAACAATGACAGTATCCAGAAAGACTGAAATAAGTTCTAATTTCTGATTTTGTTTGTGCATTACGTTTCAACGTTGTTGAAAGAAATTAGGTAAATTTCTTCTTGAGTGGGGGGGGGTATGTTACGTTGAAACGCGAATGGTGCGTTTGAAATGCGCACGATGTTATGTGTGAAGCGCGTGCAATGGCAGGCTTGTGTGTGACGCGCGCGATAGATCTGTTCGTTTTATTTTTGCAACGCATGCAGTAATAGAGTGTATTTATCTTTGATTTGATTTTGCGTTGTTATTAGTAGAGGCTTTGTGTAACGTTAGTGTTTTTAGTTGGTCGATATTGTTTGAGAATTTTCGGGAATCAGTTGTTTACTATCGATCGAAGCGTGTGGATTATTCTGTTGGTTACCATGGAAGCTTCCATTCCAAATGAGGTTGTATGACGTGAGTCACATGATGATGAAATTAATTTTGATTGGTTGTGGTGTTTTATGTAGGATTATTCTCGTTTGTTCCCGTGTATGTAGAGACTATATAAGCGCCGCACTGTTAAAAAAGTTGAGATTGTTGTTGATAGTGAAGCTGGAAAGTAAATTCGAAGTTGTTGAGTTGAGTTGAGAATTGTATGCAGTTGTTGATGTGTGCTGAATAAAAGTGGAAAACTTCATACGTCGACTTTGTGACTTTTTTGCTGATTGAGCAGGCTGTGTGAATAAACGAATCTGAGTTACACAACTATCAGGAATTCAAGCATCGGGGCTGAATCAGATACTGATAGAAAACTCCATCATCAAACCGAGTGTAACAAAAGGCCTAGGTGAAACAACGACCGACAAAGGCCACAAGCTTTATTTCCGATGACAGGCACGAACACGGCGTTGGATTCTTGGTCCACAAAGACACTCTAGCCACTGTCATGGGTTGCCGCCCAGTCTCCAGTAGAATCATTACCATCCGTCTGAGAGCAACCCATTTCAACATCACCATCATACAGGTCTATGCCCCAACATCAGACTATGACGCCAGCGGAGTCGAGGATTTCTATGAATATCTGCAAGCTGTCCTTGACCAAGTGCCGAAGAAGGACACAGTCATAGTGCAAGGCAACAGAAATACCAAGGGTTGGCCAAGATGCGTACTACAACTGGGGAGACACGTGTGGAACCCACTGCAACAACGAGACAAATGATTGAGGTCAGAGACTTTGGGAGTTTGGCAGATACAACAATGTGATACTGACAAACACGCTTGGTCTCCACAAAAAATCCAGATGATGGGCCTGGCACAATCCCAGCAGGGAGCATCACAACCAGATTGACTACATCGTGGTCAAAAAACGCTTCAGATTAAGCGTCAACATTGGCAGGACACGCACTTTTCCAGGAGCAGACATCGGAAGTGACCACGATCTCGTGATGACGTCTTTCAGGCGCCACTTGAAGAGAGTAAACACAGCAAAGTGCACCAGACTGAAGTTCGGCCTAGCTGGATAAACTGCAAGACCCGAAGGTGGCAGAAATATGCCATGCCACAATTGGAGGGAAATTTGCACCACTGCTCATTTTGGGAGCCTCCACTTTCAACTCGGCTGTGATAAATGCCCCCACTGAGATCCTTGGCAATTAAGCACAGCCCAAAAAAGAAACCGTGAATCACACTTGAACTTTTGGACATGTGTGAAAAACAAAGAGAGATGAAAAGGTAAAAGAACACCTCACATGGAGCTGATGTCTACCGAAGAATCGACAACGACATCCTTGCAGGATGGTCTTTGCAAGGCCTGATGATCTGGTGACGTGGCCATACCATCGGAGTTTCCGTTTCAGGAGTGTGAAAAATACCGCACCATCAGCCTCATCAGCCATCCCAGCATGGTCCTTTTGAAAATAATACTCAACAGGTTGAAACCCAAAGCTGAACAGATCATAGCTGAAGAACAAGCAGGATTCAGGGCTGAGCGAAGTACCACTGAACATATTTTGAATCTCAGAATAATATGCGAGAAATACTTACAGAACCGGCAACATCTATATCATGTGTTTGTAGACTCCAAGAAAGTGTTTGACGGAGTCTGGCATGCAGCTCTGTGGGCAGACATGAGAGTGTATGTACAACATCAGGCCTAACATTATTGAAGTCATCAAAGTCTGTATGACAAGAATACCAGTGGAGTCCTCCACAACAGCGCCATCGGGAACTGGTTCAGAACAACAATCGGCGTGCTTCAAGGATGCCTACTCTCTCCAACACTCTTTAACATCTTCCTAGAGCGCATCATGTCAGATGCCCTTGTAGATCACGAAGGCACAGTCAGAAGAGGGGGTAGAGCAATCTCCAACCTCCGTTTTGCGGATGACATTGATGGATTTGGCTGGAGAGAAACAATAACTTGAACAGCTGGTACAGAGGCTTGACACCACCTCCAGAGCCTTTGGACTGGAAATAAGTGCAGAAAAGACCAAAATGTTGACTAATAACACCAATTGCATCAACCCCAACATCAAAGTCTAAGGCCAATCCCCCAACACAGTGCACAGCTTCAAATATTTAGGAGCCATTGTATTAGACAATGAGTCCCGACAGGAAGTCCTCACCAAAATCGCATTAACAACTGTGCCTTGATAAGGTTGAAGCCCATTTGGAAAGACATGACCATCAGTCTACATTCCAAGGTAAGATTGCTGTGCACTCTTATGATCTCCATCTGCCTATACGCTTGCGGAACATGGACTATCACAGCAGACCTACAACGAAGAATACAAATCATGGAGATGAGGTGCACATTACCAACGACATACCATCACACAAGCAATTGGACAACGCAATAATATGCTCACAGTGATGAAGAAAGGGAAACACGTCACCAGAGCATCAGAGCAAAGACCATCCTGAAAGGCACGGTGCAAGGAGGCAGAAGAAGAGGGAGACCGAAAAAAGAGGTGGGAGGATAACATTCGAGAATGGATTGGCTTGACATTGGGCGAAATCATGAGGGTTGCTGAGGACAGAGAAAGATGGAGTTCGCTGGTTAAACGATCATCTGTGGTGCCCCAACCTACGAGTTACAAGATATAATAGGATAGGATAGATAACCAAATGGAGACGCGTCACAGTCATAGGCGCTCGCGTGTCCAGATACAAGCGCCTGTGGTTCGATCGTCCCGTTGTCTCAGCGTGTAGTCAAGGGAGATAATAACAGAAAACGCTAATGAAGCGCTGAACCCAACCCGCGAGACACACATGTGAATACTCTTGCATACTCGTCGTCTGCCTGTGTTCCAACCTTGCCTCCTTTACAATATTCTAGCACTGCCCGCAAGACCTTCGTTTGGCCATATCGCCAACCTCAGGATCGGTGTGCGCAAACTGTAAAACTCAGAAAGTGTGTGGGAAGGGAAGATGGAGGGTTGGGAATGGGAAGTAAATATATATTTATTTTAATCTTGTACTAGCGACGCTGGCAGTTCAGTTTTACATTTACCTAAGCATCAAACTACAACACAAGAAAGACAATAAAGGTGAATAAACCGCAGAGCGGAAAATCCCCCACGCAACTCCATCAAGTATTCATGAATTGCATTGCTGACTGTGCTTCTTTTGCCCTTCTGTTTATTGAGAGAGGGACAGAGTGTTGAGAGAGAGAGAGAGAGAGAGAGAGAGAGAGAGAGAGAGAGAGAGAGAGAGAGAGAGAGAGAGAGAGAGAGAGAGAGAGAGAGAGAGAGATGCACTGATTAGGAGGAGCCCTCGTTTCCTTTCATCGTCTGCAAATGAGGCTTTATTATTAAGATGCAGTCTCTTGCCTTTTTGTTGTGCATGTGGGAATAATATTGATCTTGCACGAGACTGAAGCCAGAATATAAGCATGCTTTCATTTTTGCCAAGTGTCTATGAAATAGAACTGTAGGATTAGCGTGCCTTTATCTCTTGCGCAGACAATTGAATTAAAAAGATGCTTTCATAATTCGCTCATCATTTTTTCCATAACCAACTTGTACAATGGATAATGCAAAGTCTACACACTACTTTATCCAATTTCGTTATGCCATACATGTTGTTGCAGTAGAATACTTTTAGTATTTACATCAATGATAAACTGAACAATAAAATCATCCCGGTGGTGCATATTGACTCGATTTAAAACAGCTTTCTCAGAGTATCGCGTGCACAATAGAGTTAGTTATTGAATAACAACAGGATGAATATTCCTGTGACAATCATCGATTAAGCTGTTCCTGTCCATATGAATAAGTAAGAAGGAAACACTTACACAAATCACGAGTACTGAATGGATCAGTGGATCTACGAACCGCCTTCACCACAATGAAACCAACAACACATCGTTTCAATGCTAAATCACAAGTTTAAAACGCAACATGCTTTGTTTCTAGTATTGACATCGTGCGTGAAAGAGGCTCCGCTCTGCTGATTTTAAAGGACAGAGAAGTATGACTTCAAAAGAAGTAGAACAATAACGTACAGATCAAGCGATTCACGCACACTGGACTGACTTTGCCTCGCTTGGTTTCACCACAATGTGATGCCGGTAAGGCAACTGCACAAACAATTTACGGATCATGATGCATCACTTATGCAAAGGCAACATCACGTCATGATTAGAGCTAATATAATGTGTACATAATATTTTGTCGGTAAGAAAACATCATAGAGAACAGAATCAAGTACGAGTGGCGCTTGGTCTACTGTTCAGGACTGACAGAAGTCTAGCAAGTCCCTACAATTATTAATTTATCAATGAGCACTGCACTTTCTATACATACAAAGTCGATCACAGCGCTACTATCAGGCTTCGTGCCATCTCTCTCTCTCTGTCTCTCTCTGTCTGTCTCTGTCTGTCTGTCTGTCTGTCTCTCTCTCTCTCTCATCCCCCCTGGGTTGGGCATGGAAAGTACTTCCGTGAGAAGTAAATCAAAATAAAATGTTTTGTGTTGTACTGTATCGTTCCATTATTATTCCGTTTTATTTTTTATTGTATCCACGTGCCCCAAGAGGTTTTTATGGAATAAAGCGCTTTGGTAACGATAGGACTTGAATAATTAATAAATACCACATCTCTATCATCATTTATACATTCCACATCTATATCATTATTTATAAATACCACATCTCTATCATCATTTATAAATACCACATCTCTATCATCATTTATAAATACCACATCTCTATCATCATTTATAAATTCCATATTTCTACCATCACGAACTGCATCCATTGTCTCGAGAAGAAGAGATTGTTACTATAGGTCATATCAATGGGTCACCAAGAACACACCACATTCTAAGACGACACTACAGTCTATAATGAAACGACAGTTCATGCTGTGTTGTCTTTAATAACATGACCACGTACCAAATGTTGAATTGTCATTTTAAAACCGTGACTATGCATTATTACCACAAAGAATATTTACAATACTAGTAGTTACATATTACATGCAGACGTGGCTCCACAGGATGAACAATGCTTTGTATATTTAAAGCACGCGGAGTGGGCACAGTAATGTGACAATGCTGCAGATTGCAGTAGAGTAGAGCAATAGTGTAGCCTGTTACTTCAATACTGAAGCAAGAGAGAACCTAGCTCTGCCCAGCGGCAGAGAAAAGAACAGGTATACGGCATTGATCTGAGGGTGGAGAAAGAGCCAATCAGTTCCGCATCATTAATAGTAATATCCCTTACTAAAAGCCAACTACACAAAGAACCTGTTAAAGCACCGCAGCACGGTAATGTGAATAATACTCCCACGGCACTTTCTCAAGCTCTTGTAAGTGCTTGTTGTGCTTAGGATTAGGCAATGATAGGACTACTATTACCTTCAGACACGCAAAGAGCTCA
>CM072516.1:36568542-36661042 GCA_036898135.1 Oncomelania hupensis | reverse complement strand
AAACAAGGAGTCTTGTCCAGGAAGAGTTTTCAAGAAAAAAGGTAGGTCGTTGATCTAGCGAAGAAGAAGATAGTATAGCAGAGTGAAGGACAGAGCAGGAATGGGAAAGAGTAAATGAGGAAGACAGCGACAGTGGGAATTTAAAGCACTAAATTTCCATAAAGTGGGGATACTATTTATACTGAAAACCCCCGGCACTCCAACGGGGGTACTGTTGCCGCAGTGAATCTGTCTTGCCTATAAAGGAAAGACAGGTTTTCAACTGGGGCTTTCACTGTTCCCTTTATAGGTTTGAACAATCTACAGTGGCAAGATTGCTCATGACCCCAAGGGGTCACATGTTCATTAAGAATTGAATAACTTATATAAAATAGCGACATTCACGAAGCCAAGCTTATTGCACGGGAAAAAGCAAACTCAAAAATCACAATTCATAATGACAAATATCACTTTTTGTACTTTACGCGCCTTGAGCCCGGTAATTTTAGTGGAATAGCGCTCTTTACAAAAGTTGTTAGTTTACTTACGTGGGCTGCAGGTGTGGGGGAATCCAATAGTCCGTGTACAGCCCCATCCTGGTGGAGCGGCGGAAGCTGGACCTGATCTCTACCATCTTGCTGCGAAACCTGGCTACGTAGTCCGGGAAGGAAGACAGACTTTTGCTCTTGTCCTCCAGTGTCCCAGCCTTTCTCGGCGTTGTCTTCTTCTCGCTATCGCAGTCACCATGGATGCTGGCTGAAGTGTCAGCGTTACTGCCGTTCAGTTTGAGGCTACAGTTAGGATCGTTCAAAGAGTTCAGTTTGTTATTGTTGGTGATAGCGTAAGTATTGTTGGCGCCAGATCCAGTTATCCGAAAGCTGGTGTTGAGGCCGGAGCTGGCGTTGGAACTGTTCTGCAATGAAACCTTGCTGTTGCATGAGGGAACATTAAAGCTGTTGTTGGAGGTGGTGATTGTGGTGGTGGACAACTCCGTGGCTCGTCTTCGTGGTGTGATATGCAGCAGACCGCCACGGGACGTGAACAGAGTGTCGTCACCCTCTGCCACAGTCCTGCACGCCCCATCAGGGCTGTGCCGCGTGTCTAAGCTTAGGCACGATACTTTCATGGAGGACGGGATCCACACTCACTTCACAACATGCATTGCAGGTCCAGAACAAATTATGCTTCCCAGGCCTCCCGGTTTGTATCGGGTTGATGATGATGTAGTCTTGTATAGCACAGGTATCCACAAAAAGAGTTCATGTTAAATGCGCTCAAAGGGTTCTGATGCCACACCAGACCAATCCTGGGGATACGTTCGAAGAAATCCTCGAGCAAGTGCTCGCTTCTGAACGCAGTTCGAAAGTTACGAATACTGCTAGATTCCAGACTTTCCTAGCTCAGTATAAAGTCCTTCGTGACCACACAGAATCGTTCTGCATCATAAATATATCAACACCCTTTAATTGCGGTCTCTTTATAACTTAAAAACAAAAATAATATTGCAATTCAGTGTTTTGCTTCATTTTGAGCAAAATCGTGATCATTCATCTTCTCTGCAACACAGATACTCTCCGATTGCTGTAGCAGATATTCAAAGTGTGTCATCAAAGGTCGTTCCAGTATCAACAAAACCTCTGTTGATTCCCGATACTACGTTTATTTTCTAAAACACGTAGCAAGTGCAGTCTGATTTAACTAGGATGTTTTTTTTTTTTTATCTACATACGTCACCGCTTCCACAGGATATACCGCTCCCAACAAGACCACTTCTAACAGCACACGAATAAACGTGCTGATAGTGGCAGCTAAACCTAAGAACAACAAGAAAGAGGACTTCGGTAAAACAATGAAAATGTTAATGTATTCCAACAATACAATCTCCAAATACCGTCTGCCATATCACCAATGATGGATATGGACGTTACATTTCAATGTTGGTTTATTCCAATCCAAGTACTAAACACCATGATAGAACCTTTTCTTCAAAATTCCCATGCTAAATGAAATCATATTGAGCCAACAGAGCATAACAGACGTCCACAGAACTATACGGGTGTTACACAAGATTCTAGGGATCACAGTTTAATAACAGACTCTACAGACCTACCCTGGAAGAGAGAAATAAACTCCGACACTGAGGCACTACTTGCGGTCCTCACAGACAGTTCAAATCCTCAAGTTTACAGATAATTGCTTGGTTGTCCCGTGCGGGCACAGTGCCGAGAGAGAGAGAGAGAAAAAAAAAAAAAAAGAGAGAGAGAGAGAGAGAGAGAGAGAGAGAGAGAGCAAAGCGAGGCGCGAAATTGTGATAAATTGGTAAGGGATTAGCACCCGTACAGCTTGTCTCAAATCCCTCAATGAACCCATTCTGGAGCTCAAACAAATCTCTCAATACCCCTTTCTTGGGAATATTTTCTCGCCCAAATCCTTGCTCTCCATAACGTCACAACGATGCATTCCTGGTAGGTTTCTGGGTCCTTGGTGTTGAAAAGACTCGGTAACCCAGAATAGTTTTCTTGCTGAAGTAAAAGACATTATGTGTCACTTATTGCCACAATACAGAACTGTAAGACATTTAGAATTTATGGTGTCACGGGGCGCTGTATGGATTGCTGTTCTTATTGTAGCCATTCTTAGTCCAAAGTAAAAGCAATACATCAACGTGTGATTTTTCTAACGTTATTCGTAAAGGACTAAATCTTCAAAACAATGTGGAAGGTTGGTTTCTGATTTTTATGTGGATTCAGAAATCTCGCCACCTATAGTTCAGGACATAAAAAGGTAAAACATTCCGCACGATTTAGTCAACATAAAGCACAGTTCGGCATATATGCTCTAACCATAACAGATCTCAAACAAAATTGTGTATACAGAATAGTTTGTACGGACTGGTGTTAAACGATTATTTGCCGTACATGTTAGGTAAACAGATGTATAACGATGAAAGGCGATAGAATGTACATGTACAAATGCTCAAATATCTTGAAGCATTTTGCACTTTAATAAAATAGTTATAATGTCCCTGTTACACACTGGTCAAATTAATTTAGTTTTTGAGTGTTATCCGCCTGACGAAGAGCTTAGCTAAAAAAAATTGCATTGCTTTGTCTTTGTGTGTGTGTATGTGTGTGTGTGTGTGTGTGTGTGTGTGTGTGTGTGTGTATGTGTGTGTCCAAATTAGCATCGTTTTAGTTTATAGTACTCATGTGTTTCTTATTATGGTACATTTTGTTCTGTTTTTATTTTATCAGTCTATTTTGCGACAATGTTTCTTAGAAACTACGGGAGCAACTTTCCACATTTCCTAGCACACAAAATAACAAGTAGCTTACATAAATAATCACCAGTTTCAATCTCCAGAAAGAAATATGATTCTAAATAACGTTAAAAGCAAGAGTTTTGATGCTGCCACTGACGCACGATATTAACATTGCTCTCTGCCGCTCTGAGGTTCATGGTGGTCTTAGTTCCTCCACCCCTCACCCCGTCCTCCCTTCCTCCCCTCCCACACAAACACTTAGAGAACCAAAAGATGAAACGCGACTTCAAAAAACGTAATTCCTAAATCCAGCAGTCGTTTGTCCGTCACACGCCTCACAGACCCTCCGCTTGTTCCATCACAACACCGAGCCGAGCAGTCACATATCGCTCCAAGCTCACTGCCCAACAATACAAAAAGGTCGGAGCTTTTTGCGCAGGCCTGCTAACAATGTGCAAAAGATTAGAAGCCAAACAATGTGAAACTGCATAACTGTTCATGGGGGAAAAAAATGTCTCATTGAAAGAAGAGCCGACAAGATACAGCCACAGCTGATGTATTGCCGAGACAACCAGTCCCATTACAGTTCAATAGTATAAGTCTCTGCCCAATAAGCAGCTAGCTAAATATGGAACCAAAATACCTTGGAATTATTCTGGTCACCTATCCCTGCTTAGAGTGATTCTATAGCGATACCCCGCGACGCTATGCTACTTTGGTAGAGCAATGAAGCGTGGAAGAAAATAATGTCAGAAACTTCGTTCTCTCTGGGTTTGGGTCTGGCGTTGATGAATGGACACAATTATCACACACATTGACAGACAGCTTTGTACTCGATCACCTAGACACGGACCTCTGGACACAAACTCGTCTATTATCATACAAGAAAGCATAATAAGATGAAGTCCACCTATACCGCGCATGTATCCATCCAAAAAAAAAATAACAACGGGTATCTCTTTAACAATTGTCCTTCTCATTAATTTTTTTCTTGTCTAGCATAATAACGCGACATTTGTCATTGAATTTCTCTTCTTGATTTAATAAGCATTCTGATTCTTATCGTCTTTCTCTTCTTTTTTTTTTCTACAATAAAATCAAACAAAAATACCCAAGGAAAGCTTTTCCTACACGTCACTGTGAATAGAGTTGTTTTCGAATTTGATTTGTTTTTCCACAGCCTTCTTATCTTATAATTTCGATGAACATTTTTTTAAAGATATTAAAACAACCGAACTGTGAATAGAGAGAGTGTGAGTCTTGCCTTATAGCTATGCAGTAGTAGTTTCACTATGTCTGACGCTGTTGTTTGGCTACAGAACAAAATGCAAGCTCCATCCTCTAGAGCCTACATAACCAAAACCCCGATGAAATCATTAACGATCGATAGAAATCGCTGCCGTGTTTGGTAATTGCAGCAAACCAGCGTCATTATCCTTCAGAAGGTTAGCAACAAGGTAACATCATGTTTGCACGGACAGGGGACCATCATCACGACACGGTATTGATCAAGACAGGCAAGGTTTCAGTCTGCATGCCGGCCCTCTACAGTGTGGAAGGCATAGACTGATAATTCCAGTCGCGCGTAAACATTTAAAATGCTGTAAGCACTACTCAGGCCTAATCACCTCAAGGCGCTTCTGTACAGCTGAAGAACCTTAATTGCTAGCACTAGACCGTCGTGTAGAAAACAAAACATTAAAAAATATTCCCTCCCCGTTATGCTGAAATAAAGTTGGGGCGAGAAGAATCCCCAACCTAGCTTGCCCTGGACCACTGTCTCCTTGACAACAAGAGAGATCTATCCGGTTCGTTTGCAGTTTGCTTGTAGGACAGGCGCTTCAAGAATCGATGTAAGGTCACCAAAACAACAGAGAGGACGTTAAACTGTCAACTTGACACAAAACACAATGGCTTGAAATATTTATGGCAGCGCACGTCCTGCGCACACGAAGACCTTTACATGTAAGTTCCTGTCAATGAAATTCGTACCTATTTATAAGCCCTTGAGAGAAAATAACAAGAACAACTGCTTACAACTGGTATTTCTACACCTACGTGGCACCTATAAGTATGCTATTTGCTCCAGATGCCAGACAAACGAAGTTTCGACATTCCAATACAGAACTGTTTAAAATGATCAAATTTGTATAAAAGGCAGAAATCCCAAAGACCCGCAAGTTATTGTCTCAACAACATAATTATAAACGTCAAAGACAAAGACTATGAGAAATAGCTTTGCAGAACATTTTTTCCACAAGAATATTCTCAGCAACTGCTGGTTTGACTGAAATCGCGAATATTCTAAAAGCGAATTAGCCTACAAGGGGGAGGCCAGAGGAGAGAGGGGTGAGAGAGAGTTTTCTGCAATCAAAATGTCGGTGTTAACTCAGAATAATGTGTTTCTTTGGAAGCAAGAACCCGCACCCAGAAGCAACCGAAATCAAACTCAAAAATCTTTTTTCCAACATTGATCTAGCACTACCATCTATGATAGAAGAAAGCTCCGAGTAAATTACCATAGTCTTAGCACTGGATATGCACAAATCCAGTTTCCCTTTTGAAAATACTGACACATATTTTGCAAAACATCGAAGCTCTTGCTTCAAACGTTAGAAAGTAGTCTCCTACTACAGCGTTGTTTCACAGCACGCACCCAAAGGCCAACAGAGAGAACGGCCAATAAAACAGAGCAGAAGGGAAAACATTCACAACCTGAGACATGAAGAGTAGACGCCCCAAAAAAGGCTCACCTTAGACCCACGAGGACCCGAGTATACTAAGTGCACATTAACACTGACAGTGTGCTCAACGGTGTGCGATCCCAGTTACTCTGGTTTCAGAAGGAGATGAGTGTCATACGAGAGTGAAAGGCCAGAAGGTTTATCAGTTTGTGGATGGCTGATCCCGCATTCCCGTATTGATCTGACAAGCATGATCTTGTATTGATTCTAGAAACAATCACTATACATCGAGGTACAAGGCGGTGTGAAATCTACCGTAGCCTGGGCTAGATTTCCCTTTTCCGACATTGTAATCCAGCGTTCGATAACGAACCTTTTCCTAAAGTATTGATTTGACAATCATAATCCTGCATTGAAATCGCGATCCTGTATTGATCATGTTCTGTACTAAAATGACCATCATGATCCTGTATTGATTTGGCAATCATGATCATATATTCAACTTATGATCCTGTCTTGATAACCATGTTCTTTATTCTTATGATAACAATCATGATCCTGTACTGATTGTCAATCTGTATTGATTTAGCAACAACGATCTTGTATTGATAAGCGTGATCTTTATTGATCTGACCATCATAATCTTGTATTGAATTGACAATCACTATATTGAAAATCATGATCCTGTATTGATTTGAAAATCGTGATCCTCTACCGATTTTGACCATCATGACACGAAAATGATTTAAACAATCACGATCTTGTAATAATTTTCAAATCATGACCGTTTATTGATTTGACGATCACGATCTTCAATTGACTTAATCTTCATTGATTCGACACGAGGTTTTTTTCAGTATTACAAATCATAGCCTTGCACTGTTTTGTCCTCCTGATCCTTCATGGAACGCTAGTGCGTATCAACTATCGTGTAATTTCATCTTCGTTTACGGATAGCAAATGGCATCACACTCCCAAACGTAATAACTGGACTGTGAATGAAGGACTGACGTTTTGAAGCTAACCAATAAACGCAACATTCGATGATGTTCCAAAGGAGAAGTGGCTTTCAAACCTCACTAATCCAATTAAAATGCCATGATATTCAACATAATAATAAGATTCTAGATACTATGACAATTGTGTGTCCCAGAAATATAAAACAATGCTCATTTAGCACTTCAGATTCTGAATCTGAATAACGTTGCTCAGTTTTCACAAGAGGCACGCGCCTAACAAAACATCTTAAGAAAAAAAAAAAAAAACTAACGCCGTTCCACGCAGAGACTGTTCGTGTGATCCGCCAAGAACTGCACCCGGACAATGAATGAAGTGTGGTGGCAATAGCGTAGACAGCAGAAAATTGCGGTGCTAGCGTCTCGGTGACATGCCTTCCAAGGCGGGTCTGACCTCTATGATCCCCAAGAAGTAGAACCTGTCCACACCATATCTAGCCTACAGTGCTGCACTTTCAATTGTCAACATGTCAAACCCACCATTGAGGGAAAAAGCACTTTTCAACGTTTTTTTAAATTATTTTTCAACACCTAGTGTGAATTTATTGTCTTTTCTCTGGTAGCTTGCCTCGAGGTTCAATTCACCTAATTTATCTCTTTCTACCGTATACCAACGTATAACGCTGACTTGCAGTGAAGTTGTTTATAATCATACATCTGTATCTTACTCGTTTTTCGGGCAAAGCATTCAAATAGAAGCTATGAGATATTTTCGTTTGTTAAATAAGAAGACATATATATTTTCAACTTTACCATTAGCCAAAAATAAATAAATAAATAATATAAATAAAAATAAAACTTTTTTTAAAAAATTTAAATCCAACCTTCCCCCTCCCTTCTCTCCCCCTTATAACTAAATGCAAGCAGTAAAATCTTATCTTTGACACGCCTTGTTGACTTGATCCTATAAGACTAAACTGATACAGCAGACTTTACAAAGATAAAGTAGGTAGTATGGTTAATATATTCAAACCGCAATATCAGACACTGTCCCCCAACGATATTCACCCCTAAAGCTTTATATATACACGAAAATTCGAGTCGTAGATCACTGTAACAGGGTAGTTAATATAACCACGATACTTTATTATCTTCAGGGTTAAGAATGGAATAAGGAAGAAGATTCGCTACAGACAACCACGCTCATTGAAAAGTAATGTAAAGAGAATCACAACGATAGTAGTCAGCTAGTTATCCCAATATTTGATCTAAACCGTCAGGGTAACAAGCATGTATTGGCATCGCGGTATGTTATTACAGCGGAAATAAAATGCATGTAACCGTCCTGAAGGGTTAGGAAGAGGGAGAGAGGTTACCCTTTTGAGAAAGAATGTCGACGAACTAACATGTTTTGGCACTAACAGGAAAGTTGTCCAATTTCTAGCGAATAAGAAGGACTCTCCTTCAATTTCGTGTCGGTCTTCTATAGAAAAATAACGAAACGATCTTTTTCATTACATGCTCTATGCTTTCTCTGACAGGGACAGAATACCGTTTGCATACAATACAACAAGTGCAGGGCACGGTTTAACAATAAGAACACTTCTAACACAACGCAAAGCTAAATAACTTCTAACCAATAAAACTCCTCATAGGAGTAACAGGAATTGTTTTTCCTAATGATCTCAAGAATAGCGGGCGCCCTTGCTTCCGGTAATATACTTCGTTCCAGCAAGAACCCATTAGACCCATTGTGCAGGGAGACAGTGGTAAATGAAGTAAATAGAAACTCTTCAACTGCTTCCCCTTTTGTTCTCAAGCAGTTTGTCGAGAAACGTTCCTCCTAAACTGCGTAATCCTGCTCAAAAGTAGTAGCAGAGAAAACAATGCAGAACGAGAGATGTAATGTGAAACACATTATGGCATTATCGAGGCCGGCTACACGTGACCCCAAACTGAATGCATTATTCACACACACACACACACGCACACATACACACGCACACGCACCCCTACACACATACACGCACACACATACACGCACACACACAAAATATACCGCCAAATCCACCAAGCATTAAACGTCAGGCGATTTAAGCTTTCCTACGCCTATGGCAAAAGCCACCATATTCTTCTCATAGCTGTCACAAGTCCATATTGTTCAGTGTTGAGCTTTTCTCTCTTAAGGCCACAGTAATGGTTCTGATTAGCTTTTCATCATATTTAGTTTTTCTTTTATTTAGGTCAAAAATATGTATTATAATTTACATACGTAATTTGTGTGAACGATTTCTACACTCATACTAATATTTATCTCAACAACCAAATTTTTATGAGCTGTCCCAGACTATAACATTTATAATGGAATTCCGTTTTGCAAACAATGGACCACAGTATAACATTTACATAACAACGCATAAACAAAAATCCGTCTACAATAATCTACGAAGACAAACCATCAAGCGCAAACTCAATGAACATTTAAGCGCAAAAATCGATGATTTAAAGTTCCTTCTTGCATACTGATTTCAACATTATTTAGAGTAGTCGTTTGCTCTGTAGGCACCCAAGGCGGTTGAGATTTGGTGCCTGTGATTGAGTGGTCATGAGCACAAACTCCAGTCCTGACGTTGGTCACCGCTCTACGAATACTCATTTATTATTAACCTGCAAGTGTACTGTCCAATCAGACTTCAGCAGCGCTTAGACATCAACACAGAAATTTACAGCAGCCATGAAATACTGCACAAAGTAGTTTACACCCATTCCATTTTAATTATATTCAAAGAATACGCAGATCCACACTTAATCCCATTGTCATTGTATGCCGAGCACTGGGATCATTTAATTTCTGGTTATTAGTAAATGAAGGTTTACTTAACTAAACTGTGCGTCATTCGAGATGATCAGTTCAAGCGAACAGTCCGTCCCTTTAAAAGTATGAAAGCGCTGGTTCAATGACCCTAGCTAGACTAATTAAAACAAATTTAATTAATATTGGCTTGTAACTCAGGAGGAAGCATTATAGCGCAAAACATTAATATTGAATCCTTTAATATAGTGTTGTTGTTGTTTTTTTAATCTCCTTCAATATTGTTACTCGTCTTCCTAATATGAGCTACGTTTTTGGCATATTTTTGAACTTTAAGCCATATTTAGTTATGATGTCTATAAAAGAAGAAATCCTTTCATTTAAAACCATTTACGCAGAGTAACAGGGCTTAGCCTGTTTGTACAGTTCAAGGACCAATCTCTTGAAAGCCTAAAGTATGAGACCAATCGCATAAAGCATTGCTTCGAACGATCCCATAACGTATTGCTAAAGGTCACCCCATTTCTCTAGGAACAGTAGATGACAATTGCCACCGACAGGTGACCACCTGCTGTGTTTACCTAACGTATTACATTCGGCTTGCCTGCTTGAGATAACAGGCATTAAGAGTGTAATGTGTGTTTGATACAGCGGGCATTGACAAAAAAGTTTAACCTACACACAACTCTCACTTTTAGCTACCAACAACACACTAACACTCAATGGCTTTACAAGTATCAAAGATAATAAATACAACAGGGTAACTGTACGCTGACAATCACGATCTGTTAAGACCTTTTCCTTCATGCCACAAAGCGAAACAGACTCCAGAGACCATTCATCAACATGTTCTCACATTTATCAAAATGAATATAAAAACACGGGCATGTAGTTTTAGTGGTCGGGGATTAAGACATTAGAGAAAAAAAAAGGACAATAATTATACAGCTCTTGGTCAAAATGTTTCCTCTGACTCGCGTAACATGGACTTATTGTTTTATTTTCTTTATACCAAAAGGCAAAATGCTGCCCACCCCTGTAATTTCTACTCCGCCTCACTCCAACCCACCCCACCGTCTCTTCCTCTCTCCCCTCTTTCTAACCCACTCCCCACTCTCTGCATTAGAAGAAAGGAATTGTCAGAAAACGTAATCATGCTTCGATATGCCTTACCTCTAGAGACAAAAGGTGGTCGTCTTTGCTTCACGACTTTAAACCAGCAACACGTCCATGAATTTATCTTTACCTAATAATAATAATGTGTGACGCCAGTCTGCAGTCACGTCTTTCATTAGCCTGCAGCTGAAGCAGTCAACACTTGTTTCCAAACTGCGAAGCTGAGACTCGCCGAGGAGGACGCTCCCTTCTAAGGGGTCAACGTGCGCCTCGAGAACTCTCGGCCACGCTGTGTACACTGTTTCAACACGCCTGCAGAGGTGCCCCTCTGCGTAGCCGAGACTGGCCGAGGCTAACATTTGCCTCTTGTGCGAGGTGCTAGGCGCGCCTCCGTTAAGCTGTGTGCAAGGGGTTGCAACAGGTCGGCCCTACATTTTCCAAAGACAACGACAGGTTTATTTTCAAGCGAAATCGAACATTATCTCACATTAGTATAACATTCACAGAAAGACGCCCAAGTCGGTCTAAAACTAAAGACAAACAACACGGAATACTCTAATGGCTAACCGGTTGGAAAGACCAGTAATTATTGTAAAGTTGTGAAATGGTTCCATGTAAGTGACTACATGGGTAGCCTAAAACAGACTCCACAGAACGAAACCATTAATACAATACGTGCGAAGTAAGCCGCCCTTACTATTACTACTACTACTACTACTACTACTACTACTACTACTACTACTACTACTACTACTACTACTACTACTACTATTACTACTACTACTACTACTAATAATAATAATAATAACAGAAGAGAAGAAAGAGGGCTCAATGACAGGAGATAAATGTTATCTTTACATGTGTTTCGCTAAAAGTTTCTTCAGGAGTTAAAAACCAACTTACTAACAACAATAACAATAACAACAACCACAACAACAACAATGAAAGCAATACGCCATTCAGCACAAACAATCTAAGCCATACAATGTGTTATGGTAAAAACTTTAGCCCAAATAGCAGTAAATTCACACACACACACACACACACACACACCCACACACACCCACACACACCACACACACACACACACAAATCACTTCCACCACAATTGCTAAATCTCCTGTATTTCTTAAACCAACACTTGTTCATAGTTCATTACTGAAATGCCACGGCACAAGTTCGTTGTTATTATAAGTAGATGATGATGATGATGATGATGATGATGATGATGATGATGATGATGATGATGATGATGATGATGATGATGATGATGGAGACTTGTAGGGCGTTTAAACCACGAAGATAATGCTCCAAGCGCGCAAAACATAATAGACACAACTGAAGAAGAAGAAGAAGAAAGAAGAAGAAGAAGAAGAGAAGAAGAAGAAGAAGAAGGAGGAGGAGGAGGAGGAGGAGGAGGAGGAGGAGGAGGAGGTAGGAGGAGTGAGGAGGAGGAGGAGGAGGAGGAGGAGGAGGAGGAGGAGGAGGAGGAGGAGGAGGAGGAGGAGGAGGAGGAGGAGGAGTGAGGAGGGAGGAGGAGGAGGAGGAGTGGGAGGGCGGAGGAGGAGGGCGGCTAGTAGTTTAGTAAGCGTAGTAGTATAGTATAGTAGTCTAGGAGGAGGAGGATGGAGTAGTAGTAGTAGTAGTTGAGTAGTAGGTAGTTTGTAGTAGCGTTCTTAGAGTAGTCAGTAGTAGTAGTTGCGTTTTGTAGTTCTTCTTCTAGTAGTAGTAGTAGTAGTAGTAGTAAGAGTAAGTAGTAGTAGTAGTAGTAGTAGTAGTAGTAGTAGTAGTTGTAGTAGTAGTAGTAGTAGTAGTAGTCTAGTAGTAGTAGTAGTAGTAGTAGTAGTAGTAGTTAGTAGTAGTAGTAGTAGTAGTTTAGTAGTAGTACTAGTAGTAGAGTTGTAGTAGTAGTATAGTTTAGTAGTAGTAGTTGAGTAGTAGTCTTCTAGTTCTGTAGTAGAGTATTTCTACTAGTTCTGTTAGTTCTTTCCCACGCTCGTTTACTACTTCTGCTTCATACAGTTCTTCTACACTTCTTCCCTCCTTTGTGTGTACTGTGACGGGTGTGTGTATCTACTACGACGACTTCTACGTGTTTGTTGTGTCTACGTGTAATGTGCTACGTAGTGTGTGCGCTTGGTGCGTGTGTTGTTCTACTACTACTACCCGACAGACTAACCCCCTACTACTAACTGTAAATCACTACTACAAGTGCACTAGACCATACTACTAACAATTCTGTACCTCACGACTACGATCACTACTACTACTACACTACGATACTGACTACTACCTAACTACGATGAACTACTCGATATACTATCACGATGAGCAATGTGACTACTGAATGACTACTACTACGATGACATAGGGGTCTACTGAAGTGCTACTTTGCTATTGTACTACGACTACTAGGGTAAACTAACACCTCGATTAATAACTACACTCCCATCACCACTCAACTAATCACTCTACCTACACTTGTAAGAAAACTACTCTACTCCAGTCTCAAAACCTCCCTCACACTGCAGACCCTCCCGAACTTGCGCAAACATCTGTCCTATATATTGACATGTGATGTGGGTTTTCGAGTGTATAGATGAGCAACCATCAGATGTGAGAGCGGTGCTTGATGTGTTATAGACCAGATGAGGGGCTGTGTAGTGGAATGATTGGGCAGTAGGGTGAGAGTTTGCCGGCGCGTAAAACCAGATTCATGGAGTGAACTGTAAATCAATTTACAAGTGCAGGTAGCCCGAACCTAAAGCATGTCTGTCCTCACGTCTGATTGAAGCTACAGTAGATCGACGACTGACTACTACCAACACGATGAACACTCGATATTAGCTTTTATCAAGGGAGGGAGCGATGAGGAGAGGTGGGGAAGGATGGAGCGAGTGCTGGAGAATGTTAGGAAGGGGTCTCTGAAGTGCTTTTGTGGCAACAAGTAGTGGAAATGAAAGGGAGCTAGGGAAAGCAACCTCGATCGTTGGACTTTCATCAATGTAGAAAAATCGCCTCTGTGCACTTGTAAGATCAAGGCTCGGGAGACTAGCATTCAGTCCAAACAGGATTACTGCAGACGTCTAAATGAGCTTAGTCAGGTGCTGCATTGATCTCTTCGTCCAGTCTTTGACATGAGCTTGCGCCCATTTCTGACCAATAAAGATATAACACTCATTGTGGAGGCGGTGGAGGTAACCATGAGTTATTGTGCACAGAGTCTGGTTTGTGCACGATGAAAGAGAGAAGGAAAAGACATAAGTTGCTCACCTTTCATAAGATGATAAACGAGTAATGTCCTGAGTACCTATCCAACCTAGCCCCACAACTCGTTTCAGCAACTAATCCATATCACCTCCACATTAAACTGAACACTCTTTTCATCCTTCAACCACATTCTGGTGGAATGATCTCCCTGAGGAAATTCAAGCCAGTCAATTCATTGGCTTATTAAAAAGGCACATTGCTAAAGAGAATCCACCTGCCCCGTTGTATTATTATCATGGAATACGGCAGCAGGTTTTACATACCTGATTTCGACTGGGTGTAGGTGACCTCAGTTATGATATTTATCGCCGCCACTTGTTAGACGACCCAGTTGGTCGTTGTGGTCACTATGCTGAAATACCCGAACATGTTCTCCTTTGTTGTCCTATATTTGGCACTGCGCGTATTCAAACAATTTAAACAATAGATCATGCTATCTATATATATAAATTGCTTAGCCGGAAGTCCTTCTTCGCATCTACTATAAAGTTTGTCCCCTATGGACGCTGATCTGGGCAGGTGCTGAGCGCTGGTGATCGGCCTGCTGTGTGCTCAAAACCAGCCAAATCGTTATAGTCGACATTTCCTTACCGAACGTTTAACTGTTTCTGAGATAAATAAATAAACAAAATGTCCACAAACTGTAATAGCCTCATTCCGCGCGCTTCCATTAAAAATCAATTTGAGGTTTCAGCATGTTTTCCCATATAGACCAAAAAATTGATGTTTTTTCTAGGAAGCCTTGGTAGCTTAGTTAGTAAAACCATTCACCTACCGTGCAGGGCGACCCAAGATCGAATACCACGCGGGCCATAGTTTTTTTTTACTTTTTGTTTTTTTTTTTTTTTGTAAACACTACAATATGGATTTTTTTTTTTAAATTTAGACTTTTTACCTTTAATTTATTATTATTATTATTATTATTATTATTATTATTATTATTATTATTATTATTATTATTATTATTATTATTATTATTATTATTTATAAACTAATAATAATAATAAATTATTATTATTATTATTATTATTATTATTATTATTATTATTATTATTATTATTATATCTTATATCAAATTTTCTTTTAAAACCTTGGTGTTTTTTATGATTTCTATTTGTATTATTCTATATTAAATATTATTATTATTATTATTATTATTATTATTATTATTATTATTATTATTATTATTATTATTATTATTATTATTTATAAACTAATAATAATAATAATTATTATTATAATAACAATTATAATATATCAAATTTTCTTTTAAAACCTTGGTGTTTTTTATGATTTCTATATTATTATATTATTATTATTATTATTATTATTTATTATTATTAGTAGTAGTAGTAGTAGTATTATTATTATTACTACCAAGGATCGGGATGGGTGGTACGTGTAGGTAAAAGGGGGCTACGGGTAGGTTTAAAGGGGCATGGGTAGGCATAACGGGGATACGGGTATATATATATATATATTATATATATATATATATATATATATAGATATTAAATATATATAATTATATATATATATATATATAATATATATATATATATATATATATATATATCGTCCTTCAATAATGGGTACAGGACGCAGTCAATATAAAAATTTCAAAAATAAAAATTCGATTTTCTTTCCGTCTTCTAATAGCGATCTCCCTGCCTTTACACCACCTGTTTGAGTGATGGATGTGTGTTTGGTATGTGTGAGGGTGGATGAGACAGGTGAGCGTGTATGTTGGTATAGGTCGCCGCGCTTTGAGCCTGAATGATTTGGGGTAAGGCGCGTATAGCATCCTGTATTATTACTATTATTATTATATATAAGGGGGTATGGTGATGGTCGATTCCTTTCATCCATACCTGCGAAACAATCAACGGGGAAGTATCAAGGAGGGTACAGGTAGGAACCAAGGGGGTATGGAATGTATCAAGGGGGTATGGGGAGGTATCAAGTGGGTTCGGGGAGGTATCAAGGGGGTATGATGAGGCAACACGAGGGGGGACAGGGAGATATCAGGGGGGGGGGGGGTATGGTGAGGTATCAAGGGGGATATGGGGAGGTATCATCGTCCAAATGAAACTCGCAGACAAAAGTTCTCTCTGTCTACATTTTAAACAGCATCATGTGTACCCTGCTTGCCAGGGTACAAAAACCACTAGTTAGAAATATATATAGAACCCGATTCCCCCCTCCCCACTTCCCAGTCCCCTATTCGCTCATGTGACGCGGGATTTTAATCTACCTACCTTTTAGAAACGCCGTATCGTTCGGCAGTGAACATCTCTCCCTACGAGAAAATATAAATATCTTCTCAAACGTAAATGCCTTCCCCACATCTAGTAACCGCTTTGTTTAAAAGTAGGTGAATTAACTCAAACCATCTCTGGTTGGTCACCCTGAGATCAGATAAACTAATCTCCCTCTTTGTCCCCCTCTCCTTGGTACCTAAACCCCACCCCTTTCGCACCGTAATTTTATTTATTGACAGCTGAAATTGATTAGATGAGCTCATCTTCCCATGCTGCATTTTCTGTCCACGTGCGAACACGCTCCCTTCCCCTACTCCACCCACACTTTCTCCTGCCTGTATTGGTTTCTTGTTATGCGCTTTAGTCCATTCATTTATTCCTTAATTTGTATTATTTGCCCTTTCGATTCTGTTGTACTTTTATGCTTTATTCGTATGTAATCGTTTGGTATAATGATTAATATTTTTATTTTTATTTTGTTCCCGTTCGCTAGAGGCATTGAATGGTTATCATTTGTCCAAAGGGTCCTATCATATCCAATCCCGTAACTCGAAAGTCGTTGGTGCACACATATGATCGTTGAACCAGCGTACTCCATCTTTCTATATCCTCAGCAGTCCTCATGGCTTCCCTCAGAAAGGGTAGCACTCATTTAAGCTTTGCTTTTGTGTGGCCTTTAGGTCTTCCATGTTTTGTTTGCTTGTCTAATACCCCCGTTGGGGTGCCGGGGGTTTCAGTATAAATAGTATCCCCACTTTCTGGAAATTTAGTGCTTTAAATTCCCACTGTCGCTGTCTTTCTCATTTGCTCTTTCTCAGTCCTGCTCTGTTCTATCAATCTGCTATACTATCGTCTTCTTCGCTGACCAGTCTCCTACCTTTTTTCTTGAAAAACTCTTCCGGGACAAGACTCCTTGTTTGTGTATGAGGTCTGTTGGATCAGCTTGGGAATATTGGACGCTTTCTGCCAGGTGGTCACTAGGGCTTCCAATGATGTTATTATTTAGCAATGTAGGCATTTTATATGTATGTGTTTTGTTTATAATTTATAATGATGTTTGTATTCTATTTTGTTTTTGTAAACAGGGGTTCGATAAGTTGGGGTGAAGCTGGTGGAGGGCATTCAGTTTTCCCACTAGGGTTGTTTCAGCAGATCTTTTATGCGGATTGGGGGTTGTCCGGTCCTGATTTGGCTCGGAAGAGTCCGCTGGACCTAAAGCAACAATTATGTAATGTAATACATTTTTTTTTGTTTAAACCAAGCCCAAAATGACAATAACAGCAAAACAGTAGGATAATATGTTTGTGCGGAGTGGAGTGGGAGGGTGGGGGAAAGAGGAAAAGAGGCGGTCAGGGAGGGACTAAAGAATCAACAGTAAGAAGTTTTGATCGAATGTATGTTGCATGGGCAGCGATTATAAATGCAGTGTACCCCGCTACATAGGCCCTTTTCAAGCTAACAAGTCTCCTAGCGTCGGCTAGTTCAACGTAATCTTCAAGCATATCTAGTGCCAACGAACTTGTGTTAAAAACTAGGAAAAGGTCAGAACGTTTGCCTTTGGGTGGGTACATAAACTGTATTCTAAATGGTGGGTACCAGATATAAACGTTTCCAAGCGCAATTTTAACAGTCTATGTGGGTTGCCGTTTTGTAACCAACTCCACTAAAAGCGAGGAAGAAAAAAAAGTTCATTCACAGGACGTTTTCACAGTTCACTTTTTTTTTCTGCTGGCTCTCTTTGATGCACACACGAAGTGCATTTGTATAAATGAGAGTGTGGGTACTTGAAAGAAAGCCGCACCAACTGACGGGGTTAAAGCTGACACATCGTGCAATTTACCAGACGCAATAAAATTAATTAATTCACAATTGCGCAGTCCATGTTCACTACTACGTGGCGTTCTTATATAGTTCTTAAAGAGCGCTTTTCCAGCTCAAGAGCTGCTCAAGGCGCTGACCGAATCAGGATCTAACTCAAGCCGTCCGAGATGCCCGCTTGCTGCCTTAGTCGCATCATCTGAATCCCCAGAACAACTGTGCGCAATCCTGGGCGACCAGGGGTGGGAGAGAAAGGACCTACAGTAGGTGTATTTGTGTAGCTGGCACTCACCCGTCAGGACATGAGAGTCAGGATCTTTCAAGTCCGTGCGATGGAATGCGTGCCTGCACAGACTAGACCTCGGTTTATACTCTCATCCGAAGAAGCAGGGAACGCTCGCCGGTGCATCTTTTTGTTCTGCACTCCGGGTTGTAAACCTTGACATTTGGAACCACGGCCTGCAATGTTACCGCTTTCCTCATTGTTTTGCAATCATGTTTACCACTGAGCCACCACGCATCATTCGAAGCAGCCTTTCTATAATGCATAACTTGAAACTATATCATAATAATAATATGTACAACGTGAACTCGTAAATTATACTGACAATGTGTACCGAACGCCCCACTGAACAAATTCAAACGTTACACAAAGAAGGCTTTTTGTGCACCCTTTCCATTTGTATTTTTATTATTGTTAAGGCCGTAGTTTTGCCATCGTTTGGTTTAATGGATTCGATTCGAGGTGATTTGATTTAGGGCTCATTTTCAAAATACAAAACCCATTCAAACTCAGTGCCAGATTGACAATTTGCCGTGCAGCGTCGCCTAAAATGTGGAAGAACCTATCAACCCTCCTATTCTGAATCTAAATGTGGAAGAACATATCAACCCTCCTATTCTGAATCTAAAACGCTATCACAATCCAATCTACTAAATTGAATCAGTAAGTGAACCCAAATGAATGAGAGGGACGCTGATGGCCTATATGCTTACGGAAAAAATACATTCAAAAATGTATTAAAAAAGAATTACCAACAAAACATATACCAAGAAACTACTGTGCAGCTATATAATTTTTGTTTCTTGTCTTTTTGTATACAACACTAGTTGCTAAGACACGGCATGCAGAATCCATAAGCATGCAAACTTCACAACATTGCAACGACTGCACTGTGTTTCCAACAAGCTCAGAGAACTAAAGAGTTACTGTACATGTACAGAGCAATCTCTATTCCTTGCGAATAGTTATTCTAAACATGATATTAAATTGCAGAGGCAATGATGAATTGCACTTTCCAGATTCAAGATTCGAGAATATTTTATGACCTCAAACAGAGACATGTTTTGCTGACCAGTACTAACAGAAATAAGTAATACGTAAGATAAAGCAATTAAAACATTCGGTCATACTTGAAGTCTATGTAGAAAAAAGAAAAAAAAACTAACCATTAACACAGTGTTCCCAATTGTAGATTTTCCAGCAAAAATTATGTCTACACCGGTGTGCTTTCCAACCGCAGCGTAGCATGCCAAATCATTCACGAATCTGTATAACCTATAGCTTACTGATTGCAACTTCTGTCTTGTTCTAGTTAACATTCAGTACTAATAATTTCTCACAGCAGATCTACAACAAAGAATACAAAGCACGGAGACGAGATGCTATACAGAAGACTTTTGGGCATTTCCTATACCCAGCACGTCAGCACCGATGAAGTCCGACAGGACCATCAAGCAAGCCATTGGACAACACGATGACATGCTCACAGTGGTCAAGAACTGGAAACTCCGATGGTATGGCCACGTCACCAGAGCATCAGGCAGTGACCATCCTGCGAGGCACGGTGCAAGGAGGCAGAAGAAGAGGGAGGCAGAAAAAGAGATGGGAGGAGAACATTCGAGAATGGACTGTCTTGACATTGGGCCAAGCCATGAGGGTTGCTGAGGACAGAGAAAGATTGAGTACTCTGGCTAAACGATCATCTTTAGTGCCCCAACGACTTTCGAGTAGGATAGGATAGGATATGACTAATAATTTTGTGACACAAACAGTCAACCCACGTAATTAACATTCAGTACTAATAACTTTGTGAGATCAAGCAGTCAACCCACGTAAGTACAACGCGTTGGTTACAAAAATACTGATATAACATACCAAGTTATTATTATTATTATTATTATTATTATTATTATTATTATTATTATTATTATTATTATTATTATTATTATTACATTGCTGCCATTGAATAAGCTGTTGATCCACAGCACATGCGGGGCGGAAATACAAGTTCCGGTGAAACGTACTACTTGTTTCGATTTCGGAGAACAAATGACAGATTCTGACAAATTCGCATGAAATGTAAAAAATGTAAATTATTAAGAGAAAGTACACGGCTTCAGTTTTAATGTATCCAACATATATAGCACCCATTCCATTAGTATACTTCTCAAGATTGTATCGATATAAAAGCAGTGAATATGGGTACATCTTCAAAAGCCTTTAATTATTTTTGATAAGTTCATGTCCAACAAATCTAGTAAATTTCTTCAAATTGCACTGACATCAAATCACTTCCTAAATATGGGTAGATTTACATCTTCAAAAACCATTAATTGTTTTTGATAATTTTACGTTCAGCAATTCTCCCAAGCTTTTTCTATTTGTTAGGTTTCCTTTCTTATTTTTCTTGTTCTACTTCTTTTTTCTTTTAAATGGAAATATATTTTTAATTCCAGTAGATCCATTTTTACTTCATACAACTGGCGACATTGTTTCTCATCTAATCCACAATGAGATAGATCGAGAGACTTCGATCTATTGACTTTAAACCTTTCTTACAATTTTTAGGCTTACAATCTTATTCTTCCAATTATTTCTAGAGGGAGGAAGGGAGAGAGAGAGAGAGAGAGAGAGAGAGAGAGAGAGAGAGAGAGAGAGAGAGAAATAGAGAGAGAAGACAGAAAGAAAGAGAGAGAGAGAGAGAGAGAGAGAGAGAGAGAGAGAAATAGAGAGAGAAGACAGAAAGAGAGAGAGAGAGAGAGAGAGAGAGAGAGAGAGAGAGAGAGAGAGAGAGAGAGAGAGAGAGAGAGAGAGAGAGAGAGAAACTGAAACTGAAACTGAAAAACGTTTATTACATAAGGATAGTAGCTTTAGGTCCAGAGGTCCTTTCTTCCAGCTAGTCCTTAACACATGCAAATATATAATAGATGTGAGTACAATGTAACAACATACATGAACTACAAATAAGTAGTATGAATACTATCAGGATAACATACGCATACACACAAGCAATCATACTCACAAAATTGAAATAAAAGTACTATATATATATATACAATGTACAACGTATTTCAATACAAATGCACATATACATGAGATATGCGGCATAATACTCACGCATGTGAGAAAGAAAGAATACATAATCGTGTCTTCGAAATTTTGTTTAGGCTTTTTACTTTAAAGCTAGTTCTGAATTAGAGCAGACAGACCAGCCTTAAACGAGGACAGGGAGTTTGCATATTTTAAATGTTGTGACAGGGAGTTCCAAAGCGATGCGCCAGAGTAGGAAATGCTAGTTTTAAACAGATCTAACCTGGGTGTGATACATACAAAGCTATTCCTTGAGTTGCTATAAGGTGAGTGTGAAGGCACAAAAAGAGATTTTAAGTATATGGAAATAAGTGCAGAGAAGACCAAAATGATGACCAACAACACCAATGGCATCAACACGGACATCAAAGTACAAGGCCAATCCCTCAACACAGTGCACAGCTTCAAATATTTAGGAGCCATTGTGTCAGATAATGGGTCTCGACAGGAAGTCCTCTCCAGGATCGCACAAACAACTGCTGCCCTGACAAGGTTGAAGCCCATTTGGAAAGACAGAACCATCAGTCTACATTCCAAAGTAAGACTGCTGCGCTCTCTGGTCATCTCCATCTTCCTATATGCTTGCGAAGCATGGACCCTCACAGCAGACCTCCAACGAAGAATACAAAGCATGGAGATGAGGTGCTACAGAAGACTTCTGTGCATTTCCTATACCCAACACATCACCAACGTTGAAGTCCGACAGACCATCACACAAGCCATTGGACAACACGATGACCTGCTCACAGTGGTGAAGAAACGGAAACTCCGATGGTATGGCCACGTCACCAGATCATCAGGCCTTGCAAAGACCATTCTGCAAGGCACAGTGCAAGGAGGTAGAAGAAGGGGGAGACCGAAAAAGAGGTGGGAGGACAACATTCGAGAATGGACTGGTTTGACACTGAGCGAAGCCATGAGGGCTGCTGAGGACAGAGAAAGATGGAGTATGCTGGTTAAGCGATCATCTGTGGTGCCCCTACGACCTTCGGGTTATGGGACAGGATAGGATAGGAAGTATATGGGTCCGCCAATGGTTAACGTTTTAAACAAAAACACATATTTGTTGAACAAGAGCTGTTGGCTCAGTGGTAATATTCCTATTTTTTTAATCTTTTGATCGGTGGTTAGAGAAGGGTCTTGGAGAATAAGTTTTGCAGCTCGACGTTGTAGGCTGTTCAAACTCTTCAGGATATTATCGCTGCACCCGTCCCACACCACAGAAGCATAATTAATATGTGACAGAATATGAGCATAGTAAAATAACTTCTTTGCATCCAAGGTCAGAATATTCTGAAGGCGTGAAAGTAAATATATATTACGGCTTACTTTTTTGCTCACATTGTCAACATGGACGTGCCAACGTAGGGATTCATCTATAGTGACACCAAGTATCTTATGTGCCGTGACGTGCTCTATAGTGGCATCAGCTAGGCGTAGATGTAATTTAGGATGTGTTAACTGGTGGTGTTGGCGGGTGGTAACTATCATACTCTTTGTCTTTGATGTGTTGATGTGCATGTGATTGGAGCGACACCAGCTAACTATATCATCAAGACCTTTCTGGAGTGAATGTTGAATGTGAGGTACGGTCTTATTAGATGAGGATATAGAGGTATCATCGGCTAACATATGGCACTCAATGGATTTATCTGTAAGAGAGAGTGGTAGGTCATTTATAAATATACAAAATAACAGGGGACCCAATACAGACCCTTGAGGGACGCCAAACTTAACACACCTCTCAGCTGAAGATAATCCATGTACATGTGTATACTGCTTTCTACAAGAAAGATAGGATATAAAGAACGGGAGTGAGCGTGAGGCGTTCAAGTACAAGGACAATTTTGCGAGAAGGATGTTATGATCTACCACGTCAAAGGCTTTCATTAAGTCTATGAATACAACTCCAGACATTTTTGATTTATTAATGGCGGATAGCCAGGAGTCTGTCATTTTGGCAAGTGCAGTGCTACAAGAATGTTTGCTTCTGAAACCGGACTGTAGTTCATGAAAGAGAGATCGCTCTTCAAGATACTGAGTCAGGTGCTTATGAATGTGCCTTTTAAGGACCTTGGAGATGACTGGCAAGAGAGAAATAGGTCTGTAATTGGCGGGTAAAGACGTGTCTTTGCTTTTAGGTAATGGGATAACCTTAGCGGTTTTAAACAAGTGTGGGAAATGATTTCGCTCAATGCAAAGATTAAAAATGTGAGTTAAGGTATCACTTATGTATGGTAGTGCTAATTTTAGTAATTTACTACTAATATTGTCACAGCCTGTTGATTTCTTATTTTGTAATTGCGCTATGTACTGAGCTACCTCAAAAGTAGCAATAAATGGAATAGTGAAGGGCGCAGTACCTCCAGTGCGCTTTTGACAGAACATCTTCAGCTCATCAGAGCATCTGTATAAGTCACTTGCTGGAAGAGGGTCTTGTTTATTGGACAAACTGGAACTGATAGATACAAAGTAATCGTTAAACAATTCCGCTGTCAAAGTTTGTGGAATAATTTTCGCTTTAGTTGATTTAGGGCCCTTTGTCAGAGCATTAATAGCTCGCCATAACTGGGAAGTATTTGTGTTGTTTTCCACTAACCTATTAAAATAGTCCTTTTTTGCATTTCTTACAAGGTTTTTCACGCGATTTCTGGACGTTTTGAACTCTTCGAAACGTTTTTGCTTTTTTAACTTATCCCCCTTGGCCATGGCTTCTATGATAGTTTTATTTAGCCATGGAGGAAGTTGTTGGTGCTTTACGCGTTTAGTTCTCAGAGGGGCGTGTCTGTTGATGATAGAGAGGAGAGTCCTGTACCACACACACAAAGCCATGTCTGGGTCTGTGAAATCATACACTTTAGAGAATGGTGCAGCATGAAGTTCACTGCAGAACGCAATGGGGTCAAAGTGTTTAAAGGAACGAAAATGTATGCAAAAATTAGTGCTATGGGTGCCTGTAGATACATTATGATACCTGATACAGCCAATGGGAGAGTGGTCACTGACGCCGAGATCAGCGACATATGACTTTGAAATTGATTTAGGGTTGTTTGTATAGATATGATCAATCAGTGTTGACGAAGACGCAGTAACTCTGGTTACTCGATAAGTTGTGAGAGTCCAAGAGAGAGAGAGAGAGAGAGAGAGAGAGGAGAGAGAGAGAGAGAGAGAGAGAGAGAGAGAGAGAGAGAGAGAGAGAGAGACAGAGAGATCCTCGTATGGTGAATCGGTCAGTCAATGGGTTGATTGAACACGCTATATTGGCTTTATATCTGGAAATCCAAGTCTATAAACTGTGTAACTGGGTGGAAAGTCAATAATGCATGCGAATTTATTATGTCTGTTTAACTTACTATCTGATCGACTAGTCACTAAGTGGCTTCATTAGGTCTGCTAAATGCACCAACCTTTTCTTCCTTCTTTTGAAAGCAATCAATAACCAATAATACATTTTTCTCACTTGCATTTCTTATAGAGAGTGTAGAGTGTATGTTATTCGAAATACGTGTTTTCAGGGTTTTCTCTTTGTTATAATTTTGAAACTACCTAAATAATTGCTATAAGCAGGTAGCTGTGTTTAGAGCAACTTCAACCACACAGCGCCGGTGAAACAAGGGAAGCAGCTGCTGCATTCTTTGGATTTTGTGCCCGTGGCCGAACTCTTCACTCAAAGACGACACCGATACTGCGCCATATCCACAATAAAAGAAAGACAAAAAGAGATAAAGAAAGTGAATGCTCTTATATAGCGCACTTACACGCTCAGAGAGCTTCGCAAGGCTCTGGCCACTAATATCCAGCTATCATACAATAATTTGCTGAAGTCAGGATTCGAACCCACTTCGCCCAAGACGCACTTAAACAAGTCGTGCGCTCTGACCCTTGAGCTATCCCTGCCGCCAGACAGTACTTATTGCTTTACAAATAAATTGATCACATTGAACCAATCCGATCGAAAACACATAAGCCTACAAGCCTACCTCTGGATCTGGATGCATACGTTGTTAACATAAATAAACTGCATAGACGCAACGGCGGAGGTGCGATCCAACAAAGTTTTTAACGGCTTCTGACAACTGCAAGAGCAGACTTGTAGCTCTCGATAGATGTCGACCTATAATCAAATACTCCATAATTATATTATGGTGTATCTGGCACGCATTGCTGTTATGTCAAGAAAAAATTGCGATATTTAGCACTCGTGCATGTGTTAAAATATGGGTGAATGTCTACCCATGACTATCCATGACGAGAGAGACAGAGACAGAGACAGAGACAGAGAGAGAGAGAGAGAGAGAGAGAGAGAGAGAGAGAGAGAGAGAGAGAGAGAGAGAGGAGAAGAGAGACAGAGAGGCAGAGAGACAGAGAGACAAAGACAGAGAAACAGACAAGTAGATAGACAGACACAATAGACAGATACTTACACACAGAGATGAGTGTTATTTGTGTGTGCGTGTGTCTCGTGAAGTGTCCTTTCTATACCTTTTTTTTTTTAAAGGTAAAGGTAGTAGGCCTACTATAGCCTTTGGCCGTAGGGGAGCGTGATGTTGGAGATCACACTTATCTTGGGCCAGCGTAATGAGGGTGATGCCCATCTCTCTCCCTCGCTGCTTTACCGTCCCCACCTTTAAGAGAGTGGGTACTCAGTCGCAGTTGAGTCAACTGGGGGCGTTGTTATTTGTCACTTCACGTTTTGCGGTCACCCATCCAAGTGCTAACCGCACAGGACGATGCTTAACTTGCGACACAGTAGCGAGTGTTCCAACCACTGCGCTATCCGACACCCCATATAAACCCTTATAAACTTTAATGTATCGATTTCCAGAAACATCTTATATTTTCATTGGCTAGGTAAAGTGTGCTTAACACTGATATCGCATGGTAACTGACCATTCACAGATGGCAATGTTTATAGCAAAGCTTGGAATACGAAAGTCGTAAGAATACTTACATTGATTACTTACGAATGTTGTCCACGTTAAAGAAAAGAAAACAAATTGTCGATCCTCTATGTAGTGAAGATGAGCTTATAGATTCTAGACTATCAGCCCGATGAATTCCCGACAAGGCTTAATAGAAGGCGCTAATAATAGCACATAAAAATGTAACATAATTATCTGTTTCGTCGTCGAACGAAACCAAAAGTGCACGACCACATTGTTTGAACCGCGTGTCATGTGACTGCCGTCTTCAATTTCATTTACAAAAGCTATGGTTAATGCACAACTGTCTTCTTGCCGCTATTTACTTCAGATACTGCGAACATAACAATAAAGCCGACGGAATGCCAAATTCTTACTTCTGTGCTGGATGCTCACAAAAACATTCTCTCGACACTATAGGCCTATTGTCGACGTGACGTTGCTTATTGTCAGATTGATTGTTTCTGCCAAGACTATTTTAGTGTTTATATAATGCAAAGGCGTTGAGACTTAAAAGTTTGTTGAGAATTAAAATGTGCTGCAAACATGTTCAATGCGTGAACTACTTTGTTATGGTGTATTCTTTGGAATGTGTTGTGTAAAGTGGTTTTAGGCATAGACATACGAACAGCTTTAGTGTATTTATTGTTTTCGCAAATTTCCCGTTTTATATTTTGATTCGATGAAATAGATACATAAATGTTATCAGCATGTTGGTGTGGACTATGAGATATGTCCAACCACAAGTATATCAACTAAGTTGATATACTTGTGGTCCAACTCGATTGATTCAATGCTTCACTCGTCTTCGGCTCGTGGAAACATTGAATAGATCTCGCTGGACATACCTCATATTCCACGCCAACATGCCGGTAACGTATAATACAAGTGTTTTATTATTATTATTATTATTATTATTATTATTATTATTATTATTATTATTATTATTATTATTATTATTATTATTATTATTATTATTATTATTATCCTTTTGGCTTATTTAAAGCTATCAAAACATTGTTTCTGTTCCAAGGACACCGATACACCAGCGTTTGCAGAAAAAATGTATTCGCTCGTGGATCCCCTACTGTTGTTTAATGGTGTTTGCGTAGGAGAGTTTAGCATCCATAATATCGGACCCAGCATCAATGAACTCGGATAAGTAACAAACTTGCCCATGTTAATATGTTTTTTATTTTAAATTTTAATTACTTGTATACAGCGCTTTTAAAACCCAAGAGCTCAAGAGCTGCTCAAGTCGCTGGTCCATACAGGATATAACTCAAGCCGCCCGAGGCGCCCATCTGCAACCTATTATAGACGATGGTTTAGTGGAATAAATTTGATAGTTTAAGTATCTCAATACTATCTATACATGTATGTACAGCACTGTTATTACTGAAACACATAGTAGTGCTGATATAATGTGAAATAATAAAATGTTCTATTCGGCTTCACGCAAAAAGCTACTAACAACAAAAGCTTGCAACACCCCCCACCCTCAAAGCAGAAGAAAAACAGAGAGGTAATTAACAACGAAACAAACTTAATCTGATTTAATAAGGTTTTCGGTTCCTTATCCCTAGAATCTTAATCTGGTTCTTTGAACTTTATATAATCTAAGCCTAGGGTTAATCTAAGATAAAATTGATGTATAAAAGGTAAACACAGCTACTGAACTTTTATTTGGTATATTTAAAATGTAGATATATAGTTCTTATGTACAGCTACAATTCTTTACACAAAAATAAAGCGGAGCATGAGAGACAGAGGTCAAGGAATAAAGGCAGAAATCAAAGGCTGGAGTCAAATGCCTCACACTAGTCGTCGCTGCAGGAGCAGATTACAGGAATGGCTTACAAAGGCTCTATAAATACTCTATTCATTAGTAACTTAGATAGGATACAACCAAAACGTTCAACTGAAAATTGAAGACTTTATAGGATTGAATCGTGGGTGGTGGTGCGTGTGTGTGGTGGTGGTGCGTGTGTGCGTAAGGGTGTGTATAGCGCGTGTGTGTGGGTGTGTGCGTGTGTGTGGGTGTACGCGTCCGTGCATGCGTGTGTCTAGAATTAACTTGAAGAATGCAAAATTATTGAAGATTTCGATGAGAACTTCATTATTGCAACGTAACGTCACCCAAACTAAACTACTTCTAAATATTCGGAGCTGCAATACTAAATAATGTCATAATAAGAAAAAAATTCGGATTGTGATATTGAACTGGGGAGTGGGTGGATCGATCACCACAAAAGTTCTATCACAGAAACTATACTACTACTACTACTATTACTACTACTACTACTACTACTACTACTACTACTACTACTACTAATAATAATAATAATAATAATAATAATAATAATAATAATAATAATAATAATAATAATAATAATAATAATAATATTAATCATCATCATCATCATCATCAAAATCGTACACAGTCACATATAATTCTTCTTTCTTTTTCTTTTTTTTACAGAATATATTTTAACCGGGGGATGGAGTGGAGAAATTGTACCAACAGGCAAACTTTCGAGTAAAGAAGAAAAATAAAAACAGAGATATGTTCACAACTATTTGATGACTTTGCAAGCGCGATAGGGGTGAGGAAAGCACAGATTAAAAATCGACGACGAGAAGAAAGGGAACTTTGCACGCACACACAGGCGACCTACCCGTTGGTCATGTTGAAGGGCAAGGTCTGGCGGCGGTTGTTCTGCATCAGCTTGAGGCGGATCAAACGACTGCTAAAGAGCTGCAGGGACGGCTTGGCCCCCTCACCTTTCTCCACGCTGGGTGCCTCATAGCGGTTCTGGTGCGAGTAGCGCAAGGGCAGTGGGCAGTCTGTGTAGTAGCGCTGCAAGACTATCGCCGGCTTCATGGAGTTCATGTTGCTGCTGTCGCTGTCTTGACTACAGCTGCTGCGTCGCCGCTGCCGCGATCTCTGTCGGTTGCGGGTCCTAGTCAGGCGCAGACCTGAGCTGTCCACCAAAGGCACGGCCGAAATTGGCGCTGCGATAAAAACGTCCTCGTCGTCTACTTTATTGCTGGTGCTGACTTGTCTCGATTGAGCAAACCCCTCTTGCTGTTCCCAGATGGAGGAATAAGAGCTAGCAGCCGGATAAAAACTGATCCTCAGGCTTTTCCTGGGGATAAAGTTGCTGGTGGACACGGCTGAACACGTGCTGGCAGTGTCGACGTCCTTGTGTCGCTTGTGATCGCCGTTGAGCGCACTGAGAACGGAGGAGGTGCTGGCAGTATCCCAATCTCGGCACTTGCCGGCCTGAAGGTTCTGCAGAGCTGTCAAAATGGACGAGGTGCTCGTTGTTTCCACATCGGCGTGCTTATCAGTCCTCTCTGCGTGAGCGGTCGTCACAGAACTCGCTGTCCCTCGTGCGCCTGTTGTCGTTATTACCGGGGACGAAATGTTTGCAATGTCCACAACTAGTGATGACGATGATACAGGTAGTACCGAGTCTGAAACCTTTGGCTCGTGGCTTTCTAGACAAACTGGGATGTCGTAACGAGGAGATCTTTGATTATTACAACTTCTCTCTTTGGCACAAATACAAACCACGTCAGTTGTGGAGTGCGAACTTTCGGCAAAACATTCATTTGACTTGCTCACGTTCATACCCGACTCTAGCTTATTTTCAGATGTTTGAACAGTGTTTTTGTAATAGGTAACACCGCTTTCTTTCAAACGTTCTAGAGAATTGTCTAAAGGCGCACTATTTGAGTCCTGCTGTACATGCAGGTCTCTCTTGCCAGGATGGGCTGCTACAGACTTTGTGGCTGAAGAAATTCCTCCACAGTCTTCACTCTGAGATCGATTCAGTTTATGCGATGTGAGCCTGAAGTATGCAGTATCCCTAGGCACTGAGAGATGAGAGTTATTCTGGTCTCTCTTCGCACAGTTATTGGATCCTTCAACGTGTCTCTGAACGCCGAAAACAGTAGCTAACATTCGAAGCTTTTTGGTTCGTTCATTCCGCTGCAGTCTTCAATGGGTTCTCGCTGAAGATAATGATGATGCTGAACTGCATCTAACACCACGGACCGAAGACGATAATGACTGAGCAGACGATTTTCTAACGGCAGACGATGATGAGGTTTTGATGGTGGATAGAAGTTTGACATCAGATGGTGCACTGACGACAGATGAAAGTATGACAGCAGACGATGTTCTTCTAGAGTTGATCAGCACAACTGCAAATGAAGACTCGTCAGCCGGCTTGTGGATGATGGCTGGTTCGCAGTCTGCAATTACGCATGATTCTTCTTCACTGTCACTGAAAATAATGCGCCCTGAAATACAGACAGCTCCATCACCTGTACGATCTTTGGCTGAACTCGAAACCGAACTATCATTGAAAGCCACGTTTTCGGTCTTAGTGTGAATGCTTAACATCACTTTCTGTGAATAAATGGGATTTGAAGACAATTATGGCGAATATTTGCTAATTAACGTTTCTTCAACGGCCCAAACAGTGGCAGTATTCACCTCTAAAGTGGTGACTTGCTCTGAAATGTTAACGTTTTCATTGCCGCCTATACTGGAGGCCTCAACACCAGATAACCTCTCACTGGAAGACGACTCATTTCTAGAATGTTTCCTTCTCTTCACATCCATGGTCACATGATCTAGTGCTGCTTTCACGGAGCAAGGATTTTATAAGTGAAACCGAAGTTCTGTTATTATACCCAGAGCCTGCTTGAGCTTTCACTGAACCGTCCTGTATGGAAGCTTCCTCCCAAATCTCATCGTTTCTACTATTAAGTAGCACGTTGTCTACACCGACAGTGCCAGCTGCACAATGATCTACTGTAGAACAGGAAGAGTCAGTCAGGACTTGTTGATTACTTATCTTTAGAACTTGCGGGGATTGATGTTTCAACGTATTTCCGCAAATATGAGATTCGAAGTTTTTTCTGTCCATGCAAGAAAGCCCCTCTCTTCTAAGAACTCTTGTCTAGCATTCCCGTCTCGACCATCTCTGACAGACTGCACGCTGTATAAGCTATTTGAAGCTGCCTGTATTCCTGTGTTGCATTTCTTTGAACAGGAAGATTGGACGTTAATCCTGGCTATACGAACGTCCCTGATGTCGGAGTGTTGGGGCAAACCGTTGGCCAGAAAAGATTTTGGAATGTGCATGCGTGTTCGTTTTGCGCCTCCAGTTTTCCTGTCTTCTTGTAAAGTTACACAACTAGCTGAACGTTGACACCAACACCAAGAAAGCATTAACGAGACCTGGTCATGTCACACGGTGGTTTTGTGTTCACAATGTCCGAAGCATCGAACTGCTCCTAAACTGTATGGCATCAACAAAACCGCATGTACATAATATTTCTATACCCTATCCTATCCTATCCCGTAACTCGGAGGTCGTTGGGGCACCGCAGATGATCGTTTAACCAGCGTACTCCATCTTTCCCTGTCCTCAGCAACCCTGATTGTTTCGCTCAGTGTCAAACCAGTCCATTCTCGAATGTTGTCCTCCCACCTCTTTTTCGGTCTCCCTCTTCTTCTACCTCCGTGCACTGTGCCTTGCAGGGTGGTCTTTGCAAGACCTGATGATCTGGTGACGTGGCCACGTCTTTCTATACCCGCGTCGCAAAAAAATTAAAATGAATACACACAGTCACATTCACATTCGAATATAGACAGTAGTTCCTTCAAAATGAAAATCATGAAGACAGAAAACTGTAGCAGTCGAACTGTGCGTATACATGTACTGTATCGGAAGTTAGTGATATCTACGCTTCTTTACTCAAAAGTAGATCGAGACCCAATACACACCAGCTCACGCATCGACACTGCTCAAACACATTTCCCTCCTGTGGCTGTGGAGTTCAAACACAAAAAACGTCCACGATACTGTCGCACACAGACCATTGCGCTGATTTAAATCAGTCGGTACGAAAAAATCCACCACCGTCGGGGCAAGTACTGCTAATATATTCACAGATGACCAAATCCTTTTGGCATAAGTGGATGAAGGGAACTCGGATGAAGAAAATCTTGAGGCGAAAAGTGGCCATGCCACACTTAAAGCTTTGACCTCGGCTATATTGAAACATTGAAAATCCGCAAGCAAACTGGCCAGCATTGAAACGTGGTGCATAGAGAGGGGTGAGATTAGCCGGTCAGTGCACTACTTCCACAATGCTTTTACACCGATAATCCGCCTTAAATCACCTAGCGATCAAATGCTTGCTGCTTGTCTGCAACAGTTACACTGCCAACCAGAAAATCACCGTCCTTCGTTTCAGTGCCATGTCATATGCGTCAGGCCCAAGAGAGCCAATGTTCTGGCTGTTACTAGAGCGATTCTGTGCACTTAATTCTTCGTTTTGTTAGTTAGCCACTGATAATTATGGGAGGCCTAGTATACCACACGTGATAATGTCACTAAGAAATTGCAACCTTGACCACTTTCATTAAAACACCGATCTTTTACGGGCTGAAGTTTGATCCTTGCCGAATCCTTTCTGCTACTACATTAAGTGTAAGTAACATACTCTAAATCAGTTCCACTGTCTGAAGAGCCAAAGAGCGAATAGATCAGCAATGTATATCTCAGTGTTCTAACCAATTCTTGCTTGGCCTACTACTGACTTGGGTAGAATTGATTACTTTTGCTATACGACGGTATACCCACAGTACTGTGACAGGCTCGTGATAGCATGAAAATGAACCTACAGACCCATGCCAACAACGAAAATATGTAATAAAATACTTGCTTACATACAATCATATTAACCCCATGACCTTTATATGTATTTCTCTTACACAGAAGCAAAGATTCTCTAAACACTGGAAATATACCCTAAACAGAGCTAGAGAGAAGGTTTAACAACATAGTTCAAGAAACGCAGATGTCACCAACTCGCTATTACTGAGGAAGTAAGTAGGATTAATAAGCATTTATGTATGCTAGAAGAAAAAAAACACTGTAGTTTTCTATCATTCAAAGTACACAGGCAAAAAAACAATAATACAGTTTGTGTTAGCCACAGAAGCGCTTTCTTTACTGTATAGTTCAAGAACGGTAGCATAAAACGTGTTTTGTCAGGAGAAAAAGGTTGCAACAACTCCTACATTGGACCACAGTCTCACTTAACACTGGTTAAGCTTTAATCGTACAATGGTCAATGGATTCGGCTTTTTGCAGTCCGCTGGACCCTGTAAGCAATGAATAACTAACTAACCACTCCTTCTTCTTCTTCTTCTTCTTCTTCTTCTTCTTCTCTCTCTCTCTCTCTCTCTATTCTATCAATGCTTTATAATTTAGATAGTATGGGTAAAGTTACTTGGGCATCAAGAATACGTATGTGTTTGGATAGCTATGGTTTCTTATACGTTTGGGAAAATCAGGGAGTTGGTTATATCAATGCTTTCCTGAGGTGTTTTAAACAGACTAATAGATTGCAGGTGGCAAGAGTGGGAAGCATATCTACAGCAGAGTAATAGTATGTCTTTTTATAGAAAATGTTTTGACAAAAAATAACACAGAAGTTTATATAAATCTAGATGTGAATAATTATGTAAAGAATGCACTGACAACATTTCGATGTGGTGTGTCAAGTATTGCTGTTCATGCATATAAAAGCGTGTGACCTGTCAAATACATTGTGTCGTCTATGCCGTATGCGATCTTGCTTGTGAGGATGAAGTTCATTTTGTTCTTGGTTGTCCATGCTTGCGTGACTTAAGAAGTGATTTAATCTTACCTAAATATTATAGGTTACCTTTCTGCTTTTCAATTACGCTTGCATCTATCTACACAAAGTATGACAGTGTTAAGAAATCTAGTTCTTTATTTGTGTTTTGCATTTAAGCGCTTGAGAAAAGTATCTGAATAAGATTTGATCACTGTTTTGTTATACCGATGGTAGTTATTTCTGTAAAGTGCACACCCCTTCAGATGGGGCTGTGACCTTATTGAAACTCTCTCTCTCTCTCTCTCTCTCTCTCTCTCTCTCTCTCTCTCTCTCTCTCTCTCTCTCTCTCTCTCTCTCTCTCTCTCTCTCTCTCTCTCTCTCTCTCTCTCTCTCTCTCTCTCTCTCACTCTCGCTGTCAAGTTCATACGACACGGAATTGATTAGAATACACATACGTACACATTGCAGAAACTGTCTCATTGTGAATGTCGCAAACCTTTAAAATTCTTTATTAAGCAGAAAGACAATACTATATTATCAGTTGGACATTTTAGCTTTTGACTTCAGCATGAGCACGAATCGCACATCTAATCTCCAAAGGTATTTGAAATCTATGAACCAGACTAAACAGCTGCATCTGGATTTAACTATCAATACACACTGCTTCCGTTTTTACCAAGTAACCCCACACATTAAGAAGTATAAATTGACTTAGCAAGCATAACGCACCAGTTGAATTTAAATGAAGAGTCCTCGAGAAAAGACAAACTTAGGACTTAAAATCATCTCATTCAATCTATGCTATATCAGTCTGTCTGTGTCTCTTTAAATTATTAACAAGTATAACGGACCAGTTGAATTTAAATGAAAAGTCCTAGAGAAAAGACTAACTTAGGACTTAAAATCACCTCATTCAATCTATGCTAGATCAGTCTGTCTGTGTCCAACTCTTGAAATTATCCACTGATTGAATTTGTTAAATAATGTCATTCAAACAATGCTACATCATCATGTTACAAACTCGGTATAATCTTTATCACCGGCTGAACCTTTCAATCGTTTCAATTATTCTTCAAAGGATCCAAGTCTTATTATAGTGATAATTACTGACACTGCTATATTGAACAAAACAACACGTATCCACGGTCGAAAAGATTACTGTCATCAGCATGTGAATTAGTTCTCACTTCCAGTACTTTAGTTCCGTTCAAGTTCCGAGACAAGTGTATTTGTGAAGCAGTAAATAAGCGCCAAGGCCAGGGTAGCTCGTCCAGCAAATAATGACACAGCACTGATAGGTTATTATTATTAGCAGGGTCGTCTACCTCGCTATTATCACCCAAGCCCCAGGTATGGACACTAAATATCCGATAGTTGCCACCTGGCACCACGCTGTCATGCAGAGCTTTCAGACTGAACAGAGTTACTGAACAGAGGTGTGTGTTGGGTTTTTAATTTTAATAAATACAAAACCGCGGCCTGCAGACGACCTGATGTAGATTACCACTACCAAAGTCTTAAACTGATCACTCACAAACATAAACTTCTGTTTTAGGAGCCTGTGTCCTATTGGCAACGATCGAATGTTCTGTGGTACACAAAGGGAGAATGTCGATGTAGGCTTACTTCTACTTCTACAGAGAAAACCCACATGACAGCTCCTCCTACGATGGTAGACTCGTAGGCCTCGACCGATATTATAATGCTTCATTGGTCACAACAACAAAAAGACCTACAAAAAAAAAAATCAATAATGAGAACGGGACATTTCAAAGCTATGTACGACATACTCAATCCGTGAATATAGGCAAAGTGATGTTGGTTTCCTATGACAGACTAGTTGGATAAAGTTGGATAAATGAAAAACAGTCATCAAACACCGAATTTAACGTATACACACCTTACCACATATTTTGAAGTAGCCAGTCGACGTTTTGTTTTTTTTATTTAACGGTAATATTCCAGCTTCTTGGTTATATTTGTTAGAATGAACTGGAACTCCTAATGCAATTTTAATAGTACTATTGTGATTTATTTAATAATGAATTATTTGCTGAAAAAATATACTTCCTAACCATAGATAAACTTTAATCGAAATAGTGATATAGCTAAATGTAATAGGGATTTAATGTTTTGACCCTATGTTTGCATATGAATAATTTTCAATAAATTCAAATCAATATAATACTATTCAGGCGGACAAAACTCGAAATAGAACAAAACAATACTTCCAAAACAGAACTCCAAGAAAGAATAAAATAATAGTTAGAAAGGAGGCAAAAATAATAATAATAATAATAATAATAATAATAATAATAATAATAATAATAATAATACAATACAATACAATACAATACAATACAATACAATACAATACAACTTTATTCATCTCAAAACTGAGCAATTACAATGGCAGCATCAGCACAATTACCAAAAAGAATTAAAAATATTATTACATACACATGAGAAGTAGTCCAATCAAAAAATAGTAAATAAAACAAATAAATAACAAAACATACGGTTAAATACATTATACAATAAACTAGAGGTGAATGTCATAAAAAGTCATAAAAGGTAAACTGCCCCGATATATCACAGATAATAGTTTCTCCGCAGAAGCTACAGTACAAGATGTACATCCCAGCAATACAAGCCAATACCATACAATACAACACAATACAGCACAAAACAATGCCACACAACTTCATTCCTCTCAAGGAATAATAATAATAATAATAATAATAATAATAATAATAATAATAATAATAATAATAATAATAATAATAATAATAATAGGTGAGTGATAGTCAAAATAATCAAAATATTGGAAGTTCAAAAATACAATGAGTACAGTTTAACGAAGTTTAACAGGAAATGCAATAAATATGTATAAAATAAAACGTTTAAGAGAAGATGGAAGAAAAAAAATTTACAACAGAAGGAAAATTTAAAAGACAAACTGCAGAAGAGCTACAGAAAAATTGGTACAAATGTCTTCACTCTAGTCTAGTCGCGCGATTTGACACTCGAAGGCTACGATACAGCACCAACATCAAGTATGCGAAGCCAAAAAGTCACCATAATTTTGTTTGATTTAATTGCATGCTACGACTACCGTCAACAATGCTGTCACACAAAAACAAAAAACAAACAATCCTGATCCAGTCCACTAAAAACGTCTAATGAATCAAAATCCAATTTCATTGAGTATTGCCAGGACAAATGTGTACATGAAGCCAGGCCAATCATAGTCCATAGGCCTATTTAAGTCGCTAACTGAAAATAAGTACGTGTTGACTGCCGTTATATAATATAGATCCGATAGCAGTGATAAATTATAGCCGTCACGGCTGACTTACATGCGTGGAACTGACTGTCGATAATAGTAAGACATCAATTAATGTCTACACAACGTTACATATTTTTCTGCCTTTGTTCTCAATGTCTTGTTTTCGTTCTCAACGTTTTACATAATCGTATGCCCTTGTATAATTCATAACTAAAACACATCCTCTATTTAGCACCACGCATAACCTAAAGTACGTATTTAATCTCCAGAGAATGTACTTAGCAAGTAACAACATCTCCTCTTCTGCATTAACTTTATTTCAAGTTTAAAAGTGTGATGGCAAAACTGATGATGATGATGATGATGATGATAATGATGATGATGATGATGATGATGATGATGATGATGATGATGATGATGATGATGATGATGATGATGATGATGATGATGATGTGGATGTGATTGTGATGGTGGAGGTAGTGGTTGTGGCAAATCATATTACGTTAGATACGGTCTAAAAATCATAACTAATGTTCACATACAAGAGCAGAAAGAAAGCATAGCCGCAAGGGAAACAATCCAGTCAATACCAAATGTAAAGGACGCACGAAATGGATTTGAAGTATTCTCCCATGCATCTAAAGCGCGTCTCTCTCTCTCTCTTTCTCTCTCTCTCTCTCTCTCTCTCTCTCTCTCTCTCTCTCTCTCACACACACACACACACACACACACAAACAAACACACACCCACACACACACGAATGCACGCACTCAAACACGTATGCACAAATGTCGAGCATTTCCCAAACAAACGACATTTCTACACGTAAATCTCATCAACATCACTAATACTACACACAGAAAATCCAAAAACATTTAAAACACGGAAATATTGTTCCACCATGTAAACATGCAGAAGATATTGTCCTTCTAGCTCCGCAATTAATTAACAACGCCTCACGGTTGCTACATTGATAATAAGAGCACGCCACAATCCAATCGATTACCTATCCTCACATGCACACCATTAAAACAGTTGGAATGCTAGCACGCCGACAAGCACTACTTTATCTCTGTTAGCGAAAGCATTAGCTGATCTCCCAGATGACAACAAAGAAATGTAAAAAGTGATTTCCCCATATCTGTATCTCAAGAAAAATTTCTTGCCCAGCAGGCGGCACACATGTACAATAGACACGGTGTGTGTTTTGTTCGGTAGCTAGATTACACGAGGAAAAACCTAGCTTTCCTCTAAGGTGTTTAAATTAAATGTTTTAAATAGCTGCCACCGTAAAGACAGGAGAGCGAGAAAGGAGAGGAAGATAAGAGGAAAGAAAGAGAAAGTAGAGGGAAAGAATAGGAAAGAAAGGCAAGAACGGGCGGGTGTGGAGAGGCGGTCAGAGGAATGAGAGGTAGGCGGGTATACATAGTCACAGACAGCAGAAGAAAAGAGACGAGGCAGGAAATCGTGTCAAACAACTGATTTCTTTTTATTTATTTATTTATGTGTGTGTGTGTGTGTGTGTGTGTGTGTGTGTGTGTGTGTGTGTGTGTGTGTGGGTGTGTGTGTGTGTGTGTGTGTGTGTGTGTGTGTGTGTGTGGGTGGACCAAAAATAAGACGCTGAGAGAGAAAAAGAGATGGAGAGAGAGAGACAGACAGACAGACAGACAAAAATGGAGAGGCAGGCAGGCAGAAAGACAGACCAATAGACAATATCCTTCTATACCCGCCAGTTTTTTTTTTTACTCAGAAGACATTTTCATAACTCCTTGGGCGCAGAGATAAACCGAAAAAAAAAACACAAAAAACGCATTAAAAAGACTCCATCTTACCTACAACTCCATTGAGGCGCCTTGGCGCGGACCTCCAGCATCTGCTCGTGTTTCTTGGACAGGTCATCAATGAGCTGTCGGACGGTGGGGATCTTCTCGCGGCGTGGCGGACGCTTGACCATGCGCACCCGCACCCCGTGATTGGCGTATAGCTGATGCAGCAGATCGCAGCCAGCTGGCAAGTGCAGGGTGCCGTCTGCTTCCACACGCAGACCTGGTGCCCCATCCACTGTGGGACCCCCAGCACAGAGACCACAGCATGTAAGTGATGTGCAAGTATGCATGTACACTTTACACGAGAAAGTATCGACTAACAAGCATTCTAGTATCAGATATAATGTTATACCGCCACTATACATTAGTCTGACGTAAGGGAATGTTTAGATATCTGAGATAACGCTTTGATGTACGATCCCGTTTTCTTGTCATTTCATGATGAGAGCCAAATGCTTGATCCCTGCGGTTTAAATGCTAATCGTGCTGGAAAATGGGCAATTTGAAAAAGACAAAATAAAGCTCAATTGGAGAACTCGATTCTTTAAGCTGAAGGAAAGAAAATTATTTCAAGAATGTAAGCATAATGAGCTCAATTAGAAAACTATATGCTCTAAATTAGGCTAAAGGAACACATTCGAAAACTCTTTTAGCCGAGATACAGAAAATGTATTTCAAGAAGGTACGGGCCTGCTGACCATAAAAAAAAAGCTGTCAAATAAATAGCATGGCTCTGAATGATTGGTTTTACGATCTTCCGTATGCGTCAAAGCACTACGACTACGATCTCAGGTGGAAACCAAATCGGATGATCATCGGCGCGTAAATATCCACCGAGGCGAGGCGTTATATTGATTTGAAATGACCTTCCCTTTCTTCACAAACAGTCCATAAGTACGGCACACTGATGACCAAGGTTCAAGTCCCGTGGTCGGCAAGATAAAACTGGGCATTTCATTGTATATATTAGCAGTACGATTTCTCTCACAGTGTTGATTTAGGTCCCTTATGTCCGTCTGCCATGTCGCCAATGGTGGATGTGTACGTTAAACTTCAATGTTCATTCATACAGTACCAAGCATGGAAGTCTCTATTTAATTCCTTTACCTGTTCTTATTTCAAAGTCCGGCGATTTTGATATGTAAAATTGTACGTCTTCATTATCAAAGATAACGTTTTTGCCAAAAGAAATACGTCCACACAGCCCTGTTGTTGAAGGAGAGCGTTTTCAACTTTGAAGAAAATCTTCAGAATCACGCAAACAAAATTTAATCAAATGGAGGAAAATAACCTATACAACGTGCAAGGGAAACAAATGAAAAAAAAGTTCTTGCATAGCGCACTTACTAGCTCAAAGAGCTGCTCATGGGACTAAATACTGAAAGGGGTGAAGACGCCACTATATAGCCAGAAACCTGTATCACCCAAACTTAGTGCAGTTCAATTCACTGCATGTAGTCAAACTTCGATTGATTGCTGTGCCACTGCAGTCGCTTCATGGTTTTCGTTTACTGCCTACTGTTTACAGGGACGACTCAAGGATCTATAATATTAAAACTTAGAGACAGTGAGTATAAAAGCCCTGGAGTGGAAGTATTTCAATGGCGCAAAATGGGTTTGATATCTGCTTGCTGTCAAGTGCTGTGTTTGCTTCACGACACCTGTCCTGTGTCGCCTCCGCAAGGCTCGGTAACGCCCTAAAATCCACAGATCCTGTACCTTGTATCTATCGTGTATCATGTATAGTGATGCTGCAGTAAACCAATCAAAACAGTAAATAGCAACTTAGCCAATCAGTCAGTAGGCTATAGTTACCAAGCAATTCAATAATCCTTTTAAATCACTTCATTAAGGGTCAATCAATCGATAAGACAATCACTTACTAATCGATAATTTTATCAGTTACTTAATTTATTATAAATACAATCCACGAAAATATTATCTTTTATTTAGTTTATTAAAATCAACAACAACAAAAACATTCATACATTTTCGATACTGTAATCACTTATATAATTTATTACAATCAAAAACAAAAATCCTTTATTCATACGAGTTAGTTAATTTGTCAATCTGGGTGGCCTCGGTGTTGATATGGGTATATTACTACACGTTCCTTGTAGCAGAAAGCGACTTAATTTAGCCAGTCCATCATAAATAATGATCATTTTGAAACAAAAAAAAAAAATAAGCAATATAATTATACATCTTTTCCATCCTAATTTGTTAGCAACTACAAACGAATGGGATTTGGAGAGAGGAGCGATTGTGCGTAGGATTTTTTAAAACAAGTAACATGAAATAATTATGATAATTTAGGCGTAGTTTTGTATCTTCTAGTAGTAGTAGTAGTAGTAGTAGTAGTAGTAGTAGTAGTAGTAGTAGTAGTAGTAGTAGTAGTAGTAGTAGTAGTAGTAGTAGTAGTAATAGTAGCAGCAGTAGTAGTAGTAGTAGTAGTTTATGATTATCACTATCATTATTAGTCTATCTAGTAGCATCAGTATCATTATTGTCACTAATCGCACTGAAAAGTAATGAATGTAACAAACAAACGTGCTTATAGGGCTTACCTGGGCGTAGCATGGCGAGGCAGCGTGGTCAGCCCGGTGGACAAAAGTATCACGCCAGTGAGGTGAACGCATGGACAACTCGATCTTGCCACTTCGCTCTTAATGCTCAAACACTCCCTGCTACTGTCATAACTGATTTCTTTCCATAGACTACTGATATCTATGTGTTAGTATTATTGTATACGACTCAGGCATGATTGATGTCTTTATTAACCTCTTTGTACAACACACAAGTCATGCATAAGTGATTTCTTGTACGGGTCTCAGTATTAGCCAAACCATAGTAGTACAAACTCCATGTGCTCGGCGCAAATGTGTTGTCTCAAAAGATAAAGTATTTTAACACTGGTTTTTTTTATAGAATGACCTCTCTATAAAACACACACAATTGAGGCGAAACTCTCTCTGTAAAACACACAAATCAAGCGTAACTGATTTTTTGAATGACCCTTCCATTTAAAACACACAAGGTAGGCAAAATTGATTCCTTTACTGACCTCTCTCTATATAAAGAAAAAGTCTGGCCAAACTGATTTCTTTGCTGACTTTTGTGTATATCACACAAGTCATGCATAAACTGATTTCTTTAATGACCTTTCTGTGTACAAGAAAAGTCAGGTAAAACTGATTAATTTGCTGACCACTCAGCCCTGCATTATACTTAACTCATCTGTAGTAACCGCATAACATGTAAGTCTGGTTGCGTCAAAAGCTGCGATTCATTAATAAGAAAATAGAAATGCTACCATTCTTATGTAGGTGCATAATCAGCAGACATTCGGCGCGTTTGTACGTATTACAGACAGTAATTGATTCTACCAAACGCCACGGTTCCAAGACAAGGCAGGGCACGAGATTTTATTCCCTGAAAACTCCTGAAGGCACGAAGATACACAAAAGGAGAGAGAAATGCTACAGTACCATAAATGCACACACACGAAATCGATTGTTCGTGAGTAAACACTCGTAGAAGTATAGAACCAACCGCCTTTAAAAAAAAACACTCGGCATCGAGAGAACCACTTTACTCGTTTTTGTCGAACATTAAAACATTTCTGCTGACTACAAAAACGCGAGATGATTTTGCTGTACTGTAACTAGGAACTGCTTCTGTCAAAAACACAAGAGTTAAAACTCTGATACAGATTTTCCCAGGCAGCTTCCTCTCCCCCACTTCCCCAAACCCATCAACTTCCCGGCTTGCGACAAAATATTTTTGCTGAGCATGACAAACACTTTCTTACAATGGTTGGCATTGTCATAAAATAATGCATTCAATAGTGGAGTTAAACACTATCTGAATCCATTGGACTATCCCAAAAGAAAACTATATATAAAGAATATGCTAACCTCGCGTCGACGATACTGCCTTAGAGCCATGCACAATACAGCTCCCAAAACTGGAACACTGCCGTAAGGTAAGGTAGGCAGGTAGACATTATATAAAACCTACAGGGTAATCCAACGGCTAGCATTTCACCAGAAATTTGACACTATACAACATGTCAATCACCGCTATGACCATATTCTTCCCAGTCAATAAGCACCATAGAAGACACGACATTCTCAAGTACCACGGTAGCCTCTATCTAGCATGGCATCAACGTATATTCTCAACTGTCATTAGTACGCTGTGTAAAATAAGCTCACATACTAAAGGCTCTAATATTCCAATAACGCACATTACTCCATGTTCTCACAGAAATCATAAAGCAAATCTGCGACACACATATTGGGTAAGTAACAAATACGTCATTACACTTAAAAATATTTTCTATATTATACTTCATAGTTACACAGTTACACAACAGCATAAAGCACACTCGTACGACGATGTGCAGAATAGGCAGGATCAGCATTTGTACTATTACTTCGGCATCAAAGCAGAACTTTAGTGAGAAAAACATAATGCCATTTCAGATGTCTCACGGTACATATTAGTTTGAGAACACTTTATACACATCAATACAGTAACCCAGCGTTAAAAAAGGCCTATTGTTTGAACACTGCGGCGAAACGGACGATAAATAAATCATTAGTTCAACTAAGTGTAGCTAAATACATTCCCAATGATCCAGGTACATGCCTACTTGGACTGAGACCCCAAGTGCCGATTGTGAATGGGCGAGACTCCCACTATACTAAGTGCGTGCTACTGCCACTAAACTCATGTTTCTGGTGGTGCCAAATAAAGTTTCAATAGTTAACAAGACGATTTAACGCCTGCGTTCTACCGAGAATTATACTGTGTTTACATCTAGAACGAGTTTACCAATACACTTCTGGTGTATTGACTACCACAGCAGGTGGTTACAAGGACTAAAAGACCAACCGAAGTTTCTTAAATTTTCCTAAGTTTTTTACTTTATGATAATGAACTTGTTGTGAATTTAATCATGGAATTTAGTATCGAACTTCAATACGGCAACGTTTTATTGCTGATTTCCAATGCAGTTCATTGTTGAATTTATGACTGCAGGCCGTGAAATCAATAAGGTGTGAGCAAAAGTTGAACGAAAGTATTGTTGTACTTTGACGCTTTTATGTTAACAGTAAATATTCCACAAGAGGAAATAACAACGTTCAAAGCACCCATATCTTTTGTGTGTTATGGTAGGTCTACCAATGTGATACTCTGCACATAGCTGAATATCAAGGAAGCGAATCAAGACAGTCACGAGTATTTTTAACAATTTAAAGATTATATATTCTAGATGTCTCAACTCTAAGATTAACCTTTTGACTTAAAATCGCGTTTGATATGAAAACTGACAGAATGGAGGGGAGTTTAAAGCATGCTTGTTGTTCAAGCGAGTGATTGAGATTGGGGTCATCCTCTGAGCAAAAACACGACAGCCACTGAACGACATCCAGGACGAGGGGGAATAGGACGGACCCACCAACCTCTCAATAATTAAAATCTACACCTAATCCTAACCGCTATACGCTGAAAGACGTATAGTAATAGAGTAACTGAAGGCGGCTAACCTTTTTAGCTTTGCCACCACCGCCAATTCCTGATCGTATTAACGCTTCCAAAACAACGTGTGAATGGTTCGCAAATAGGCCAGGACATCGACATTAGTAGATTTACTATGTGTAAACACAGACTAAATGCTGTTGCCAAATGAAGTATATCTATCTCTACAGACATTAAACTAGCATACACGAACCACTTAATAACTAATTCCACCTGTCACTTAACGGTCAATGCCCTGATACGTTATGACTGACTAAACATAGGATAGTGATATTATCTATGTGTTTGGTGTTCTATTAACATAACAGCCATACCTATTCCTAAAATACAACCGCAGGTTAAACGACTTACTATTTCAATGAAAGTTCCGCCAACTCAATTATAAGAGTCATTTGACGTGCAATTCTAGGAGCTACTATGCTATTGAATCTCCATCTTAAAAATAAAAATAAAACATTCTACTCATGGACTGAAAAACTGCACTTTATAACAAGTAATCCTTCACTTCAAATGCTTACGAAGTCAAGACACTAGTAATACATCCACTTTTACTAAAACTATCTTGATTTTTTTTTTCTGTCAAAATTATAATTATTATCTAGTCAGCGCAATGGTTACAGTTAAACCCAGACAGGACTTCACAACCTTGCTGGCATTCCGCAAATACCTTTAAAGACGAATGATAAAAGAGTTACTGTCAGCTAAATCACACGTGTCCTGGCACGGCTTCTGCCGGACTCACAGCCGGCTGATCTTTAGCCCGACTTTGAGCAAACAGGACTTTCGCTCTTCGCCTAAAGAGTGTCCAGATTTGCAGGCAGGACAGGTCTACCCACACTTGAAACGCATGATTCCAGTAGTCTCAGTCACGGGACAAATCGATTCACCGCTGCCTCTGCATGTCTTGACATAACCAGGAACAGTTGTTGTACAACACTGAACAGCTCTTTTTAAAAGTTGCGCTCTCAAGTAATTCAATCAACATAAATCATAAGAAAATGTATTCGTCCAGGAGTTCACAAAGGCAAACGGTTTTTTTCCCGACTATGCAACACAACAACAACAAAAATTAAGAATATTAATAATAAAATCTTTATAATCAAATATATTCTGTTAAAATAAGAACAGTCAACAGGTGTCGATACTTCATAATTCTTCAGAAGCTGTTCTGTCAGGCAAGGTACTGTGTGTTTTTTCAATTAAGTGTATCGATTGTTCTCCTCCCCATTCTCCAACTTCTCCACCACCACCACCACTGCCATACATTTTGACAGTTTACTTGAATTAAACATGATTCATGCTTTAAAATAAATTGTTCTTACAATAGTGCGCGTACCCGCTCTAAGAGGTGATCATTCGGCGCTGGCACAGGTATCCGGCCTTTAATCCACGAGAACTGATGTTCGAAGCGGTCCTAAACAATTGTTATAGACAAGTTCAGCTACCAAAATTCAAGCAAGCTTTAGTTTCAGACTTCTTGTCGTCCCGGTCTATCAACTAAGTAACCCAAGACACACATTTTATTTATTTCCTCGTTCTAATATAGCGTTGTTCCAGCTCAATAGCTGCTCAAGGCGTTGGCCGATACATGATCGAAATCAAGTCGCCCGAGGAATCAACTTGCTACCTTAGGCGCCTTGTCTAAAACCCCAGACAACTGAGCACAGTCCTCAACACACACCGTCTAAAGCTTGTGCAATGATCCACTGTGTCTGCAGTCAGAATCTGTTCTACTGGATTCTCCAATTAGTATTTGTAGGGAATGAAGATATAGTTCTTGTGTATATCTATAGCTTAATATCATTTTTTGTTAGAGAACAATCTGTTATTTCAATTGTAATGGGTAGGATGCGCGACTGCCAGATTGACATTATACTGAAAAGTCGCCTGCCCACGACGAATCAACGGTCGAGCATTGCAAGCCTTTCAGGGGTATGAAAAAGGTTGATCAACGACGAACAACGACGAATAACGACCAAATAGTTGGAGTGAGAAAAGCGAGTTTTACGGGTTACAGCCAAACTAGATCATCTGTCAGTGGTACTGCAACTTTAAGACTACTGCCGCGACTATGAGCTTTCCTTTCCTTTTCTTCTTTATTTCTTTTCTTTCGTGTTCTTAACAAAACTTGAATGCTAGTTGCCGGCAGACGCCAGAGGTTTGTCAGAATGTCCTCAGACCGATATTATGGGTAAAGGTAGAGGAACAAGACGAACGAGCGGCATGCAGTAAGAAAGGCCAAAAGGGCGTGAGGAGGAAAAACAATATATTCGGATTAATGAGATCGATTCACATCACTCAATACTTCTTTTTTTAAACACTGCGCTTCTACGTTGACGTGGGGAGAAAAGTTGATAAAAATGAAAGAGGGGGTGAGGGGTGGAATAGAGGGGGTGAGGGTGGGATAGAGGGGTTTGACGGTACAGAAAAGAAACAGATAAGTATACAAGAACAAGAAAGACAGAATAGTGCGGGGAGAGCGAGGGAAAGAAAAGACCGAAAAGTTCCAGAAAGACAAAAACACGAAACACCCATCGTCTCCATGTTTGCAAAGAATGTATGTGTGTGTGTGCGTGTGTGTGTGTGTGTGTGTGTGTGTGTTTGTGCGGGTGTGTGTTTGTGAGTGTATGTATGTATGTATGTATGTATGCGTGAAAAAGCTGAAGGTGAAAGTGTTTTCCATCTCATTGTTGTGTGTCTGCTTTGACAAGTGACGGATGACATAAATCTCTCTCCGCGGTTTACAGCAAAAGTACAAAATCTGCAAGTGAAAGACTCATAATGATAACTCATTAACCCCTCCCCCCCCCCCCCCCCCCAAAAAAAAAAAAATCACCTGACAACTTCTAAACATTCTTTTTCAAATTCTGTCGGCTTAAAGATGCAATACGCTTGCTAAAAACGGATTTTTTTTTTAAATTGTGTAACTCATTTATTACCTATTATTCGCCTAGGTGATTTAGAATGTTATTTTTAATTTAACGCATTTTACTACAGCACAACATGACCATGCCGGGGTTGAATAACCTTTGCACCTGCATCATTCGGCACATATGTGTCACGCCCCAGACAATTGCACTTTTGATCTATACCTCACAAACCCACCACCCCCCACATATCCCCAAGTCTTATCTACCCCCTCCCAAGAAAAAAAAATCCATTGAAAACGACTTAGTTTGCTTGCAGTACTTAAACCTATTTGAAGAGTTAGCGATGAAAGAAACCTTCAAATATAAAACTACCCAGGCTTAATCCCTTTAGTCTTGCAAACCCCCTGGTTAACAAAATAAATCTTCGATCGCAAGATGTAAATAAAAATAAGGGCCCTATAGTCCCTTTTAAAGCCCAGCCGGCTCCTCCAATTTTACTCTTTTTTCTGTCCAGTCCTATATAAACCCTTCAAAAGTGGATACTACTCTATAGGTGTGTGTGTATGTATTAGGAACACAAGCATAACGACAAACAGTACAATGCAAACGACATGCTGCCCCTAAGCTCTCCGGCTAAGAAGCTCCCAAGAAGAGGACTAATAACGTACCGGTGCTATACAATACAATACAAGATTATTGCTTTAGGTCCAGCGGACTCTCCCGAGCCAAATCAGGACCAGAGAGACGTTATCTTAAAATGTTATAAAAGTGGTTCAAATCTTAAAATATATACCTGTTAGAACACAACAGGTCCCAGTCGCAAACAATGTTGGTGGTGGTGGTGGGTGGTGCTCTCGGTCCCGTAACCTTTCGGTTATCATTGGCGAGAGGGGTGTTTGGGACTTCTCTTTTCTCTAGGCCACCTTAATGAGGACGGTATCCATCTTCTCCACACACACACACACACACACACACACACACGCACACACACACACATACACACACTCACACACCTACACACACACACACACATACACGCACACACACGCACACACACACACACACACACACACACACACACACACACACACACCACTCACCTACCCACATTTCGAAAAACAATGTTTGAGGAATTCTTTTAAAAGTATAAATTCCGCAGTAAAACGTCAATAAAATAATGAAAATAGACAAAACAGATCGAGCTAGGCATAACTAGTGCAGGTCCAGAAGTTACAAAGTCTAATGACGTTGAAGAAGAAGAAAAAAAAGAAGAAAATACAGAAAATTAATAACTTGAAGAAGAAGAAGAAGAAGAAGAAGAAGAAGAAGAAGAAGAAGAAGAAGAAGAAGAAGAAGAAGAAGAAGAAGACTTAAGGCGCCGCTTCCGAGAAGCAGAATAAGCCTATATTATTCATTGCAAGTCTGTTCGGACAGATTACATCGTCAAAGAGCAGCCATAGGATTGAAGCCGGACAATATTGTCTTTAATTGCCAATGCCTTGAACATGTATCCACTGTGATTTCCATGCGGCAATGAGCCGTTCAGTAGCGCTGGGGAACCTATTCTACTGTAGTCATTATGCTAGTGTTTGGAGTTAAGAACTGAAGCTCAATAGATTCCCTGTGTGGCGCCTTTCTCTAGGCGTGAAATAACTACCGAACTTGTTGTCATTGCAAAAAACACGAGACGCACGTTATTAACACCGAAAACACACAGAAAGACATCGCAGACACTTATTAAACGTAAGATGTCCGCGGAAAAGAAATATAATTATCCCATGACGAAATACGTGTATACGAGCTATAGAGTAAGAAAACTAATATTCCAGGCATCAAAGGCATTGGGTTCTATATAGTTAGATAATTCTTAAGGGGTGGGAAAAGGCTTATTATGACATCAGAAAAGACGGTGCTCAGAGGTCTAGGATGAAATATGACTGTGTGTCTGTGATTATACAAGCATGAACCAGCGTAAGCCTAGCCTTGTGATAGGAAACAAACTTTAAGCCCTGACCATATTAACAACACTCATGTGGACGCGTCAAAGTACCAATACCACACAAACGCTGCTCTGAAAGTAATAGAGCGCCGTTCTGATTTCAGGCTTAACAAAAAATATGAAGCGATATAAATCTGATGTTGCTGGTCAAATAGCAATATACCACAGTGGAACGGGTAATCTAAGACTGATATCATAATAGTATACTATAACCAAGAACGTACAATTTCGCCCTCTTTGCCTAGATAATGAAGGGTTACCAGTGCCACACACACATAAAAACCGGCGAAACCTTTTTTATCCCACGTTCCCACCGTACCTTGCCTCTATGGAATTCCCTTTGCAAAAAATTTATTTTCAACACTTTCAACTTAATAATTTTTATTTAGAAGCATTTTTTTTTTAAAATATACCCAGCACATCACCAACGAGGAAGTCCGACAGACCATCACACAAGCCATTGGACAACACAGTGGTGAAGAAACGGAAACTCCGATGGTATGGCCACGTCACCAGAGCATCAGACCTTGCAAAAACCATCCTGAAAGGCACGGTGCAAGGACGCAGAAGAAAAGGGAGACAGAAAAAGAGGTGAGAGGACAACATTGGAGAATGGACTGGTTTGACACTGAGCAAAGCCATGAGGGTTGCTGAGGACAGAGAAAGATGGAGTACGCTGGTTAAACGATCATCTGTGGTGGCCCAACGACCTTTGAGTTAGGCCTACGTGATAGGATGGGATAGGATAGGACAGGATAGGATAGGATAGGAAGAATATTTTTAAAATAATCATTTGTTTACAAACAATGTAAGATTTCTCTAAATAATTATTTTCTCTGTAAATAACTTATTATTACCTAAACAATATATTGTTTATCTAAATAAATCACGATATGGGTAAATAAAGCATTGTTGCTAAATGAGGAATTATTTATCTATATAATGCATTATTTAGCAGATTGTGTTAAATAATGCATTATTCAGAAATGTTTCTAAATCATGATCTGTTTACCTATATAATGCATTATTTAGCAGAATTTGCTAAAAAATGTATATTTAGAAGATGTTGCTAAATAATGCATTATATTTAGTTACGTAAACAATTCAGCAATTGTTTAGGGACTGCAATTTTCATTATTTAGGGGATTCTCAAGTACATATCGTATTACTGTGAAATTATGTGGTAGTGATAAAGAAAATGGCAATATCGTGATTTTACGCTGTTTTGCGATTTAAAACGAGGCAACTGCTTCATATCACTATAGTTTTTATTCCTTCACAGCAATAATAATATACGAAATTGCAACGGTAACGGATCCGGAAAAGAGGGATACATCAGTATCTCTAGAGTATCTATGTTCCGCCATGGCTCTTGTCAGTCCGACCTGCAAATCCCTGGTAGTTTCGAATAAGCTGAAACTTTCCGTTTGAAATTAAAACATAATTTAACTCAAAACAACAAACGGAAACACAGTCTCAACCCAGTTTTGGGGTAAATAAATACAATAAATACAAAAAGAAAGCTTTTTTTTTTGTTTTGCTTTTGACGGAGACACTCGAAAACTGAGTACTCCCGCACAAAACTGACCTTGACCTTTCGTTTGTATTCGGGAGGTTACAGATGTTTTGTCTTCGAGTTTGTGGAGTGATTTATTTGGAAAAATAAATAATTAACAGTAGTAACAACCACAGTCAATAGGATTTTATTTGGGATTTTATTCATTCGTCCGCATAGAGGACGAATAAAATCCAAAAATAAAACCCAGTGTCATGCAATAAATACGCAATTAAATGAGAAATGTTCGCACCAAGATAATGGAACATATATGACATATGTTCGCACAATGATAATGGACAGTACATAAACGCGATAAATAAAGGACAACGGTTTGCAACAAAACACCAAGCCTACCGGATTCGGATACATGACTCGGTCTGCAATCTACGAAACTGGAACATTGGAGACGTCAAATTCTCTTCCATCCTGAAAGGCAAAGTTCCAGGACTCTAAAGAATGAGGATCAGCAGAAGAGAACACGTGGGGAAAAGACGAGGAGTATATGAGTGGGTGACATGAATTACATCGAATATATAGGGCAAACCTTACACCGAAACAAAAGGGCGATTGTTATTATACAAACATAACTGTACAGTCCTTTTCTTATTTCAGACGCGGTTTAAACACCTTAAGGGACGAATATTACTTTTTACGTTGCCCATCATTGGTCTTTTTTGTTCACTGCTTTATCAATTTACTTATTTTTAAAAACAACTTTTTTTTTACAATCAATTGTCTTGCCATTTTAACATTATTTTTTCATGGCTCCAGATATGCAGTTTGAGCTAGTGTGTGTTTTTGTTTCTTTGTTGTTGTTTTTTTTTTTTAAACTGGGAATGGGGCATTATAAAAGCATTGATGGTATTATTAAATTTTCAGTTTCTCGTCTGCGCCATACAATCGGTCTTAGGCTAGACCGTTTATTTTCGGTGTTATTCCGCATTTTGCCATATGAAGAAGTTACAGAGAAAAGAAAATTCAAAAAGAAAGCGTGAGCGCATGATGACGATCGAGGAGAAGAAAGGAGACAAACAACGATGACTGCGACAACGATGAGGACTGTGTAGACGAGGAAGACATGAACAAGCAACAAGACAAACATTCAAGCAGGCACAATTAAGCTACAACAAAGACTGAACCAAAGAAAGTCTTAACGCAAGGAAAATAAGGATCACAACAACAATAATCATTCAAATAAACAAAGACACAACACAAAAGTCTCAGCACGAGGAAAATGGTGATCACAACAACAACAACAGCAATAGCAACAACAAACACTAACTGAAACAACAACAACAACAACTCAAAAAAATAAAGACTCAACACAAGCAGGCAAGAAACATGATAACTTCTTAAGATTTAAAGCCAGTGAACAAATGCTGGGTCAACAACAACAACAACAACAACAACAATTGGACGAAAAAACGGCTCAAGACAAGGAACATAATAACGAAAATACCAACAGACAGACTTAAAGCGAGTGAACAAATGATGGGCCAACAACAACAATATAAACAACAACAAAAAAACGACGACGATGAAAAACAAATGAACGAAAAAAAGATTCAAAACAAGGATCATGATAGCCAAAATAACAACAGACAGACTTAAAGTAGTTAAAGCAAGTTAAGAAATGCTAGGCCAACAACAACAACAACAACAAAAACCAACAAATGAACGAATAAAGATTCAAGACTAAAAACGACGACAAACAACAACAGCACCAACTATTATACTACTACTACTACTGCTGCTAGTACTACTACAACCAGGGCAACGAGAAAAGATGTAGGCAACTTACAAAACGTCAGCATTAGGTTTTAAACAATCGTGTCGCTGCAGACCGATACCATGCAGCTGGTGCTCCTCATCACTGTCAAACAAAGACCCTGAAACACAACACATACCAACAGTGATGGAGATCACGTACAATCGTACGTGTTTCACGTACTGAGTTGGGAAATCACGTAACGAAAATGTAATGAAAGGGTATAAACACGCACAAAGTCAGTGCCAAAGGGGTATGCAAACGTAAAGCTAAGTTGCTGGGAGGTATCATCAGGTACAACTATTTCGGTCGTGCGTACAACTTTCGCTCGATTTGGATCGTGTGCCAGTGCGTCCTGCGCGACCGCCTACCACGCTCTCTCCCCCTCCTATTCATTCTGTCGCTTCCGAGAAACAGCCAATCATATGCACGATAATAATCAATTTTTTTTATCGACGCTTTTGATTGGCTATATAAGACTGACAACAACCCAACATTAAACGCAAGTCCCCTATACGCTCCATGTGTCCGGGGACATAAATCTAATCAAGAAGAAGAAGAACATTAAACATGGCCGACAAGCAGCGATCTGAGGGGAAGCCGAAGAAAAGGAAAAATAAAGCTGACAAAACTAATTGCTCAAAAAAATTAGAACAAGATGAAGGAAAAGAAAAACAAACATTTTTGTCAGCCTTTGGCTTTGAGTGCTCGGTAAGAGAAGAAAAAGGTAAGCCGCACCGGGCCCGGCTGAAGAAACTCAAACTGATGAAAAGACTTTCCATGCAAAGTGTTTATTACGTATGTTGGTGTACTCCCTAAAAAACTGAAAGGGGGTATAAAAACCCCCTTATGTTTGCATTGAGGGTATGAAAACCCCCACATGTTTTGGTTGAGGGTATAAATACCCCTAGCTTAAAAACTTTCTCCAGAGGGGCCGGGTAGCTCAGTTGGTAAGAGCGTCTTGCTAGTAACCGAAAGGTCGCTGGTTCGAATCCCGGATTGGTCAACGTGTGATCATATTATTTTCCCCTTTACCAACAACTGGCCCGCTGGTGTCAGTATAAATCGGTCCAGTAGTCACCTATATGCGAAAGTGTCGTGTGACTATAATCTACAAACAACAACAACAACAACTTTCTCCATCACTGTACCAAGTAGTAGTAGTAGTAGTAGTAGTAGTAGCTGTTGCAATAGCACCAGCAGTAGCAATAGTAGCAGTAGTAGTAGTAGCAGCAGTAGTATAGTAGTAGTAGTAGTAGTAGTAGCAGTAGTAGTAGTAGTAACAACAACAATAAGCCCCATAAACAGTTACAGTGCATTTTCTAAGATTAGACCACACCGCTTAGCACACAGACATACACACACGCACACACACACAACCGTGTAGAAACGCAGTTGTGATGACTTTCATGAAACTCTACATACGTTACTTTGACATTTTTACAAATTTGTCGATTTTTTAAAGCTATCCCTAACCCTAACCCTTAACCTAACCCTAAGCCTAACACAGCCCTAACCCTAACGGAACACTATTTTGACGTCAAAATAACGGGGTCTGTCAAAAGAAAGTACGTAGAGGTTCAAGTGTATGTCAGAATAAAGGCGTTTATACCTAGCCACGCGCGCTCTCTCACACACACACACACACACACACACACACACACACACACACAGACCCACACACCTACACACACACACACACACACACACACACACACACACAAGGTAAGAACGGGTTCAGTTAGCAAGGGAGAAGAGTCATATCGTTATAGCGTTCAAAGGGTGACTTGGGAAGAGAAGGGAGAGAAACCATGTTACATTTCTTGAATGACTGAGACCTGTTGAGTGATCTTTAGTTCCCCTGTCAAACTTGGAACTCTGTGGAGAAGCGTTATCACACCTCTTTCTTCTAACTTTATTACAATTTACGAGGATGCGCCTGATATATTCCAGAAATGATAAAAGAAAAAAAAAACTGTACTGAAAACTGACGTGGCCATATCCCATTGCCATGTTGAAGGAAATGGAAACTAGAAGAAAAACAGTGTTCCAACCCATAATAAATATTCACTTTCATTTGGTATAGGCTAAACTATCAGCTCACCTATCAAGGTGTTTCTCAGATGCCGACGAGGGCGGAGGTATTGCTGACGTGCGAAGCGTGGGCGCCCCAACCCAGGGGGTGGCTGTTTAGGAGGGGGCAGATGACGGCCGTTGCCTACAGGAGCGGGAAGGCTGTACTCCAAACACACCACAGGTACATAGGTGGATGATGACGAAATGCTGCGGGCACAGAGCAAACAATGTCACTGATGTATTGTATATAAGACAATGACACAAGTTGGTTTTTATCATGGCTATGAATTCTCAGTCCTTATCATGATAATGTGCTCGGATCAGCGCGCGCGCACGCGCTCACACACCCACACACATACACACACAGACAATATAAAGACATTTATCACGCCTTAATTGAGTTTCTATAACTCAGAGACTTAAGAACTTACTCTCAACGTCAATATAATGACTACATAGGCATAAGCAATTACTACTATCGCTGCATGCACAGTTCAAACCAGTATCAAGTCTTTCTGAACAACACTTTTAGTACTTTCGATCCTTAGGACAAAAATAAATTCAGAACTGACCTAACAGGAGAAGATGAACGACGCAGGGTGGAGGCCTTCTCGTCCAGAGAGTCGAGAATACTTAGAGACGTGGACGGTTGGCTCTTGTTGTGGATTAGCATAGTACAAGATGCTCTGCCTTTGAATGCAGATGCTGGGTGTCCTCAGACTGGAAAGTGTGCATTGTGAGGATGATAGGTCTTAATCCTCAGAACCCGCCGATAACGATCCAGGCCCCTGCGTTGGCATGTAGCCTAACTAGGAGCCATATCTAGTTGCTTGTGACGCCTGAAACAAAATTGATGACATAATTATGACGTTTTTCAGATCTCAATTGTCTATTTATATTTTAATGTATGCCGCCTGCGCTGAATTGAATCGAATCGACAATGCACGCTGATTATGGATATGAAAGACGAAGCCTATTAATAAAACATAGCTTTGCTTTCACTTCCATGCATTACCGTTGCTTTTAGCCATCGATCGTTTCTTTCAAGTAATGTTTCTGGTCAGAAATGAGGACAGTTTTATGGATTGAAGGTATGTACATGTATTACCCAAAAACTATGTTTCTCAAAGTTTATGTTTTCGCAGATCTCAATTCTACAAGAACCATGACTCCAAGGTTTATGTTCCCCCCAATTTATGTTCGTAATACAGCTGCATATACCGTTATTAATCGCACGTTTCTTACAAATGGTTATTTGGCTGGCTATTAGCAAACCCTAAGATGGCATAATAATGGTACATAGGCTACATATCTATGGAACTGAAGCAAAGAAATATAGATCTATGGGGAACTGAGAGTTAGGGAAATATAGTACTGGGAAAACACCGGGCTGACACCGGATTGAGCTGCAGAATTTTAGCAAATTGGAACATAAACAGAACAACAATATTTCTAAAAACATTCCCTACCAAAAATATGGGTGTCGGCGATGGACGTGATGCTGGTTATATCCCAAGAGCATAGATTAAAATCTATTATCTTGTCGAACAACTAACCCTAATTTGGGACCACGTTTTTACTTCCGACAAAGAAGAGACACTAAGAGGACAAAAGGCTATCAATCAATAATGTCTACTATACTCTGCTATAATAGTTTTAGTCCAGTCTCCTAGTAAATAGCCGTGATGCTTTGATCGCAACACAAAGAGAGAAAATAATCTGGTTAATAACAAACAGGATATGGTTGTCTTTGTGGCGGGTATACACTAAATAGATACGAGATTCCAACAAGCTTTCGGGCAGATTATAACTATATTTAGTAGGCCTACCCTTATTGCAGCCGGCTAGATCTAAAAGTACATTTATCATACAACTTATAAATTGTAGGAACGCATATACAACTCCGTTTCATAAAACTTGTAGCTCCTGAATTATTTTAGCTTCGATTGTCAGAAGATTACCATCGCCATACTCCAGCACCACAATAATTAACTCTATATTATTAATTTGCAACGTCAAAATCAAACACATAATGTGCAAACGAAAACACAAAGCAATTACTACGTCTGCCACTAATCTAAGTCTCAGAGTGGTTTCCCTTGCGTAGTGTCTTAAAACGGGAAAAGGAGAAAATTATTACATTAATTTTATTTTGGCCGTACGTTCAGATTATGCACACTTTTTCCTGTTCAAAACACTGACTTGATTTTCGAAAAGAATTATTTCAGTAAATTTTTGTTAACGAGGCTTAGTTACGTAGGCCTCATAATCTTATTGATTCTGTACCTTCACAAAACAATGAAAAATAACAGTTGCTTTGACTAAAAAGTACGCTATCTCTGGCATACATACACCACGGCAACTTCAGCAACACAAGTAAATATTGTTAATCTCATACTACAAAGAGTCCGGTGGTTCCGTTATGAAAAGCCAACATAGAGCCTTATTGTAGCTGTGTCAAACCTACATATTTATATAGTGTGTGCGGATACACAAAAATTCCACTTTGTTTTTCTTTTCACTGACCCTCCTTGGGAGTAGCGGGTAGGGAGGGGCACGTATAAGCCTGCAGTGGTTTAATAAGTGGGGGAAGTCCCCTATACGCATCTGTGTCCGGGGATGGTAATCTACCTACGCAACGCACGCAAGTGGGGGTGAAGCGAGATCTGCCTCCAGACATTCATCATGCACTAAGAACTAGTCACAAGTATTATTACGTATTACGTATTGTTTTGTTCACCTCGTACTATTACGTAGATGTCAGAGCAAGGGTAGGCCTAGGCTTGCCATAAGCATATTATAAAAGCAAATCGATGCATACTGCAAGTCTAAAGCCTTTCTATGTTAGAACCGGCGTCAGCCGATTTCAAAGATAAATTTGACAAACTTTTTTTTTCTATTTTCTATTCTTTTTTTTTTAATATGGGGAGAAGGAGGGAGGGAGATGTATTTCCAAATAAAATTTTAAAAAAGTAAATGGTAAAGAGGCTGTTTTAGTCGTTTCATTGCTAAAGCTTGGAATAACTTAAGGAAAGTGACTGATTGAGACTGCCGGAGAAGGTGGTTTCCATTAGTGGTTGTTATTTGTGTTGTTGTTGTTGTTGTTGTTGTTGTCGTTGTTGTTGTTGTTTTGTACAGTTTGAAGAGCAATAGTTACTGGTCAGTGGATATAAGTTGTCTAAAATTTCAGTCGTTTTGGGCGTCAGACGATGTACCTAGGGCATCAAATGAGCGCTTCGGGCGCCTTGAATTAGATTCTGAATTGACCAGCACTTTGAGCAGCACTGATCAACTGAAAAAGCGCTTTATAATAACATTTCTTTTTAACACAAAAAAGATGTTGATTCAATCAACGTTCGAACGATGTATATATAGGGCCAACACACAGACGTTGTAGTCAAGTTCGCTTTCACTTCTATTTCGTTGTTTGCGGGGTAATTTTTGGACAACAGCCTGCCAATAACGGGATCACAGTTGATCTCTCAACATTGTTTGCCTGCTGACGATCTATTGTATTTGCAAACATGGTACGCAGCCTACATGTACTGTCTGTAGATGTCTACTAGATACGTAAACAAACACATGCTTCAAGCAGGTAGTGGGGAGTGAGGGAGCTGGGGTTAGGGTTAGGGTTAGGGTTAGTTAGTTAGTTAGTTAGTTAGTTAGTTAGTTAGTTAGTCATTATTTACTGGGTCCAGCGGACTGCAAAGAGCCGAATCGGACTGGTCACAAAATCAAGACCACAACTGGGCTGAAAGAGGACTCACCCCCGATCCGCATAAAAGATCTGCTGAAACAACCCCAGTGGTATATTAACACTTTAAGGCACTCCACCAGCCGGTCACTTTACAATAAAAGGGATGGGACGCTGAGGCTATACTCTAATTTATCGAACCTCCATTTACAAAAACAAAATAGAATCGAAACATCATAATAAAATATCAACAAAACACATACATATAAAATGCCTATATTGCTAAATAATACTAGCTTGAGGAGTTTTGTCCCGGAAGAGTTTTCAAGAAAAGGTAGGTGACTGGTCTAGCGAAGAAGAAGATAGTATAGTAGGTTGATAGAACAGAGTAGGAATTAGATAGAACAAATGAGAAAGACAGCGACAGTTGGAATTTAAAGCACTAAATTTCCAGAAAGTGGGGATACTATTTATACAGAAACCCCCGGCACCCGCCAGAATATAAGCTGTGAAATTGATCTTGAGGCATTCTCTCTCTCTCTCTCTCGTCGCTCTCGTCTCTCTCTCTCTCTCTCTCTCTCTCTCTCTCTCTCTCTCTCTCTCTCTCTCTCTCTCTCTCTCTCTCTCTTGCGTTGTCGTACATTATGTAAATATGTCGAAGCACCACCAAATGAGCTGTGAAATTGATCTGAAGGCAGTTTTGAGCCTGCTCGGGCACGTAGGTGGTGGTCTTGCACATACCATATTAATTACACTTGAAGCATTTTTCTCCAGTAAACAAATACAAATATGGGAAGAACTGAAAACCACTTATAGAATACCAAACAGTCATGCATTTAAACAAAACCTACTCATCCTTTTTTTTTTAATTAAGAAGATCTGCGTACGACTGTATACGAAGGTCTACAGGAATAGCAGTTTAAAAAATTGTTATTTGGTATCACCAGCTCAATATAAACTTAGTAGAAAGTCACCATACCCGCGTTTAAAAGCACAAATCCATGTTTGAACGCCAAAGTACTGTTGACACAACTAAGTGCATGCTGAAATCAATGTCATATTAACTACAGGGTTTTTGTTTTAAGTGAATCCACTGATCTATGGCGAAAACTATATAAATACAGCCGATAATTTGGGTGACCGCACCTGGTGAATGATAGTGATTGAGTCCTTTCACACTGTATCCCACAAAGAGAAGCTTTAAAAAAATTGTTTTTAGTGACTTGTTCCTGTGTAGCGCTTTATTATTATTATTTATTATTATTATTTAATCGTTCTTATATAGCGCTTTTCCAGCTCAAGAGCTGCTCAAGGCGCTGGCCGATACAGGATCTAACTCAAGCCGCCCGAGGCGCCAACCTGCAGCCTTTGGGCACATCGTAATAACGCTCCAGACAACTGAGCACAATCCTGGACAGCCAGGGATGGGGGAAAAGGACCTAGGTGCATGCTGGGTGTGTTCTTGTCACCGGCACTCATCCGTCTAGGACATGAGCGTCAGGATCTTTAAAGTCCGTTATGATGGAATGTAAGCGACACGGACCTCGGTTTATACTCTCATCCGAACGAGTATAAGGAGGAATAACAATTGAAAGCTAAATTGTTCACTTCTGTCATATCTCAGGAATTGGGTACACAGTGAGAATACAGCCCAACATGAGGAGATGGAAAAAATAAGCGATTGGTAATAGAGGTAATGACATAATTCAGCCTGCACCAATTCACACTTTTCTGCTATCCTATGCACCCACGGGAATCCCCTCTATGAAAAATACTTCCGTTTTTTTTTCTCCGCGTGTTTTAGTGAGTTATTTCCAAATATTCAAGAATAATAACATGTGTCACTGGCCACCTGTATCGTACCCTCACATATTTTTATTTTTTTTGCTGCAGTTTATTATCCCTTTCTATCGCCAGTGGCGCGCCTAAACCCTACCTACCTTACATTACTTGTGAATTTTTGAAAAATATTCGGAAAAAACATAACGCCAAGATGCTGGCTCGAACCCACACCTGTCAGGCGCCATTGGTTTCTGGCTTGTGGACAAGGCAAGTTAGTCCCGCCTTAGCCCACTTGGCCACAACGCTAGCCTAACATATTCAGTTACTTCGTGTTTTGTGAAGGTTGCGACGGCGAAGCTATGGAAAACTACAAGAGTTTTCAGGTCCCGTTTCACTTTCTGTCGATGATCGACGCACCTCCGAAGTCGCCACAAATACAGGCCTCTACGATTGTTTTTTGCATTCTTTCACTGAGCATGTACTTCCTCCACCGTTTTTATACTTATCCCACTCGTTTTCTGGCTCTAACAATCGTCGTTTTCGGCAATTTGCCATATTTAAAAGTCACGCATCAAGCTTTGATAAAAGCAAAACAAGCAAAACCGGAACTTGGTTTTATATAACCTCGTTTTAATTTATAATGGCGATACCCACGAGTTTTTATGAGAGGTGCCGGAAAGTTGTGAATATCTCCACAGCACTTGCTCCAGCCATAAACCCACCACATTATATCAAACGCTGTGTTCTAAAATAATGGCACTAAAGCTCATCCTATCAAGGTTTTCAAACAAATATTGGTAACAATACTTCATAACAATTCATAATATTTTAATCACAAAAATTTTTAAAGTATATTCTGATATTGCAAATGATTACTGTGAAGTCAAAATTAAACACACACATACAAACAATAATATTGTATTTGTAATGTTTTCAGATCGAGAGATGTAGTGATTTCAAATGTCCTCGTTAGCTGAAACTAAGAACTGATGATTCGTTGCAATGAGCAGGCAAAAAAAGCTGCCAAATTCAATTTACCAGCTCAAAAATCTGCTTACAGCGCTTATCTAAAACCAGGGTCTTGTTCAATCCGGCCAAGGTGCCAACATGCTGCTTGACGCACTCTGTCAAACGCCCCAGACAACTGAGCCATCCTGAACGACTTAAAACTATGAGTCTCATTTTATGTAACAATCTCAGCTGCCTTTGCTTTTTATGACAGAATGACGTCCGGATTCTTTAATGTGCCGCTCCTGCAGAGACACAGAATTAGAGATGAGTCATTACAGAAAATCGACTACTGTGAGAAAAATCTCAAAATCTCCGTCAAGGTTCGAACCATGTGGACTCGCCAGGCGAGCGTTCTAGCCCTGAACCACTGTTAACCCATTACAGTAGAGAAAGACAACAATCTTTTAGTACACGCATGGTTGATTGATTGATTGATTTATTGTTGCTTTAGGTCCAGCGGACTCTTCCGAGCCAAATCAGGACCGGACAACTCCCAATCCGCATAAAAGATCTGCCGAAACAGCCCTAGTGGGAAAATTGAATGCCCTCCACCGGCCAGTCACTTTACAATAAAGACATCCCACGCAGGGGACGGCTGAGGCTTTACCCCAACTACTCAAACCCCTGGTTACAAAAACAAAATAGAATACAAACATCATTATAAATCATCAACAAAACACATACATATAAAATGCCTATAGTGCTAAATAATACACTCAGAGGAAGCCCTAGTGACCACCCGGCAGAAAGCGTCCAACACTCCCAAGCTGATCCAACAGACCTCATACACAAACAAGGAGTCTTGTCCAGGAAGAGTTTACAAGAAAAAAGGTAGGTCATTGATCTAGCGAAGAAGAAGATAGTATAGCAGAGTGATAGGACAGAGCAGGAATAGGAAAGAGTAAATGAGGAAGACAGCGACAGTGGGAATTTAAAGCACTAAATTTCCATAAAGTGGGGATACTATTTATACTGAAAACCCCCGGCACTCCAACGGGGGTACTGTTGCCGCAGTGAATCTGTCTTGCCTACAAAGGAAAGACAGGTTTTCAACTGGGGCTTTCACTTTTCCCTTTATAGGTTTGAACAATCTACAGTGGCAAGACACGCATGGTAGTACCTACACTCATCCCATCTTGTTCCACTGTGCTTAACAGAAAAAAAGGAAGAAATGAAAATATAAAGAAAGAAAGAAGAATATAGACAGAGAAAAAGAAGAAAGAAAGAAAGAAAGAAAGAAAGAAAGAAAGAAAGAAAGAAAGAAAGAAAGAAAGAAAGAAAGAAAGAAAGAAAGAAAGAAAGAAAATAAAATAAAAAGAAATTTAAAAAAAATGTTAAGGCAGTGAAGAAAGAAAGAACAGAACAGAAATTAATAAAATACCTCTCTCATATACTAATAAAGTGAAAGTACGGAAAAGAGAGGTAGACCTATACTTTAAAGAGATCAAAAGCAAGAAAGAATGTTGCAATGTAGTAGAAAATCAAGCACTAAAGGTGTGTGTGGTAAAAGATAATAATGGTTCAAATCAAATCAATGCCACGGGGTCTTTGATAGAGTGGTGGATGGGGAGCTACTTGTGAAAACCTCATTGAAATTACGACCTGTGTAGCCGTGAATGTTAAAAGCCAGTCTGGCGCGCCGCTACAGGAAACGACTGATGAAAAGGAACCGCAGTTTCTGATCTGTACTTGTCCCCTATACGCACTGTGTCCGGGGACGTTAATCTAATCACTGAACTGAACTGATCTGTATAGTAAGAGGAGGCAGCCTAACTCTGTATCTCACGAAATGAGGACTCGGTGGTTTCCCTATTATAAGTTTGTTTTCAATCCTGTTGCAATCTTCTTTCCATACAGAAAGTGTCCTCGCAGAAGAATACTTGGAACATGGCTTATAATTTTTCTTGATTTTATTTCATAACTCTTATATAGCACAGTTTCAAGCTCAAGAGTTGCTCAAAGCGCAGGCCGATACAAGATCTAGTTCCAGTTGCTGCCTTGAGCGTATTGTCTGACGCCTACAAAACTGAGCGCAATGCTGGGCGATCGCGTATGGGGGAGAAGAAGGTTCCTTGGAGTGGTTTATGGTTCCATTTGTTTTTGCATCTACTTCTCTCATACCTTTTAAAATTTAATCTTAACGCCCCAAATGAGGAGTCCGAAACACCAACTCAAATACTGGAAGAGACGCCATATAGCCCCCCTTTTTTTTTCCCCCACTATCGAGTTGACAAAGAAAACGGCCTCGGCCCTACTTATCCTTGTCACCGAGTGATTGAACGTCATGGTGCGGTATTGAAGACAAAACAACTGAACTTATAACTTATATAGTACTTGACTTGACTTAAAGTCAAGTTATCGTGTCAAGTTGACGTCAAGTCAAGTTATATAGTAAGTACTTAACCTACTTACTGACTCTAAATGCAACTTAAATGTTTTTAGCGCTTTGACAAGGATTTTGTCCTTTTCTGTATGGGGATATAGGCCTATATCAATCCAGTGTGAGAAGCCTATATATATATATTTTACCGGCAATCTGTGTATTCAGTCAATACGTGTATTGTCTTTAAAAAAATCAGTCAATTCGTGTTTTGACTGTGACCACTAATCAATACATGTAATGACTAAAATTTCCAGTCAATAAGTGTATTGTCTTAAAAAATGCTCTGGTCAATACACGACTTGACTGAAATGTCATTCGGCATTTAAATTGCAACTGGTTGTAAACATGAATAAATCAATGAACACACAATCATTTGTTGTTCTTGTGCTTCAATACCTACACTCACAGGGACACATCCACACAACTAAACCATGTTAAGTAAAGTTAGTAAATACTAAAAATAAGCTTAAAATGTAAACACTTCAATTTTAATCTCTCTCTCTCTCTCTCTCTCTCTCTCTCTCTCTCTCTCTCTCTCTCTGTCCTTCTCCGTCTCTCTGTCTGTCTCTCTCTTTCCTTCTCTCTTTCATGCAAAGTAAATATTAAAAATAAGCTTAAAATGTACACACTTACATTTACAACTCTCTTTGTCCCTCTCTGTCCATCTCTCTTTCTTTCTATCTACCTATCTCTCTCTCTCTCTCTCTCTCTCTCTCATGCAAGGTAAATATTAAAATTAAGTTTAAAATGTACATATTTTAATTTAAAACTTTTTCTCTTTGTCCCTCTCTGTCTGTCTGTCTCTCTCTGTCTCTATCTTTTTGTTTCACTCTCAATTGCATCTAATTATTGAATGCAATCGGGGAGGCCATACCATTATTGACAAGAGGGAGAGAGAGAGAGAGAGAGAGAGAGAGAGAGAGAGAGAGAGAGAGAGAGAGAGAGAGTGAGAGAGTTCCGTGTCATTGTTACGATTGAGACGCGCACGATAGTTCCAAACGTTTTAATTTGCAATGCATTGATGTGATTTTGTAACGTCGGGTTTTATGGTTGCTGGGCTCTACACAATGGAATGCGGTAACCCTCACGTCTATTCTATGGGAACCGCTAGTGAGTCACCCGGTGAATTACTTTAATACATTTCTTTGTTTAGCTCGGTCTGTGTTAAGGCTGGGGTACAGAGATAGATAGAAAAATGGTAAAAGATCACTGTCACACTAGCTTTCACACGGCTATGAATCATATGTAGTCCAGCCACTTGATAACAGTCAAAATCACACATTTATTTCTTCTACTCTATACACGATCTTTGAAGCACGAATCTAACTTAAAAGTTCAATTGTCAATGTGAATGGTTCGCTCGCTGATAGTCTATGCAGCTATTATTTCTTCATAGGGCACTGGCTACTACCGTTCATGAAGAGTGGACTACTATGGTCCTTTTGCTACAGTTTTAGTGCACTGTTTCCTGGGCACTTAACTGTATGGATGCGTGGGTGAAGCACTGCGTTGTGGTAGCTTCTGGTACACGCTGGGTCGTCGTGTAGTCTTTGACTTTTGGTATGACGTTTGAGGCTGTCTGCGCACGATGCTGTAGATGTCTCGGCAGCCAACTCGAATAGTAGATTAGTTTCTGCTCTTCTGTTGAGTTGGGCTCATGATGTCCTGCCTGCTCGTCTGTAACATATGAGACGAAATTCTGCACAACCCTGAATAATAGGTCTGTGCAGAGCGTCTCACTGAAAGCCAAAGTAGCCCTCAGTGATAGCTCCACATCTCTATACATAAGCGACGAACATTCTGCTAGGTCCGTGGTCCACTGGAATCTCCACTCTAATTTCCTATACATGCATAAATATAAATCGTGGCTAACTATACACATAAAGAATTAATAATATTATAAACATTCACTGGTATAGCCACTGGTCTGCAAGCATACAACAAGGTTAAACAACAGTGGTTCCGTCAGGTATACCACATGGCGTCAAAACCGGTCGTGCTTAACACGTGTTCGGCTTCTCCACGTGGTAAGGCAAAATTGGACTAACAATTCAAATCTATGCATAGCAAATTCCACAAACATAATTTCAACAAGAATATAAATACATCACTATGAAACAGAAATATGTTCATTTACCTGTTCGACAATATCAGGCCCATGGCTACTTGATTGAATTCAAAAATTCAACAAGCACTGCTTCCCCGTTCTATCAGTGGAGATATTTCTCTGCTCTAGTGTAACTGTGTACTGCTCAGAGCTTTCCACACAATTGACCTATACTTGGTTTGGACTGAATCAGACAGAACTGGTTCTAAACGCTCTACCTGTGTCCTGATTGGATGAGACAATCTAAGTGGCTATAAAGTTGAAAACTCGATCGTATGCCGGAGGGGCCGGGTAGCTCAGTTGGTAAGAGCGTCTTGCTAGTAACCGAAAGGTCGCTGGTTCGAATCCCGGATTGGTCAACGTGTGATCATATTATTTTCCCCTTTACCAACAACTGGCCCGCTGGTGTCAGTATAAATCGGTCCAGTAGTCACCTATATGCGAAAGTGTCGTGTGACTATAATCTACAAACAACATCGTATGCCGCGATGATGTCACTAAACGGCTCGCTTCAGTTCGCAGTGTGTGTGTACACATCAGTTATACAGTACCTTAATCGTCTGCTATAGACTACAGTAACCTTCTAAGTTTTACTACTACTAAACAAGCAAAAGCTCACATAGGGAGGGGTAAACGGGTCTGTTTGATACATATTTTACGTTGTTAGAAAAAGCTTTGTATAAAGTTGATAGTTTTTGTTGATCGATATTGTTGTAGTATCGTTGATAATTTTCTGGAATTACTTGTTTATTATCGATCGAAAGTTGCAGACCTATCTGGTTATAGCTAGGTAAATTCTTCTAAACTGAGGAATGTTCTATGTCGTAAGACAGTTCCGGTGATGAGTTTTATTTTGAATGGGTGTTATTGCGTCACTCTGGAATCTTCCAAGCTTTACTGGCTTGCATTGTCTACTTGAAAAAGTTATTTTTGGAGTGATTTTTGGAAAGCGATCTTGTATGCAATTGTTGGTGTTCGCTGAATAAAGTTGAAAAACTTTATACGACGACTCCTGCCTTGTTGCTGAGTGAACATGCTGTGTGGATAAACGAATTTGAGCCATACATATCAAGATTCAAGCATCGGGGCTGATTTAACTATTGGTAAATACTTGTAACAGTCGTAATATTTATTGCCTTGGTCAACAGGCAACTGGAATATTTCATCGCTAGAATTTTGGCCAGCTTATTTAAAAACTTTTGTTCGTTTTCGTTCGTTTTCAATCATTTTTGGCGACGAGCCAGCAAAGCAAGTCGACCGTAGTTTTGTCGCGGTTTGAAAGCACAATCGTCACCAGGAGATTTTCGCTGAAGTCCTAATGATTTATTTGGAAATAAGACACTGGACCTTATCATTTACATGCCGATTAACACATCTCAAGATTTATTATTTGAGCGCATCAAATTTCTGTTTAATTTAAATAATGCTCTGCTCTCGCATGTGCTCTGAAATTGTCAGAAGACTTGACTGAGCGAAGTACGCATTGACTAAAATTAACAATCAGTCAATGTGTTTTAAAGTGGGTCAAAATTAAGACAAAACACGTATTGACTGGAAATTTTAGTTATTACATGTATTGCCTAGTGGTCACAGTCAAAACATGAATTGACTGTACTGGGTTGTTTTTTTAGACACTACACGTATTGACTGAATACACAGATTGCCGGTAACAAATATATAGGTCCGAAATTGGCCCTCTCTTTGTCTGTCTGTCCGTCCGTCTGTCTGTGTTTTTGTGGGTGTTACGTTGAGACGCGCGCGATCTTGCGTGTGGGACGCGCGCGATAGATCTGATCGTTTAATTTTGCAAAGCATGCAATAATAGAGTGTATTTACCTTTGATTTCATTTTGCGTTGTTGTTAGAAGAAGCTTTGTATAATGTTGGTAATTTTAGTTGGTCGATATTATTTGATAATTTTCTAGAGTTGGTTGTTTACCATCGATCGAAGCGTGTGGATAAATCTAGTGGTAACCACGAGACGCTTCCATCCCAAATAAGGTTGTATGACGTGAGACAGTGATGACGGTTTATTCTGATTGGTTAAAATTGTGTCGCGCTCGATCATTCGAAAGTTCTCTGAGTTTAGAGAGACTATATATGTACCGCACTGTTTGATTTGAAAAAGGAGAGAGAAAGTTGTAAAGAGAAAAAGTTGAGAGTGGAAAAAGTGATTGTATGCAGTTGTTGATTTTCGCTGAATAAAGTTGGAAAACTACATACGACGACTTCTGCCTTGTTGCTGAGTGAGCAGGTTGCGTGGATAAACGAATCTGAGTTACACTTATCAGGTTTTACGGTCCTGATTTGGCTCGGAAGAGTCCGCTGGACCTAAAGCAATAATAAATCATATCAGGTTTTAAGCATCGGGTCTGAATCTACTGATAAAACCAACACAGAGTGTAGCAGTGGTGTTGTTGTGTTTTTTTTTTAATGGGTAAATAATTTCACTTTCAGACTATTCCACTATATTTATACTGCACACTGAAGGATCAAGTCAATGATAAATCAGTGCTGCCGAAGACTGTACTAGACAACGCAAGCGAGTGCCGTTGAAGTGTGGGGTTTATGCTTACTAATCTCTGTCTTCGCTTGTAAAATACATGTATCTGTGGTTGCACGGCAATATATCACCCTTCAAGCCTCAAGGCTACACACACGTAGTGACAATGTAATACAATAACCTACGTCTATACGTAAGAAAATAAAGAACTTAACTTCTAGCTGTTTGAAAAATTTTAACAAACTAGTTTTAGTTAAGCCTTGCCAGCGAATTCTGTAGTAGACTAAAGATAGGATAAGATAAGATAACAAGACAATACAAGACAAGATTATGCATACCTATACGCAAATACAGACTATATAATTAGTTGTTGTTTTAAGGGGTCAGTGGTAAACATTGTAGGCTACTTAAAGTGAGAGAGAAACAAAGTTGTCTGCAGTATATTAAAGCACTGTTTGAAATGTAGGCCTAACGTGCAATTCAGAATTTTCATTTCGAAGTTCTGAATTTTAAAAACAACAAATATGGCATACCGCTCTCTCTCTCTCTCTCTCTCTCTCTCTCTCTCTCTCTCTCTCTCTCTCTCTCTCTCTCTCTCTCTCTCTCTTTCTTTCTTTCTTTCTTTCTTTCTTTTTTTCTTTCTCTGCAGCTTCAAACAGTCGATCCATTATATCTAAAAAGTATTTATTGCCCTTACCACACATTGATAAATTTAAATCCAGTTTTTCTTTTTTCTGGACCATCAATTTGGAACCTTCCTCCAACACAAATCCAGCAACAGACAACAGTTGGCGGTTTCAAAAGAAAATACCGCTGCCATTTATTCAACCACATTAAATAAAACTAATATTATTAATGCTAAGTTTGTAATTATGTCACAGCCTTAAATTTTTTTATAATGTACGAATTACGTTGCTATTTTTTACGAACTGTATCACAATTATGAATGTAAAATTCATGACTTAACGTATATCATAACGATGCATGTGAAAGTCACATTCGTTGCTCACTATTGATCAACTTTGTTTCCTAGATAAGTAATCTTTCTGTTGTTGTATAATTTGCTTTTAACTAATTGAATCCCCTAAAGTTGTTTCATTGTTATTATCTCCTAATGGGCTTTGTCTTTAATGTTTCTGGTTGTTCGCTGTAGTAATAGTAGTAGTAGTAGTAGTAGTAGTAGTAGTAGTAGTAGTAGTAGTAGTAGTAGTAGTAGTAGTAGTAGAAGTAGTAGTACAGTAGATGTGGTGGAGGTAGTAGTAGTGTTTTTGTTGTTGTACAGGTTTTTTTAATTTTGATTTTTTAGTTAATGATATAGTAAATCTTTATGTTATGTTGTTACAAAAGTTCTGATTGTAAGAATAGGCTTATGCCTAAAATCTTAACCTTTTAAAATAAAGTTCTGAAGTCTCTCTCTCTCTCTCTCTCTCTCACACACACACACACACACACACACACACACACACACAAACACACACATACATTGTTGTTGTTGTTATTGGATGTGAAGCCTAACATTCTTAATAATTCTCATTTTATTTAATGCTGTTAAATTGTTTTAATGCTGTATTTTGTTTTACTTGCAGTGTGTGTTTGACTCCATAACTTTATATGACTGATGAGTGATGTATGTTTAACAATGTGTTTACCTATCCTTTAGTGATGTATATATGTTGTATGCCAATGAAGTGTATGACGCGATGAATGCATGTGTGACTGTGCAAGAAAGGACGTATTTCATTGTCGCCATGCCACACCAAAATCCTTGTAACGTTTTTACTTGGTTAATAAATATTCTTATCTTATCTTATCTTATCTTATCTTGTTGTTGAAATTTTAAAAAAAAGTTTGGAAATCGATCATGAACAAACAGCTCCTCCCCTCCCCCTCCCCCCCCCCCCCCCCCCGCCCTTTTTGTGATTTTTGTTCTTTTCTTCTTGTGTGTGGCTAGCTCACAAAACGGTCCCTACCACCCACACGAATACACACTGACAGAAAGTCAAATGGTCGCGCATTTCATCCGACAAATACCAAAAAAAAAAATTGGTGATATCGATCATAAACAAGCAATTAACCCCTGGTCCTTGTGTCAGAATGCTTCGGTTGGCGTGTGAAAAATACGGTCACGATTCAGTACCTGCCTATCGCAACACGTGAGGGTGGGGGTAGGAGGTGGGCAAGAGGAAAGTATAGGAAGAGGGGGTACCATTGTCTCAGTTAATAGTACATGTAATTAATAGTTATTTAGGACGTACTTGCTTGGTCCTGTAGTTCTGACAGTCACTACAGTAATTTCAGTACGTGTATGTATAGTATTATTTTTGCATATAAACGTAATTTTGCGAAACAATTGATTGACCTATTTGCTTTTCCATTACTAAACCGTTTTCGATTAGCTTAAGAGCATAGCGTCTCAAACAAGTATTCTATGTATTATAAAACGATTGAAGCTACATGCTTCTGAATGTTAAATTTACATATTGAATATTATAATTAGTTCCTTTTCCCGGGGAGGGTCAGGATTTGTAAATCATGTATTAAGCCATGTATATGTGTTACAGGAAGAATATGGTTCCAGTGCGCTTCGGAATCGCCCAGGTGTTTATTGGAATTTCTATACGTCCTGGGATGAACTGCAATTCCCGCCAGCATTGGGGAAAGGCTAGTTTAGACTGAAGATGGCCAGACGATGGCCATTTCGCGGTGTTTTCAGCTCGTCAGTGTATCAACTGGGTTTGAAAATAATTCGACTGATTTCTAGTAGCATAAAAAGACGCCTGGACAGAATCCTCAGGAAAAAAAAAAACATCTTCATGCAAGGAAAAAAAATCCTCAGATTGGCTGGCTAATAATAAAAATGGGAAAGAACTTAACTTTTTGAAAGAAAGTTCACAGCCAACAAATATTTCTTACATCTAGGGTTGCAGTCATGTAGGCCTACGTTTCTGTATGGAGAAAGCAAGAGACACGACTGTGCGGGTCTTCACAATAACGCTGTTTCTCATTAGTTATCCTAATTCCTGATTTGACACAGATACAACACAGACACAAAGCTATCATACAACTGTCGAACAATAATACTGGGGGAAAAAGTGTGAAAAAAGAAAAACTGGCGATTAAATGTCACCTTATTGATCCCAATTTCTAGGTTTGTAGGCAGAGCAACTGTATACTTGAAGATGTTCTGCTGCAGCATGCCAGTATTCAAAACCATAACTTTCAGAGGACGATAATAACTAACAACACAGTAGAATCCAAGCCTGTTTGACTCTCTCACGTCACGATTAGCACGATCACCATCATCACCACCACTATCAGAAAGACAAGGTATCACTATCAACACGACTTTTGCAGTTGCTGCTAAATTTCTGTCGTTGGTTGTCTCTGTAGCTTCTGTTGGGTTGTTACTGCTTCTTCTGTTGTTGGTGGTGGTGTTGCTGTTGCTGTTCTACAGACGACTACTGACTGGCATTGTCGAGAGCACACGGCCTTTGACGCCAGGATTAAGTGTGGCCCCTATAGCCAGTCTGGTGAAACAGGTGACGGTTTCCCTTTTTCTTAATACACTTACTACACAAGTACTTGGATTGGTTTGACTGTGGACAACGAAAATAGAACTCGGTTGATTGCTTAGCCATCGTTAGACTAAATCGGACTTTTGATTACAATATAGCCCTCTCAATATCTAAAGTATTCCTGAAACTAGCAAATCATGCGGATCAGTGCATATAATTAGTATGAAAACAGTCTTTATAACATAATAATTATAATTATCTTTTATGGCTTTAATATTCGCACTGTCTTTTGTTATTTTCATGATTGATGGTGAATAGTAAGTATGTAAATGCATGAAAGTACAAGATGAAGGATCCATGGAGAGAGAGAGAGAGAGAGAGAGAGAGAGAGAGAGAGAGAGAGAGAGAGAGAGAGAGAGAGAGAGAGAGAATAAAATTAAATTACCTTTTCTGAAAGTATTGTGTTTACAATAGTGTTTAACATCCGTTCGCGACAGTAGATTGAGAGAGAGAGAGAGAGAGAGAGAGAGAGAGAGAGAGAGAGAGAGAGAGAGAGAGAGAGAGAGAGAGAGAGACAGAGACAGAGAGAGAGAGAGAGAGAGAGAGAGAGAGAGAGAGAGAGAATAAAATTGAATTACCTTTTCTGAAAGTATTGTGTTTACAATAGTGTTTAACATCCGTTCGCGACAGTAGATTGAGAGAGAGAGAGAGAGAGAGAGAGAGAGAGAGAGAGAGAGAGAGAGAGAGAGAGAGAGAGAGAGAGAGAGAGAGAATAAAATTGAATTACCTTTTCTGAAAGTATTGTGTTTACAATAGTGTTTAACATCCGCTCGCGACAGTAGATTCGAGATAAATAAATGTGGCGGAATGGGAGGCGACTGGTTCAAGCTTGGGAGAGAAGTTGTCTGCCTTACATTTTTTGGGTAGACTAGCCTTGGGTGGTTCATGCTGTGCTGAATTCTTTGGTGTGGCGATTGGATTATGCAGGACAAGGCGACACGACATTTGTTCTTCCCGGCTGACCATTCATCCCCTTCTTTTGGTGGTGAGCAGGACTACATTGTCGGCAGGCATTTTATGCAGGTCGGTGGCAACAACTTGTGTGAAGTGTCGTGGCACTAGTAGCCAGCAATCCGGTTTACTACTAACACGCATCATCGCCTTGCAGGGCTGATATTTTTGTGTCCCTATTGCGACGGATAAATAGAAATAACAGTTCGAGTGGGGCTGTGTTCTCAAGGTAGTGGACAAGAGATGGGACGCAGTTATTTGTGCGATCCTGGACAGGACTTCCTGTCGGGACCCATTGTCTAGCACCCCTGTGGGTCAATAAAACGAAAAGCCAACAATCAAAACAAGTGTTTTACAACAATTTTATTTTACACACAATATTGATTCTTCAACAATCGTAAAATTAAATATAAAAAATATATATATCATCCCCAGAAAGGATAATAAACATACAAACACAAAGGGTTATATTAAAAATTCCTGTCATCAAGATGGACCCTGAATCTCTTCCAATGAAGAGCTCTTGTATAAAGGTAGTTTTGGACACAGTAAAGGGTTAATTAATTAGTTAGTCATTGTTTATAGGGTCCAGCAGACTGCAAAGAGCCGAATCAGGACCACATCTTGGTTGAAATAGAAATCAACCCCTATTCCGTAAAAAAGATTGGCTGAAACAACCCTAATGGCAATATTGAAGGCACGCCACCAGCCGGTCACTTTACAATAAAGGCAAACCATGCAGGGGACACTGAGGCTTTACTCGAATTTATCTAATCCCCGTTTGCGAAAACAAAATAAAATATAAACATTATTATAAAATTTTAACAAAACACATAAATATAAAATGGCTATATTGCTAAATAATAATACCACAGAACGCCCTAGTGACCATTTGGCAAAAAGCGTCCAATATCTCCAAGCTGACCCAATTGATCCCATACACAAATGAGGAGTTTTGGGAGAGTTTTCAAGAAAAAAGGTAGGTGAAGGGTCTAGCAAAAAAGATAGTAGATCGATAGAACAAAGTAGGCATGAGAAAGAATAGAGTAGGAACAAGAAAGAACAAAGGAGAAAGACAGCAACAGTGGGAATTTAAAGCACTAAACTTCCACAAAGTGGGAATACCATTTGTACAGAAAACCCTGGCACCCCAAGGGAGTTTATGGACATTCCCTTCAGGAATGTTTGTTTGTAAACTTGACTGTTTCCATAAATGTACACAGGTTTTGAGGCATTTACCAACTGGATTTACACAATGACATATTGATATCTATAATAAAAAATATTACATAAGAAACGAACAAAGAAGAAAGTATGCAAAGTATCTTATGCAAAGTTTTTAAAAAATAGGCAAATTCACAAAATATAAAATTTCCTAAAATAAAAATTAATGAAAAAATGACATCATAAAATGACATAATATTTTTCTGGAAATTAAAAAGGCAATTCCATAAAGCAAAGCATCTAATTTTAAAACATATGTAAAGACAGTTTCATCAAAGAAGTGTGATTTTTATTATTTACTGAAAGTTGATGAAAAATCGTGTCCCGTATTTCCCAAGTTTGGATTACACCAAAACCTGTTACCATTCTCTATTGAACAAACTAAAGCGTGTTACCATTCTCTAATCATAAAATTGCTCATTTGGCAATACATAATCTAACTATACTAGATAACGTGAGCAAAATATCAATATGGTCACACATAAAAAAAATTATATTTAAAAAATAATAATACAATAAAGAGACGGGAAAATGGCAGCAATATTCTATGCCTGTTTTTTGAGTGAATATGCTTACTTGAAATCTGTTGTATACATTATAAAATGACAGACGTTTCTAAAAGTTTCAGTTCCATTCTCAACCTCTGCATGAAAACCACATATAGACAGCATAACTCTAAGAGGTTAATAACAATTTCCGTGCAATAAATAATGTAAAAAGAAAAAAAAACAAACATAGTGCATGGAAGGAAGAAATGTTTTCAGGTATATAATTCTTGTGATATTGCGTAAAAAAAAAAAAAGACATAATGTTGATTGTTAAATATAACACAAGATGTTTATAAATACAATGGATCAAATCTGTAAAAGCTTGTAAGCATGATCCACTTATTGATTTAAAAAATAAATTGGGATTGACAAAACGCCCATTTTTGAAACAATGAGTCCTTTTATTATGCTGTAATTACTATGAACATGCATCAAAACCAATTAATTGCATAAATTAAAGATTGCACTCAAACAGTAGCCCCCAAAAGTCCCATTTTTTCCATAAAACAAACAGCAGTACTAAGAATATGAAAGGCACAAAACACATAATAAAGGGAGGTAACAAGAATTCATTGCCAGTGTCAAGTGCGAAAAATCTACAAATATGGATGATAATTGCATAATCGTAATTGTTCTTGACAAAATACTCCATTTATAGTGAATCATACCTTAAAAATAAATAAATAAAGAAATAAAGAATATCACAGATATATTTGGCAAAGATTAATGGCAAACACAGTGTAACTTATTACAACAGTGTATCCCAAATGACAAGAGATTTAGTTTACCAGACACACATAAGCATCTAGCTCTCAGTATTACGAATATAAACAAAGACAAATCACTGTACTATGAGGTGTTACACAAAAAAAGAGCTCAACACGTCTGCAGCTGCGAAGAGTGTCTTAAGACAAAAAATTACTCACATGTAATTGTTACTAGTCACTGGGAAGTAAACACACAGTAAAAATATTTACAGAATACAAAGCCACAAACAATGTGAATATTTTTTATTAGTTAAAATGTAATGTATTTTATCTGATGAAAATATATATAATTTTATTTTTCAGTCTATCCTATCTAATCCTATCCTATCCCGCAGCTCAGAGGTCGTTGGGGCACCACAGATGATCATTTAACGAGCGTACTCCATCTTTCTCTGCAGTCAGCCTCCCTCATGGCTTCACTTAGTGTCAAACCAGTCCATTCAGTTCATTATCACTTAATTGTGAGAAGGCTTTAAAATAAAGTACAAACCGGTACTTTCATGACATCTTTTCAATGTTATGATGATGATGATGAAAATATAGGCCCTTAAGACCAAACTTGTAGAAAAAGCTGGAAAAAAACCACACAAAAACCCAGAGTACAGAATATGATTTTCTTCAAGATCGTTCAGGTATAACACCTATTTTTGTTATAGAAATTATAGAACAGAAAACCGATATCATCAATGTGAGAGGTACAAATAATTAGCCCTCTAACCCTTTAGTTACAATAACAAGCAAACGGTTTTACACACTTCTTTGCTGATCAAATAACAATTGGAAATGATCTTCAAAATATCCTATCCTAATCAATATTGCAGATGTATAGAAGGAAAATGTTCTTGTTCGTAATGTCACAGAAGAAATCACTATTTGCATAAATTGGATGACAGGGAAATGTTCATCAAAATATCCTATCTTAACATTGCAGAACAATTACAAGTCACAGGAACATTTTATTTGAAGTTTCTGTTCCTATTTGCATAAACAATTTTTATTTCAAATTCCTTCTTAGCAAGAGTAACAGACAAGATCTGTGTTGGCACAAACAATCTTGTACAAGATATAACAAGACCAGTGTTGCCACAATCAATTAATCAATGCATATCGGCGATACGAGCGATCACGTCCAAGACCTGCGAGTCCACTTGAATTGGGGCTGCTACAGTGCGAGAGTAGCCGCATTGCGACAGGGTTAATCGTGTGTCCTCTTCAAGCTGGATGGTGTCTCGTACCAGGTTGAGAACGTTGTTGTGTGTGATGTAGTGGACACCAAAGTTGAGGTAGATCTGCTCGGCCAGCTTGCGACGGTAGAAGTCACCACGATCACCATTGCAGTGGACATCATCATGGTTTCCGAGCAAGTAGTCCACTACCTGTTAACAAAAATCCAGCAATAGAACACAGTAAGGGAATAATATGAAAGATTTATCTCCCTTCCTCTGCTGCCAATTATGGTTTAGATTTGTGCCATAGTAATGGTAATTTCGCTGTTATCAACTTGTCATTGTGTCAGCTGGGCTTGCTAAAAATCAAGAGACTGATTTTACAAAGCAAGAGACTATGCCTGAAACAAAAAAGGAAAAACATCTTCATGAGAAAAAAGTATTAACAAATGAAATTGGCAAAGGTAAATGCTATATGACAAAGACAACATTGACGGAAGAAGAGAAAGAAGCAGAAAAAAAAGTTAAAAGAGAATTAAATATGGAAGAAAAAGAAAGAAACTGTTCTAAATATAGCAAATGCATGTACCAGTTCAAGAGCTGCTCAAAGCTCAAACAAAGAAAGGAAATCAATCACTTACTTCATAGATGTTGGCCAGGCGGTGATGCTTAGTCAGAAGCAATGTGTTGTTCATCATCAAGATGAATCTCTCCATAGCCACTATCGCGATGCGGTTCAACTGAGACACTGGTGCAGCACGATCTGGCATAGCCTGATAGTATTTGGACTGCTTGGCACTACTGGCCCGCAGCAGGTCATAACCCATCTGAGACATCTTGATCCCTGCACACAAGCATGCTGTATGTAAGCTATAGGTAGGCAGAGAAACTAAAGGTCTTTGTCCCGTGACATTTACTGAGAGATAATCATAATATAAAGGCTAAAGATTGTCAGCCTAATAATATATAGGCCTAAATGACAAATAATTAAACGTGTATAAACGACACTGTAAAAACTGCTTGCAGTCCTCTTTTAAACTACTTCTTTGCAAACTGACATCGCCTCCAGAGGCTTTATCTAGTCCCTAAGAACTGAAACTGAACTGAACTGAACCAAAGAGGGTAAGCCGCCTCGCCTGTGCTGTCTCAGTGTCAGAGGATCGACAGAAAAATCAAAGCGGAGAAGAAGAAGTACTCGTCCAAGCTTGAAGACAACTTACGGCAGTGCAACTCTAGGCAGTATTGGCAAAACATTTCGACCATCACCGGCTACAAACCACAGCGGGGTGTTTTGCTGACTGAAGATGAGGAGAAATTAGCCAATGATCTTAATGTCTTTTATACACGTTTTGACAAGTATGACTTTAGTGCTGAACAACAACAGGCTCTGGCTGAGACTCAATTCCGCAGCAGTAGGCCCATCCCTGTCCAGGAGGCGGATGTTCGCAAGATCTTCAGGGGCTTGAATTCCCGAAGTGCAGCGGGTCCTGATCGAGTCAGCGGTAGAACACTGAAGTTGTGCAGTGATATGCTGTCTCCTGTCTTCACCAGTCTTTTTCAGCGCTCCTTTGATGAAGGCCACGTACCGCAACTATGGAAGACCTCAACTATAATCCCGGTGCCGAAGAAGAAATCACCGTCCCAGCTAAATGACTACCGGCCTGTGGCGCTCACTTCCATTCCGATGAAGTGTGCTGAGAAGATTGCACTGAGACATCTCAGAGAAGAAACAGTGAGGCACCAGGATCCAATGCAGTTTGCCTACTCTGAGGGTCGTGGCACAGAGGATGCCATCCTGACAATGCTGCACCATTTATACCAACACCTCGATAGACGGGGAACTTATGCGCGCATCCTTTTCTTGGATTTTTCCAGCGCGTTTAACACTCTGCAGCCACATCTCCTCACGCAGAAGCTCCTGGCCATGGATGTCAGCCCGACCTTGATAAGGTGGATCCACAGTTTTATGACAGTACGTCCACAGAGGGTCAGGATTGGCACTACCATGTCCTCCATACTGATGACTAACACTGGGGCTCCTCAGGGATGCGTGCTATCCCCAGTCCTGTTCACCACCTACACTGCCGACTGTCGCTCAACAGACCCCAGCAACATCCAGGTCAAGTTTGCCGACGACACATCCCTTTCAGGATTGGTGAACACCGACGAGACGGCATACAGGTTGGGCGTTGACGGGTTGGTGGAGTGGTGCGACAGGAACTACCTGGAGCTCAACGTTGCCAAGACGGAGGAGATGGTGATTGATTTCCGCCTCAAGTCCAGTACCATCAAGCCACTCACCATCAAGGGCGAAGCAGTCCGGATAGTTGACAGATACAAGTACCTTGGCACGGTGATTGACAACAAGCTAAACTGGTCTGCAAACGTGGACGCCTGCTGCAAGAAGGCAAACCAAAGACTCTTTTTCCTCCGCAAGCTCAGACAGTTCAGGGTCAATAGCACAATCCTGCAACTATTCTATCAGTCAGTGGTGGAGAGCATACTGTTGTTCAATCAACTATGCTACTACAACTCCACCAAGCTGGCAGATAGAGAGAGGATGGACAGAGTCACTTCAGCAGCAGCTAAAGTGATAGGGAAGGAGGTTAGACCCCTGGCGGAGACCTATAGCAGGGTGGCGCTGAGGAAGATCAGCAAGATTCAAGCAGATGTGTCTCACCCGCTGCATGAAACTGTTGCTGGGTGTGTGTCGAGGCGCAACACAGGGCGCTTAATCTCCCTGTGGGCCCGAACCTCTCGATTCAGTGACTCCTTCCTCCCCATGGCTATCCGCCTGGCCAACAGTGCCCCACGACAAGGAGGCTGGGGATTGGCTCATAGGCTGTGACTTGCTCAGTAGGTCAGCAGACTGTTCTTCTAAACCAAGTCTTTCATCAACAAAGACAGTGGGCAAGAAATCAGGCTATGTACATGTGGGTGTGTGTGTGTGTGTGTGTGTATGTGTGTGTGTGTGTGTGTGTGTGAAATAATATCTTATTTTATAATGTAGTCTAAGGCATGCATTATTATATTATATTTTATAATTATTGTTAGTTTGAGTGACATGTAATGCATATGTGTGTGTGTATGTATATATAAGTGTATGGGTGTATATGTGTATGTATATGTATATATGTGTATATGTATGTATAGATATTTATAAATATGTGAAAGTGTGTGTGTGTGTGATAGTGCGCGTGTGCTTGTGTGTTGGTGTGTGGGTGTGTGATAACGTTATGATCTTAATCACTGTAGATATCATCATTATTTATTTTCAGTTTAGTGTGGTTTTTATTGTTTGAGAGTTTATATGCAGATGGACACTGCAATAAGAATTTCCTTGCAGGTACATGTATTTGTGGGGACAATAAAGAGTCTGTATTCTGTATTCTGTATTCTGTCTGTAATGCCATTTTTGTTTTGACTCATCAATGAGTCGACCAGGAATGACTGATGTCAGAACACACAATGCACAGTGGATGAAACCTTGCAATAGCGATCTTAACCTATCATGCGTGAACGGAACAAAAAATGGTTTTACGGGACATGAAATAAAATCTCATATAGTGTACTCACCTGCTTCTTCCTTCCAACAGATGTGCACTCGTCGCTAAGGAAGTGGATCGAAACGAGGTGATCAAGGGAATTAACCTCGCCGAATATAACGTCTGTCTACATTCATGAACACTGCATGGAAGCCTCCTCCATGCATAAGATATTTGCAACACTATTTTTTACTTAGCTTCCGAAATATATTCGTAATGTATATATAAATTAATTTATTGAACTTTTCGTTTGTATAAGGCTAAGGAAAGAAATGAAAGTGAATTGTCTACCCTGGTGACTTAAAACAAAAATAAATAAATAATATTGGTCTATATAATTATTTCAAGACTCCTAGTGTATGATTATGCTCTTTGGTACAAATGAAAAAAAAATCTTAGCGAGAAATAAGGCCTACTGAATAATGGTAATAACAGGACAAAAAATTCATAGAGATTCAGGCATGTACAGAAAGTTTTCAACATAAAATGCAAAATAAACATTTACCAATAAGTAAAACTGAACGATATTAGACAGATATTTAAAATCTTGAAGACTGTACAGATAACAAATACCGCCCTATATTGTTATTTTTATCGCTATTATAAAAGTTCCCCCTTCAAAACACTATTTTCACATTGAATACAAATCCCACAATGCAAAGGACTAACAAAAACAAGCTTGTGTGGCCGAGTGGAAAAGCACATTGTGTGATAATACACGGAACAAGCAATTTTAATTATTGCCATTTCAACATGTAGGCTTTATGCGTACGGGTGAAATTTAATGTTATATCGAGATTTTATTACTTGTATTTAATAAAGAGTCCATGATGTTATCTTGTTATAGCCTATATCTTATCCTATCCTATCCTATCCTAACGTCACGTTGATAGTCGTCATCGGCTTCTGTGGCGCACTCGCCAATCAACATCCACAGGCGGGCTATCCAGATCCAGATCCAGATCCTATCCTATCCCGTAACTCGATCGGATCGAGGTCGATCGTAACGGCACCATAGATGATCATGTAACCAGCGTACTCCATCTTTCTAGTCCTCAGCAACCCTTTGCTCAGTGTCAAACCAGTCCATTCTCGAATGTTGTTCTCCCACCTCTTTTTCGGTCTCCCTCTTTACCCCCTTGCACTGTGCCTTGCAGGATGGTCTTTAAATTGCAAGGCCGGATGATCTGTTGACGTGGCCATATCATCGGAGTTTCCGTTTCTTCACCACTGTGAGCAGGTCATCATGTTGTCCAATGGCTTGTGTGATGGTCTGTTGGACTTTGTCGTTGGGTCATGATGTGCTGGGTATAGGAAATGCCCTCTGTGGCACCTCATCTCCATGCTTTTGTATTCTTCATCTTATCCTAAAACAACTATAATCACTAAACACCATGCATGCACTCAAAAATTAGTAACCATTTACTTTTAATGAAAATAAATTTTGAAAAGGAGATCTAATCAAGTAAAATAATAATGCTCATAATAATTAATGTCTGGCAAAAATCAACGTGCAGAAATGCGTGAAGAGATTATAAATCAGGTCTTTACGTGAATCTAAGCGTACTGATTGCCGTACTAATTAATTGTGGTTCAGAACGTCGTCGTCATCGTTACCCGTCATTGTTGTCATACTGACATTACGTTTGGGTCTAATCTTAGATTACAAATACATGTTAAATGTGTGTGTAAATATGTATGTATTTGTGTGTATATTTATGCACGTGTGTCAACTAATCAATGCACGTCATCGATACGGATAAGTAAAAACTGAAAACTGAACGAATTAATTAGGCCTAAATATTTGTTTGTGAAAGTCTAAAATCGTTTTACCAATGAAACGACTTTAAATTTAATTGTGAAAATCTTAGATTATGGGTTTTGGATAAAATTTACTTTATATTTTCTTCAACTGACGTTGAGATTGTATCATCATCATGAACTGTGTCGACAGACCTGGGAATTAGGGAAAGGGAAACATTAATTTTTCTACCAGTACACCTTTCGCTTCGGCAAATGGTTAGTCCATTCGACCTGGATGTATTTGTTATCGGAGCACAAAATTGTAAATTATCTAGTCGATTCACCATTTCCGTGTGCAACTTGATCCAGCAATGGGAAGAAGGAAGATGTTCATGTGGGTGATGTGTTTGTTTACTCCCCATGTTTCTCCAAAGTGGTGACGTCTTGATGAATGTGTTTCACTGCAGATAATTATTTTGCGCTATCAGTACGCTTACAGTTTGTTTTCAGTCACGGTTGCTCTGTAGGCATCAAAGTTAACATGGAATTCGTCGCAGATTGAGATGCCGACAGGCAGTCTGGCAGTGGCACTGTTTTACATCGACATGGGTTAGGCTAGCGGCTTAAGGCACACCCCCGCACTTTCTACGAGAAATCTGCAAACCTAACAGTCAGTAAGTCTGGAACGGTGCATCAAGGTAGCAATGTTATTTTCATAAATAAATCCTTTAAGTTGTGTTTAGAACTCGGTTTTCTTCAAGAACTTTCAAACATGACTACTAGGCCTAACTCAGGAGTAAATCAAATGGAGCCCAAACCTCCGACCTCCTCTTCAAAACGTCAATTGAGACGGAGCAGAACAATTACCTGCAATGTGTACCCAATTGCAGGCCAAGTCCAGGATAACAGCAACGAGGAAAAGACAGAATCTGTGGATCAGAAATCTCCTCCAAAGTCTTCATGTCAGGCGTTGCGACACGCTGTATCGGCTCTCACGAGGCTAGATGATTTTATTCTGGAGAAAATAGGTGCAGGATTCTTCTCTGAAGTGTTCAAAGTGAGTGTAACTTGATGGTTTAGTTGTTACCTGTTATGAGATATATAACTGTGTATTTTAATGTTTTAACTTTTATGTTTTATGAATATGAGTGATGGTAAAGGAAGGTGTAAGATTGAGATGATTAGCTTTTAAAATCACATTGAGATTACCGTTAAGGAAGCCAACAGAATATCAGCCCTGCTTGTAAGAACTATAAATAATGAATCCAAGGAAATAATGGTCCCCCTCTTTAAGGCTCTCATACGTCCCATCTTGGAGTACGCTAACCCCCTCTGGTGCCCATACTTGAGGAGGCATGGTGACTTGATCGAGGGTGTCCAGCGCAGATTCACATAAATAAAACTTAAAAGTTTTTTGGTATTATATGACTTTGGACAAAGTCCGACAGACAATCACACAAGCCATTGGACAACACAATGACATGCTTAAAGTGGTGAAGAAACAGAAACTCCGATGATATGGCCATGTTACCAGAGCATCAGGCCTTGCAAAGACCATTCTGCAAGGCACGGTGTAAGGGGGCAGAAGAAGAGGGAGACAGAAAAAGAGGAGAAGGACAACATTTGAGAAAGGACTGGCTTGACAATGAGCGAAGCCATGAGGGTTGCTGAGGACAGAGAAAGATGGAGTACGCTGGTTAAATGATCATCTGTGGTGCCCCAACGACTTTTGACTTACGGGATAGGATAGTAGCTAATAGGATTATTTTAGAAAGTAAGAGAAAGACAAGGTTTAACGTGAATGAGTGAAAATTGAAGTTTAACGTCTGCACCCACCATTGGTGAAATGTGTGGCCAACATGTGATAACCATCCCAGGGAATGGAGGGCAGGGATCTAAATCAACGCTGAATCACCAGAGCAATGAATAATACTGCTAGAAATAAAAGATGTTGGAAATCAAAATGGTCTCTTAACTTGCCCATCATGGGATTTGAACCTGGGTCATTGGTGTGCCAAGTTCAGACAGCGATGGTGGCTTAAGGTTCAACGTCCTATTGTGTGAGTGTTAAGGACGAATCTTCATGTCGCCACCTTTATCGTTCTGCTTTAATATTAAGAAGTTATTGGTTTTTCCTCACCCTTTGACAGGTAACTCACAGGATAACCGGCCAAGTGTTGGCCCTGAAGATGAACACTATGTCCAGCAACAGACACAACATGCTTCTTGAAGTTCAGTTGCTCAACCGCCTCAATCATCCAAATATTCTCAGGTAAGAAAACAAAAAGTTATTGGTTTTAGTGGAATAATTACTGCGTGTTTGTGTTTGTTTGTTTGTTTTCTTTTAATTTTTCAATTGTAAATTATCTGTGTGGTGTTTAAACAAACACAGAAATTTAGACTAGAGTTTTACTGTTGATGTTGCCTGTTCTGTGTTCACTTTCATTGTCACAAGAGTCACACAGAGAGGGAGAGAGAGAGGCAGAGAGAGAGGCAAAGAGAAGAGAGATACTCAGAGTCAGAGAGATTCTTTGTGCATTGTTTTTGTTTTGCCTATCAAGGGCTTTCAAAGATTATGTGGCCCTAATCTGCAATGACCTAGACTGAGTCTTTAATTCAGTTATTGTCAGAAAATATTGGTGAAAATATATTGACTACACTATTGTCCCTGCTGCTGATTATGTGATATTGAGATTACAATAACGGTAAGCCCAGCCACAACAAATTAACCTTGACCAATTTAGTACGGGCATGTTTACATACATGTTCACCTATTCAAGTCATACACAAAAGGGTATTATGCATTTTTCTATAGACTGAATATCTTGATAGTTAAAATACTGCGGAGTATGTATTTTATATCTACCAAAGTCACAGTTCGTGAACACTTTTATGCAATATTGTATTGTGTAATATGCAAAGGATGAGCACACCTGCTTGCACAACATTCTTCAGTCAGGTCCGATGGTCAGATTAAATTCATGGTGCAGGATTTAATTCGATCCAGGGTTCAGATCTTCAGTTCGATTCTGATTTAAGCATATTATATTGAAATTCTGAATTCTGGATCTCGGTAGTGGTCAGCAGCTTACATTGCTTTTTGGTCTTAAATTTAAAAGTGGGCTATTATTACTATTATTATTAAAAGTATTATTACTAGTATAAATTTAAACACGTTTACAATTTTATTTCCAATTAAGTCAGTAAGTGTACATACTAAGTGATTTCATTTGGAATTCGAGATATATATAAACACAAAGTCTCTAACTGTTTGATTTTAATGTAATTGTAAAAGGCCTCGAAGTAACACATTTCTGCATCACACATAGATCTTTTTGTGACATTCATAGGGAATGTTGCCTCTAACAGCAAAAATACAATTTAGCCCCAAAATAACCAGTTTTATTACTTTATTAGTACGATTTTGATATAAATTAATACATTAATTTGTTTATGTACCTACTAATTAATTGAATCCAGTTTGATTCTAAAAATAGCACTGCAACTAAAGTGCATATCTAGAGTAGTCAAGAGTAGGCAGAGTTGTTTGTTTACACAACAAAAAGGAGGCGCCTTTAATTTCAAATGCTCAGCGGTTGGTTTGGGCAACGATTACTCATTATAATTGCATATAATCTTTTCACAACAATTCAGTTTCCCAAGAAACCTCATTGCTTAAAAAAAATAAATTTAACAAACAAATTTAACATACATCATTGATACGCCGGCCCTTTCACTGTAGGGGTAAACTGCATTGAGTAGAATTCACACCATACACAGAGTATTAGTAGTGTGGGGGTCAGTGATAAGACATGTATGTTCTTATGATGGAAAGTGGCCAATTTGGGTCTTTTTGTCGATGCATCTTTTAACAAGGCTGACCTTCTCTGATGCATAAACTGTAACGCACTGCTGCGAAAGGCCAGTGCTCAACACTGGTCTAGGCTAGAGGGTATTTAGGTCCAGTTCATGAAAAGTGTGGCTTTGTGCCCTGACATAGTGAATCTTTGATGAAGGTGACGGCCATAAAACTTAAAAGAGTGCTTTCCTTCAAGCTTCCAGTCTTTTTGCTGACTATGCAGTAAGAAAGCGGCATAGTACTTTTTTTCTCTGCTCCTTCTATGTGTTTGTGTATGTGTGGGTGTATATCTTTGTGTAATATATAATATATTGAAGTCTCTCTCTGTCTCTGCCTCTGTCTGTCTGTCTCTTTCTATCTCTTTTTCTCTCCCCCCCCCCCTTTCCTACCCTCTATTTTTTCCCCACTTCTCTCTTTCCATCCCCTTCCACAGGTTCACCCCTATCACAACCCTTTGCGTTCTTAATCCTATACCTTTTTTTTTTTAAATCCTAATCTGATCTTTCTTCCCCTGGCCCCCTCCCTTCTCTCTTTCTCTCTCTCTCTCTCTCTCTCTCTCTCTCTCTCTCTCTCTCTCTCTCTCTCTCTGTCTCTGTCTCTGTCTCTCTCCCTCTCTCTCTCAGCCATATTCTTGCCCAGGGCTAATGAAAGGAATGTTGGTGAGAGGTGGAAAAAAGAAGCTTACACAAAAAAGTCAGGCACCAAAATAGACAGTGGGCAAGATGTTTATTGATTGGCTTTGCCTTCCCCTGGGGAAATAGTTTTCCCCTTTAAAAAAAAAAAGAAAAGAATTCTGCACACAGGCTAATTTATAATCTTCTTTTTTTTTAAATTGTATAGCCATATGGTGTTCTGTTTTGTGATTACACTTTGTGATCTATTGTTGGGTGGTTGTTGATGGCGGTGGTGCTGCTGATGGTGATGGTTGTGTTTAAATGTAGGCAATATCTTTTTATAACCAAACTCTTTGGCATTGGATTTACTGTACCAATTTGTTGTTGATGTGTAAGCGTACATATGGTCTTTTGGTAACAGAACTGTTTTGCTATTGTTGATCATGGTGATATTTTTATGCTGTTTACAGTTATTCTGATATTGACATTGGTCTTGTGGTCTAATTCTTTTATGTATTATTCATGTTAAGTCAGTATTTTAATTAACATCTTTTATTAACAGCACACCAAAAAAAAAAAAAGTACAGTAATACTAATGAAGTATTACAAAACAAAGTAATTATGTAAAACTTACAAATCTTATCCTTATCGGCTTATTAATGATAAATTAATTCACATGTATTAACTAATTTAATTAAGTATTGTAATTAAGGTATTTTAATTTATTAGCTGAGTAAGAAAAACAATAGTCTACATAATACACAGTATCACGAATCTTATGAATTTTATTAATCTTATAAATGATATTATATTGTTAATGTATTATTAATTCCAGTTCAGTGTTTTAATTAACGTCATTGTACAGTCAAGTAAGAACAAAGTACTAAAAATCCAGGTACTCTAAGTCTTAATCTTGTAGGTGTTGGTGCATAGTCAGATGGAGATGTACCCGTGCTCGCTTAGTGAGATAGTATTAGTAGGTTTTATTCATAGGTGTTAAAACTGGGCTGTACTGGTTGTCCAATGTAGTTGGTAACTAGCCATAAGGTAATATCTTTCTCTTCCTGCTGACGCCTTGTAGGCTTCTCTGAGCTTAGTTGTTTATTTATTAGTTCCCGAGCCATGGCTTAAATGTATTGCTCTCCCCTACGCCCATCATCGTCGGCATCATCGTCATCATCATCGTCGTCGTCGTCATCATCATCATCATCATCATCATCATCATCATCATCATCATCATCATCATCATCATCACCATATCTATATTTATTCCCACTCCCCACTCACACAACGATCATCATCATCATCATCATCATCTGTTCTTTCTTTTTTTCTTTCTTTCTTCTTCTTCTTCTTCTTCTTCTTCTTCTTCTTCAAGAGAGAGAGAGAGAGAGAGAGAGAGAGAGAGAGAGAGAAAAGAGGGAGATGAAGAGGAGGAGGACGACGAAATGAGGAAGAGTTAAGACTGACAAGTTAAAGAGTTCAGTATTGCAGTCTACTTTATTATAACGGTGCAGTGAATGAGACAACAACAGTAACGAATGTTCTCTTCTTTGTTGTTGTTTGCTTGGCGATGTTATTTAAAGAGCAGTCTGTTCTGTGAATGAGATTAATGAAGGATGACACCTTTTCCCATGGGGTTGTAGGGGGAAGGGATAACGGGGGTGAATTCCGTCTCGATGCCGTAGCGATAGGGTTGAGTGGTTCCATAAACTTAAAGGCAACAGAGAAGTGTCGTAGCAGGTCGTAGGGGACACCCTGCGTAGCTGAGACTTTCCGAGGCTTGCTTTCGCCTCTCTACTAATGCGTGAATGTGAGAAGGTCTGGGCGAGTCTCAGCTACGCAGTATGCATAGAGGACTCCAAGGGCAGGTCGACGTGGGGCACCATCAGAGTTCCCCTACTACCGCTTTCTCTTGCACTAAAGGTGACTTTCTTTCCGGCTCCGGCACCTGAATGTTCCAGCCACCTGTTCAGCTTTTGATGTGGAGTTTTCACGCTCTGTTCCTTAGAGTGACGTGAAGATTTCACTATGACTATCATTGTTATCTAAAATAATTAAAATAATTACTGATGGCTCTGGTGAATCACAATGGCTCAGAATTAAGACTGCGATGTGGCGCTGAGGCGCTAAAGGAGTGAGTATAATGGAACCCAGTACCTTCTTCTTCTTCTTCTTCTTCTTCTTCTTCTTCTTCCTCCGCCTGTTCCTTCAGTGTCCATCTGTCATACTCGACAGTTACTAACATAAACGAGTGTGTTTTAACATCTACGGGTGTGGTTTATAATACTGCGCTGTGAGCTTTTGCACTGGAGGCAGAAAATGGACAAAAATTGAAAATAGAGTATCTAACTGAACTAACAAATAGGCAGTCGCTGTATTGGAGCTACAAACGGTACTACTGGTCTTTCTAAAGCCTCTAAGCATCCCAGTGGTTGCCCATACCCACACATCTATTCCACCCTTCCACAGTTTACCTGTTTCACAATTTTCAGTTTTGTAGAGTTCATGTTCTGCTTAGTACTGAATGGCAGGGAAGGGAAATTGACGATGACTATCTTCAATCTTATTAATAGTGAGACTTGGTTGAATGACTCAAAATGCACGCGGTATAATAATTATGGTACGTAGCCTACTGATTGCGATGATTAGAAAGAATGTTTAAGATTGAAGGCTAGGGACTAAGTTAGGATTGGAAGTAGGGTGAGAAAGGTGGTTGGGAAGGGAATGGGCATTGGGAATGGAAGGTCAACAGAGGGATGGAGAGAGAGAGAGAGAGAGAGAGAGAGAGAGAGAGAGAGAGAGAGAGAGAGAGAGAGAGAGAGAGTTAAGTACTTGAGTCGAGTGTGCCTTTAGATGTCTGCAATTATAAGGCCTTTGTGCGATCACGACCAAGCTTGAATATTGTCTTTGAAGTTTTATCTCTTCTAAACGCGTATTCGGTGTATAGAGAATAACATCTTAAAATATGTGTGCTTGAGAGAGAGAGAGAGACAGACAGACAGACAGACAGAAAGACAGACAGACAGAGAGAAGGAGAGAAGGAGAGAGAGACGGGCGGCGGGAGAGGGGGTGAGGGGAGAAGTGGGGATAAGGCAGGGGAGAGGAGGTGTCACTGCATGCCTCAATGCATTTTAGCAGATTGAACTGATCACGTATGCATGTAAACTGATGCTAAAAACTGTTTGAGGTTAGGACAGTGATGACATTGGTAGGAATACTTGATGCACGGTGGAATGATATATACACTCTTTATATTATATATGAAGGAAATTGGGTTTCAACACCATTTGTTCCGTGTCATCTACCATTGTAACAGCGGGTGTGATAAAAAGCTACGCGTACACATTAAAATACATTAGATAATTACACCGCACTAATATAGCCTACCGTTGTTTTTTCCATGCTTATGTCATGATGTATACGTTATCACTGCACATACATGTAGATCTTTAAATAACAAACTACTGCCGCGATACATGTGATGCATAATATGCAGGTCAGCGAGGATTTCCTCCGGGTACTCCGGATTTCTCTCTCCCTTGGATGCCGTCAATCTGGAAATTGAAAAATACAAATTTGATTTCCTTTTGGTCTTCTAATAGCGATCTCCCTGCCTTTGCACCACGTGTCGGTCTGAGTGATAGATGTATGAGGGTGGGGGAAACATGTGAGCGTTTATGTTGGTAAGTGATTGCCGCGCTTTCTGATAGGTAATTTGAGGAAAAGCGCGTGTCTATAGCGTCATTTATTATTATTATTATTATTATTATTATTATTATTATTATTATTATTATTATTATTATTATTATTATTATTATTATTATTATTATTGCCGCGCTTTGAGTCTGGTAATTTTGAGGAAAAGCTCCTCTATAGCGTCCTTTATTATTATTATTATTATTATTATTATTATTATTATTATTATTATTATTATTATTATTATTATTATTATTATTAATTTTGTTGTTGTTGTTATTATGATTATTATTATTATTATTATTATTATTATTATTATTATTATTGTTATTATTATTATTATTATTATTATTATTATTATTATTATTATTATTATTGCAGCGCTTTGAGTCTGATTGGTAATTTTGAGGAAAAGCGCCTCAATAGCGTCCTTTATTATTATTATTATTATTATTATTATTATTATTATTATTATTATTATTATTATTATTATTATTATTATTATTATTGCAGCGCTTTGAGTCTGATTGGTAATTTTGAAGAAAAGCGCCTCAATAGCGTCCTTTATTATTATTATTATTATTATTATTATTATTATTATTATTATTATTATTATTATTATTATTATTATTATTGTCATCGTTATTTTGGTTTCGATTTTTTTCGTCCTTCTGTGTGTTTGTCTGTCTAGTCTGCTTTCAGTTGCTTTCGTCCTAACCATCAGATCGAAATTTCAGAGCTCTACAAATATTTTTTCTTCTACGTTCACAACTTCAACTGTCATGCCGTATTACACCCATAACCTCAATACCTTCCACTCCCATCCCCGCTTCCCTTCTCTCTCTCTCTCTCTCTCTCTCTCTCTCTCTCTCTCTCTCTCTCTCTCTCTCTCTCTCTCTCTCTCTCTCTCTCTCTCTCTCTCTCTCCCTCTCCCTCCCTCCCCATTACCACCCATACTCCCAACTGCAGCTGTTGTTTTGCTGAGAGTGCAGTCATGACTAGTTTTTGATTTATCAACATCCGTGGTTATTTATGCTCTTTGCCTCTGTTTGTCTGATTGTTTGTCTGTCCTGTCTATTCGTCCGTCTATCGGTTGACCTGTTTTCTCCTCCCTTTTCTCGCTCTATACTTGAATACTGGAATCTTCAATTTTTTTGCGAGCATGCATGGTGGAATTGTATTTGTGCGTGTCATGTAGATTTATACGGTTTGTATGTGTGTGTGTTGTGTTGTGTGTGTGTGTCTGTGTCTGTGTGTGTCTGTGTTGTGTTCCTTTTTTCTGGAAATGTGCCCGACCATCTGTCTAGTCCTTAACCCAGTACTTGGTAAAGGTGTCCCCGTAACCTTTGTGTCATTGGGAAGGAAGCGTTTGGGACCTCCATTTTTTTCTAGGCCAGCTTAATGAGGGTGGTACCTATCTCCTCTCCATGCTTTACCTTCCCCGGTTCTAAACAGATTCAGGTACCCATTCACAGCTAGGTGGACTGGGGCATGTCGTGCGCTTGTTTCTATCTTCCTTGACTCACATGCGTAGCAGTATGAGTCTGTGTACTCACCTACTTCCCCTCCCCCTCCTCCACCTACCCCCATTCCCCCAAGAAATTTTTTTTAATCAAGATTTTTTGCAAATCTGTGCGAGATGAGTTCTAAATAGTCCAAAAATTGCATCTAAAAAAGAAAAGTCCATCTGCCCGCCGCCCGTCTGTGCAAAACTTGCAAGTGGATTAATATCTCAGAACCTATTTCAACTATCACAACCAAACTTGGTAAGATGGCATATACCAATGAGACCTTCTAAATGATCAGTGAATAAATGACTTCACTTCTAGGTCAAAATCAAAAAGTCAACGAATGTTAATTTTAAAAATGAAAATTTTTCACACAATTTCTTTTTTTTTTCTAAGTTATTAATATTATGATTCTTTGAGAGAATTAAAGTCCAAACTTGTTGTATTTAGGAATGATAGATTGATCTTTTATATTTATGTTCCGTTTTTGCGTTGATCTTGAAAGTCAAGGTCATTTTAGGCCTTGCAAAAACATAAAAAAATAGGTCCAGTGGAATGGCTGTTTATTTAACCCATTTATTCGTAGCATGCACCAACATTGGGTTATTTGTTCAGAACCGCATGAGAGGCCACGTGAGGTTCGGGGCCATCCCAAGGTCAAGGTCACTAAATTTTAAGGTCAAGCCATGGTCATCGTTTTTTTTTTTTTTTTGGTTGTTTTGTTTTTGTCTTTTGTGTGCATAATACCACTTTTTCTGTATT
>CM072516.1:36441042-36563542 GCA_036898135.1 Oncomelania hupensis | reverse complement strand
ATACACCCAGCTTGCACTAGGTGCCTTCTCCCCCTCACCGTGACCGGTTGCCCAGGATTGTGCTGAGCTGGCTGGGGCGTCAGACGATGCGCCTAAGACAGCGGCTTGAGTTAGATCCTGTGTCGTCCCGCTCCTTTAGCAGCTCTTGAGATGGAAAAACGCTATATAAAAATGTTATATAACTAACTGCTCTGATTTTGCCGATATTACATTTTGGACTTTATTTTTTTTTAAAATCTCACTGTAAAGATGGACGAGCCGAAATTTCTTTTGCCTTCGATCTTTAAATCAGTATTTCTTCTTGCTCTTCAGTCCAGAATGCCTATATAATTTTCTGTGTACCGCACCCACAGCGCAGAGGCTGTAAGATCTGTATTCATTGCACCCTTATACAAAGGATTGTTTCAGTCGATGCATGATAGGTGCAATCTGAACTCTAAGATGAAAGAAAAGAGCTACATTGAGAAAAGAGGTCCATTCGACCTGGGTAATGACTTCGATCATTCTTGAGTCTACGTGTGAATGTCGATCTGCCTAGTTGTGTGTGGGAGAAGGGTGTGGGTGTTTGTGCGTGTGTGTGTGTGTGTGTGTGTGTGTTAACTTAAGCTCAGTTGGAGATGTTTGAGTTTAAGGGTCAGTGCCCGTTCCATTAGGGGAATAGGGGCCTGCCTCTGCCCTCATGTTTTCATGCTCCGATTTAACGCATTCTGTGTGTGTATGTCTTTCTTTGTCTGTCTGTCTGTTTCTCTCTGTCTCTGTCTCTCTGTCTCTGTCTCTCTCTCTCTCTCTCTCTCTCTCTCTCTCTCTCTCTCTCTCTCTGTGTCTCTCTCTCTTTCTCTCTCTCTCTCTGTTTTTGGATTTGTGTTTCAAAGCTATGCGTGTTTGCAACAGTTACAGAGCACTATACCCTCGTCTTAACAGTTACTTAACTACTGTCATTGATTTTTACCCGTGCCGAAGAGAATCCAATGACTAGCAATGGCTTACGGCCGTAAAAATTGAAATTACTTGTAAGTAGTGTTCAGTACTAGTTGTGTGAGATACCAAGCAAGCTTATTTATTAATGTTACTTATTAGTTTTTACTTTTGGACGAAACTTCGGAACATCTCGTTGTACATCTGTTGAGTTCTTTGACCTGTCAAATCTAGTATAAGCTCCAAGAGTTCGAAGACCCGTACATTTAGCTTCCAGAGCCCTCCCAATTTAGATAATGTACCACTGAACTGTAATTGGCATCCCTCTCTCTCTCTATCCCTACCTCCATCCCCCCCCCCTCCCAAGAATGTTTCCTTCAATCACCACCTCTATTCCCCCTCCCCGCCCCCTCTCCACTTCCACCCTTTTGCTTACCTCTGTTTTTACATTTACTTAATCGTGTTGAGTTTTTTTTTTTAGTATTAAGATTAGTTATATTTAAATCACTATACATCACGAGCACTGTCCTGTAAACTGCAAAAACTAGGTCGTCGTCATCATCATCGTCATCATTATCATCAACATCATCATCTGTCCTCGTCGTTGGTGCCGTCCTCCTCATAATTATCATGTTCCTTTCTCGCCTGTTCTTCCTCTTCCTCACCATCAATTTTCTTCTCCCCCTTCTCATTTTGGTCCTCATCTTCCTCACAATCACCATCGTTATACCACAATCACATGCGTTATCTCTCCTCCTCCTCCTCCTTCTTCTCGTTTTCGTCCTTCTTCTCATCGTCATCATAATCAATCCATTTGTTGTTTTTTTCTAACTGTGACAATTGTTATCAGTTTGATAGACCTTGACCTTGAAACAGACAGATCTGGATGCACTGGCACCGTCGCGAATTCTCAGTATTTGGCTCAGGTTGTCTCTAGCCTATAACTATGTTATCTAGTAGATAACATGAAGATGAAACTCTATGTAACTATCCTATAACTGTTATCTAGAAGATAACATGAAGATTAAACTCTCTAATGATGTAACTACCCTATAAATGTTTTCTAGTAGATAACAACAAGAAGATGAAACTTATCTAACGATGTCACTAACATATAACTATGTTATCTAGTAGATACCAAAAAAGATTAAACTCTCTAACAATTCACTATCTATAACTGTGTTATCAAATAGGTAGTGAGAAGATGAAACCCTCTAACGATGTCACTAGCCTATAACTATGTTATCTAGTAGATAACAAGAAGAGGAAACTCCCTGATGAAGTCACTGGCGTGTTTTCTAGTGGATAACAAAAAGATGGAACTCTCTAACGATGCCACTATCCTATAACTATGTTATCTAACGATGCATTATGTAATAGCTGTTATCTAATAGATAACACGAAGATGAAACTCTCTGACGATGTCACTATCATATTACTAATTTATATAACGATGTCACTATCCATTAACTTTGTTATCTTTTAGATAACAAAGAAACGAAACTCTTAACTACGTTATCTAACGATTCCACCATCCAATGACTATGTTACCTAGTAGATAACAAGAAGGTGAAACTGTGAAGATAAATTGACGATGATGGTCTCATGTTCAGGCAAGTGACTACAGCTGCGCAATGGGCGACTAATAATACAACAACAGAGACCTGGGTCCCCTTTATCCGCCGCAACATTAATTTTCTTGTTCTTATATTTCCAGCCTGCATCATATTATGCATCTGCATAATTGTTCTTTTATGTAAAATGATGATCTATTTGATAATGTATTTGGTGTCAAAATATTGATCACCTGCAATAATCATCAATGTATTATTATGCGTTCGGGGAATAATTATACACCTGTAGGTGGCACGCACAGTGGCTCTCGCTACATTAGTGTGAAACTTGTCTCAGGTCGAAATGTCGCTCATTATAATTATAGCTTACAGGATAATGTGTTCGATGAGAAATGATAGCATACAATGGTAATGGCAGAGAGCTTTAATTGAAGCACAGGCCTGTACTGTGGGAATGACTGGAGCTGACGATGCTGGAGATTGTAATCAATACCCATGTAATCAATGTGCAGAAGTCGCCGCAGGTTATGGAGAATTGACTTGCACGCTACGACAGGTACTTGCTAGACCTCACATCGGGAATAAGTTTCAGATCGATTATCGGTCAATTGGTAATAGATCTGTTATCGGGCACTAAGTCATTAATCACAGATTGTATATTGGTTGTTCCCATCTGCCATATTATCGCCATTGGTGGGTATTAACGTTAAACTTCAGTCATGATGTAGACTTGCATGTAAGGCGCACAAATCCACGCTGGCAGCAGCATGCTCAGGGCACACAATGTTCATTAAACCATACCATTAGAGAGAGAGAGAGAGCGAGAGAGAGAGAGAGAAAGGGGGGGGGGGGAAATGATATCATTTAATTAATTTTTCTAGTATTGGGTGTGTTGTTCGAAGGGTGTTACGACAGACTGAAAGATTAGAGGATTGGGTAAGCAACAAAGAAGGAAGGGTGGGGATTTAAGGAAGACAGAAAGAGGGGTTAGGGGATGGAGAATTGAGAAGAGTATTAACTCAGGTTTATATTATACTTTAAGTAGTACACTGCATATGCAAATTGTGTATTTATAAGGGGTTTTTGCACCTTTTTGTGTTCTCTGTGAGGAAAGGGAGATATCCTATCCTATCCTATCCTATCCCGTAACTCGGGGGTCGTAGGGGCACCACAGATGATCGTTTAACCAGCGTACTCCATCTTTCCCTGTCCTCGGCAACCCTGATTGTTTCGCTCAGTGTCAAACCAGTCCATTCTCGAATGTTGTCCTCCCTCCTCTTTTTTCGGTCTCCCTCTTCTTCTACCTCCTTGCACTGTGCCTTGCAGGATGGTCTTTGCAAGACCTGATGATCTGGTGACGTGGCCATACCATCGGAGTTTCCGTTTTTTCACCGATGTGAGCAGGTCATCGTGTTGTCCAATGGCTTGTGTGATGGTCTGTCGGACTTCGTCGTTGGTGATGTGCTGGGTATAGGATATGCCCAGAAGTCTTCTGTAGCTCCTCATGTCCATGCTTTGAATTTCCTCGTTGGAGATCTGCTGTGAGGGTCCATGTTTCGCAAGCATATAGGAAGATGGAGATGGCAAGGGAGTGCAGCAGCCTTACCTTGGAATGTAGACTGATGGTCCTGTCTTTCCAAATTGGCTTCAACCTCGCCAGGGCAGCAGTTGTTTGTGCGATCCTGGAGAAAACTTCCTGTCGGGACACATTGTCTGATACAATGGCTCCTAAATATTTGAAGCTATGCAATGTGTTGAGGACTTTGATGTCCGTGTTGATACCATTCGTGTTGTTGAAGAGGAGCTACGATTAGTATTTTTATTTATTGATTTAGCTAAAATTAATAACTGGTTCAGTTATGATTAGTATTCTATTTAATTAACTTTATAACGTGATTTGTATCTCACTCTGCGCCATTGTCTTGAGAAATGTGATGTCATTGAATTTGTTGAAGAAGGTTTTAATACCGAAATATTGACTTTTAAAACGAACTTGTTTTGAGTGTTTGACTTTGATTTTCTCAACTTGTTATCTTGTCAATCATACCAGGCGTAAGTCATCGTGCATTTAGTAAGTCACACGGGTCTTATCGGGGGCATAAATTATGGCAGTAAGTATGTTACAGGTGGCATAATATTGGGCCCAAGCCACATTCCGGTAGTTGTGACCTTGCTTACTGAAAGATAGTGCTAGTGGCATCGGGAATATCGATTTTATTTATTTATTTATTTATTTATTTATTTATTATATCATTCTTCTATTGCGCATTTTTTTTAGCTCAAGATCTGTCAAGGCGCTGGTATGGCCGATACAGGATCTAACTCAAACCGCCTGAGGCGCCCTTTTGCTGCCTTGGGCGCACAATCTGACGCTCAGACGACTGAGCACAATCCTAGGCGACCGGGGATGGGGAAGAAAGGAAACCTACACACTGAAACAACCATCACACTAATAGCAACAGTAAGATGGCCAGTGCTCACAGCAAATGTTTATGTCCGGGCCACTGGGAATCGAACATGCAACCTTTGTAACACGAGCTCGCCGCGCTACCAACTGAGCTATCCCGTATCCCAGGGCTATCTAGATCTATCTATATGACAGGTCGGGCATCAGTCACAAGCTAGAACTGTTGTGCTTATGCTGCACGTTGTTGGCATCAGACTGCAGTCTCAGCATACGTGTGGGGGCGGGTGGAGGTATTATATCAAACACAACTGTTGAGACGCACAAATGAAGTACTCGGGCGGCGGGTCAAATTTTATGCGCTCAAGATGAGGACGTGTGCGTGTGTGGGTGCGAGCGTGCGTGTGTATGTGCGTGTGTATGAGTGTGTGTTAGGGGTTTGATTGATTGATTGATTGTTGCTTTAGGTCCAGCGGACTCTTCCGAGCCAAATCAGGACCGGACAACCCCCGATCCGCATAAAAGAACTGCAGAAACAACCCTAGTGGGAAAACTGAATGCCCTCCACCGGCCAGTCACTTTACAATAAAGACATCCCACGCAGGCGACGGCTGAGGCTTTACCCCAACTAATTGAACCCCCGGTTACAAAAACAAAATAGAATACAAACATCATTAGAAATTATCAACAAAACACATACATATAAAATGCCTATATTGCTAAATAATAACATCATAGGAAGCCCTAGTGACCACCCGGCAGAAAGCGTCCAATACTCCCAAGCTGATCCAACAGACCTCATACACAAACAAGGAGTCTTGTCCAGGAAGAGTTTTCAAGAAAAAAGGTAGGTCATTGATCTAGCGAAGAAGAAGATAGTATAGCAGAGTGATAGGACAGAGCAGGAATGGGAAAGAGCAAATGAGGAAGACAGCGACAGTGGGAATTTAAAGCACTAAATTTCCAGAAAGTGGGGATACTATTTATACTGAAACCCCCGGCACTCCAACGGGGGTACTGTTGCCGCTGTGAATCGGTCATGCCTATAAAGGAAAGACAGGTTTTCAACTGGGGCTGAGGGGCCGGGTAGCTCAGTTGGTAAGAGCGTCTTGCTAGTAACCGAAAGGTCGCTGGTTCGAATCCCGGATTGGTCAACGTGTGATCATATTATTTTTCCCTTTACCAACAACTGGCCCGCTGGTGTCAGTATAAATCGGTCCAGTAGTCACCTATATGCAAAAGTGTCGCGTGACTATAATCTACATGCAAACAAACAAACAACTGGGGCTTTCACTTTTCCCTTTATAGGTTAGAACAATCTACAGTGGCAAGATTGCTCATGACCCCAAGGGGTTGTGTTAGGGGTGCAAGCAGTGCATAAAAAATGAAGTAGATGCTGAGATTTTAGAACATTTTATGCAGTGTGTAAATTTAGCATAAGGCCATCCTAGGCTTTCTAAATGTTTGGCAGAGGTTGGGGGGTAAGAGTAATGGGATATCGAATTACACTTGTTAGAGGAAAGGTTAAGCCAGACACCGAGGCAACCAGCTTGGTACAGCGAGCTCATGATGAGGATGTCATTGTTATAAGAACGATGGATGAAATAATGGTAGAGTAGTTGATTATTTGAAGCAGAATTAATATTTTGAATGTTTAAGTTAGATGTTCTAACATGTTATCTTAGTCTAGATCAAATGTCGCGAAGCTGTCACTTTTAAACTTACGAGCAAGGATTGGGTTGATTGGTGTATTTCTTCGCCGTTCACTAAATTATTGCCGTCCAGACATCGCCTTTCTCTTTCCGTTCCAGATTCTCAATACGATTCATAACTTTTAACATCCTAAGCCAAATAAAAAGATGGACCTTATTTACCCAACAGGAAGGTTGAAGTTTATCTTGTAGTTCCCGGCATATAACCAGGTACTTTTGTATCTGGTGGGTAGAATGCTAATTAGATGAGGCCTGATATGGAACAAGACATACTTGTTCGACGCAATAAAAGAACAATAATTTCACAGTAACCTTTCGGTGATAGGTAAGGCGAGTGGTTCGGGACCTTTCTTTGTTTAGGGCCAGCTTGTTGAGGACTGTGCTCTTCTGTCTCCTTGCACCGTGCCTTGCAGGATGGTCTTTGCCATACCATCGGAGTTTTCGTTTCTTCACCACTTTCGTTACAGCTAGTCAAAACAACAACATCAACAAAAATCTTTATTTTGTTGTTGTTTTCATGCGTGTAGTCGTCTGATTGACTGTGGAACTGTTGTTGGTTTACCGCTTTTCTTGTGCGTCGCTCTGGCATCTTTCCATTAGAAGAAAGGAAAATGTGGGTGATGATGGTTTTTTTTTGGGAGGCAACCTGAGATGTTTGTTTGAGTGTGAGGGTGATCGTGGGACATAAATAGAGAGAGAGAGAGAGAGAGAGAGAGAGAGAGAGAGAGAGAGAGAGAGAGAGAGAGAGAGAGAGATGGGAGGAGAGGAGGGGGTGAAGGAAAAGACTAGATCAATGTTTTGGAAGAGGGTCTTTTGGGGGACCAGGTAGGACTCCTACTCCTGCATGGTAGTTTTGTGGTGGTTGGAAGATGGGTGGAGGGTTGGGAGTTGTTTGTTTAGGGGAAAGGGGTGCAGGTGATTTGCTGGCAACGAACGCACGGCACACGATAGAGGTGGCAGGTTGCTGACTGATGCACTAAACATTGCACTGTCTCCCTGTCTCTCAATCCGGAGTATTAACCGCTTTTTTCTATACAGCAGCGTTTATTTTTTCATAGCGCGCTGCTCCTTTGTAAGCGGACCAGAGCCGTTCGGGTGATCTGAAATGACCAATGTAAGCTACTAGAACTGATTTCGGAACTGATGTAAACGCACTCAGTGTGTAAACGGTCCCGTGTATCAACTGATTTTTCTGGGGTCATGCTGATTTTAACGGTCGTGTTTCAATAAGGACTCATTTCATCGATCATACTGATTTCATCGATAATAATTATTACACCAAATTGTTATTCAGAATGTGTTATATTTTATGGAAAACTGACACACTCTTAAATCAGAAAAAATCGGTGGAACAGCTGAGTGTAGTGATGAAGATTTCGAGGTTGATGATGTCTTGTTAGGATAACGCATATGCATGCACGTACATACACACACAACACACACACAGAAACAACAACACACAACACACCCACACAACACCCACACACAATCCATAACCCCACCTACACCCAAAACACTGACTAACATTGATAATGCCTTTGCATTAAGAAGTAACCCGCTCAAAATGCTGTGTTCTTTCTGATCCATACACGAAGCACGCACACTAAAACCTTTAAATTTGAAAAGCTCGTAAGCTATAGCTGTTTTCCCCTATAGTACCTGGCAGAAACTCGGTAAAGGTGCTGCAATATGTTAACCTTTACCGCAGTTCCCGCATAGAGAAATATAAATAATTATTTACAGGTGACCCAGAGAGGTTTGCCGTACTTTTACGTTCGTTTAGGGTTTTAGGCCTATCTAAGTATCGGTGGCTACAAAACAATCCGTTGGCACTCGCAGCAAACTTGGTTTTTAATTAAGCGACATTATAATTTCTCTCTCCACTTTGATTGAAAGTGTGTTTGACTTCTGGCAAAACAACTGCAGTGCCGATTTTTTTGGTTTATTTGTTTCTCACTTTCTTGTAAATTGTAAACAAAGTGTAAAATACGCAGTTCCTTTTAATATATTTTTATTTTTATATTATTTATTTATTTATGTATTTATGTATTTATTTATTTATTTATTTATTATTAGTAGTAGTAGTATTTTTAATTATTATTATTAGTATTATTATCATTATTATTATTTTTTTTATTATTATTATTATTATTATTATTATTACTATTATTATTATTATTTTGTTGTTGCTTTTTTTAGTTCTAACTTGCAAGTTGCATTTCATATAAACAACATATAATATATGCTTTTTTTTTGTTTTCTTTTATAACTCTTTTATAACTAACTTGCAAGTTGCATTTCCAAGGTGTAAACAAAGTGTAAAATGAGCCGTATTTACTATTTTATTTTTTATTTTAACTGTTTAACTTGCTTTAATGTTCCTGTGCCGTGCGTGTGTTATTGTCGTACAAGCGATATATAATAACATGTGGGGGTGTGGCTTGGTGGTTTACTGCCAACTGACTGACTATGAAAAACCAAAGGGTAGCAGGTTGGCGCCAAAACCGCTTTAGAGAAAACTATGTGTTGTTAGCCTGATAGAGGCAAAGAAAACCAGTTGTTTTCTTGGTTTTCTGTATCCATTACCTCTGACCCTGACCCACGTAGTTCAGACACGCAGGTGCAGATGAGGCTAGTGATTAGTTAGGTATGATGCATCAGTTAGCACTTCCGGGACTGCTGTTGTGGTGTGTACGGTCCTTGTTAATGTATAGTAGCTTGTTTACCCCTTACCAAGTGGCCTAAACCATCCATCCTCTGTGGACAGATGCTGACAGGTGCTTATTTCACTTTGTTGTTTCTGCGTTAAAGGGCCCCGAATCCACGCATTTTAGCGGTATCACAGACCCTTTTAAATTCACAGCGAGTGTTGCCCCAACGGCTGATAATGATTGTCCACTTTGTGCTAGTGCCGCTCCGACTACCGACACCCAACTGCTGCTTGGCTAGTTCACGTTCAAAGGCCAGTCAAAACACAGATTTCTATCCTGCTTCTGAGCTGCTATAGTGCTAAGAGGATTCACCGTACAAACTGTTTTCTTCATCCTCAAAATCACGATCATGATCATCATCATCAGCAGCAGTGTCATCATCATTATCATCATCATCATCATCATCATCATCATCATCATCATCATCATCATCATCATCATCATCATCATCACCTTCAAAGTGTTTGAAACGTGCAGAAATCGCCCCGGGGTTACAGATTATCTGTATGTATATACTAATATCACCGGTAATACTGCATGAATGCCTTTGATGTTGATGATAAGAGCACGCGAGTACCTGCCTGCCTGCATGTGCGGCATTCTTATCCTGAGTCTAGAGGAACAGCCAACTCTGTGCAATATCTGTTAGCTTTCCTGGAGGTGTTCAGTTTGAGAGAAACCTCTGCCGCTGATACGCATGGGCATTGTAATCGCAATCATGTTTCGCGTCAAAGAGGGTCATCAGGAGTCCACGCCGAGTGTCAGAAGCAGCCGAACACCGCTCACATCATAGTAATTTTGCATTGATCGTTCCAACTCGTGTGCAGTGTGCTTTAAATTAAGCGTTCGGCGCATTTAATGGGTCATATTAACTTGAGTGGGTATTAAGGTTAATAGATTAGGTTTATCATGCCCCGTAAACAAAACGTTCGTAATGGGGCGATCTCTGGAGATATGCGCCTAGTTTTGTGAGTGATCGTCCATCTCTTGGCTGGAAGACGATTAGCGAGTTTCTGACGAACTTTTGTCTGAAAGTATAATCATAGAAACCCTGCCAACTTTTAGTTTTTAATATCCGGTCTGCTGTGTAGAACCAGGGGATCCCTGGGAGATTATTATTGTATTAGGGCTGCAATCTAAAGTCTGCGGTTAGACCATGGGGCTTAGTTAGTCATTGGCTTAAAGTGACGTTGTAAACATCGCTCAAACAGGAAATTTTCTATAGGGCCGGTGATGGGTGTGATGCATGCATGTAGATCATCATCATCATCATCATCATCATCATCATCATCATCATCATCATCATCATCATCATCATCATCATCATCATCATCATCATCATCATCATCATAAGGGTATTTATATAGCGCTTTTTCCTGATGACATCAGTTCAAAGCGCAGTTCTCACGCATTTATAAGCCTACTTAACGTTAACATCGAAATGCATAAGAAAAGAAGTGAAACAAAAACAAGACACAAATAAACTATGCAAGGACATAATACAGAAAAGAATATTTACAAGGAAAATATAAATGTCGACAGGGGGAGGAGGAGGAGAGCAGCTAAGGAGTGAGGGGGTGTGGGTGAGGACGTGGGGTGTGACGGCGGTGGTCTGATTCTGAAAAAATGGAATGATGCTGGTGATGGGAGACGAGATCTGACATTTTTAAGGAAGAGATGAGCTTTTAAGTTGGACTTGAAAGTGGCTATGTTCGGAGAGCTGCAGAGAGAGAGAGAGAGAGAGAGAGAGAGAGAGAGAGAGAGAGAGAGAGGGGGGGAGAGTTCCATGTTGAAGGACCAAACATTGAGAAGGATCAACAGCCTGCAGAGGAGAGTTTGTAGCGAGGTATTTGTAGCATGAGGGTGTCAGAACAAGAACTAAGATTTCTTGGTGGCTTATAGAATTGAATGTTCTGTTTGAGGTAGGAAGGGGCTAATCCATGGACGCACTTGTAACAGAAAGTACAGATTTTGTAGGTAATCCTCTGAGATACAAGAAGCCAGTGGGGAGAATGTAGGAGGGATGTGATAGATCAGATTTGTTCTTTTTGAGAACCAGACGAGCAGCTGAGTTCTGAACACGTTGGAGCAGATGAACAGAAGAGGAAGGAAGTCCAGCCAGAGGAGGGTTACCGTAGTTTAAGTGGACAGAACAAGAGAGGAAATCAGTTTGGCTGTGCATGTATCGTCAGTGGTTAGATGCATACTGGAATGGACAGAACAAGTTGTTGGAAGATAGAATGATGATGGTTGAGCTGTTTTAGGACAACCTTCTCCAGGAGTTTGGATAGGAAAGAGAGATTAGAGACGGAACGGTAGCTCTTCAAGTCTTCTGGGTCAAGGTTTGATTTCTTTAGTAGTGACTGCACGATGTCGGATTTGAAACAGGAGGGAACAGAACCATATTGCAAGGAAGATTTGACTAAGTAAAGTTGGTAATGGCTGGAAGGAGGTCAGTGATACAATCTTTGAAAAGTGAGTTAGAGATGGGATCACGCACGCATGTCTTTAAAAGACATGGTGCTGATAATTTCAGCCACTTCAGTTTCTGAGACATTATGAAAGGGGAAGAGTGGCGTGCCGACGAAAGGCGGATCAGGAGGACAGGGTTGACAAGGTGTGTCATCAAGAGTTTGCGGATAGCTTCGATTTTCGAGCCGAGGTAACGAAGTTTGGAAAGGATGAAGGTAGTTCAGGAAGTTCAATTTTTGTTGGAAGAGGAGAAGTGTTGGTGTTCCCCAGGAAGTCATTCAGAGTAGAAAGTATTTCTTTGGAAGAAGTAGAGTTCTCAATATTTCTGTTGTAGTAATGTATTTTAACTGCAGAAATGGCTTTTCGGACGTCACACTTGCACTTTTGATAAGTTTGTTTGTGAACTGTAAGGTTGGAAGCTCGCCACATGCGCTGGGCTCTACGCCGCTCCCGTTTGGCTTTGCCGAGCTCGGGATAGAACCACCGCGCAGATGGACGGTCCGAGATGAGGCGGGAGAAAGGAGGAGCATGTTTGTCAAGGAGGTGGCTGAGAGTAATATGGAAGAAAGAAACAGGTTCAGTGTCAGGAAAAGCAGAATAAAGTAAGTGGCCATCTTCAGAAGAGAAGGTTTCCTTGTCAGTGTTTTTCAAGTTGCGGCAGGTGATTGTGCGTTTTTTCTTTTGAGGAGGAGAGAGACAGAGAAAGCAGAGAATAGCATAGATCATGCATACAGCAAGACCCGAAAAGCATTAACAACGACATTTGTATTATTATGTTGGAGATAGGAGTTTGTGTTTTTGGTTCATAGTGGTGGTCCATATTCTGATTCACTTTAGGAAAACAAGGGCCGTTTTATGCCAAAATCAACATGCCATGTGATGAAAGTTTTAAAGTGTGGATCGAAGACTTAATTTAACTAACTTGGAGAAACGAGTGCAGGTAGAAGAAGCAGACAAGGGCGGCGCGAATATCATTGGGGCGGTTTTAGTGCATGAATGCGCTAGGAAAAGCAATCTTCACTTCACACTACAGTAGCTACAGAATCCGGGTGCGTGAAATAGGGTAGCAAGGGATTGGAAGCCTTGTACGTATTACAGGGCCGGATCTGGGGGGGGGGGGTTCCTGGGTTCCGGAACCCCCCCCCCCCTGGCCATTCGATGTACCTCACTCAGTCAGAAAAAAAAATATATATGGAGTTTTTTTAAAGCTCTTAATTTAGTTGACACTGGTGGTAAGTAAAACGTTCCTCATTGTACTCAAGTTCCTCGAGCGGACACGTTTTTGTCACCCCTAACCCCTTAAAAAATTTTTGGAACCCCCCCCCTCCAAGAGTAAGTGATCCGGCCCTGTATTAGTCGACATTTTGAAAATGGACTCGTTTTGCTTTGGTGTCATTTTCTTCCCCTGTTGTTAAAAGTCCTACTGCGTGTCTGTAATGGTCATCCGTATCGATATATCGTTTTGCCATACTAGGGTCTGAAGACACGGGATAACCTACGTTCCTCACGCCAGTTGAGTGTAGTAATTAATACTGGGCGTTACATATTACTCTGTTTTGTTCAGTATCACTTTGGGCCTATGTTTTGAGTACACGGCGTGTAGTTGTGTGTAATACTGACCATTTGTTTGGATAATGGATTTTTGGACATTATTATAATATGTTAAACTCTGCCTCTTGGGTTGACAAAAGAATGCACGTCATCCATGATAGTTTTTGAGAAAAATCGACATTCTTAATGACCTTTGTTTGTAGTTTTGATGAACTACTTTATTTGTCTGGATCTCGCAACTTTCAGTACAGCAGACAATGAAAATTCACACAAAATATATAATGCGGCCTGATCGTATTCTCTTTGAAAATGTAACATTCTCATGTTTCGTAAAAAAAACTTGTTTGTTTACTCTTCTCACCGCAGAACAATAGTAAGCTTATTTTCATGGTTTGTATTTACTATTTCAATGGTTTTTTTTAGCCGACGCCCTTTTCCGAAGCAGGATATCACTGTTAGGCCAACAAGGAAGCAAAATCGTTATGTGTGAGACATGAAAGCGCCGTATACACATCAAAAGGAATCTTTTGGGATCCCATTTTGTTGGCTGTAAACACCCAAATAGGGGGTGGGGGTAGGGAGAGAGGGGGGGGGCTTATTTGTTGTTGTCACGGATAAAGACAGTTTATTTTGAGCGCGGAAGTTTTTATACCAGGTTTAATGCATAATGTAAAGGCATGTTACTTCAAACAGGTCAGTTTATTTCTAAAACGAGAAATCACCTGAAGTTATATAGGAAAATGTTGTTTCGTAACTGTGAAGGTGGGGAGGGAGAAGGGGGTGATGGGGGAGGGGGAAGAGTACTGACATAGATACAAAATATCTCGGGACTGGATAGAACCTCGTGATATGAAACGTGCAACTCTCCAAGGGGCAAAGGCGTCGGATTAGGGGGCAAAGGCGTCCGGGGCAATGGCGTCGGATTAGGGAAGAGTAGCAACCACGATCGTTCTTCTTCATTCTTGTTGTTGTAGTTGTTGTAGTTGTTGTTGTTGTTATTGTTGTTGTTGTTGTTGTTTGTTGTTGTTGTTGTTCTTCTTCTTCTTCTTCTTCTTCTTCTTCTTCTTCTTCTTCTTCTTCTGTAATACCCACCATTTACACAACAAGCTTGATAGTTTTAAGAATATTAGTTTCATGCCTGCGATATGCAGGTGAAGCAAAGTAGTAAGATTTGGTTGAGTTCGGTCGTATTTATTCTTGATTTTTGATTCACATGCATAGCAATTGGAGTCTTTGTACTCCCCCAAACCAAAAAAGTCCAAGGCCAATCCATCAGCATGGTGCACAGCTTCAAATATTTAGGAGCAATTGTATCAGACAGTGGGTCCAGACAGGAAATAATCTCCAGGATAGCACAGGATAGGATGGTTGAAGCCCATTTGGAAAGACAGGACCATCAGTCTACACTCCAAGGTAAGGTTGCTGCGCTCCTTTTTTTTGTCATCTCCATCTTCCTGTACGCTTGCGAAACACGAAGATTACAAAGCATGGAGATGAGGTGCTACAGAGGGGATTTCCTATAATCCGCACATCACCAGCGACGAAGTCCGACAGACCATCACACATTCCCTTGGACAACACGATGACATGCTCACAGTGGTAAAGAAACGGAAACTCCGATACTATGGCCACGTCACCAGAGCATCAAGCCTTGCAAAGACCATCCTGCAAGTCACGGTGCAAGAAGGCAGAAGAAGAGGGAAACAAAAATAGGTTGGAAGACAACATTCGAGAATGAACTTGCTTGACACTAAGTGAAGGCATGAGGGCTGCTGAGGACAAAAAAAGATAGAGTACATTGGTTAAACGATCATCATTCTGTGGTGCCGTCACGACTTTCGAGTTATGGGATAGACAATCTCTAGATTTTTTTTGCAATTCTGTGCGTTTTCAAAATTTATTAGTCCAAAAAGGGCGTTAAAAAAATTGTCCGCTGTCCGTCTGTGCAGAATTTGCAAGTGGATTAATATCTTAGAACCTATTTCAACTATCACAACCAAACGTGGTGAGATAATGAGACCTCATAAACGATCAGTGAACTAATTACTTAACTTCAAGATCAAGATCACAGAGTCAACAAACTTTAACCTTTTTTTTTTTCTCCTAAATTATTAATATTGAACTTATGATTTTTTTTATGCATGATAAATATTGAGACACATAAACTTTGCAAATTTGGTCAGTCTCACTCCAAGGTCAAGGTCAGTGGAACTGTCGAAAGTCGGTTAGTATAAGCACTTTGAAGTGGCCTTGACCCTTGCCAGACCTGGTCCGGTTTTTACCTAGCGAGTGGCTTATACCACTTTTTAATTTGTCCTTATCAAATATTTTAAATAGGACGTACGTAAAGCTTCGCTTACCGACCCTAAACTTTGAGAGATATAAAAAGCCTTCGATGAATTAGTCTTTCAACGTACGTTGCGGCATTCTCAAACCTGCTTTTGGAATATATTAAGAGCGGTGGGAAATTTTGTGGAGCTCATATTTGCTGGTTTCTAAGAGCAAAATGTACTGTCTGTGAGACAATGTTGATTTCTCTTTTTCTCAGCTCCCTAGTATTTTTGTGTGTGGAACAAATCATCCTCCACTTTGACTTGAAAAAAGCGCGGCTAGAGGTAGGGGTGGGAACTCTTTAGATCATTGATACTCCTGTGAGCCAAAATCTCGCGGGAGTTTCGACTGTTAAGTTTTGTTGTCGTCGGATTATCCAGAGGATACGAGTTCTGTTTGCTTAGCAACAACTTTAAAAAAAATTGTTTTTTTTAAAATATATTTTATGTATCTTAAATCCTGTCGTTTTTATGAACGTTTGGTTGCGGAAGCCGGTAATAAATATTCATTTAACTTCTCATATATTTCTTTTTTGTAGGGTTTGGTGGCGGGTCACACGGTCACTTTCATGCAGGCTATATGGAGCTCCAGTTGTAACTTATGGGGCTACAGGAGGAAGCCTAGAAGAAGAAGAGAATGGGGATTAAGAGAAGATTGCGGGTGTTTCATTGGCGGACTGTTTGTTCATTCTAAACCGAGTACAATATTACGAAATAGCCGGTCCGTTATTTGTTCATAATAAACTTGTCCTACTGTTGAGAGAATTTGGTATAAACGGGATATTTGATGTCCGTGGTTTTACTTTCAGAAACTGTCGAGTACTAGTTTCTCTCTCTCTCTCTCTCTCTCTCTCTCTCTCTCTCTCTCTCTCTCTAACTCTCTCTCTCTAACTCTCTCTCTCTCCCTCTCTCTCTCTTTCTCCCTCTCTCAGGGATACCTCAGTGGTCAGAGCGCACGACTTGTTGTGAGTGGTGCGTCTTGGGCGACGTGGGTTCGAATCCTGACTTCAGCAAACTATTGTGTGATTGCTGAATATTACGGGCCAGCGCCTTGGGAAGCTCTGTGAGCTTGTAAGTGCGCTATATAAGAGATCTCTTTCTTTCTTTCTTTCTCTCTCTCTCTCTCTCTCTCTCTCTCTCTCTCTCTCTCTCTCTCTCTCTCTCTCTCTCTCTCTCCCTCCCTCAGGGATAGCTCAGTGGTCAGAGCGCACGACTTGTTGGGAGTGGTGCGTCTTGGGCGACGTGGGTTCGAATCCTGACTTCAGCAAACTATTGTGTGATTGCTGAATATTACGGGCCAGCGCCTTGGGAAGCTCTTGTAAGTGCACTATATAAGAGATCTCTTTCTTTCTTTCTCTCTTTCTCTCTCTCTCTCTCGCTATCTCTCCCCCTCACGCCCCTCCCCCCCCCCAACACCACAGACCACCATATACCATCCCCACCAGGTGTGACAAGAAGTCATTCGTGTGTGTCACTATGTCATAATATGTGTGTTTCAAAGATTGAAGAAATGAATAGATTATGACTGAATGAGAACTCTGTTATTGTTATTATGAATATAGACGAAACTATTTCAGTATAAGTTATAACGAAAGTCAAGGGTTGTGTTATAATTAACTTGATAAACTTTCAAGATGTATACTAGGTATTTGTTTTTAAATTTGAACAAATACTCTTATGTCAAAAAGTAAGGGCACAGTGTCTCAGGGTCATATTATTTTTGTTCCGGCACTCCAGGCCGAATCCCCCGAATCGGTGGTAAAAAAACGGAAACTCCGATGGTGTGACCACGTCACCAGAGTATGAGGCCTTTGCAAAGACCATCTTGCAAGGCACGGTACTAGAGGGCAGAAGAAGAGGGAGACAGAAAAAGAGGTGGGAGGACAACATTCAAGAATGGACTGGCTTGACACTGAGCGAAGCCATGAGGGTTGCTGAGGACAAAGAAAGATGGAGTACGCTGGGTAAACGATCATCTGTGGTGCCACAACGACTCAAGATAGGACTCAGGCCGTCAACCAGCTTCGAACCGCTAATTGTACGGACCGCCATGCTATCCCTGGACATTCAATGCTTCAGTTGTTTTTGCCGTTGAGTACACCACTGAGCCAACTGTGTCTTAGGATCAGATTATTTTTTGGGGGTTTGGCACTCCAGGCCCTTAATCGGCTTGGAACCACTGCCGCCACAGAGCTGCAATGTTACTGCTTAGCATTGAATTGTTCAGCCTTTGCATACACCCCTGAGCCAACTGGGCGTACCGTTAAGTTATAGCGAGAGATAAGCGCAAGCGCTTTAACTTCAAAACTCGTTCATAAAGATAGCCGTCAATACTTCAGGTTTAAGGTCGAGTATGAGGTTATAATTAACGTTCAAGTATTTTGAACTGCGTGAGTCATCTGTTTGTGACTGCGTACTAATTGACAGACTTTGCTGTGCATTGCGGTGTCGTTAAATACTTTGTCACATTTTGTTGGTCAGGAAGTGTATCATTCGTCACCGAATTCAGCGAGAGAGAGAGAGAGAGAGAGAGAGAGAGAGAGAGAGAGGGAGAGAGAGGGAGAGAGAGAGAGAGAGAGAGAGAGGGAGAGAGAGGGAGAGAGAGAGAGAGAGAGACCTTAAAAGGCCATGCCGGAGAGAGAGAGAGAGAGAGAGAGAGAGAGAGAGAGAGAGAGAGAGAGAGAGAGACCTTAAAAGGCCATGCCGGAGTATCAACGATGTTTGATATTTTTTGTTCGGACAGCGAGTGTACTTGGGAAATTTTTATCACATTAAAAGATTATATAATGGGTAAACGTAGCTCAACCCGACCGCTAATATTTAATTTTAGGCACCTCTTCTTTCTTGTTTAAACAAAAAATAAAATGGGCCTACTATACACACTTTTGCTGCGGTGCTATTTTTAGAATCAACCCTTAATGCTATTAACTAATAGGCACACAATCAAATGAATGTATCGATTTATATCCAAAACAGTACTTTTGAAAAAGTTTTTTTTTTGTTTGTTGTTGTTGTCTTTCCAGTGGGGCCACACTGACTGTGAAATTAAAATGATCTGTGACTCTGAAATGTGTCATCTTGAGGCCCTTTAAAATGTTTAGTTTAAAATTAATGCAACATTTGTACATAATTTTGAGCTTGCAAACATGTTAGACTTTTGATTTTAAGACTTTAAAAAAAAGAACGTTTATTACAATTACATGTTATAAAGAAAATGATTTTTTGCTTACAGAGAGAGAGAGAGAGAGAGAGAGAGAGAGAGAGAGAGAGAGAGAGAGAGAAGTGGGGTGAGGCGGTGTGGGGGGAGGGGGAAAGGGAGAGAGGCGGACGGACAGAACAGAGACAGAGGAACAGAGACAGAGGAACAGAGAAAGAGAACATGACAAGACAAGATAAGACAAGACAGGACAAGACAAGACAGGACAAGACAGGATAAATAAAGAGAGGAACAACCAAATTTAGAAGTAATGTTTTCAACAATGTTTCTTTCTAAGTGCATTGTTTTGTTTCGCGCAATCATCTTGGCGACACTGCTAATTGATGGTGTTAGCTTCATTTACAATGGCTGAAGTGTTTAACTTGTTAGCTATCTTGTGTGAGTTTTTTTCCCCTTCTGGATGACTCACCAAGACGTATAGTCTTTTAAGTGCATAGTACCAAGTCCTTTCCTGCTGATGAACATTTTAAGAGTGTGTGACAGTGGTGAAGAAAACGGAAACTCCGATGCTATGGCCACGTCACCAGATCATCAGGCCTTGCAAAGACCATCCTAAAAGGCACAGTGCAAGGAGGTAGAAGAAGAGGGAAACCGAAAAAGAGGTGGGAGGACAACCATCGAGAATGGACTGGCTTGACACTGAGCGAAGCCATGAGGGTTGCTGAGGACAGAAAGATGGAGTATGCTGGTTAAACGATCATCTGTGGGGCCCCAACGACCTCAGAGTTACGGGATAGGATAGGATAAGATAGGTGATAATTATAGTCACACTAGGTTTTTCTCAAGTGAGGGAGAAATCCACGTGGTGGGCTCATCAAGTGGGAAATTGTTACGCTGACTTTCGCCAGTGAAGATAAAACATTTGACAAGATCAAAGTGAAAAGTCAGAGAGGAAGAAATCATTTTAGTGGGCTTAAAAATTAAAGAAGGGCGTGATAATTATTGTCAAGGTTAAATTTGGCAGGTGAGAGAGAAATAATTAGGTTTTCTTTGATTTCCCATCTACGGATATTTAAAAAAAAAAAAAAAAAAAAAAACCCTAAGCTAATTTGTCTATATTTGGATTCAAATGTTATATTGCAAATAACTCTTTCAACAATGGAAACAAAAAAATAATGTGAAAATGTCTTCGAGTCAATAAGAACTGACTTGGTTTTCCCATTCTCTCCGTCCTGCCTGGTGGTAGTGGGGAAAGTACTGAAATTAATCTGTCCACGTTTGTGGAATACATAATCGTGACTAAAAAGTAAAATTATTTGGTTTCCGTTGTTGTCATGGGAAAAGACTGAAACGAATTTGTCTGTAAACGTGGATGCAGACTTGTGGTATAACAAATAACTGATGACTGAATTAAATACAATGTATTAGTAACTGATGACTGAATTAAATACAATGTATTAGTATATGTCCGCACAAGAAGCATGATCACAGCACTGAAAGCGACATGAATGGAAAAGGTCAGCTAAATGAAAGAGGAAAAAGAAATTGTGAAACCCCACAAACCGTATTTCTTATGATGTGTTACTGTTAGAATAATGAAATGGGGAAATGCTATAAGTGGCACAAACGGGTTTCCCTGCATGTCTCAAGGACGGTTAAGCGTCCTGTTTGTTTGTTTGTCTCATTAAATGTGTGTTGGAGGGTAGAGGATCAGTATGAGACCCATGGACTTGAATTACACATTACGCGTATACGTAATTAGTCTGTTATCCTATCCTGTCCCGTAACTCGGAGGTCGTAGGGGCACCACAGATGATCGTTTAACCAGCACACTCCATCTTTCTCTGTCCTCAGCAGGCCTGATGGCTTCGCTCAGTGTCAAACCAGTCCATTCTCGAATGTTGTCCTCCCACCTCTTTTTCGGTCTCCATCTTCTTCTACCTCCTTGCACTGTGTCTTGCAGAATGGTCTTTGCAAGGCCTGATGATCTGGTGACGTGGCCATACCACCGGAGTTTCCGTTTCTTCATCACTGTGAGCAGGTCATCGTGTTGTCCAATGGCTTGTGTGATGATCTGTATTCTTCTTTGGAGATCTACTGTGAGGGTCCATGTTTCGCAAGCATATAGGAAGATGGAGATGACAAGGGAGCGCAGCAGTCTTACTTTGGAATGTAGACTGATGGTCCTGTCTTTCCAAATGGGCTTCAACCTTGACAGGGCAGCAGTTGTTTGTGCGATCCTGGAGAGGACTTCCTGTCGGGACCCATTGTCTGATACAATGGCTCCTAAATACTTGAAGCTATGCACTGTGTTGAGGGATTGGCCTTGGGCTTTGATGTCCGTGTTGATGCCATTGGTATTGTTGGTCATCATTTTGGTCTTCTCTGCACTTATTTCCATTCCATAAGCTCTAAAGGTGGTGCCAAGCCTCTGTACCAGCTGTTCAAGTTCCCGTTCCTCTCCAGCCAAACAATCAATGTCATCCGCAAAACGAAGATTAGGGATTGCTCTACCCCCTATGCTGACTGTGCCTTCGTGATCTGCAAGAGCATCTGACATGATGCGCTCTAGGAAGATGTTGAAGAGTGTTGGAGAGAGTGGCATCCTTGACGCACACCGATTGTTGTTCTGAACCAGCTCCCGATGACGCTGTTATGGAGGACTGCACTGGTAGCCTTATCATACAGGCTTTTGATGATTTCAAGAATTTTAGGGCTGATGTTGTACACTTTCATTGTTGCCCATAGAGCTGCATGCCAGACTCGGTCAAACGCCTTCTTGAAGTCTATGAACACATGATATAGATGTTGTTGGTGCTGTAGATATTTCTCACAGATTATTCTGAGGTTGAAAATCTGTTCAGTGGTACTTCGCCCTGCCCTGAATCCTGCTTGTTCTTCAGCTGTGATTTGTTCAGCTTGGGGTTTCAACCTGTTGAGTATTATTTTCAGGAGGACCTTGCTGGGATGGCTGATGAGGCTGATGGTGCGGTAATTTTCACACTCCTGAAGGTTACCTTTTTTGGGAAGAGTGATGACAAGCGACTGGGTCCATGGTGTAGGCCACTCCCCACTCTGCCAGATCTTGTTACAGATAATGGTGAGGGCATCAATCATCGCTTCTCCGCCTGCTTGTAGCATTTCCGCGGGTATGTTGTCCACTCCCGCTGACTTCCATTTTTTCAGCGATTGCACTGCTGCCTCAACTTCTTCCCGGAGAATTGGGAGTCTGTTAGGTAAAACAAATATTATACTGCAGCTTAGAGTTGATTATGTAACTATGCGGCATTAGCAGTACCAACCTGAGTATCGGTGATATAGTTATTATTTTATAAGTAGTATAGAGCAGCGGAATAACACAGAAAGCTGCGATAGGATTTAGAGTTCACAATGATGAGAAACAAATGGATAAACACACTAAAAGAGTGCATAGGTAGACAAAACAAGACGACGCGAATTTTTTTTACCTAAGCTCTTCTTCACAGGCCAACAGGCAGTCACAGGACAGAACAAAATAGTTGTTAGTTTGTTTATTTGTTTGAGTTTCTCATTAAAGCATTAGACAATGCTGTACCAATGTAAATGTAACAGGTGATCAGACAGTTGATTTGAAAATAAATGGGGAGGGGAGGTGGGATGAGCAGTGGAGACAGGTCGGTCTAGAGCTTTCCCCCACAATCATTACCATGATTGCCAGTATACTTGCTTGTTTTCCAATGAGTATGCTGGCAATAGGTTGGTACGTAGAGGCGACAAGGGGTGTTTTTTCAAAAGGGTGGCTAATAACATTGTCACTTGAAAGGTCTGGCGTGGACGCTACATTGTCATGTGTGAAAGAGTTTACAAGTTGATGAACCTGTGACTAGAAATTGTCATCAAGGGCAGGGATCAGCTCTGTGCTGGTGGTTATCTATTCATCATTATCATCCATTATTTCGGTTCAGTGCCTTGACAAGCCGTGACAATGCATTGATTAATTAAAAGGAAAGTGCGTCATTTTCCATCCTAGCTGTAATATCCTCGGCCTGGCAAATTCATTAACTTGGACAATTACGATTTTCCAGCATAAGAATTTGGAGAAGGGAGAGAAGGTTGGTTTGGTTAGGGTAGTTGCAGCAGCACCATCAACCACCACCGCCACTACCACCACAATCATCATACAAGATACAAGATGATTTATTGTCCATTTTTATGCAAGGAAATTTGACATCACCATAATCATTATCGTCACAGTGATTGCTGCACCACTTCCTCCCTCAATTTATCATCATCATCATCATCATCATCATCATCATCATCATCGTCACAACCACACCAGTGATTGCATCACCGCTTCCTCACCTTCACAATGCACAATCCGCATTTCAAACAAACAACAGAATTGGACAGTTTGTAACTTATTTTAGTTCTGTGCGTTAACTTGACAATATATTAACAGTGTGTGTGTGTGTGTGTGTGTCTGTCTGTCTGTCTGTCTGTCTGTCTGTCTGTCTGCTTGGCACATTTTCTCAGATTTGGGTAAATGGATGTATATAATTGTTGGTGTACTGCAAGCCAGCTTCCCGTCATGACCAACCGATCCTGACCAACCGCGTTCTAGTTCTGTTTGGTGACATGACTGGACAATGTAAACAGTATGGCACCGGCACCATTAGGCAGCTCATTCTCTCTGAAGTGTGAATAAGAAACTTCCTGCCAAGGTCGTAGAGGTCAGACGCCAGGTCCTCTACGTTTCCGGTAATCTTGAGTGATGCTGTTGGTGTTAGCAGTGATCTGGATCTGGTAGGACGCATTGTTAATATTCACATCCTGGCTTGTCAACATCTCAGTGACTAGTCCTATATAAATAACCCATTCATTGAGTGTTGATCTTAACACAGGAACTCTGAACAGAGAGAGAGAGAGAGAGAGAGAGGGAGAGAGAGAGAGGGGGGGGAAGATAAAGGGTTGAGGAGGGAGGTGGAGGGGGAGAGCGCAAAAACAAAGGGAAGTGTGGGGAGCATTTGATTGTTTAGGTGGTTGATTGTTTGTATCATGATAGTAAGTTTTTAAGATGGCAGTGATGATTAGGTTGTTGTTGGCGATGGTGGTTGTGGTGGTGATGATGATGCAGTTTCACTATGTAGCAATGCACAATCCACACCTGTGTTGAGTAAACTATTGACGGGAACAGTGCGGAGTGTTTTCAGTTAAACAGGAACTTACCAGCAGGTTTAAAGGAGAAACTTGAAAGGGAAAATGAAAGCAGAAAGGAAGAACAAGGAAGTTGAATGACGACAAAGGGGGAAAATTTGTTGGGGAAAAAAAAAGTTTGAGGTAGAGCCGGTGTGATTATTTACGTGGTGTCAGAGGATCAGTTGTAAACAGTGGGCTGATGGAAAGAGGAAGTGCAGATTAGGCTGCTAATCTTGGCCACTGGGAATTTACCTTGAACTGTGAACTGGGTTTCTGATCAAAATGGCCTTTCCTTGCTCAGTGGTAATAGAAAACACAGAATCACCCACCTGGTTGCCATTGAGGAGAACAGTAGCATAAGCTTAAGTTGGTAGAGTGCCTAGCTATGGACTCTATCGCGACCTTGACCTCAAGGTTCCCTTCTGCAGGAGGGGAATTTTTTTTCTACACAGGAATTGACTTGCTGTAGTGTAAGGCCTTTTTGTACAGTGTTTCACTTTCCCCTGTTTCTCCCCTCCCCTCCCCCCTCACTCTCCCAGCCAATGTAACCAAAGCTGCTGCATGCTTAAATAAGCTCAACCATGCTTTCAAAGGGGTAGGTAACAAGCTCACACACACACGCACACACACACACACACACACACTATGTGACTGTTATTGAATATCATCGCAATGGAAGATTTGCATTGTATTGTATTTTGTTGTGTTTTTGTCCCCTCCCCCTCCCCTCCCCTCAAAAAAACAACAACAAAAACAACAGTCTTTTTAATTTATTATCCATTTGTTTCTCATTATTATGGGAGGAGGGGTAAGGGGGGTAAAACAAGGTTTTTAAAGAAAGGGAAAATACCCACTGTCACTATGTAAACTGGAGCATTTCTTCTTTGTTGCAGTACATTGAAGAGGGAAGCCTGGAGCAGCTGCTGGCCAACAAAGAGGAAGAACTGCCGTGGATACAGCGCATTCAGATCACACTGGGCCTGGTTCGAGGCTTGGACTACCTACACTCACGGGGATACATCCATCGTGATCTCACTTCAAAGGTAAATGATTGACTTCACTGCTCTCTACATTGGATTTCAAAATGTGACAGGATCAAGTCAAGTCAACAGATCTTTCTTTTCACGGTGGAAAACTCCTGTAGCAATCTGCATCTGAGCAAAATAAGAAACTGTTCTAAAACAAATAAAAATAATGCTTAAAATCACAAGATAACCAGTATTTGTGTTATCTCCCATCTCTTCCATCGGGTGACATTTGATTTCAACACCAACCAATTGGGTTTTTTTTCACGGTGTGTGTTAATATTAGGATTATCTCCCTTGCCCAAATGATGTACACTGTTGGTTGGCTTAGCTGCAAGTTGTTTGTCCCTTTGTGCCTTATTTACATCTCACTGCTACACCAAGGTTTAAACTGTTGACAGGATTATCTCACGTCCCAATGTTGCTCAATATGTTTATGGGGCATAGACAGGTCATGATCGGTACACAAGCAGTCTTTCAGATGGCGACACCCTCGTTGTCAGATGAGGAGGTATAGACACAGTCCAAGAGTACTTACATAAACAACAGATAGAGTGCAGCAGGCTCAACACATTGGCAAACAGCAAGTCTTATGCATTCTCGCAGAGTGCATTCCCTTGTTTGGTAACAGTCATGCAAGAGTTGTGGTTCTACCTCGCCGCAAATGTACAAGTTTAATCAGCTGATCAGTGCATTCTTTTTTTGGGGAGGTTGGGTTTGCTTGTATGTTTTTGGTTTTTACAGGGGACGCTAATATTGTGACAGTGGTTTATTTATTTTTTATTTATTTAATCAGTCTTATATAGCGCTTTTCCAGCTCAAGAGCCGCTCAAGGCTCTGGTCAATACAGGATCCTAAGAGCTAACTCAATCCGCCTGAGACGCCCACCTGTAGCCTTTGGGCACATAGTTTGATACCCAGACGACTGAGCACAATCCTTGGCGACAGGGGAGGGGGAGAAAGGGTCTAGTGCATGCTGGGTGTATTTTGTGTACCCAGCACTCACCTGTCTAGGGTGGTTGAAATTTTTCCCATTTATATGAGTTCCTACAGTACAGGGACATGTTGCTGAAAGTGTTACCACAACATTTAGTTTATCCTATCCCATCCTGTCCTGTAACTCGAAAGTCGTTGGGGCACCAGAGATGATCGTTTAACCAGTGTACTCCATCTTTCTTTGTAATCGGCAACCCTTATGGCACCGCTCACCAGTCCATTTTCGAATGTTGTCCTCCCACCTCTTTTTCTGTTTCCCTCTTCTTCTGCATCCTTGTACCATGCATTGCAGAATGGTCTTTGCAAGGCCTCATGCTCTGGTGACGTGACCATACCATGGGAGTTTCCGTTTCTTAACCACTGTGAGCATGTCATCGTGTTGTCCAGTGGCTTGTGTGATGGTCTCTCGGACTTAATCGTTGGTGATGCGCTGAGTAGCTGAGTATAGAAATGCCCAAAAATCTTCTGTAGCACCTCATCTCCGTTCTTTTTATTCTTCGTTGTAGGTCTGCTGTGAGGGTCCATGTTTCACAAGAGTATAGGAAGACGGAGATGACAAGAGAGCGCAGCAACCTTACCTTGGAGTGTAGACTGATGGTCCTGTCTTTCCAAATGGGCTTCAACCTTGTCAGGGCAACAGTTGGTTGTGCTATCCTGGAGAGGACTTCCTGACAGGACCCATTGTCTGATACAATTGCTCCTAAATATTTGAAGCAGTATTTAAACCTAGTTTTTATGTGGGTGAATAACGTATTTCAACATTAATTTCTTGAAGGAGAGGAGTATTAGGGGAGGTAGTGGTAATGGCTGTTGTTGTTTATTTTCTCAGTGTGCAGCATTAAAATGCTAACACTGTTTTTGTGTTGCAGTAGACCCCTTTGCTTCTTTCTGGGGATGGTTATCCCCATCTGACACATCGCCAATGGTGTGGATGTAGACACAATCAAATGTCAATGTTCATTCATTCATTCATTATTCATGTGTTGCAGAACATTCTGATCAAGAGAGATGACACTCTCGGCTACACCGCTGTTATCGCTGACTTCGGCCTCGCCATCAAAATTCCGGATCCTTTGTACGTAAAAAAATATTTTTATAATTCATTGCATGGGCAATAGTACACTGAATTTGAAATAGATCTGCAAGAGTGCTGTAGTATCGTAAAAATGCCTGTCTTAAGGTATTGCTCTCTTTCTGGTATGTTGAGCTTGTTGTGGCCTTGAGAAAGTGATATATTACAAATTCAATAATGGTACAGGATGCAGTCAATATAAAAAATTTCAAAAATAAAAAAATCGATTTTCTTCCGTCTTCTAATAGCGATCTCCCTGCCTTTACACCACCTGTTTGAGTGATGTATGTGTATTTGGTGTGTGTGAGGGTAAATGAGACAGGTGAGCGTGTATGTTGGTATAGATTGCCGCGCTTTGAGCCTTGGGGAAAGGCGCTTAGATAGCATCCTGTATTATTATTATTATTATTATTATTATTATTATTATTATTATTATTATTATTATTTTTATTATAAAGCTAGAGCATCACAGATGATGATAATGATGATGGTGAGGATGATGAGGATGATGATAAAGGGTCTTTTATATATATATATATATATATATATATATATATATATATATATATATATATATATATATATATATATATATATATATATATATATATATATATATATACTCATCCTAAAACTAATAGCCATGCTACTATGTTATTTTCAGTATGATTTGTTAAATAAATGAGTGTGCAAAATATGTCATGAAACAGGAGTAAAGAGAAGCTGCCAACTGTGGGATCGCCATACTGGATGGCTCCTGAGGTTCTTAATGGATACTTTTACAATGAGAAGGTGACTTTAATTTGCAACCAAAATACGATTCTTTATGTTAAATGGAGGTTTTGTAGTTTTGTCACCCTTATTTTACAGCGAGACAAGCAATGGCAGTTAAATAAGAAGGTGACATTAATTTTTCTACATGTTGATGGCTTTGTATTGCTTAATCTTTAAATGCAGTAAGGTGGACACAGGGAATTTGAAACAGAGATGTGTATGCATTACTAAATAGATATATATTAGGTTTGCTTGATTCTTTCCACTTTTCCTGCCCCCTTTCCTCCCCGTAATTTAATTTAGGAATACAATTGCTTGAAATATTTGAATAGATACCTTTTTTCTTCTTTTTTTATTTTTTAAAATAAGCCTTTTCGAACTAGTATACTGTTTAAATTAGCCCATGTTGCATTGAAACGAGAACTGTAATGTAGCTTGCTTGCCTTGATCCTGAAACTATTGATCTTGTTGACCTGATGACCTTCAGTGTATGTATAGTGTCCTTGACCTTGACTTTTGTGCAGGCTGACCTGTTCTCGGTGGGAATCATCATGTGCGAAATCACCGCTCGCATCTCGGCTGATCCTGATATCATGCCCAGAATGAACGTAAGTTGTAATCCTGTTTCTGGCTATGTGCTGGTTGGAGTTACATTGTTGTTGTTTTTATTTGTAATGATTGGTGAATGGCTTTTATAAACAACACAAGCAAAGGTTTTCTTCCTGTAGACTGGGTATTTTGTTTGTTTGGTTTTTTTCCATCTGTCTTGCAGTGACAAGCTGAACTAAATGCTGTTCACTTGCAGTAGTAAGATGGCTGTCATTGGCATCCATTGTTTAGAGTTGGGACTTCTAGGATGGGAATTAAGTTTTGACATACAAGTATGGCATTTTAGTAATAAATCATTCTGGTCTTGTTAAACAAGAGGTTGTTCTGTTTCATAATGGTACCGAGGTGGTTGTTTTTTAGGTTTGTTTGAAAGTTACAATCGCCCGCTATGTTTTTAGTTCCTTTAAAAATATTTTACTCCTGTTATTTAAACTTCAAACTGACAAAATCTTTTATCTACAATTTTACTCATTTTTTTTACCATTCTTATTTTTCATCTTCTTTATTAAATCTTAGAAAATGCTAAATCTTCAGCTCTGCTGCTACAGGTTCTTTGTTTGATTGTATACTGTGCAGAACTTTGGTGTTGATTATGTTGCGCTGAGTGAGATGATTGAGTACTGTCCCTTGGACTACCTACAGCTTGCCTTCAAGTGTTGCCAGGTGAGTAGTATTATTTATTTATTTATCGTTCTTATATACACTTTTCCAGCTCAAGAGCTGCTCAGGGTGCTAGCCGACACAGGATCTAACTCTAGCCGTCAAGTATTTGCATTCAGTGCAAATAACAGTGGACTAATCTCTGTCCCAGCCTTCAGTGCAAACACATTCAATTATCTCTTTCCCTCTTAGGCAACGGTGAGATCACCACAGACAGTTTGAAATCACAGTACCGAAAACTGTTCAGTTCTGCCAAAGACTGTCAAGACCCAAAAAACGCTGTCAAAAGAAATAGCTGAAGCTACTTACCATGCAACACTTGACGCTTTTGTCATTAAGAGAGTCTGCTCCCAATAACCCTTTAGTCTACCTTGCTTTTTGCGCAAAGGGTTTGGATAAGTTTTGTCAAGATAAGAAAATACGTGATATAAGGTATCAGAGAAAGCAGTTACGCAGACAAAGGCGACAGAAACGGAGCTGGTCCAACAACAGCAAAGAATGGACCGACCTGACCATGCCAAACCTCCTGTCAACAAGAGCAGCCAACAGGCCACAACAGAGACAGATGTCAGCTTCTTCTGCCCTCAGGTTCCTCTGACAACTGCGAAAGTTGGGGCAGTGGGGAGAGGAAGGAGGAGGGGGTGTGGGGAATGATGTTGTTGTTGATGATAATGATGATGGTGATGATGATGCTGATGATGATGATGATGATGATGATGATGATGATGATGATGATGGTGTGTCTATGGCAGGTGGAGCCCCAGAAAAGGCCTCTGGGTCGGGAGATCATCGAGTGGCTGGAGAAGATCTTCAGAAATCTGCAGAACGACATCTTCACACGACAGCAGAAAGAAAAGAAAGCGGGTAGGTAGATTTGTTTTCTTTCTGTTCTGTTTGCTTGTAATGTATACTTCTATTTATTTACAATTTTCATTTTTTATCATTGTTAATTTAGGTCCTTACCCTGTTCTTCCTTGAAATGGTCATTCCTGCCTGTCATGTCTCCAATGGTGGGTGTAGCCATTAAACTTCAATGTTCCTTTGTTCATTCACTTCTATTTTATTTCTTGTCATCTCCATCTTCCTATACGCTTGCAAAACATGGACCCTCCTTACAGCAGACCTACAACAAAGAATACAAAGCATGGAGATGAGGTGCTACAGAAGACTTCTGGGCATTTCCTATACCCAGCACATCACAAGCGACGAAGTCCGACAGACCATCCCACAAGCCATTAGACAACACGAAGACCTGCTCACAGTAAAGAAACTGAAACTCCGATGGTATGGCCACGTCACTCGAGCATCAGGCCTTGGAAAAGATCATCCTGCAAAGCACGGTGCAGACTAAGAAGGAGACAGAAAAAAGGGTGGGAGGACAACATTTGAGAATGGACTGGCATGACACTGAGCGAAGCCAAAAGGGTTGCTGAGGACAGACAAAGATGACGTACATTGTTTGAACGATCATCTGTGATGCCCCAACGATTTTCAAGTTACAGGATAGGATAGGATAGGATTTTATTTCTTGTTTTCTCTTTGGCATTTAGCTAACTCATACTGTTTCTCAGACAAGAAGACAGAAGTTTAAAAAAAATTAATGAGTAATATTAAACAAGCAAAATACACACAATAAAATATAATAATAATAATAATAATAATAATAATAATAATAATAATAATAATAATAATAATAATAATAATAATAATAAGTTGATTCATTTAAAAAGCAAACTTTTTCCTCACAGGTTTGTTTTCTTAGTTTTTTTTTAACCAAATGCAGATTTATATTTGCAGATGGACACTGCCCAAAATTATACTTGCAAATATTTATGGAGATAATAAAAGATTCTGTATTTTGAACACGCTAGCCGTGTTTGAGTTGCTCAAATATTGTCAGTAGATAACTGATATTTTCGTGTTGATAAATACAGGGATGGCTTCATTGTTTAGTCATTCATGTTAATCGTAATGCTTTCCAGAGCGGAATGGTCACAAGCGGTCGCGGTCAGAAGACAATATCCTGCAGGCTAATGACAGTGAGGCTGACACGAGCAATGACGACATCATTATAACGCCCCTTCTCATTGGTCAGGTCAGTACGATACCCCATTTCTTCCAGCAATAATTTCGGTTGAGACAAAACACTTGACTAAAATTGGTTATGCTTTATTAGACTAAGGGAAAAAAAATAGAGAAGGAATAATAATGATAATGAATAATATATTTGTGCTTTTTTCCAAAATATCATTCAAGCTCAAAGCAAGGCAATCTGTACCAACATACATGCTCACATGTTTTACCCACTCTCACACACACCAAACACACATATGTTACTCAAACATGTTGTGTAAAGACAGAGAAATCACTGTTATAAAGAAAGAAAGTAATTCAGATATTTATTTTTTGAAATTTTAGATTGATTGCATCCAATATTAATACCATTGTTGAAGAAAGAGAGGAAACTGCTGATAAATCACTGTTAGAAGATATTAATACCATTATTGAAGGGAGGAAGGAAACCTGAATACCAGGAGAAAAACTTCAATGATCTAAATAGTCTCGTTACTAAGTCACAATAAGTTCGCCCCTTGCGGTAATTGAACCCGCATCCTTCGGAATAGGAAATGGGTGACTAACAAGTTGTGCCACCAGACCATCCCAAGGGAAGAGGGAAATGTATTTTTGTTTCTTGATGCATAACTACGAAGACAAAACTGCCTTTGTGGTTGGGAGAATTAATAAAATACGGAGAATCGGATTTGACTTTGTGTTACATTTTTGCCATTTATTTTTGGTGTGCCCTGCAGGTGATGAGTCTTGATGACCCATGTTACGTACCCTCCAGCACAAACCCCTTTGCCTCCATCCAGCGATTCCAAACTGGCCGCAAGCTGCTGGGCACCTCCATTGACTTTGCCGCTGAAATTCCCTCCCCTGGAAGTCTGTATTCACCACCATCCACGCCGTTTTTTGGTGGCAAAAGTGGAAAAGACGGATTAGGTAAGGGATTCTGTAAAGGGTAGAGGGGGAGAAAGGGTGAGGAGAGAAAGGGGAAGAGGGTGGGGGCGGGGGGATGGAGAGGGAGTTCTTCTGTGTGTGTGCTGTGCTCATTTTTTTTTTGAAAAGATTCTGCTGTTGGTGTTTTTTTTATTGATTTAGTTGTTCTTATAGAGGTCTTTTCCAGGTCAAGAGCTGTTCAAGGCGCTGGCTGATACAGGGTCTAACTCAAGCCACTCGAGGTGTCCTCTTTCTACCTAAGGCGCATTGTCTAAAACAATCCTAGGCGATCGGGGATGGGGGGTAGCAGTCCTAGCACTTGCTGTGTGTATTTATATAGCTGGCACTCAGGTTTACAGTACATTTGCTGCTTGCATGTGTTAAGTTGTTTGTTGTTTTGATGGTCTGGGTGTGTGTGTGTGAATATCCTGAGTCAATGGCTCACATAAATGGTAAATATTTGTATTGTTTACCTGCAGACGGCCTGCATGTGCGAAGGTGCCAGTCTCTGCCCTCTTCCCCTGTGTTGCTTCGCCGTGCTGCTGAGCGTAACCACCTGGAGTCTCTGCATGGCAGTGCACGATACTGCAACCTGCAGCAGATCAAAGTTGTCCCCAAAGGCCGTGCCCGCTCCAAGAGCACAGTGTTTCCTGAGGTCCTGGCCCACCATCTGCGGTCTGTGCTTGAGATGCGTCGCCAACCTAATGAAAGTCTAAGCAGCTCACACATCCCCGAGTTGCGCCTTGAAGGGGAAGACGTCACAGACCACAACAGCAACAACGCCAAGGCGTCTGTCTCCGTCAACAGCTGCTCCAACGGGCCAAACTTGCCGCTGCCTCCTCCGATCGTCATGCCCACGGCCACTCGCAGGCGGCTGCTGCGCAGACTAAAGTACCAAAGTCTTGACGGTGATGCCATGGGCGTGCCTCAGATCCAGCCATTGCACATCGCCAGCGGCAGCAACCGGAGAGTGGTCATCAATGGTGCGCCAATGGAGAGTCGAGCTTCACCCAGTAAAACTATCGTCGTCAACAGCGTTTCAGCAAAACGTAGAGATTCGCCCGCGAGGTCGGTAGTTTGTATGAACGGGGATGTGGGAAAAGACAAACCTGGCTGCCCCGTTGGCATTGCCACGAACACTGTGCCAGGACCACCGATCACCGACAGCAAATCTTTGAAACCTCCTGTTGGCGGAGGCATGAAATCAAACAGAGGTCAAAATGGCACCCCGCAAGTTCATTGTAGTTTCTCTCAAGGGCAAGGTGATCACAGACGGTTGGAAAACGGGTCTTCCGTGAAGAATGTTGGAAATGGTGTCAAGAAACAAAATGGTAGTAGTTTGAATTCTGCCAAGGAGAATGCTCTACCTGTTGCGGCAAACAACACTTCAAAATACCGTGAAACCCAACTGTAAAACAATAGTCGCCCTGACATGAAGCTTTTCAAATTGGACACCACTACATGTTTTGCTGAACAAGGTACACTACTCTTTCTTTCACAGTTGGTCAAGACAGTGTCTTGAGCTTTTTCTTAGTAGTGAAAACCTTGTCAAGTTGAACCAGTTCTTCAATGAAAAACAAAAAAAAACCCTCTTGCAGTGGTGTTTGCTGTGTTCTAAATGTTACTATTTTCCTGGGTTTTTTCTGTGTCGTCGTCCTCTCTAATAGTAAAATCATTTGTAATTGTTTTGACGTGTTCTGTGTTCAGAGTTCTAAGCAAAATAAAGACTGTACATTGTTGTTGGTATTATTATCATGAAAAAAAAAAATATATATATAAATGCAACGAAATGAAGTGTCTGCTGATCTTCTTTTTTTTATTTTTTAAATGACTTTGTGTGTATAAAGTTGTTGAAACTTCTAAGGCAGTGCAGAAGAACAAAATTGAAATTGTTTTTTCTTGTGATGGAAGAAAACAAAGGTAAAAGATTTGGACAATTTGGTGTTTAAAACAGTCCCATTCCCAATCTGTTGAACTATTAATTTGTATATTTTGGGAAAAAACAAAAAAAAAGAAGCCTAGTTGTTGCACAGATAAATGGATGTGACAAGATGTAGCATGTGCTGTTGTTGTAAATTTCAAACTTAAGTCTTGTCACTGTGTACATATTACTATGACTCCAAAAGGGTACATATTATTTGAAAACCTAATCTATTTGTGAGCAATAAAAACATGTCAATAGCTCTGCTCCGTATATGAAATGAGTTTTATCACATTTGTTTGCTCATGGTGTGTTTGTTCATATGACAAACACTTTTTCCTGTACCCAGTATGCTCTAGCTGTTTTCATCTTCTGGTGATAACTGATTGTTAAGAATGCAATCCGGACTAATACCTTAGATCCTATGTATATATTATTATATAACACGAATGTCTTCATATATTAATGTGACCAGAATCATTGACTATTGGCTTACTGTGTGTTCAGAGAGAGGAGAGTGGTATTGTTAGTTTAATAGTTTGTGTTTTTGTGTGCCTGTGAGTGTCATTTGACAAAACCTGTTATTGTTATGCAGTGGTTTTGGTTGCCATCTTCGTCGGGGAATTTGTCAGTATTTCTCTAGTGACCCTGACTTGTTGACTAGCTCTGACAAGTGATACTGTGTGTGATCATTTATTATGTTGTTATTTAATACTTGAAATTTTTTTTAATATATTTCTTCGTTAGTGATCAGATCAATTATTATTACATGTTTTGTACATGTCATGATATATGATAAGATAAGATAAGATAAGATAAGACAACTTTATTACCTTTTACAAGAAATTACATTGTGGTGTACAATTACAATCAACAAGGAATAAACATCACAATAATAATAACAACAATCATAATGACAATGAGGATAAAAATGCACAGTGAGTCACATATGAATGGAATTACACTTATGCATGCTAACATTAAAAAAAAAGTGAAATGAGATTATTTTGGGCAAACAAAACACACACACACACACACACACACACACACACACACACACACACACACACACACACACTGTGTGTGTAGGGAGGTGGGGTCGGGAGAATGTTCAGTGTGGAAATGCAAGTGACAGCAGCAGTTTTATAAGTAACTTATTCTCTGTGCGTGAGTTTAGAACAGTACTGGTATGTGAATGTTTGCTTTATAAAGTTCATTTGTTTAATTCAACTACAGTACTGCAATTTTCATGGGCCTGTGTAGGTTGTGGGTTCTTTTTATTCATTTATTGCTTCTGTAGAATTTGGTATTGTTGACCTGATAGTACTTAGCCAAAGTATAATTTTACTTTGGAGTAAGTTTAAACAGTAACTTGACTTCCTCAATTAAACAGAAAAAACACTTTATAATATTTAAAATAAGACATTTTGTCATCGTGCGTTCCACTAAAATAACAATTTATTACATTTGAATTAAAATAAGACCCTTTTTCATCATGCATTTCACTAAAATAACAACTTATTAAATTTAAAATAAGACAGATTTTCATAATACATTTCACTAAAATATTGTTTTTAAACATTTTTAATGAGACATTTTTCCATCATGTGACTAATTAAATAACAATCTATTACATTTAAAATTTGAACCCTTTTCCATCATGCATTTCATTAGAATAACAATTTATTACGTTTAAAATTTAACACTTTTTCATCACGCTTTTTCATCGCGAGTTTCATTAAAATAACAACTTATTACGTTTAAAATTTGACACTTTTCCATCATGAGTCTGTTTAAATAACAATTTATTACATTTGAAATTTGAACCCTTTTCCATCATGAGTTTAATTAAACTTACAATTTATTACATTTAAAATGTTGCGCCGTTTCATCGTGTGTTTTACTAAAATAACAATTTATTACATTTAAAATGGACAATTTCTATAGGGCATTTCACTTTAAAAAAACTGTCAGAAAATCACTCGACTTGCTGTAAAGTTTTTGTGATGTTTGTTTGATTGTCAATAAAAAATCAAATTTATTACATAAAAAAATGTATACACATTTCCATCATTAGTGTGACGTTTATATAACAGTGCTTAATTTCTTTTGTACTATTCTTTCTGGGAAACCATTAAGTGACAGTAGCCAAATATATGCAGTGCATTATGAAATGTGTATTATGAGATGATGGAGATGATGGTGATGACGATGATGATGATGATGATGATGATGATGATGATGATGATGATGATGATGATGATGATAAAGAATTTTTGTATAGCGTAGTTCCTTGTAAACAGGCTCAGCATATTCAATTTACTAGCTTTCTTTGGCAGGGGAGCAAAAAAAGCACTTATAACATTACAAGTGGAATGGTTTTGTGTTTGTTGTTTTGGCCATAGGATTGATGATAATATATAATAATAATAATAATAATAATGTTCGTCATTTATAAGGCGCTTTAGCCTAAGGATCAAGGCGCTGGCCGATACAGGATCTAACTCAAACCGTCCGAGACGCCCACCTGCAGCCTTTGGCGCATGGTCTGACGCCCGGACAACTGAGCACAATCCTGGGCAGCCAGGGATGGGGGAGAAGGTCCAAGTGCATGCTGGGTGTGTTCTTGTTACCGGCACTCACCCGTCTAGGACATGAGCGTCAGGATCTTTAAAGTCCGTTATGATGGAATGTATGCGACACAGACTAGACCTCGGTTTATACTCTCATCCGAAGGAGTAGGAAAACAGGAGTAAAGTGTCTTTCCCAGGGACACAACACAATGGCCCGGCCAGGGCTCGAACCCGGGACCTTCAGATCCTCAAGCCGAAGCACTACCATTAGACCACAGTGCCTCCGTATATATATACCATATAGCTTTCTTTTGTAAGCTTTCCTGTTCCACTGCTATTTATATTTTAAATTGCTTTCATAAGCTTCTTTTTCTTTGTTTTAAATTGATGGGCCACAAAATAATTTTGCCCATGCTGTTCAGAATTATGCGCTTCGGAGATGAAGAAACTTCTTTGCTATTGAAAATGGTGGATGAGCCCAAAGATGTTTATAATTTTGTGTGGGGGGGGGGGGGGAAAGGGTTGTAGGGGGCGTGGTTACATTTCTCATAAAAACTTACATATTTATAGACGTATTATACTGCAAAGTTGGTATCTGTCCTGTCCACATCCCTCCTCCCCCCTCTCCTCCTCCTACTAATCTTGCAAAAGATAGTATTATATATTTTATATTTTATACTGCCAGTTTTTTTTTGTTTTTTTGTTTGGTTTTTTTTGGCTTTTGTGTACAGTTTGCTACTTCTGTGAAGCACATCTATTGTTATTTATTTCTTTATTATTTAATTATTTATTTCAGTGAAACTTTTATTTTTGTTCAGCTGTTGTTGTTTGGCATAAAGAATTCTTTTTTTATAATTGGTCTACTGTAAAAATAATTTACTTTTAAAAATGTTATTCTCAGTCTTCGGTACCATTGTATTATGCCAACCACTTCTTGGAAGTATACTTACATTCTTTTAATGTTGATTACTTCATTTGTTTAATTAATCAAAAGCTATATGTCCGTAATTTATTTGATTCAGCATAAACTAGAACTACTCCTAGCCAAAGCATACAGGATTTTTTCCCCAAAGATGTTTTGGTTGCCGTTGGCAGTATTACTTTTTTGGAAAATGTGCCTCTTTATTCTTTGGGACAGTTATGTTATTGTGTTAACCACAATGTTCAGTTTAACCTTTGGCTGTTATTCATGTACTTCTTACAGCAAATCCTTGGATACACACACAAATACGCACTAGCATGCATGCACGCACACACACGTACACACAAACATGCATTAGCACACATGAACTCTCACACACAAACTTGCATGCATTATCACCTACACTTACATACACACACATTCAATTCTTAAAACCTGGTCCTTATCCCTTGTAAACAAAGGATTGCTTTGTGCTAGAAAGTGTTTGTCAGGCCTGTCTGTTCTGATTGCCATTATATTGTGTTTTACTGGGTGGAAGATAATAGTTAGTTATTCCTTGCTTACAGGGTCCAGCGGACTGCAAAGAGCCGATTCAGGAGCACGGTGGAAGATAATAGCTTTTTATGTGATGCTTTGAGTTTTCATATTGGAAAGCTGAAAGTATGTGTTTTCTTGATGGTAAATGATTTAATTAATTAATGTGAAATAAGAAGTTGTGTTTTTTTAAAAGGAGATTTTACTGATTAATTCACTTTGTGTTTATTGATTTATTAATTCACTAAAAAGGACTTATTTTAAATTACAGTTTACTCATTAGTTTGTTTTGGTTTTATTTGTTCATTCACCGAATGAACTTATGGACATATTGGATTTAGGTACTATTATGACTTTTCCATGGACTTTCAGCACCCAGGCTTTTAAAAGATTTGATATATGTGCTAGCTCACGTGGAAAATGATGATGATGAGTGGAGTGCAGTAGATGGATTTTTCCTGAATATAAAAAGGTATTTTGAGTTTGGATGCCAGAATTCACATAGTGTTCACAGACTTTGTATTCGTTTTTGTGTGTGAAACTGAAACCAAGTACAAAACTGTATTGTCAGCTGTGATGACTGTAGCTTGTTGTGGTCCTGATTCGGCTCTTTGCAGTCCTCTGGACCCTATATACATTGACTATTTATCTAACTCACTAATTAACAAATCTAATTACACAGAACTGAAACAGTGGGTGAAACTGAGAGACAGTGAGTGGTTCACTGACCTGACTTTTGACAAAAAGTTTTTTTACCTTTTGATATTAAAAAAAAGAGTGGGATGAATGAGAAGAAAGAGGTCCTTCACTGGTTAGAATGAGCTGGGTGTTCTGTAGTTTGCAGCTGTCTTCCCAAGTTTTTAACTCGACAGTTAGGGAAAAGACCAGAGCTTTCAGCACTCCTCAGGTTAGGAAGCTGGTACTTGCTGAAATGTGAAGGCTACATGTATCGTTTATATACATGTATGCAGAAAGGGGTTTTTCTGTACATTTTTGCACAATGAATTTATGCTTTTTGTAATTGATGATGAACGCGAAACCTCATGAACTCTGGGTATAAAGTTGAATTTTGTCTAAGTTGGTCTGTTGTATCGTTATTTATATTAGTGCGTTAATCATGTGCTGTCCTATCCCATCCTGAAAGTCGTTGGGGCACTACAGATGATCGTTTAACCAGCGTATTCTTCATTGTAGGTCTGCTGTGAGGGTCCATGTTTCACAAGAGTATAGGAAGATGGAGATGACAAGAGGGGGCAGCAACCTTACCTTGAAATGTAAGTGATGGTCCTGTCTTTCCAAATTGGCTTCAACCTTGTCAGTCCAGCAGTTGTTTTGAGCTATCCTGGAGAGGATTTCCTGTCAGGACCCATTGTCTGACACAATTGCACCTAAATATTTGAAGCTGTGCATCGTGTTGAGGGTTTGGCCTTGTGTTGATGCCATTGGTGTTGTTGGTCATCATTTTGGTCTTCTATGCACTTACTTCCATTCCAAAAGCTCTGGAGGCGTTATCAAGCCTCTGTACCAGCTGTTCAAGGACTTAATGTTCCTCTCCAGCCAATCCATCAATGTCATCCGCAAAAAAAAAAAGTTGGAGATTGCTCTACATCCTATGCTGATTGTGCCTTCATGATCTGCAAGAGCATCTGACATGATGCACTCCAGAAAGATATTGAAGAGTGTTGTGGAGAGTAGGCATCCTTGACATACGCAGATTGTTGTTTTTTGTGAGCCAGGTCCCTGTTGTGGAGGACTGCACTAGTAGCTTTGTCATACAGGCTTTTGATGACCAATAATATTAGGGCTTATGTTGTACACTCTCATGGTTGCCCACAGAGCTGCATACCAAGCTCGGTCTTGAAGCCTACAAACACATGATATAGATGTTGTTGGAGCTGTAGGTATTTCTCGCAGATTATTCTGAGGTTGAAAATCTGCTCAGTGGTATTTCGCCCTGCCCTGAATCCTGCTTGTTATTCAGCTATGATTTGTTCAGCTTGGGGTTTCAAGCTGTTGAGTATTATTTTCAGGAAGACTTTGCTGGGATGGCTGATGAGGCTGATGGTGTGGTAGTTTTGACACTCCTGAAAGTTACCCTTTTTGGGAAGAGTGATGACAAGCAACTGGGTCTATGGTGTAGGGCACTCCCCAATCTGCCAGATTTTGTTACAGATAATGGCTAGAGCGTCAATCATCTCTTCTCCTTGTTAATCAGTTTAATAAATATTTTATAAACTTTGCTCCGTATTTTAGTTTTTAACAGTCTGAATGAAGCACTGGACAAGTTGTTGGAAAGCCTAGCACAACACATTCATGTGCCTGACTGGTGCTGACTTGTTATTCAGAAGTGCTAAATACTAACCACACAACATTGTTGACCCACAAATAATGGTACTACGTACTACTATACTATATTGATGATTGATGGTTATTACCCATGATACTACTGCCATACTTTCTTGGCTTGTAACACACAGCTTTTTTTGTTGTTGATATTTTACATCCTCTCAGACCTTTGCTGCTTCTTATCATCATGTGCAGCTTATGTACATATGTTTTACCACAAAAAAAATTCTGATTATTAGTACATACTCCTTGATCTGTACAAAGTAAGGGAGCACCTTATAATGGTCAGCTGCAGGCTTATAATTCCATGAATGAGTTTCACTTGTCAGTGTTCAACCACAATGTAGCTGTGTAAACAAGGCAAAGAGACTTAACTGCATCCAAGTCCACCAACATTGAGCGACATTTGAACAGGGAGATAACCCTCAATTATTTTTTGGTAAAAAAGTGACTTAAAGGAGAACCACTGGCGTTCATATTATGTCACGAGTTAGATCCCAACCTTAACAAGGTTTTGTGCAGACCAACAGTACTAGCGCAACGTAAATAAATAATGACCCTTTCAAATTTCCATGCCTAATGTAGCAGGCAGCTAAGTAAGCTATTGTTTGAAAATGTGAAGGGTGCAGCTTATATATACACCAGTGTGCTATAAAAGCCTGGAAAGTATTTGTTACTGTTACTAGTTTGTAATGGTCCTGTTATGGCCAGTCTTAGTGGGAAGATTTGTAAAGGTTCACGAACCTTTTATTTTATTTATTTTTTTTTTTTTTAGGTTCTCAGACCCCGAACCTAGGTTTCTGAAACTTATTTTTTGTTTTGCTCCAGAAGGTTCCGGAACTTAGGTTTTGGATCTGAGAACCTGGAGAAAAGGATTGTGAACCTCAAGGATCTTCCAATTAAGACAGGCCATTACAAGACAAAAATATCGCCATTGGTTTTAGGTAATACTGTTAAATAATAGTAAATAATATATAAGCTGCCCTCTGTCTAGTTTCCCTTGTGCGTTTGTTCCCATATTTTTTGTGCCTGTGCAATGCAGTAGATGTGTAGTCGGAGCCAGAGGTATTAACTAATACTCCACAACAGCAAAATGAAGTTTTACATTTTGAGTTTTTGCTATTTTTTATCCTACATTCATTCACATTATGCACTTTCTCTCTTTGTCAGTATTCATTGCCTCCATTTATTTCGCAATAATAATAATAATAATAATAATAATAATAATAATAATAATAATAATAAAGTTTGAAAACTTGTAGTGTCACGTATGTAAATTTATTGAGTTTAACGGCTTGTATGTCTTGGCTACCCCTTGGGGTCATGAGCAATCTTGCCACTGTAGATTGTTCAAACCTATAAAGGGAACAGTGAAAGCCACAGTGGAAAACCTGTCTTTCCTTTATAGGCAAGACGCTTCACTGCGGCAACAGTACCCCCGTTGGAGTGCCGGGGGTTTTCAGTATAAATAGTATCCCCACTTTATGGAAATTTAGTGCTTTAAATTCCCACTGTCGCTGTCTTCCTCATTTACTCTTTCCTATTCTTGCTCTGTCCTTCACTCTGCTATACTATCTTCTTCTTCGCTAGATCAATGACCTACCTTTTTTCTTGAAAACTCTTCCTGGACAAGACTCCTTGTTTGTGTATGAGGTCTGTTGGATCAGCTTGGGAGTGTTGGACGCTTTCTGCCGGGTGGTCACTAGGGCTTCCTATGAATGTACTATTTAGCACTATAGGCATTTTATATGTATGTGTTTGGTTGATGATTTATAATGATGTTTGTATTCTATTTTGTTTTTGTAACCGGGGTGTTCGCGTAGTTGAGGTCAACCCTCAGCCGTCCCCCGCGTGGGATGTCTTTATTGTAAAGTGACTGGCCGGTGGAGGGCATTCAATTTTCCCACTGGGGTTGTTTCAGCAGATCTTTTATGCGGATCGGGGGTTGTCCGGTCCTGATTTGGCTCGGAAGAGTCCGCTGGACCTAAAGCAACAATAAATCAATCAATCAATCAATCAATCATGTCTTGGCTTTTGGGAAAGTACTAAAAAGCTCACTTTGGGGAAATTATGAAAAAGCTGCAAATCTGCAATTTCATGTTGATTCTGCATTAACGATAATAAATATTGAACATTTATACCACATAGCATATACATTTATTGTTGAGTTGAACGAGTTGTATGTCTTGGCTTTCTGGAAATGGAAAAAGCCATGTAAATCAGTAATTTCATGTTAATCTGGGCAATTAAGCTAGAGCTGCCAGCCTGAAATTAGAATAGGAAAGATAATGTTTGTTCAGCTTAGTTCAACAACTTTAGTCTCCTTTTGTGTTTTTTTTTTAACATGTAACATGACCGTATTGTAATTAACTGGGGGAGGGAGGAGGAGGGGGAGGGGGTAATAGCTATTATCAGTAATTCTGGAATTATTGTTCAAGGTATACATATATTAATAAATAAGATGCACAGTTAGGAAATGAATACATTATTAAATAATATTCATATAAATTAGTATAATATTTTGTGTTAGTGGGTTGACCTTGAACTATTGGAAACTTTAGGTTGTGGCCTAGAGAATGTCTTCATTATTAAATTATTATAATTACAGTGTTTTAGTAAAGGAGTTTGTTATTGTGTGTGTGTGTGTGTTTACTGTTTTATTGCGTATTTTGTCAACCTTGTTGATGGTTGCTGATGCAAGTTGCAGTTTTTTCATTTTGTTCTGTTGCCTTATGGGCATAGTAGAGTCTATAATTCAAGTTAATAATTAATAAAAGTAAACACTTGTTGAAACCAGTAACAAATTGTTTTGCATAAATGCTTATGTGGGTGTGAAATAGAGAGAATGAGTAGAATAAGTAAACGTTAACCTACCCAAAGTGCTACTCAAGGTGCTGAGAGAATGGTGAAGGATCTCTCCTCTACAATTCCACATTACATTACATGGTTATTGCTTTAGGTCCAGCGGACTCTTCTGAGCCAAATCAGGACCAGAGAAGTGAAAGAGGACTCGCCCCTGATCCGCATAAAAGATCTGCCGAAACAACCCTAGTGATAACACTGAAGCCAATCTACCAGCCGGTCACTTTACAATAAAGACATCCCACGCAGGGGACGCTGAGGCTATACTCTAACCCCCGTTTACAAAAACAAATTAGAATAAAACATCATTATACAATATCAACAAAAATATAAAATGCCTACATTGTCAAATAATAACATCATAGGAAGCCCCAGTGACCATGTGGCAGATCAGAAAGCGTCCAATATTCCCAAGCTGATCAAACAGACCTCATACACAAATGAGGAGTATTGTCCCGGGAGAGTTTTCAAGAAAAAAAGGTAGGTGACTGGTCTAGCGAAGAAGAAGATAGTATAGTAGATTGATAGAACAGAGTAGGAATGAGAAAGGAGAAAGACAGCAACAGTGGGAATTTAAAGCACTAAATTTACAGAAAGTGAGAATACTATTTATACTGAAACCCCCGGCACCCCCACGGGGGGTACAATTCCACAATGAGATTTAGTAAGAAAGAGGTAGAGGATGAGTTTGTTTTTTGTTCTGGTTTTTTTGTCTGTACATAATACTCCGTTGGAGGTTTTACTAAAAAAAGTGAAGACCTACACAGATTAAAATGTTCACACACCACTGCTACTCATGTAGCAAACATGTTGATGATCTATCATTATTTTTTCACACACAAAAATAACAGCAACCAGGTTGATTTAAATTCTTACAATTTTTATTGTTGTCTCATATCACATCATTCACATCAACAATTGCCAATTGCCCTCACTATATACTACCACTGCCAATTCATTTTTGTTTTTAAACAAAGACTCCGACTTCAAGAAGGTTATTTCCCCTTGCCTTTCTTCTACTGTTACTGTCGGATAGTGCAGTGGTTGGAGCACTCGCTACTGTGTCGAAAGTGAAGCACCGTCCGGTGCGGTTAGCACTTGGATGGGTGACCGCTAAGGTGTGAAGCGACAAACAACAACGCCCCCAGTTGAACTGTGATTGAGTACCTACTCTCTTGAGGGTGGGGAAGGTAAAGCAGTGAGGGAGAGAGTTGGGCATCACCCTCATTACGCTGGCCCAAGATAAGTGTGATCTCCAACATCACGCTCCCCTACGGCCACAAGGCTATGGGACTACCTTTACCTTTACTACAATAGTAAGGGAAGAACAATGTTATTATAATAGTATAGTAGAGAAGTGATGGCATCAGAGGCCGTCAGCCTTTTGCCTTCTAGTTGACATTAGCATTTAGAGAGCACACTCTTTGTACTTGTGCCTATGATAGGCTTTCAGGTATCGTTTGTCTGAAGAATTTGCCTACAGCGGGGGTTAGGGAATCACCACACAAATCAGTGGATAACATTAAAAACTAGATAAGCATCTGTTCAGTCTATTCTTTAATGTATTTGTGGTATGTGCTGTAACAACCTCCTTTAATCATCAAATCAATACTGTGAAATTTGTAAAAACTGGCAAGAGTATTTTAAATCCGTTCTTAAAAAACCAAACATGACAGCAAACACCAAACATACAAAAACATCTTCACCAATTTACATCCCTCACAAATGCAACTTAATTCATGAATATGACACTGCACAAATTCTGAGCAACAAATTATGTAAAAATCCACCAGAACCAACCATAAACAGATAACACCTACCCGACAATGCATTTGTTATGAACACAGTTTAAAATAGCTTGTTCTTCCTGTTTCCATCTCAAACGGGTCATTCACACACACTGTTGAAGTCAGCAGTTTGATTAGAGAACAACACATTCTAATATGTAGAAAATAGAACAATAACTCTAGTGTTCCCAATGAAGATTTCAATGAGTTACAGTTCCTGTTTTTCTACATGATCAGCCACTGAGCCAGTGTTTGGTTTCCTACAACGCTGTAATCGATTTTTCCCACACTGAAGTCTTTGTGTGTTTACAGCGAACTGTTTCTGTAACAACACACAGTCTCTTTACTCTAATCCAATGCAATGTCCATATGTATAACGCACCGTTCCATGCCCGCAGGATATGCCAAGGGCATGGAAAAACAACTTGCTGCTACAAAAGACCCAGGAGTCTTCAGTTTGCAGTGAAATGACTTCACACGTTTCACTTCCTCTCATAGCATATTCCATCACTCCAGCTGGGTTCACGCTGAATAAGTCTGATTCATCATTCTAGATCCTGTTCTCTCTCATGATGCGCTTGCTGGCTTCCCTGCGGCGCTGGTTGAGTGGGTTCCTAGGATCAACAATGCTGAATCGGTCGTCATCATGGACGTTGGCGTCAATGACTTTGGCCTTCTTATCGTCCTCAAAGTGCAACTTATGGCTCATCCTGTTGCAAAATAAAATAACTATTGAAGTTAGTCAAATTATCCACCGTTTCGTATCATAAATAATCATTTCTTTTAAAGGTTTTACTATTATTTTGTAAAGCTTATTCCAAACTGACATAAAGGTTTGTACAGCATTTTATGGGACCTGAAATTACCATCAACAGCAGGAATGAAAAGGTTGTAGAGTAAATAGACCACCCACAAGTTAAGTGCTAGAAGCATTACAATGGGGATTATGTACAGCACAGTCACGGCGCAATGCTTCACAGTATATTTGCAAATGTGAATTTCTATGGGCTGTTGATAGACCAAGAGTCTCAGTCTGTCTCAGTCTATCGCTCATGCACACACCAACACATCCTCCAAGCACAACCTAAAATATCTTCTATAGACAACGTGACTAATAATGACCATTGCTTTCAGTTTAAAAAATAACAATAAAATAAAATAATGCACACCAAAACGGATCCATACAGGCTCTTGCCTTGACATATTATCTCCATTCTCTTTCATTCCATACCACCACCACCACCTCCACCACTATCCCTATCATAAACATGGCTATATCATTTTCTTCCTTGGGCTAACAAACCACTCACCAGACTGTTTCAACACTCACCAGGACATATCATCACATCACTCACCAGAGCATATCATACCCAACCAGGACATTTCATAACAACCAGGACATATCCCTCACCAGGCCATCTACCCACCAGAACTCGTCATCATTCACCAGGACATGGCATCACGCAACAGGACATATCATCACTCACCAGGACATATCATCAGCATCCTCCTCGTCATCATTGGCTTTCTTCTCCTCCTCTGGCTCCACGTCATAGTCGCCAGCCAAGGTGCGAGCCGCACTGAGCTTGCTTTGGAACTTTTTCAGCATGGCCAATGTGGCGGCCTCTCGATCCTCCCCTTTGCCAATCTGCTTCTTGCGAGTCTTGTACTTCTGCCGCTCTTTCTTCACGATGGACAACAGGTCGTTGTCTGCCCAATCACAACAGTTTATATACCAAACATTAAATCAATATTATTCTACAATTAGTATTATACAACCAGTCAACGCTCTGTTAGTTAGTTAGTTAGTTAGTTAGTTAGTTATTCATTGTTTATAGGGTCCAGCGGACTGCAAAGAGCCGAATCAGGACCACAACTTGGTTGAAAGAGGACTCATCCCTGATCCGCATTAAAAAATCTGCTGAAACAACCCTAGTGGTAACACTGAATGCACTCTTCACTTTACAACAAAGGCATCCCATGCAAGGGCGCTGAGGCTATACTCTAATTTATCGAACCCCCGTTTACAAAAACAAAATAGAATGTAAACATCATTATAAAATATCAACAAAACACATACATATAAAATACATACGTTGCTAAAAAAATAATATCATAGAACGCCATCGGGCAGAAAGCGTCCAAAATCCCCAAGCTAACCAAACAGATCTCAAACACAAATGAGGAGTTTTAGAAGAGTTTTCAAGAAAAAAGGTAGGTGACTGGTCTAGCGAAGAAGAGGACAGTATAGTAGATTTATAAAACAGAGTAGGAATTAGAAAGAACAAAGGAGAAAGACAGCGACAGTGGGAATTTAAAGCAATACATTTCCAGAAAGTGGGGATGCTATTTATACAGAAACCCCCGGCACCCTCGGCACTGCCAGCACCCATAGCTCTGCAAGTTTTCATGGTATCATTGTACCACAGTACAATACAATACAACCAACCAACCACCTTACCAACCAACCACCTTCAACCCCCGTTGGGGTGCCGGGGGTTTCAGTATAAATAGTATCCCCACTTTCTAAAAATTTAGTGCTTTAAATTCCCACTGTCGCTGTCTTTCTCATTTGCTCTTTCTCATTCCTGCTCTTTTCTATCAATCTGCTATACTATCTTCTTCTTCGCTAGACCAGTCTCCAACCTTTTTTCTTGAAAACTCTTCCGGGACAAGACTCCTTATTTGTGTATGAGGTCTGTTGGATCAGCTTGGGAATATTGGACGCTTTCTGCCAGGTGGTCACTAGGGCTTCCTATGATGTTATTATTTAGCAATGTAGGCATTTTATATGTATGTGTTTTGTTGATAATTTATAATGATATTTGTATTCTATTTTGTTTTTGTAAACGGGAGTTCGATAAGTTGGGGTGAAGCCTCAGCCGTCCCCTGCGTGGGATGTCTTTACTGTAAAGTGACTGGCTGGTGGAGAGCTTTCGGTTTTACCACTAGGGTTGTTTCAGCAGATCTTTTATGCGGATCGGGGGTTGTCTGGTCCTGATTTGGATCGGAAGAGTCCGCTGGACCTAAAGCAATAATAAGGTAATGTAACCACCTTCACAAGGTGTCCATGACATGCAACATCAGCAAAGCTGACTCAGTAAATAAATGGAAATTTAAAAGGCGGCAAATTTAATTCACCTGTTATATTTTTATACTGTGAACATCATCCTGGTAGTCATCAATGATTTTCACTACAACTTATTTCATTTTACTCATCATCATGATCATGATGTTCATCATCATCCTCATCATCATCACATAATCATCATCATTTATTTGTTTATTTAATCGTTCTTGTGCAGCACCGTTAAAGCTCAAGGAACTGGTCCATACACAGGGTAGAGAACAACTGAATCAAGAAATCTCTAAAATCCGGCCGGGGCCCAGGGGCCGCGTTAGGCCCCGGTGGGGTCCAGGGGCCAAGCCTCGGGAGGGGGTCCATGGGGGCACAGCCCCCTGGAAGAAAATGAATTTATGCAATTTGAAAGTAATTTAGGGCCTCTTTTGAAAGCAAAAAAGCACAAAGTAAACATGAATAGAAACAACAACAAAAAAAAGAATGTTTTATGCACATGCCTTTCAAAAAAGACAAAAAATAAAAATCTCGGAACTCAATATTTTTTTCGCGGAAATGCAAATGCCTTCCACGGAAATCCGCGGATCCGAGGAAAATTCTCCACCCTAATACAGTATCTAACTCCAAGTTGCCTGAGCCGCAAGTTTGCAGCCTTTGGGCACACCATCATTTTTTTACCCATCAACACCATCCATCATCACCACCAATCCTCATCATTATTAATTTTGTTCTTTCTTTATTTCATTTATTATTATTGATTCACGCGCTTTTGTTAGAACATCGTAAGGGAACAGGGAAGAAAGACGAGCATCATAGAGCCCTATGACGTTATTCATTTGAAGGTTTCTTCCATCTCTCTGTCTTTCTTTCCTCCATGGTCTTTTACCTTCTGCTCCCTCTGCTTCTTTCTTCTCCTCTGTCTCCTCTGGGGCCTTGACCTGGGTCATGGCCTTCTCGCTTTCCACCCTTTTCTTGGCATCCTTCATGTCTCTCTGTAGTTTGCGCTGTTCCTTCTTCAGCTCTTCCCTGAAAGCAATAAAGAACAACAATGAGATACAAATGGATACCTAAACTACAGATACTGCTAATGTAGTAGACAAATCATGAACAAACAAATGGCGAACTAAAGATACTGCTAATGTAGTAGACAAAGATAGATAGATAGATATTCAGTGAGTTATAGGGTCCAGCGGACTGCCAAGAGCTGAATCAGGACCACACAAAATTAAGTAAAATCAGCCTAAACTGTTAACATTTAAATATGATAAAAAATGTTTTTAAAAAAATCAATCTAACTACTAAAATCCAACCAAGATTACAAAACAAGGTGATATGATTTAAATGCGATAAAACAAATAAACATCATGTAAAACTTGAAACAGGTGTTGATTATTGTATACTTTAAAAATCTCAATAAAAGGTTATCAACCAAAATATCTTTCTCTTTCATCAACAAGATCAGAACATTCAGATGTAAAATGGCGAACGGAAAAGGATTTGTCACATGCAAGCAACATGGTGGTTCTTCTCCTTTTAAAAGGAAACTATGGGTGACATAAGTATTCCCAATATGAAGGCGAATCAAAAAAGTTTCTTCTTTGCGGGTGGATGCAAAGTTAGGCAAAGAAGCAGACAAATCCAGACCAAGCAAATGGATAACTAAACTAAAGATACTGCTAAGGTAGTAGACAAATCAAGACAAAAAAACAAATGTATAACTAAAGATACTAATGATGTAGTAGACAAATCAAGACTAAACAAATGGAGAACTAAAAATACTGCTAATGCAGTAGACAAATTGAGACAAAACAAATGGGGAACTAAAGATACTGCTAATGTAGTGGACAAATTAAGACAAAACAAATGGAGAACTAAAGATACTGCTAATGTAGTAGACAAATTGAGACAAAACAAATGGATAACTAAACTAAAGATACTGCTATATCTAGTAGACAAGACCAAACAAATGAATAAGTAAAGATACTGCTAATATAGTAGACAAGACAAGACAAGATCAAACAATACAATGCAAATTTCTTTTTTTTTCTTTTTTAAAAGCTAGGTTCTTCATCAGGCAGACTCAGTTTGAAGGATGACATTTTTGCTCATCTTCTTCTGTAGGATTTTGGAGATGCTCCATGCCATTCTAAGAAAACTTTGCTTGCAATTGGTATGATCTCTTTTACCCACATGCTGGTTGAAAAATGAAAACCGCTTACAATTTGTTAAATACTACAAAGTATTGCATTTGCATTAAACAAAATGTAGGGTAATCTTTACAGTGGCAAGAGTCCATCTCACAGCTCATAATGGCCCATGGCTCGGTAACCTTGACCTAGTTGTGTTTACCCTCCACACTGAGCTTTTATGCCAGCCCCAATGTAAGGTGTTTACCTTAAAAACTATCCTATACTATCCTATCCCATAACTCGGGGGTCTTTGGGGCACCGCAGATGATAGTTTAACCAGCCTATTCCATCTATCTCTGTCCTCAGCAACCCTGATGGCTTCGCTCAGTGTCAAGCCAGTCCATTCTCCAATGTTGTCCTCTCACCTCTTTTTCGGTCTCCCTCTTCTTCTATCTCCTTGCACTGTACCTCAAAAACTACTTTTGTAGAACAAAAAGGACCAAAAGAAAAAAAGAAAAAAAAGAAAGAAAAATATAGAAAGAAAGATGCACACAAAGAAAACTTTACGTCAAATACCACATCTCTAAAACAAAATTGAAGTGGTTTTTTTTTTAAATTAAAACTACAAAATAAAGATAGAAGAAAGAAAACTTACATTCGATTCTGTTTATCCTCCTGCATAAAGGCTAACAAGGAGATGGGTTCCTTGCTCTGTACAGAAGGCTCTTCTTTCTCTTTCTTCACCTTCGGCCTTACCTCGCCTTCTTTGCTCTCTTTATTTTCCTCAGGCTGCAAAAAATATATTTTAAGTTAACTTCAATTAAAAACAGTACCTGTGCCATCAGTATCATTAAAATCTCCGTAAAAATATAGGGCACATAAAATAAATATACTCAGATTGGATGAAAAAGGTCTCTCCTCCCACATCGCTGGTCACCCAAGACTGTACTGAGGTGTCAGACAATGCACTATGGCAGCAAGCAGCTTGAGTTAGATCCTGTATCGGCCAAATGCCTTGAACAGCTCTTGAGCTGGAAAAGCGCTTCATAAAAGCTATACAACAAATACAAAAACATTTAAAGTTTGCCCATATAAAGGCAGCATCAGAGGTGGTACAATGGATAAGGCCTGTCTTTTTTTATCCTCATCCTTCCGAACCAACTAAAAGTGTTCAACCGTGTTTAGGAAAAAGAAATCCAGAAAATGAAAGACAGAAAAAAACATGGAGACGGCCTTACTTTCTTTCTGTCTTTCCCTTCCTCCTTTGGCTCCTCTCCCTTCTTCTTCTTCCTGGGGTCTTTCTCCTTGCTGTCCGACTTCCTCTTCCTCCTCTCTTCCTCCTCTTCCCTGTCCCTGCTTCGCTTCCTCCGCTCGTCCCGGTGATAGTCGTCCCGGCCGCGGTCGTTGCTCCGGCCCCTGCTGCTGTGATGCGCTTGGGACGAGGAAGTGTCCGCCTCGTGTTTCTTCTTCCTGTCTTCTTCTTTCCCATCGTCTCTGCTCTTTCTGCCCTCCTCTTCTTTATCCAAGCGTCTTCTCTTACTAGCCTCACCACCTTCATCACCCCCCTCCCCCGGGCTCTTCTTCTTCTCTGCGCTGTCTGGTCCGTCCCCGCGCTTCTTCTTTCTCTCGTCCTCTTTGGAGTCCCCTCTCTTCTTTTTGGGGTCTTCGGGCGACTCGGAGGGCTTCTTGCTGCTGTCTTGAGGAGAGCCCTTCGGGGTGACGGTGCCAGCTTCCGCAGCCATGGGCGAAGGCTCCAACTTTTTGGATTTGTCTTCCGGAGAGCTTTCCATTTTCTTCTTGCGTTTTTCATCCTCCGCTTGCTCCTTGTCTACTGCTGGCACAGAGCTGAGGCGCGGGTCGTCCGTGAGGTCGTGGCTGCTTTTGCTTTTGCCACGAAACGACTGCACACAGTTTGCAAATATACGGTTCAGAAAGCCCAAATTCAGACACAACAACTTTTTTAAATTTTAATGATTTCAAGCAAATACTTACAGAAAAATAAATTTTACAAATAACTGAAAATTTGTTCAAAACCAAAACGTAATGCTACATTAAAAAAAAAAAAATTCTAAAAGTCAAACAATGCCTTTAATCAGCCTTTCCACCTCATAACCTGGGAATGGTACTACGAGCATAGAACCAGGCATGCAACATTAAGTCATACGCATCACCATAACAGCTGCCCTTTGACAATTTCCCAACAGTAACAAAAGCAATTTTGCCAAATTGCAAGTAAGTGTACTTATCAGCAGTAATTGACTGACAATTGTACGCTGTCACAGCAAAAGCAATTTTATTGTATTTATTTATTTAACATCTATTCACATCTGTGATATTAATGAAACATTTTAACGATTATTAAAGACTATCTACCTGAAAGCTTCCACTCTCTAAGTTTAAAAAAATGTGCCGCATCAAAATCACACTTGAAACACAGAGTCCAAATTGTTCGCTAGTATCAAGAGCATTTATTTATTTATTTAATCATTCTTATATAGTGCTTTTCCCGTTCAAGAGTTGCTCAAGGCATTGGTCAATACAGGAACTAACTGAAGTCCCTGAGGCATCCCCTCATACTGCCAAGACCAGAGTTTTAACAAATCTAACCTCAGTGGCTCTGTCTGTCTGTTCCTCATCATCCTCTGCTTCATCGCCAAATGACAACAAGCTGAAGTTTCTAAAAGTGAAGAGAAAAAACAACAACTCGTCAACAACAGCATTTATAAAACTAGAAGAAGTAAAGCCCAAATAGCTCACAAACTCACAAGGAGCAAAGCTCATATGACCCACAAGCTCCTTATACTATTCCATATGCCAAATTTAAGTGGTAGAGTCTAACTGCTGATCTCTGGTTTCATTTTGCAAGTGACAAAAGCAGCCCATAATGGCCTGTCGGCTGGTCCAATGTATTCTCATGCCTTATGCCAGCTGAGCTTGCTCACGCATTGTTAGGTGACAGGCCATAAAACCCAGGCTGCTCTTATCATTGTGAAATGAAACCAGAGATATGCTATTACCTTCTACCACTTTAAGGACCACAACACATTTTGTTTCATTCAAATGCAGCATTGTTTACAAAAGGTATCAGCAACGTTTAATAGGGAGTTACTTTTCCACCACCTTGTATATATAAAATATATATGCATCAACAAGTGCTACACTAGGATAAATCGATCTGTTTACATGAAGTTCAACAACCAATACTTACTTGGTGGCTTTCGATTTGCTCTTAATCTTTTTCTCATCATCTTTGTCCTTTTTCAGGCGCTTGATCTGGCGCGGAACGATGTCTTCAAATGGATTGCTCAAGACCTAAAACCATCAACCATAAGCAATCAACAATTGAATTTCCAAGGTAATGATGACGATGATGACAGATGATAATGATGATGATGATAAAGGTGATGATGATAATGATGATGATGATGATGATGATGCAGTATTGTTTTATTCCATCTCCCCATCAGCAAACAATGCTCAATGCCCATACAGAAGTAAAATTATTCCACAAATTACAGGAAATCAACAAAATATACAAATTAATGTCTATCTTAGTATAAGTACTTGACATTCAGCCTCACCAAACTGACTAACTGTTTTAAGGCGTCTTTCTGACAGTTGTGTCGGAGGCTATGACCACTCCTTAAACAAGTTTACCAACTTCTGGCAGATTCATATATAGCAGCACTCAAGTCTACCAAACTCATTCAATAACACTGTAAGTTGAATTTTTATGAAATCTAAAATGCAACAACAAAAACAACAACAAAACTAAAAAAAAATTGTTTGGTAAATGATGACTTGTTGTACATACCTCTGTGGAAATTATCTTGTGCGGTTCCAGGGGATGTTCGGTTCCTGGTTCCACCTCCACCTCCTGCAGCTTCAGCATGTTGTACAAAGTGTCGCCAGCCACCTGTGGCAAGGAATTCAACGCAAAATCAGCACAAACACATGGAAACAATAACATTTCTTGAGGTTTTCAGACAGTTCAAAATGCATCTCAACTGGTAGTGGTAGGCACAGAAACTAAACAAAGAGCACAGACATAAAAATGTAAGGTACACAACGCCACCACACACTATGCAACATGGGGATCACCAATCTCGTCTCTGCCGAGCGTCACACACCTTCTTTCACACTCTCATTCACTGCAAATATAATAAATCATACTTACAACGCTTCCGAATCCCAAACATACCTGTCTACTGTCTTTGTCAACAGTCAGTGTCCACGGTCCAGTCACTGTCTTCGTGGTCTCGGGGAGAAGTAAACCAACAGACACACACACACAAACGTCACACAGCACGTCACATCACAGACAAGACGTCACTTCCTAAACACAGCGCGTGCTCTCATTCTGATTCACCCTTACAGAAAGAACATGGAAAGCACACAAACTAAACCCAACCAAGGATAGAATATGCACTGATGAGTTACATCTGTTTTAATACAAAAGCTGAGCAAAGTGAAAGTCACACACACACACAAAAACAACAACTGCATAACAGGCACACAAATGTACAACTAACAAAGATAAAATGTAAACAGATTAGAAACATTTGTTTACTATAAGGAATTCTTTGTAACAACTTGTTCTCCATTGTTGTGTTCAATGATTATGGTACTGGATCTGTTTGTGTTTTAAACTTTTAAGACAAGAGACAAGATATAACTTAAAAGAATATTTACTCGCCAAGTAAAATGCTACAATGGTTTCCGTGTGGCATAGTAACAATAAAATTAGATTCTACTATCTATACTTCAAGTAAGATATGGAGCCATACATATTGCAATATTGTGCAAATATACATACACTCTTATAATATAAGTGTGGATGCAAATTTCTTCTTCTTCTTGGGCTGAACTGCGACGATCACTAAATGTAAATCAGTATATATTAATGATTCATTTGCTCCTGTACATTGCTACTAGGGTGTTAATTGTATTTCCCATGGTGGCATGTGATGGTGTCAGAAAACAAAATTCCTATTAAATACCAGACTGGGACTTGTGGACAGTAGATGCAATTTCCCATTAGTATGCCTATTAAGAGGAAGGTTAGGTACTATACAATACTAGAACAATCCTTACCCTTATAAATTATATAACACTAACGCTGTCATTTTGTATAGTTACATCATGTTATGTGACATAAAAGGACAAAGTTCCAAAGTTCCAATTCCTGAAAGATTACAAGCCACACCTTGCCAAAGATGGTATGCTTATTCATGAGTTCAGGGGTGGCAGCCATGGTGAAGAAAAACTGACTGCCGTTGTCGTGTGGTCCAGCATTTGCCATGGCAAGCAAGCCCCGACGAACAAAACGCAGGCGTGTGTGAAATTCATCCTAAAACAAGAAATAAATAAATACATGAAAAAGAATGAAAATACATTAAAAAAATTGACATGTGCTATAAAAATTACAAATAGCATAATTGTATAGAAAATTAAATTACCTTCCAAACATGTATTTGTTTTATTATTAGCAGTTATTTCTTATGGTGTTAACGCCAGGATTTTTTCTAAATTATTACGATCGCAAGGCAGATTTGCCTGGCCTGGGAAATGCCTGTAATCCCTTGGCAGTGAAAGAGTTAAAAGACCAGAAAAGTTCATGACCTACGTTATAAACACTTTTATAACTCCAAGATTACCTTGAATGGAGCACCATATATGGATTCACCACCTTCACCGGTGCCTGTGGGATCACCACCTTGCACCACAAAGTCCTTGGCGACTCTGTGAAATTCTGTACCATCATAATAACCTTCCATGCACAGCTGCACAAAGTTGCGACATGCTTTGGGTGCCTCCTTCGACCACAATTCAACATCTATATCTCCTACAGAAGTTTTGAGAAGAACCTGAATAAACATAATACATAACAATTTTATTAACATAAATCATAATAATTCAAATATGAAGGTAAAAGTATAAACAAAATATAAAATGCAACAGAGCATCGACCTGTGATTCAGATAGATTAAATAATTTAAAAACGTAAACTAGCCATATTAAATATCCATAAATATTATTATTACTTTAAATAGTTTATTACTTTTAGTACAAATCAATATTACTACTACAAGTACATCTTGTAAATTGACACTCGTCACTGTACAAAATAGCATCCAGAAATAATATGTGCCCGGTCGAATCACAGTCACACGAACATTTACAACATAAACCTTTACCTTCCCAATCGTTTGAGGTTCTTGAATGTAAATGTTACTCATTTTTAACTGCCGATTGTCTTATCGTGCAAAAAATGTGTTGCCTGTTCTTAAGCGAACATTGCCGTACATCGAAGTCTAGTAACTTAGAGAGTCAAACCATCATCTTTATCTCCCTTAGAAGAATTGTTCGTTTAGAAAACAAATTTGCTAGGCTTAGAGCTTCAGTTTCCGGTTTTTCTTTTAGAGAAGGAAAGAGAATTATGTTGTAATGTGTTTGTAGTTTACTAGCAATAACAGACGACGCAAGGAAAATGTCGAGCAGTACAAACAATTCAATTGTATATTTCTATGATCCGGATGTCGGCAATTTTCACTACGGTAATTTATTTTTGTTATATATTTTGTTTGATTTATCTTTTGTCTGCAACACTGAACAACACTTAGAGAGAGAGAGAGAGAGAGAGAGAGAGAGAGAGAGAGAGAGAGAGAGAGAGAGAGAGAGAGAGAGAGAGCGTGTAATATAGCAAGTATAGTATAGTAAGTATAGTATAGCAAGTATAGTATTCAGTATAGTATAGGCTATAGTAGTATGGTATAATAATAGTAGAGATGGCGTTGTAGGCTATCAGCTTTTTGCCCTCTATATACGTGCATTTAACGTTATAAGAGTACGTGTGGAGTGGTTTACTAGTAACCGAAAGGTTTCTGGTTTGAATCCCGGATTGGCCAATGTGTGACCATATTTTTTCCCCTTACCATCAACTGGTTCACTGGTGCCAGAATAATGAGACCAGTAGTTGCCTCCGGTGTCATGTAACTATAATCTACAATTGACATTTCTTGTCACACTGCAGGCTTATACTATGTTATAGTCCCCTATAAGCTATGTGTCCGGAGACTTTAATCTATACAACGAAACATAACTGAAGGCTTTCAGGCATCAGTTATCTGATAAATTTAGTCTGTACCAGTTATTAAATATTGAGTTGTTACGGTTATCATGGTTATGTACTGCATAATACAGTGTGCAAACAAAAGATCATAGGCTCTTAAAAAATATTTTATAAACATTCTTCAGATATTCCTTAGTATTATACAACTGAATTTAAAGTGAGTCCTGGACCTTTATCAGAATGAGAAAATACTTTTAAAATGTTTCACGCTGAGAAATAACTATCTGCTCTGTTGAGATCAGTACTGGATTACTTCCCTTTCAACACTGCACACTGTGTTTTGTAACGCATCTTCAGCCCCGAGTTGTCAAAAAAAAAAAGTGGCACAAAACGTTTGTGATTGCTCACTAACTATTTTTGCTTCTGGGCAACCTTTTGCCATAAGCGAGCGCTTTTAAAATGGTGCAGCACGTGTTGACTACACAACAGCCAGTCAAAGTGAAGTTGGCTGAAAGTGAAAGTGAAAGTTACTGTCAATCACACTGACAACACAACAATATTATCAAATATTTATACTAATTCATACCAATTGCACATAAACATAATTACTTCGTCAAAAAACAAGTACACAAATCTTACCAGACTGTAAATGACAAAACGTCATCCCTTGCTATTTCACAGTTAAACACATCACCATTCGCAAATCGAAAGCCCACCACTCTGGCCGCCATCTTTTTCTCTCGCAAACAACCTTTCAAGACAGCTATGGAGCGCTACAGACCGCTACAGAGTGCTCTCCACATGCATAAGGTTGCTCATACCTTCTGCCCAAATAGTTACGTAGCGTTACATAGCGTTACATAGCGCTTTGCCTTGGCAACTTGAGGCTGGTTTGGAGATTAAAAATGGGCTTACACTGCATCATGGCGTCTGAATGATATGCTTGTGTGAATGCTGCACTAAAACATGTGCTCCCAAACATAGCCAACCTGACAAACAATCCAAACACACCAAACCATTAAAACATCTACTTTTTTACATTTCTAATTTTTTTTTTAATGTCTGCCAAACATTTAAACAGATTGTCTGCTACATATTTTCATCACTACACAAATGTTATATGAAATAGTTCCGAATTACACTGCATTCCCATTGACATTGTTTGTGACATATAATAGCTAGTGTAAATAAAATACAATTTTTTTTTAATTGCCAGACCACCTTACATTTTTATGTTGTTAAATTAAATTTTGGTTAAAATGTTGCTGTGTTTTTGTGATTGTACAGGCCAAGGACATCCTATGAAGCCCCAGAGAATTGCTTTGACCCACAGTTTGGTTATGCACTATGATCTTCATAAAAAGATGAAGGTAAGCCCCTCAGGTGTAAGGAAATGAGAAAGGAGCCTCAAGTGTCAGGCTGATGCAGCAAGCTTGCTGAAAGTAGTCCACTCGCCTGGTTACCACATGCAAGTAAAAAAATGTGCTTGGTTGAACTAAAACTTGCAGCTTACTTGCACAACGGGCGACCCTTTTTATGATTCTCTCTTCCCTTAGCCTTCCTGTTTCATTGCAGAGCTTTAAAAAATAAATTTCCGTTTTCACTGAATCATGCACTGCCTCTCATCATGTGCAGACTTATTTCAGTTTCATTTGTGCGTTATTGGCTAGTTTCATATTACTAGTACTACTACTGAACATTCTGGCAAACTATTGACTTTGGCTGGGTGGACTAATAAATACAGCAAGCCAATTGAACATTGTGACTTTCAGAACCTCTGCTTATTGAAGTTATTCCTTGTACAGATTGTAGTTTGTGTATGAAATAAAACAAAACAAAACAACAACTAATGTTGTTAGATTTTTGTCCTCACCCAGGTATTCAGACCGTACCGAGCGACATTTCATGACATGTGCCGCTTCCACTCTGACGACTACATTGACTTCTTGAGGAGGGTCACACCTATTAACATCGGCACTTACACAAAGTCACTGTCACATTACAATGTGGGGGAGGATTGGTGAGTGACATTTTTTTTAGCTGCAATTATTTGTGTCTGTAAGTATCAGGAAATCATGCTCATTGGCACATTTAGCATGTTATAAACTTACGTACATGGTGCTTGAAAAGTAACTCCCTAGTGAAAATTGCTGATACATTTTGTAAATAGTATTTTCATGAAACAAAATGTACTGTAATCCTTACAGTGGTAGAATTTAATTTCTAATATAATTGCATATCACATATACGGTGATGGGTGACACCCATAATGGCCTTTTGCCTTATTTTATATGTCAGCTGGGCTTACTCATGTAGTGTCAGGCGATGTGCCATTACAGGCTGCTCATCTTTGTAAGGCAGAATCAATGATCTGCAGTAAAATTCTACCACTGTAAGGATCACAATATATCTTGTTTCATGCAAATGCAGTTCTATTTTTTAGCTTCGGCGTATTGCGTCCTTGAGGCAGTTTCTTTCGAGGGATGCATGCACACAGTTGGTCAGCGCTTTTGTGACATCCAGACTTGATTATTGTAATTCAGTTCTAGCTGGTCTTCCCATTGATGAAGTTAGCCGACTGCAGCGTGTACAGAACTGTGCTGTTCGGCTTGTGCTTCAAAAACGGAAACGTGATCATGTCACGCCTCTCTTAATGCAGCTCCACTGGCTCCCTGTCAATTTCCGCATTGAATACAAAATTGCTGTCCTAGCTTTCCGTCACTTCGACCAGTCATTCCACCATATCTGTCTGAGGTACTCACTACCTACACTACAACCCGTTCTTTGCGCTCATCAGACAAAAAACTGTTGAAAACGCCCAAGCGTCTGCTTAAGACAGTTGGCGACCGGTCTTTTAGTTTTCAAGCACCCAAGGTTTAGAATGCGCTGCCTGCCGGTTTAAGACATTGTACAGACCTTGTTTCCTTTAAGAGCTGCTTAAAAACGCACTTGTTCCGCAAGGCGTTTTCTGTGTAATAGTATGAACAGTAATAATACTTTCTCAATGATGCTGTACATGATGTAGTGCAAATGTTGTGATGATGCGTACGAATGATGTGTGTAAGCGCATTGAGTTGTTATTCTAATGAAAAATGCGTTGTATAAATGCAATTCATTATTATTATTATTATTATTATTATTTACAAACGTTACAAGCAGTTTTAATGGGGAATTACTTTTCCACCATCTGGCAGTGACCCATTCCATTGACTGTGGATACATACAATGTACATTTTAATGAACAGGGAACACACATTTCTTATATACTGGCCTACACTGCTACAGGGACATAAAACTGAGAGAGATAGCGTGTAGTCACTTGGGATTGCGCTCTGTCGTCTGGACGTCAGAGTATGCATCCAAAGGCTGCAAGTGGGTGTCTCGGGCGGCTTGTGTTAAAAATAGATTCTGTATCAACCTGCGCCTTGAGCAGCTCTTGAGCTGGAAAAGCGCTATATAAATAATAATTAATATTAAATAATAATAATAATATAGTATCAGTTCACAAGCCTGACCACCTATTATTATTAATATCATTATTATGATTATGGAGTACGCTGGTTAAACAATCATCTGTGGTGCCCCAACAAATTCTGAGTTACAGGATAGGATTATTATTATCATTATTATTATTATTATTATTATTGTGTTAAAAACAATATCATAAACAGTTATTAGTAAACAAGTTTTTTAAAAAATTATTATAAGAAACAGAAACTATTGTATCAAAGTGTTTTGCTTTTGTTATTCATGAATGTGTGCTCAGAACTAACATTTTTTCTTTTGTCTCCTTTCAACAGTCCAGTGTTTGATGGCATGTTTGACTTCTGCTCTCTGTACACTGGAGCATCTTTAGAGGGGGCGGTCAAACTTAATAATCAGGTACATTTTTGACTCCCATTTGTGCAGCAATGTTGTGGTTTAAATTTATATTCCCCAAGGAGCAGGGAGTCATCTGGGCTTCGCTTTGCCCTTCTGGTTCATTATATTATTTCTTTTGGGTGTGAAGTAAGGCATGCTGGGAATAGCAAAGTTTTTTTGTTTGTTTTTGTGTGTACGCTCCTTAAGCTTCAATTTTCTGCTTTATTGAGAGTTACTGGTCTCCGGAAATTAACACTCTATTTATTATTGTTTCAGCACTGTGACATTGCTGTCAACTGGTCAGGGGGTCTACACCATGCTAAAAAGTTTGAGGTAGGTCTCTGAATTACGTATGTGCATTACATTCAGAGCTGCCAAGTGCTACGCTTTGGGCGTAGTTTGCAACGCTAGAGTTGACTTGGCTACGCTGTTACGCCCGGTCTCGATTTGCTACGCCCGGTCAAATTTTGTCTAGTGTACCACTTTTTGACAAGAAAGTGGCTGTGTAAAACTCGCACAGCAACAGCAAGTCGCCGTGTGACCGTTTTGTATCTGCCGCACGCACGCACACTGCGTCTGTGTTAGCCAATCGGAAAGCGCAGTACAAAATTACCGGAAACGCTTAACCGCCATCTTAGTTTTTCATGGTTTTAGACCGTGTCAGAGTGCAGATTTTTACCATTTTCATTTCAACATGTCGAAGCGACCTGCTGGATGGAGCGAGTACAACGAATGAACCGCCCAAGTCCAAAATGCGTCATGCTTGTCAGAAATACCGAACGAAATACAGTGAAACACACCGTGCATCACTTCTTCAAAAGTCAGTGCCCAGCACGTGTTTTGTAGCATTTGCTACATAGACATTAAAATAAGCCATGGTGGAATGCATGCTGTAGAAAACAGTGAGAGGGTTTTCAGCATTGCCAGGAGAAACAAGACACTCTTCCGGTCATCCCTAGGCCAAAGCACAACTGAGGCTCTCCTGATGCTCAAGAGCAAAGGGGTCCCCTGTTATGATACTCAATTGGACAGTGCTATCTTGCGGAAGTGCAAGAAGGCAGCAATGTCTGACTGAATGACTTGTGTGCATCCAAACACTATTTTGCCAGTTGGGTGGTTGGTGTGTCACTGTGTGTGTTATTGTATTAAAGTGCAAAAGTAAATAAGCGGATGACCTTGTTCAGGGTTACCATTTTGTTGAAATGCTACTCCCAAACGCCATTTTGCTACTCCCAAGTTGCCTTTTTGTTACTCCCGACCAACAATAGCAGTTGGCAGCTCTGTACATTGATAGGTAAAGCAATATCACAGACCCGTTTAAATTTATTTTTGCCCGTAAATCATAAATAGTTTTTTTTGTGTAATTTTTTGGTCTGATTCTTCAGGCAGAGTTTTTGAAACTACACTAGTCAGTAACCGGTGTATCACGGTGTATAAGCCTTGTTTAGCGACACCATGAAAATCGAATTGTGATTGGTTGCCATTTTTTTCTTGGGCCAATAAGAATTTAATTAACATTACAATCACATGAGGATTGAATAAGATGGCAGACGTCGATGTGTCTCATCTCGAATTTCACAGCCAAGTTGAAGTAAATGTGCGAAGTATAACTTGAGATTTCAGAGAAATGTGAAGCAAAAGAATTTCATGAAGCGTAGAAATGTGTTTTGTGTTACAACAGAAAACTTTCTTTATATTTTATCATGATTGTTTTGAATCATTAACGTTCATTGTTGGTGGAATTTTTTTTTCTTTCAGGCCTCAGGATTCTGCTATGTAAACGACATTGTCATTGCTATATTGGAATTATTGAAGTAAGTTTGCATTATTTTGTGTCTTAATGTGATTGTATGTGTGTGTGTGGGGGGGGGGGGAGGGAGGGGTCTGTATGTGAATGCAGAGGTGTGTGTGTGTATGGTGTAGGTGTATGTGAATGCAAATGTGTTTGTAGGTAGGTCAAGGTGTGTGTGTGTTCATATGTGCTTTGTTGCATGTGTAAATAAATAAAATATTTTTCTATAATTATTACGTTGGATGGACAATTGTTGGATGAATGATTGAAAGAGAAATGTGCAATTCCAATCATTGACAAGAAAATTATTTCACATGTGTCATGTTGTGTTTGCATTGGGTTATGATTTCAGTAACATTTTTTTCTTAATACTGTTTCCTTTCTGTTATTGTGGACACTGAGATCCATGTAGAACTGCTTTCTGCTTACCACAGGTATCACCCGCGTGTTCTGTATATTGACATCGACATTCACCATGGTGATGGTGTGCAAGAAGCATTCTATCTCACTGATCGTGTCATGACAGTCTCATTCCACAAATATGGCAACTTCTTCTTTCCGGGAACAGGTCAGTAATACTTTGTTTTCTTTCATTATAATTTTTTAAACCATGTTTTTTGTACAATTGTATGTAAGAACACACCTTTTTGACCATGGGTGCATATTTTTCTGATGGCTCATGCAGTTTTCCTTGTAATGCTTAAGGACAAATAAAGGTCCGTATTCTGTTTGTCAGGTTTTAGTGAGGAGGATACAAAATTGTCCTGCATGATGGAGGTGCAAAACTGACAGTGGTAGCGAAACCCTTGAAAGTTGAAGTTGTGAATCATAATTTCAATTTGTAGCAGGAGAGCGTTTTTACTGGCAATAATAATGCTGCTCAAGTGGTTTTAAAATGGTTTTACAGCAAGAGCTTTGATGATTTGAGTTTGAGTATTAGATTTTGTTGTTAATCGCTGATAGAAGACCTGTTGCTGCAATATAGCATTTGAAAAGGCATAACCAATCTGAAGGCCGTGGATCTATGTTTGCTCTTTACTTTTAAATGGGAACCTTTCAAAATAATATAGGGGATCTTTGAATGAACGTAGAAAGTTCTTCCTGGACCCAATCTTATCCATAGCACAATGTGCTCATTGTAGGCGGTTTTAGGCACAGAAATAAACTAGTTGATTTGGGTCCTGAAGTGAAAGAAGATCACACAGTGTTTTTGATTCAGTTTCTATTCAAAAATTTATTTTAATGAATGTTAGGTATTTGTAATTTTAGACTATATACTCTTTCTCACACGTAAACTTATGCAACAACCATAAAAGTAAATCTTAACAATTTAAAGCTGAATTATAATTTTTAAAAAGGTAACATTACTACAACTGCGGACATGGATATTATACGGGCAATATCTATCATTGCTAAGTGTTGTAATGAATTGAGATTTGTTTGTGTTTTCCATTCTCAGGTGACATGTATGAGATTGGAGCAGACAGTGGTCGCAACTACTCTGTCAATGTTCCCCTGAAAGAAGGCATTGATGATGAATGTAAGTATATATATGCAAACACACATACTTTAGTCAGTTTTGACTATGATTACATTGAAAGTTGAAATAGTTGATAATTAACATTTTGTTCTATACTGACTGTTGTGTGAATGTTATTGTCAGTGATTGTTGTACACTGAAAATAAACATATTCCTTGCATTGCTGTTTGTTTGAACAAAATTCAAATTGTGTGTTTCATGTTGTAATTTGTGTAAACTACTATTACTAAGGGGTTAAATATAATGTTTCATTTTTTAATTGGAAAATTTAATTATTTTCTTCTTGTCTTATTGTAAGAAGTTACAGTATTGTCAGTTTTTATTTCTTTGTTTCCAGCGTACATGAGTGTGTTCAAGCCAGTCATCACAGACGTAGTTGAATTTTACCAGCCAACAGTCGTAGTTTTACAGGTAGGAGTTTTTGTTTGGATTTTTCCTTTTAACATAAATGTAAATGTTGGTCTTCATATAATAGGAGTATATCACAGACCTCGCTAGTAAGCAAATGATGATGCCTGAAAACCTTTACATCTAACAATGAATTGTGTGTGCTCTTATGCACTTAAGTAGAAGGCAAAAGGTCGATAGCCTACGCTACCACTATTATATGCTACTGTTAAGATGATTTTGCTTCTTTGTTTCTTAGTTGTTTTTTTTCCCTCTTTCTGTTTTATTATCCTCTGTCTGATTTTTAAAATTGGTGTAAAAAACTTATTTGATATCATCTCAGGTTCATTAGAGACCTTGCCCATTATGAATTTTTTGCTTAGAATTACAACTGTTGACAGGGTCAATATCTGTTTAATGTTTTGTTGTTGGTTTAATGTTTTGTTGTTGATTTTGAGATAGATAGGATGTCATATTTTTCCACCATTTACTCAGTAAAATGAATGACACAAAATCTTTGTAGCTGTTTGGTACTATTTGTTCAGTTCAAACTTTTCTATCATATGTGTAAATGCTTGACTTTGTATAGGAATCTATATTTTATATAAATAGATATTTATATTATTGTATATTTTATGTTATTTTCTTATGAATGTATGCATTGTTCAATTTGTTGTTGTATTTTTGATATAGTGTGGGGCAGATTCCCTAGGCAGTGACAGACTTGGTTGTTTCAACCTCAGCGTCAAGGGACATGGGTAAGTTGAACAATGAAGGTATGAAAATGTTAATGAACTAAAACACAGTGTGGCATCGCTTTTGTAGAGATCTGCACTACACAAGACTATCTCCTCGTCATCATCATCATCCATTATTTAGGGGGTAGCCTTTGAATTTTTAGAGCACAATGTGAAAACTCGTATACAATTTTATTGGGGGCTGAAGGTATCTTTTGAAGTTTTAGATCGGGATATGACAACTCATACAAAAATTTTGATTGGCAGTCTTGCTACAGTTTGGCGTTTAGGAGAGTGTGAGCCTGAAAACCATAGACTTTTGTGTGCAGGGCGTGCGTGAAGGTGGTGAAAGACTTTGGCCTGCCCATGTTAGTGCTAGGAGGTGGAGGTTACACCAAGAAAAATGTCGCCCGATGCTGGACTTATGAGACTTCCATCCTGCTCAACGAGCAAGTCAGCAATGACCTCCCCTTCCACGGTAAATTTGTTATTTCAAAGTCAGTTGAAAGAAATTGTTTTTGATATCAGTTTGGTAAGCTATTATTTTGTTTCATGATCAATTGAAAGAAATTGTTTTTTATATTGATTTGGTAAGCTATTTGTTTCACAATCAGTTGAAAGAAATTGGTTTTAGTATTGACTTACAGGGCGCAGCTATGTGAATCTGGGTATTTTTTCTTTGGTTTTCTTTTATTTGTTATCACAAGATACAAAATATTTTACTGCTAAATGAATGCATAAGGCCACAAGAACAATAACAACAGAGTTTTTGCTGATTCTAGTTGCATGATTTATAGTGGTCTCTTTTTTGTATTTCAGACAACATCTGGAAATACTTTGAAATAGTCTGGAATTAGAAGGCATTATCTCCGGATAAATGAAAAAGTCAGGAATTTAACACATTATCTCAGGATAAATGAAATAGTCAGGAATTAGAACGCATTATCTCAGGATAAAACCTCGTAACACCGCAAAGAAAATTAACACTTTTGAAAATGTTGATTTTTCCAGTAGGGGAGCATCTGGAAATACATTTGAATGGCTTGCCATCTTGTTTTCTTCACAGAATAAAAATTTACAGAATGCACCCCAGCCTGTTCTGTCTGTAAAAACCGCATTATCATCAACATTATTCTATGTATTACATGCCATAGAAGAATTTTGTTTTCCTCCTCCAGAATACTTGGAATACTTTGCACCTGATTTCTCACTACATCCTGACATCGGCACCAAGCAGGAAAATCTCAACACGAAACAAGTGGGTGATAGTTGTGTTTTATGATGTATAGGCATTGAGCCAAACGTTTGTGGGTGTGCATGTGCGTGTCGAAGTGGGAATGTGAATGATTTTGTGCATGGTTATGGTGTGTGCGTGTATTTATAAGGTATTTTGATGGATACATCTGGAAACTGGTTCTACTTTTGAGAGTAAAACTTATAGTTTGGAGAGTCAGACTTAAAATATTTGAAGAGATAGAAGAGCAACACAAATTTGGGAGTTAAAAAACAGGGAGTTGGAATCCCCAATTGAAAACAGTTTTGTTGACTTCATCGTTTCAGTCTGAAATCTGTCCTAAACTATTAACAGTTTTGGATTACAGTCCATGAACCGGTAAACATTCATATATATATATATATATATATATATATATATATATATATATATATACAAAATGTATAGCTTAAATATAATTTTAACGTACCAGAAAAATTATACTGAAAAACTTATTTCGATTGCATAGACGCTGGTAAAAAAAAGGCTTCATCATCAATCTCATTCTGTCATGACGTCAGGAATGTGTAGTGTCTGCAATTGGGGGCTGACAGCAAATGGAGATACCTACCCAAGTTTTAAATGAAAGGGGGCAGGAGTTCATTACTAGAGCTTGAAAAGGCTGGGACTTGTCAGCTTTAGGTACCTGTACAAAAACCACCTAGCAAATAAATACATTGTGTACAGAATAGTAAATGTGTTCACTGTCTGCCATCAGTATCTGGAAGCAATCCGCATGCATGTACACGAGAACCTGAAGAACCTGCCATGCGCACCGAGCGTTCAGATGCATGACGTTCCACCTGACCTGTGTCTGGATACACCTGATGAAACTGATCCAGACGCCAGACCCTCTGACGAGGAGATGAATAAAAGGTCAGTGTAAAACGCTGAATAAGACTTTAGGCTTGTATGCTACAATAATATGGGAATTTATGCTAGTTTTTGAATGGCAAGGAGAAATTTGTGACTGCAGAAAGAAACTTGTGGTATGTTGTGACTCATTCACACCCTGGTGACTGTAAGATAAACTCAGGGGTGCACATTGCTATGCCAGAATTCCAGCTTTTTGATATGCATTTGGCAGGCTGAAGAAAATACAGTTTTATGCAGAATATAGAAACTGACAATTGATAATAATATATTCTACGAAAGATGTTCAGCCAGACTTTTGGGACACCACATGCACCCATGCAACCAGAAATTGCGCTTTTCAGACTTTGTGGATATTTTTTTTTAGAAAAGCGCAAGCATTTTAAGTCTAGCATCAAAGCATTATAATAATGAAAAAAAAAATGAAATCCTGACTGTAAAATATTTTTACAGTTTTTGACAAAGACTTAAACACATGGGTCTTTCCCAGTATGATTCCATCCAATTCTGCAGGTTTACTAGTGTATGTTCGTGTATACATTCCTACTATGTACTAAGGTGGATATGATACAGTCTAAAAGAGGATGATGGAGAAGGCGGATGATGATGATAAGGATGAGAATGATAATGATGGATTTGTTGTTGAGCAGGGTTGATGATGATGACGATTTCTTGTTCAACAGGGTTGAACCAGCCAATGAGTACTATGATGGGGACAAAGACAACGACAAAGAAAACGATGGCTTTCTGGACGTCTGACACCAAGTCACCTTGCATTGTATGGACTGTTTAGCTCAGCTCACGATGCCTGCCTTATGAAACTTGCTACACTAGGCATTCTTTGGCATAAAAACCTAGAAAATCTATCAAAACACCATATTGCAGAGCTACCACTCTTGAGATACGAGGTGTAAATTATCTTATGCAGACAGCAGAGGATTACATCAGTAGAAGAGGGCATAAAATAAATTAAATAATGGTTTTTATGTAGAGCCGATCAAAGTGCTGCTTGCAAGACTAGGAAATGCTTTCGTTATAACATCACTCAGGCAGGACAGATATAGCGATTATGTTGACTGGAAAAGCAGGACTCTTCAGTGTTGACATTTTATTGTTGTGTATGTCAATATATGTAAACACATTAATGTTGAGCAGAGCTCTGTGGATGTGTGCGTGTGTGCATGTGACTTGTGCACTCATACAACATTCACATGTGGGCATGTGTGGGTATGTGGTCCTAAAACTAGTCCGCTAAGTAGGTTCAAGTAATGTACCAGACTGTTAATGTTCATGGTTGCATGAATAGTGTACAGATTGTGCATTCAGAGGCAGCATAGTAGGTTCTCACAGAATCGAAAAAATATTGTGTTTTATGTTATTGTTAGGTATCGTTGTATATTCATTTAAAAAGAAAACAACACATCTCCTGGTGCATATTTTGTTTTTGGATTTGTGTTTGACTTTTCTGTGTGGTTTGTGGTATCAGCAACTGTCGCAGCATCGTGTGCCAGAAATATTTGTTACAAGAGTGTGTACTTAATTCTTATTTTAGATTATGAAAGTGTGTGAGAATCAGACCTGAGAGAAAAGCAAACTGTTTGTATGTATTACGTGTTTTGTTTTTATGTTGTAGAATACAAGAAATTAAATTATGTATTTCTTACAGCAAGCTCACTGCCACTTTAAAAATGCCAGAGGGAATTTTTGTATGGATTTTGAAAACAGTGTGACTGATAATGTTATTATATTATGTGAGTGCGCACATGTATGTTTTTGTGTGGCAGTAATATTGCTGAGAGAGAGATGGCGATAGAAGTGGAAATAAATGACTACCATTAGAGGTTGCTGAATGTTTTGTGCGAGCTCAATGGTCTAGGGTGTATGTCAGTATGTCAGTTTAATGCTCAGTACTTGACCTTATGAATTGACTGAGGTTTGAGAGATTGACTTTCTTCTGTTTGAAAGATTTGTGCCAGCTAGAGGTTAGCATTATTTTGTTTGTTGTTGTATATGACTCAACGAGTCATTCTGTTGAACTTAGCATTGTAAAAATCTTGTGTACTATATTCTTAACAAAAGTTTATATATTGTGAAATAAAATTAGGTTGATAGTTTCGTTTTTGTTATCACTTTGGCTGAACCAATAATCACACAAACAAAATTCAGTAGTCCACATGCATACACATTATCTGAACTTGTGGTTGACAGAAAAATTACTTTCACAGGCCAAAGATACAACACTCTTTAATTATCTTGACACTATTGTAAGGCGAAAACTAAAACATGCAAAACATACCCACATGCACACACACACACACAAAACTAAACTTTCCAATCTTACTTCCACCATATATTTATTTTTTGTAGCAGGGATTCCCTCTGAGGGTAAAGTCACAAGATACTGAAGCGGTCTTCATTCTTAGCAGAAAAAATAAAGAAAACACAAATGTATTTATCTTGTAATGTAAATAGAATTCACCATTGGAGTCGCTCATATTAAAAACAAATACCTTTTATACAAAGCACAAATATGAATACAACTTGAATTCAAAAACGCAGGAATGATACAAATTCAGTGTCGCTGTCCTGGTTGGGTTTAAAAATTACGATATTATAAGCACTGCCAAGGAAAACGCAAGAGTCACAAGCAAACAGGTTTGCACAAGTTGTCGTGAACTTAGTCATGCAATGAATGAACATTGAAGTTTAACGTCTACATCCACCATTTGCGATACGGCAGACAAGGATAACCATCCCATGGAACAAGGGGTATGGACCTAAATCAACACTGAACCACCAGAGCAATCATACTGCTAAAATGGACGGTGAAAAATTGTCCACTTTTATCTTGCCCATCACAGGATACAAACATGGGTCATTGGTGTGCCAGGCAAACGTTCCACCACTTGAGCTTTGGCGGTGGTACAAGTCACGCAAAACCATCATTTACACCAACAATCTGGAAATCTGAATGAATGATTTGTAATAAAAGTATCTTCACACAGAAGGGCATGATCTCAGCACTGGTAGTAGAAAAGTGGACACGCACACCCAGAGGTGGGTTTAGGGGTCATGTACCTAATTTCACACTTTTACATGTACACTGTATTACCCTATAACAAATTTGTTAATGTAACTGTTCTTATGTTATATAGCTCTTTTCCAGCTCTTAAGCTGCTCAAGGCGCTTGAAGACACAGGATACATTAGCAGGAAGAAACCGGTGTGTAATAATAATAAAATAACGCAAGAATTTATAAAGAGCACAAACTCAGAAGACATAGCCTGATCTTTATACATTTCAAACGACTTTTTTTTTTTTCAGATTCACAGTTGAGCCTTGACATGTATGAAATGAAACACTGATTAAACAGTTACTTCAACATAGTTCAAAATGTTGTGCGATATCATGTGTATGTGGTTTCACACTTGACTTCGCATATCAGAATATGCGTGCATGTTTGTTTCCCACTTTCTCATTACTCTTCCTAACACACATAACACTTTTTATTTTAAGATTTAAAATAATGCTTTTTCAAAACAATTTCCCAAGGCACAAAATCAAATAATCTCCCTTACCCATACTTCTTATAAAAACAAAATAACAAACAAAAATAGCCAGTTCATACAACAACAAAATTCCTATCCTATCCTATCCTGTCCCGTAACCCGGAGGGGCACCACAGATGATCGTTTAACCAGCTTACTCCATCTTTCTCTGTCCTCAGCAGCCCTGATGGCTTCGCTCAGTGTCAAACAAGTCCATTCTCGAATGTTGTCCTCCCACCTCTTTTTCGGTCTCTCTCTTCTTCTACCTCCTTGCACTGTGCCTTGCAGAATAGTCTTTGCAAGGCCTGATGATCTGGTGACGTGGCCATACCATCAGAGTTTCTGTTTCTTCACCACTGTGAGCAGGTCATCGTGTTATCCAATGGCTTGTGTGATGGTCTGTCGGGATCGACAACAAAAATGAACGGGGAAAAAAAAACCTGCTAAATCAGACATTTGTCTGTTCAGTGTTCTCAAAGCAAAAAAATGAAACGTAACTTTAGTCCCGTGGACTAAGGTGCCAAGAGAAGTAGACGCAGTCTTCCCGGTCGTCCAAGTGGGTGCTCCCTTCATCTCCTGAGACCCCACACCATTCAGCGCCATCCAAGCCAAAGGACAAGCGCCGAGTAGACAGACTGTGTCACCACCAATGAAAAGCACGTACGAAAAACGGAGACAAAGAACCAGAAAATAACGACAACGATGATGATGAGCCCAATCGGCTCGTCATGAATTTTCTTGAATACACACAAACCCCGCTTGAAAGCTGCCATGAAAAGGACTACAAAACCAAAGTCCCCCAAATCCAATGGCTTGACGCAGAACTATAACACAAGTTTCAAACTGCTTCCACCCGTCCAAGCGCCAATCTTGCCGCATGGTTCAATCTCACTCCCAGGCTCGATCCGCTAAGGTTGAAATGCAAACGGCATCTGACTAAAACCTTTCCTATCTTGCAGCAGCCAAAATTTGTTCACCCACTCTTACCTAATGTGGCCCATGAAAATCGTGCCTCTCGCAAATAACTATCCAGTCAAACCACCCGTAGCCATTTCAACCATCATCCTGCCCCCCCCCCCCTCTCTCTCACTGCTATTCCATACACAGGTACAACTGCCTCTGCCTGATCCATGGCCGAAGAAAGCAACCTCTTATATTCACTGCTTTCCGTGTGACATGCAACTATGCTTAACCTAGATTACATTACATTACATAATTGTTGCTTTAGGTCCAGCGGACTCTTCCGAGCCAAATCAGGACCGGACAACCCCCAATCCGCATAAAAGATCTGCCGAAACAATCCTAGTGGGAAAACTGAATGCCCTCCACCAGCCAGTCACTTTACTGTAAAGACATCCCACGCAGGGGACGGCTGAGGCTTCACCCCAACTTATCGAACCCCCGTTTACAAAAACAAAATAGAATACAAACATCATTATAAACTATCAACAAAACACATACATATAAAATGCCCACATTGCTAAATAATAACATCAAAGGAAGCCCTAGTGACCACCTGGCAGAAAGCGTCCAATATTCCCAAGCTGATCCAACAGACCTCATACACAAACAAGGAGTCTTGCCCCGGAAGAGTTTTCAAGAAAAAAGGCAGGAGATTGGTCTAGCGAAGAAGACGATAGTATAGCAGATTGATAGAACAGAGCAGGAATGAGAAAGAGCAAATGAGAAAGACAGCGATAGTGGGAATTTAAAGCACTAAATTTCCAGAAAGTGGGGATACTATTTATACTGAAACCCCCGGCACCCCAACGGGGGTTTAACCTAGATTTCTCCACCACATTCATGGTACAAAAATGCTGGGACTATAAACACAAATGCACATTGCACATACCTTAGGACGTTACACACAATAGAGCTTTAAAAAATTAATTATGAACAATTTCATTTTACTCCACTACAATGCACAATGATTCATTAAAAGATTATATATGCCAATAATTGCACACGGCATAAATCACATGAGAATTTCAAAGAAAGACCTGATCGCAAACCCATACTCACACACACACCAGGGATGTTGCTAGGAAATTTTTTCTTCGGCGATTTGGCCGAAACAGCCCTGAAACTTTCGGCTTTTTACAGAAAGTTTCGGCTCTCTCTTCCAAAGCAGTCTCACATGTTTTTTGGACTAGATTCACTACGTTAACGTGCACCCTCCACCTCCATATATTAAAGATGTTCTGTGGATGCATATCTTTGTAATAAAACATGATTTTAAGAGTAGAATAAGAACATTGAAAAGAAATGCTATTTTCTTACATTTTAGACACACAAAAACAATAAAAAGTGTACACTGTCCCTTGACAGACCACAATACTGTCAGAGTTTCTGGGTTTATCCTTAGTAATTATCGAATCCTCACCTAAACTGCAAGCGTACAGCACAGGAATATCGCAAAAATGGACAAAATTGAGCCGATTCACCTGTGAAAACTTCGGCTCGGCGAGCCGACATGACGGACAGTTTATCGGCTTTTGTTATAAAAATTTCGGCTAAAAGCCGAAGATCCGACCCAAACGACATCCCTGACACACACACACACACACACAAAGTTTAAAATGCAACCCAACACAAAATTGCAAATGTAATACATAAACCAGTTTTAAAAGTTAACCACTGGGGAAAATAGAAAGGATGAAAGAGATGAGGTTGGAGTGAAGAACCTCCCTTATTTATTCCCCCTCCCCCACCTCCTCCTCCTCTTCCTCCTTCTACACACACACACACTCTTGCAGATACTACATTCACACGCATACCAAATATACCACCTTGTGCAGGTTTCCTCCCTTCATAATGTATGAAAGGTACTGATAATTTATCAAACATTCATCAGCTGTGCATCTATTCAGTATTTCAAAAATCAAAATACACAAGAAACAAACTATCACTATTCACTACACATCATCTTCAAGTTATCAAGTACGCTATTCCACATCTGTCCAGTATCAACCACTTTCATCAAAACACTCGGTCACTTTATTCACTCTGCCTGTGCAATTAATTTCCACATCTTTTCATCATCATTCCAATCCAAACTCTATCACTTCATTTGTCTTCAATCTAACAATTATACAGCACATTTATTCAGTAATGTTCTGATTCAGCTTCACTCCGCATCTATGCAATATCATATGAATCAAAACACCCAAGAGACTAACTTAAAACCATTAGCTACGTGTTGTCTTCATCGCTGCTCCAAGTATCGGCCGTTGCCAGCTCACTTTTCATTGCTTTGCATGTCCTTCCATTATCACTCTTATTGTAGACGCTTCTCAAATAATCCTCGTAGTCTTTAGTCTCTGCTGATGGCACCCACGTTAAAATGTTCCTGTCTGCACCTCCGCTGAACAAGTACTGCGTGTCAAGTTGTGTGACGCAGCAGTTGACCACGTTGAAGTGGCCGTTAAGCTTGCACAGGTTGATGCCTTTGAACAGGTCGAAAACCTCGATGTTGCTGTCACTTGGAACGAACAGCACCTGTCAAGAAAACAGACATATAATAAATGATACAAACTTGTAGATTCTATAACAGTAACAAAATAAAAGAAGAAACATTTACAATTACAGGGTGACCCGAATGTTAATTTTTCGTAAAAATTCAAATAAACTTGTATATATCTACTTTTGGATCTCTGAATCACTGCGTGACAATGTTCTGTACATAGAAAAGATCCCATCGAATGCACTATATTTTTTTATTTTTTTTAAAGTTCCTTCAGTCACTTTGTCAATAAAGTACTTGTTTATTAAAGTATCTGTTTATTAAAATAAAATACCTGTTTATTATTGCCTCCCATCTCTCATAAATAACACCAACTTGATCATGAAAAAGAAAAAAAATCAAAAAAAGAAAAAGATAATCTAAACCTTGTGTGTAGAAGTGCAATATTAAAACACAAAAATACTTCATATCATTTCATAAAAACTATGAATGTTTCCTTATTGAAATGCAACTACGCTATGCACTGCTAACAAATGGAAACCCACCTGAGGACTGGAAGCAAAAGACACGGCCATGCTGACTTTCTTCTTGACCACGTTGGAAACATCTCCATAGTTCACCATCTGGTTCTGGCCCCTCTTCGTGTCCCACAGTCGCAGCTGATTGTCAGTGCCAAAGGTCACAAGATGAAGGCCGTCTGGGGTGAAAGTCAGGCTATTCACTGCTCCATCATGGGCTGTGCGAGCTGGAGAAACAACACTGCAGTTTGATGATGCAATGTCTTAACAAACTGTTTACATTTATTTTATTTAAGCATCCTTCACTCAAAAAGTGACTTCAGATTTTAAAAAAAATCTTACGTTTTACAAAACTGTGAACCAGATAAAACTCACCGTGAGAAAAAACAAACTATTTCCATGTAACAGTGAGTTACAGCAGCAACATACTCAATACAACTGGAAAGTTGAATCTAAGAGGTAGATTTGAAGCAAATCATTGTTCTCTCGTGCTCTTGCAATTCTGAAGACTTGCAACAGTGGCAGATTTGTTGGCTTCTGGGTGATTGTTACTACCAACAACCTATCACCAGACATCACACTCCAACCGATAAAGACTTGGCAGAAAAAAAAAGTAGGAAAAAAACAACATTTCCAGTCTGGGTTAGGGTTCTTTAATCACCTGTTAATGACATCAGTAAAAAAACAACCAAAAAACACACAGGTGGTGACAATAACTCTTTATCAGTTTTAGAAGACTTGGCAGAAAAAAAAAGTAGGAACAAAACAAAATTTCCAGTCTGGGTTAGGGTTCTTTAATCACCTGTTAATGACATCAGTAAAAAAACAACCAAAAAACACACAGGTGGTGACAATAACTCTTTATCAGTTTTAGAAAGCGTTTGAAGAAAGGGTGCTATGCAACATTTATTTTAAATGTCCTTGAATAGCGCTTTTCCAGTTGAAGACACGGGCCGATACAGGACCTAACTCAAGCCGCCAAAGGTGCAGTAAATTAACATGTGATTTACCTTTCTCGTTGGACGAGGAAGAAGGAGCGTTGTGTTGATCCAGTGACATCAGCGCGCTCTTGGCCCGACGTACGTCCCACAGCATAACCCTCCTGTCGCCACTGCACCAAACACACCAGTCACCCACGTTCTTCATCAGCACCCAATTGTATGCACTCCCTAAAGCGTTTAGCTCAATAGGCCAGTTTTTACTTAACAGGCGACCTTGATGCCAGCTGAGTGTCAGAGATCTATCCAGCATAGGCTGTGTGTGGATGTATACCTTCAATAGCCTCTGACACTCACACTGGGGTCAGCATCTCTTCTGGGGCCGACTGCTTACATTTTTTGTTAGGAACAGCCCAATAGCTGCAAAAGGTCTATTGGTGACTGTTTATCTTCTCAATCATCCCTCCCCTACCCCACCCCACACCTTTTTTTTTCTTCTTTTTTTTTTAAATAACGCATATATGCCTTTTTGTCAATTTTCACTGAATCAAGCTGGTTCATTGTCAGCAGACATATTTTTTGGGTTATTTGTCTTGTCCAAAAATTCATTTATTTCATTTATGATCTGTACACAAACGTGATTTTAGACCAAATTGGTCCATTCATTCTGATTTTGTATGAAAGTTGACAGCAGATAAGTGAGAAATCTGATGGATATCGACTTTGGCTTTGACACTACTCTGGAGTCTGTTGGACAAGTTACACATTCTTATTTTTAACAACCTTGTTTTAAAAAAAAAAAGAAAAAGAAGCAATTTCAGAACTCAGATTTGTACTACAATGGTGATTTGGAAAGTCATGCCTCAGCATCTTTACCTTCCAGTGGCCAACATAAACTCGTCCCTGGTCGACCACTGCAGAGTCAAGACTGGGGCGTCGTGTCCTTTCAGTCGATGAGCCTGCGACCCTGTCTTGATGTCTGCCAAGGTGACGTTGCATGGTCCGCTACTGACCGCCACCAGACAGTTCTTGCTAGCCATAGCTATGGGTGACATATGGTGACAGTGCACCAACCCACTGAAAGTGAACTTGTCTGCCAACTGCAAGAAGGAAACAACAAAATCATTTTCACAATCTTGCTTTTCATGCTGTGTTACAAGTTGTTCAATTTAATAATCAGCTTTAGTGGGGGTGGCGGGCATGAAGTTCATACATTTGAACATTATGGCGTAAACAAACCGGCCTGACGCGATCTCAGAGACTAATGAAGCTTTATCCTAGCAAAGTTACAGATGGAATCAGGAGGTTTAGCAATGAAAGTATCCATTATCTCCAAATAACATTTTGTACTGTACATACTATATGCACTTCCTGAAAGCCAATGCCAAAAGTCAGCAAAATTGTAACCACCCTTACCTTCATGTAATTAGTGTCCCAGATCTTGAGAGTGTGGTCACCACCACTGGATGTGAAGAGGCCAGTGTCGACAGGGTACCACTGCACTGTCTCAACGCTATGCTTGTGTCTGCCACGATTGTGCAACACAGTGTTGACTTGGGGATATTTCTGCTTCGGGTGACCTGTCTGCTCTTGCACATCATAGATTGCTATGCTCGAGTCAGTGCACCCACACAGCAAACTGTAACCAATTATTAAAATAAAAATATGCAACAAAGAAAGTTCGTGAGGATTAAAGTTAACCCTTACGCTGGTATGATTACCTAACATTCATTAAGGGAAGAAATGGATCTCTGTTTCAAGAATTATTTGATAACATTGTATAATGTCCCTTTAAGTAACAGTCTTCAAAAAGTTACAAACCATGTTCAGGCTTGTCTTCATGTAATGTGGCGAAAGTGAAGGGAGGGAGGCTGTGTGACTTATTCTAAAAATTTGAAGTTTTCTTTAGGATTTTGGCTATTCGCAGTCTCAAAAAGTTGTAAATTTAGGCTGTACTTGAAGCCAGTTACCCAAAATATTTTGGGGAGCGAAAAAAAAGAGAAAAATTTATTCCAGAAGGTTTTTGCTCTGAAAATCGGACTTAGCCGGTTTCACTCACGACCGATCGCTCAGCGATCTCCAAGCTGTGTAGTGAATCAGAGTTTTATTTTCACTTTGTGCACATTTCGTTGTTTTGCACCTTGCACTCTATTAAGGTAACACTTTTTCTTCCTTTCTTTGTTTAAATACTTTGTTAAATCTTTTTTGTACATTGCTGTTATGGCGGGGAGAAAGTCGGTGAGTGCTAGGAAGAAGAGTCAGGGGGGGTTCAAACCAGAGGAACAAAAAGGTACACTGTTCATATGCCCGAAATGCAATGATTCCATTCCTGAAGACGGTGTGGTCCAATGCCACGATTGCAGATATTGGTACCATAAACAGTGCACTACTTTGAGCAAAAGTGAGTTCGCCTTTCTGGCAGATAGTGGAGATAACATACAGTGGCTATGTGATTTGTGCAAGGACGGGGGAGGGAAGAAACAGACCAACTTGGAGGTAAAGTTGGAATCATTGATTATGAAGATAGAAAGCATGGAGGCAAAACTGATTAGATTAGAAACAGGATATACAGGGACTACTTTAGAAGAAAAGATTGAGAAGGTGGTTGAAGAAAAGCTAGCAGAGGCATTGGATGAAAGACATGAGGTTGATAAAAGGAAATGCAATATCATGGTGTTTGGTCTAACAGAGAGTGATGGGGCAAATGAAAAAGAAAAGATTGAAAATGATGTTAAAAAAAATAAGGAACTTAATCACCAAGATCGACCCCAAGCTCGCCGATGAGCCTATCGAAGATGCCTTTCGTCTTCGATCAAAAGAGCCGGGCAAACCCAGACTTCTGAAGTTTCGGGTGTGTAATGAAACGGTTCGTGACACTGTAGTGAAAGGCACATACGGCTTAAATAAAGGGGTGCAATTTGAGAACCGCATTTATTTCAACCCGGATTTGACACCTCTACAGAGACAGAAAAAACAACAGACTGAGACAGGAGTTAGAAACAAAGAAGAAAGAGACTAAAGATGATGACTGGATGATCAGAAATGGGAAAATAGTGAGGAAAACACAAAGCAGAGGGGGAGCTGGAGGACAGCCACAGGCCCTAGGGGTTGGGAGAAAGGATCAGTTGGTGGAAAAGAAAGGGGAGGGAGGACAGAAAAATAACTGAATTGACAGTGAAGATGTACATAGTGTAAATAATGATGTTAAATGCAAAGGTGTATATAATGTACAGGATGATATTATGGTGATATACTCAAATGTAGACAGTCTATTAAATAAAAAGAGTGAGTTACTACAGTTGATAGATAAAAAAGATGCTACTTTGATTGCACTTACTGAAATTATTGCAAAAAATCAAAGCGATGTTACAGAAGCAGAATATAGTATTCCAGGATATGAATGCTTTATGAACAATAAACATAAACTTGGTGTGGCCATTTATGTCAAAGAAAGTCTGCATGCCCAGCAGTGTATAGAACTAAACAACTCAGATTTTGAAGAAAGTGTTTGGTGTCACTTTAAGTGCCCTGGTGGCCTTAGCGTTCTACTAGGCTGCATTTACAGAAGCCCCAGCACTTCAGAAGAAAACACTCAAAAATTATTTGAATTACTGAGATCTGATACCATTCAGAAATTTGATAAAGTATGTATTATGGGGGATTTCAATTTCCCATCAGTAAATTGGATACTGGGAACAGGCAGTGCGAAAGACTGCGAATTGGTGGAATGTGTCAGGGATGCTTTCCTGACTCAGATGGTGAAAAATCCTTCTCGACGAAGAGAAGGGCAAAAACCGAGTTTAGTGGATCTGATTTTAGTGAACAATGAAGATTTTATTTCAGGGATAGAGCACTATCCTGGACTGGGTAAGAGTGATCATGATGTGTTGTTGTTTAAACTGCAAGGTTTGGACACTGCACCAGAGGAAGGTAAAAGGAATAATTTCAATTTTAAACAAGGTAACTATGATAAGCTCAGGCATACGTTGGCTGAGGTAGACTGGAGTAGTATAAATGGTATAAGTGTTGAAGAAAGCTGGTTGTTAATTAAAACAAATATTATTGCAGCTATGGAGCAGCATATCCCCAGGACAAAAGTTAATGTACAGATGAAACTGAAACCCGTATGGTTCAGTAAATCCTGCCTAAAGAAAATAAAGAAAAAGTATGACCTTTATAAAAGATACTTAGTGACCCGTGATGGGTTAGACTACCAGCGATATATTAAGGTGCGAAATAAATGCACAAGAGAGGTGAAAAAAGCTAAAAAGAATTTTGAGAAAAATATTGCAATAAATTGTAAAAATAATCCGAAAGTGTTTTGGAAATATGTACGATCTAAAACTAAAGCATCTTCGGGTATCAGCCCACTGGTAAAGGAGGATGGAGATATAGCAGGGAGTGATGCTGATAAAGCAGAGGTATTAAATAAGTTTTTCTCTAGTGTTTTTACTCAGGAGGATCTAAATAATTTACCATTTTTAGACCTTGCATCTAGATCTGATAATGTTACTTTAACTGAAGTTCTTATAACTCCGAAAGCAGTTCAGGAGAAGTTGAGCAAGTTAGATAAGGCTTTTGGCCCAGATGGTATACCATCCAGAGTCTTAAAAGAAGCAAGTAAAGAGTTATCAGTACCACTTTGCCAACTTTTTAATAAGTCCTTAGAGGAGGGAGTTGTACCATTGGACTGGAGAAGAGCCAATGTCACCACCTTATTTAAAAAAGGCAGTAGAAGTGATGCAGGAAACTATAGACCTGTCAGTTTAACTTGTATTTTATGTAAAGTGCTTGAATCATTTGTCAGAGATGCTATCGTTGACCATATGACTCTTTGCTCTCTGTACACGGAATGCCAGCATGGTTTTCGTAAAGGTAGGTCATGTGTGACGCAACTCTTGCAGGTAATGGAAGACTTTACGAAAGTGTTTGACAGTGGGGAGAGTTTTGATGTGCTGTACCTGGACTTTCGCAAGGCATTTGACTCTGTACCTCATGCAAGACTTTTAGTTAAACTAAAATCTTACGGGATCACTGGGCACGTATTACAATGGATTAAGTGCTTTCTGGAAGGAAGAGCCCAGCGTGTCAGAGTTGGAAGTTGTTTCTCAGGTGGCGAGCCAGTTCTGGGTGGTATACCACAAGGCGGTATTTTGGGTCCCATTCTTTTTACAGTTTTTATAAACGACTTACCTGACAAAGTATCTAGTGATTGTAGCATTTTTGCAGATGACACTAAACTATATAATGTGACATCTAAGTGCGATAAATTACAAAAAGATATAGATAGTCTTCTGAGTTGGTCAGATACCTGGCAATTGCATTTTAATGCATCAAAATGTAACGTACTCCATATGGGTAAGAAAAATCCTGGACATGACTATTTGATGACCACAGGTGACGACAGAGTGACGATTGACCATAATAGTGTGGAAAAAGATTTGGGGGTTACTTTTGATACAAACCTAAACTTTGATAAACACATAAACAATGCAATTTCCAAGGCTAATAAAATGCTCGGTATCATACGCCGATCTTTTACTTACTTGGATAGTGATACCTTAACCCGCCTGTATAAATCGCATGTAAGGCCACATCTTGAATATGCGAATGTGATATGGTTTCCGTATCTTAAGAAGCAGTCATCTGCTTTGGAGAGAGTACAAAGAAGAGCGACTCGGATGATTAAATCGCTGAGACAATTGCCGTACTCAGAGAGATTGAGAGTTTTGGAATTGCCCTCTCTGAAATTTAGAAGATTGAGAGGTGACCTGATCCAGACTTACAAGATTTTTAATGGGATTGACAACATTGATGTTAACACTTTGTTTCAGTTAAATACTAACTCTAGAACAAGAAACTCACAGGACAATATTCTTATAAGACATTGCCGCACAAACAAAAGAAAATACTCATTCTCCTACAGAGTTGCACCCATATGGAATAAATTGCCAGTTGATACTAAAAGAGCTAACAACCTGAACACTTTTAAAAATCTTCTGGAAAAGGTAAATTCCATACAGAAATCAAAATTTGAGTATGATGACTAATTAGCATACTATCTTTAGTATTCCCCTAACAACCGCAAATGGAACCGGACAAGTAAAAATGCCCAAAATAAAAGGGACATTCAAAAAGCCGCGAGGCTTACACAAGTCCCTCCAAACTAAACTAAACTAAACTAAAAGGAAGCCATTCATTTCAGATATGACAAAAGGAAAATAACTGCTATCACTAGAAAGTAGAAGTAGAACCAGATGAACTGTATAGTATGACTGTTGTCTTGACAACCAGTTTAAAGGTTAATTTTCTCTTCACCGTTCTCAAAAGAAAAATTCACCAACTTAACCACCTTTAAATATGAATATATATTATTCTATGCAATCAAATTGAGTACTAATACTATGTTCAATGAAGTTGTATACATTAATTATACATTTATAAGACTGATGTTTCCCTGCTTAACCTTCATGCTGCGCTGTCAACCTACGTAGTACGTGGTGTTTAACTCAAGCCTAATGCGATGTCCACGTACGTTGTACGGGCGATAGTATAAGGGAGGTAAAAGCGTTTATAAAATAAATCCTTGGTCATGATTATGAAACAAAAGTTGTTTCCCTTCAACTGTAATGTTTTGGAAAGAAAAATCTTTTGGTTTAGAGGGTAATTTTTTTGTTGTAAAAGCACGTGTCGAAACACTTGTTGCTGGCGAAATTTTCCACCTCGTTCATCGCCATCATGGCACGCAGAACATACACGGCAGAAGAGGTGGCGCAAATGTTTCAGGAAGAAAACTTTGATGATAATAGTGGGGATGAAGATTTTGATGCGGGTGATGATGTTTATTTGACGGAGGCTGGAGGGAGTGATTATGATTCAGACGAAGAAGAAGATCGCCGCCAACAATCTTTAGCAGACGACGGTAGGTGAAAAAAAACTTTGTTATTTTCACCAGATCTATAATAATATTATTTGCCTTTTACACAGACTATTTCTGTATTTATCAGGCTTTGATTACAGTCCACTTTGGTTCATGATATGATACTTTTGAGTGCATTTCTGCATTTTTGGCTGTTTGGAAGTCAAAATTTTCTTTAGCAGAGCAGGAAAAAAATGTCAGCGGGCTGAGGGTTAATGTAAAGGGATTTGGTATTAACTTTTGACTATTGAAACTTGAAAGTGTTGGCAGATGGGGTTGAACGTTTGTCTAATGAAGAGTGGGTGGGAGGTGGGGGAGGGAGGAGGAATTGAACCTTGATTTTAAAAATTAATATGTTTACATCGAAGTATCGATGGAGAGTATAGACTATCGTCAGTATAGACTATAGGCTAGTTAATATGTTTATTTGAGCTATTGAGAAAGATAGCATATTCAAAGCAAAATCATATCCTACTATCTCGTTTCAGCGAAGTCAATATCCAAGGAATTCACACTTCCTTTCAAAGATCCTTCCACATCTTTGTGCTTGCTCAGTTCCAGATTATAATTTCGCCTTGCTGCTTCTGCTCTCCTCACCACCATCGGTGAAAGTATCCCATTCTCCCTATCTGACAGGATTCGAAGCATTTTCCTCTAATGAATTTTCACTAAACGAAACAAAAATTACAGACGAGAAGTATATCCATTCTCTAAACATGTCAACATTCACTTGCAATCACTTACGAGTAAGGTTTACTAAATCTAGCTTAGTCTAAGCAAAATATAAAAGTTTCGAATCCATTTATTATACAATTTTGTTTGTGAAATAAAACTAAAGCATAATGTCCAATATTTAATTTCTCAACAAATAAACAACCTTTCAAACTAAAAAGTATCCTTATTAAATGAAAAATTATTTTCGAAACTATCGTTTGAAATTTTGCATTTATTTAACTATATCCGGTCAATGTGCTTCCGGTTCTAACACATGGCGAACGCATAGATAGATGTTATTACTAAGATTTCACTGTTAATGTAAGAAAAATGACTAGCTCAGATCAAACTGCAAATTGCAAGAAATATGAAGGGTCAAGTTACTTTCGACAAAGGTTAATTTTGTCAACTTTAAGTGGAATGCCTGTGAAAATCTCCAATATTCGTCCCAATGATGCACAACCTGGTTTAAAAGGTAAGAACTATTTAGTATACTAATAGTAATACTAATAGTATTAGTAATTAGTAATAAGATAAACATTCGATGATTCATAGTCAATTTAGTTCAGTTCAACAATTCTTTATTACCCATCAAAGCAATAGCTCGATATTGTTCATGTCACACTTCTGCGTTTTGTTTATCCGACCATTTGTTTGTGAGAAATGAGTTTAAGTTAAGTGTATTCAGATTCAGATTCAGAAAACTTTATTATCTCCAAGGAGAAATTCTAACATGGATTTGCTGTCAGCAAAAGGTAATAAAATGTAACAATACTATAAACTATATACTATATACTATACTGCTGCAATCAGTGAACTGACTAGGCATGTTGTTGCTGCCGAGTCTGCCTTTCCTGATAGTTCTATCATCATACTCGGCGACTTCAACCAAACGAACCTGCATAAGACTTTGCCCCGGTACTATCAGCATGTGCACTGCCCCACTAGAGGAGAGAACACTCTTGATCACTGCTACACTACGCTGAAGTCTGCCTATCGCGCTACTACAAGGGCTCCCTTGGGGGAGTCAGACCATGCTATGGTTCTGCTCACTCCGACCTATCGCCAGAGACTGAAGGCTGTGAAGCCTATTACCAAGAGGGTCAGGATGTGGACCAGGGAGTCGACGGAGGCGCTGCAAGGGTGTCTAGAGGTGACGGACTGGAGTGTTTTCAGAGAGACCAGCAGTAGCCTGGACGAGTACGCAGACGCAGTGACGTCGTACATAGGCTTCTGTGAGGAGGCCTGTATTCCTACCAAGACCGTCCGGATCTTTGGCAACAGCAAACCGTGGTTCAGCCGCTCAGTCAAGGTAAAACTTGACTGTAAGAACGAGGCCTTCAAAAGCGGCGACCGGGAGCAGTACAGGAAAGCCAAGGCTGCGCTACGTCGTGAGATCAGCAGAGCGAAGGCGACCTACAGGAAGAAGATCGAGGACCAGTTCTCCTCCAACAACACACGAGAGGTGTGGCGGGGCCTGCAGCGGGCCACTGGCTACAAGCAGAGGGCATCAACCCACGACGACCCAGACCCGGAGCTCCCGGATAGGTTAAACCTGTTTTACAGCAGGTTTGACCAGAAGAACCCCTCTCCTGGCTACCGTCCTCTGCTTCCTGAAGACGCGGCGGCTGTGACGCCACCCTTCAGCGTTCAGGAGGCGGAGGTGAAGCGTCTCTTCCAGAGGCAGAATCCCAGGAAAGCTTCTGGTCCCGACCACGTGTCTACGGCTACCTTGAGGTCCTGTGCTGACCAGCTCGCTCCTGTCTTCACCGACATCTTCAACAGCTCCCTACAGCAGATGTCGGTGCCGCGGTGCTTCAAGTCGTCCGTGATCGTCCCTGTTCCTAAGAAATCCAAGGTCACCCAGCTGAACGACTACCGCCCCGTGGCGCTGACGTCTGTTGTCATGAAGGTTTTGGAGCAGCTTGTTCTTCGCTACCTGAAGGCCTCCACGGGTCACTTGCTTGACCCACTCCAGTTTGCCTACCAAGCGAACAGGTCAGTTGATGATGCAGTCGCTCTTGGCCTGCACTTCATCCTGCAGCATTTGGAGAGCCCACGTACCTATGCCAGAGTTTTGTTTATCGACTACTCCAGTGCTTTCAACACGATCATCCCTCACAAACTTTTTGACAAACTCTCCCAACTCAATGTTCACCCCTCTATCTGTCACTGGATTCTTGACTTTCTTTTAGACCGTCCTCAGGTCGTCAGACTGAACAACTCATTCTCTGCCTCTGTAACACTGAACACTGGCGCCCCACAAGGATGCGTTCTCTCTCCACTACTCTTCACTCTGTTCACAAATGACTGTGTATCTGCAACCCCGTTTGTGAAAATGTTAAAATTTTCCGATGACACTACCCTCGAAGGTCTGATCTCTGATACGGACGAGACGGCGTATCGGGAAGAGGTTCGAAGAATGGTTGGCTGGTGCTCGGACAACGACCTGGAACTGAACGTCTCGAAGACAAAAGAGGTCGTGATCGACTTTCGCCGAATAAAGGTCCCGGTATTGCCCCTTGTCATCAATGGGGAAACCGTTGAGCAGGTCGACTCGTTCAAATTTCTCGGTTCCGTCATCTCGAGCGACCTGAGTTGGAATAATAACACCACCTCTATTGTAAAAAAGTGCCAACAGCGTCTCCACTTTCTGAGACAGCTGCAAAAGTTCGGTATGTCTAGTAAAATTATGGCACAGTTCTATCGCGCGGTGATAGAGAGCATTTTGTGCTTCTCTATCACTGTCTGGTACGGCAGCACAACCGCGATAGAAAAGAAACAGCTCGAGCACATTGTTAAGACTGCCTCCAAAATAGCTGGTTGCGACTTTCCATCTGTCGCCTCCATTTTCACAACGCGAATGAAACGGAAAACGGAAAAGACAGTCTGCGATCCATCACACCCAGCCAATAGTCTCTTCGAGCTTCTGCCCTCTGGCCGTCGGTTCCGCGCTTTAAGAGCCAGAACTTCTCGATTCAGAAACAGTTTCTTCCCTGACGCTGTCCTCAGTACATCACCAAACATGGAATGATCTGTATAAACTGAAAACTCACAACCATTGCTTGATTTGTACCTTTGTGAAATAGGAGTACGAGTATGCTATGCTGTGTGTGTGTGTGCGTGTGTGTGTGTGGTGTGTTGTGTGTGTAGATTTGGATGTGAATCCTAACATTCTTAATAATTTTCATTTTATTTAATGCTGTCAAATTGTTTTAATGCTGTATTTTGTTTTACCTGCATGGTGTGTTTGACTCCATAACTTTATATGACTGATGAGTGATGTATGTTACTGTGGTTACCTATCCTTTAGTGCTGTATACATGTTATAGGCCAATGAAGTGTATGACACGATGAATGACTGTGCAAGAAAGGATGTATTTCACTGTCGCCATGCCACACCAAAATCCTTGTAACGTTTTTTACTTGGTAAATAAATATTCTTATCTTATCTTATCTTAACATGTAAACATGTACGTGTAATCACGCTTATGTACATATTAACAAAAACAGTTCCGACACATTGTAAATCTGAAAATACATATCACACTAAGTAAATGTCCTTATTGCACTTCAACATAAATAAATAAAACACCTACCCACAAACACACACACCCACACACACACCCATAAACCACTCGCACCCAACTCATTCAGTCAACACTTATTAAGAATTTGTACTGATTTGGGTACAAAACTGTTCTTAGCTCTAACTGTAGAAACAGTTGGCACTCTGAAACGGCGACCAGAAGGGAGGAGCTGGTAGTGCTGGGCTAGGATGTGAGTGGAGTCTCTTACAATCATGCTCGCTTTCTTTCTTACTTGCCTTTCGTACAACACACACAAACTCTCCTGCTTTTCACCCACCACTTTCCCACACACCTTCACAATTCTATCCAACACATTCTTACTCCTCACACTGAGACCTCCAAACCAGCAAAGAAAACCAAAGGTCAGCACCGATTGAATAAAACATCTGTAAAAGTTACATAAAACAGACTTGTTGACTTTCAGAGAGCGCAATTTCTGGAGGCAATATATTCTTGACTGACATTTCTTATGGATGGAAGTAGTGTATAGATGGAAGTAGTGTATAGATCTGTGCTTGTTTCAGAATATGAGGCAAATTTCCTGAGGTTACTGGATGAAGTGACAAATGGTTCCAACATCAGACTTTACACCTCAGGTAGTTTTTACAGTTGTTTTACTAATTACTTTAAAATATTAGTTATTACATTACTAAATGTGCATATAATTTTATGCATGTGTGGGTAACTGGAAATTTTGACGAATTGCATGTTTGACGCCCCATCAAATATTCCAATTTCGGGTTCATCGAAACTTAGAAATTAGTCCGTTGAATCTTCCACACACACAAAAATATAAGGTGTACCGAAAAATAAGTACCCGACTAAATACGAGACGACATCACCAACAGTCATAAAGCGAGATAACTCTTAGTATTACGACTTTATTTTCCCTACCTTGATGCTCTCTCCTTGCAACTCGTGTGAGTGTGTTTCCCTATTAGTATATTCCTTATGGTTTTTTTCGCCTCATAAGTCATATGCCTGGACATTTTACTTCTTGTACATTTTTAAACAAGATTTTTTATTATTTATTCATTTTAATATCACTCACTTATGTCGCTGTTCATTTATTATTTATAATTTTTGTCATTGATTTAGTGTACTGTCATAAACTTAATGTACCAATTTCACATGTACCTGTTTGCAGGGAGAGGATGGGGAGAGATGGTATTGCTTGTTTTATAATAGCTTTGTAATGGCTTAGAAAGGAGAGAAAAAGTTATTTAAATTTTCATCAGATTCCTAATTTTATTGTTTGTCAATTTTAAAGGAAAAGAAATAGACTTAAATAATGTTTTTGCCACATTGTTTATTTTGTGAAATGATCACTCAGTTCATAGAAAGTTTATCAGAACAAAACGAAAGTCGAGTCAAGGGAGACAACCTTCACAAAGAACATTCAGCCGGTTCAGGGGTGATGATTGCATAGTCCAAATATTTATTTGAGTTTTACTGTCAGGCGGCAATTTTTTTTTAAAAACCTTCGTTGAAACTTCCCAAAAGCTAAACCTCCGTCAAAACTTCCAAAAGACATTGACTATTTTGAGATTTCTGTCGAAACGTCAAATTTTTTCTGTCGAACATGCAATCCGTCAAAATTTCCTGTAACGTGTGTGTGGTGTGTAGATACAAATTTTGTATTAATTATTGTCAATTCTACTACTTCACTAGGAATTTAGGTCGAAATTCAGCTTTGGTAATAATAATAATAATAATAATAATAATATTGTTGATTATTACTATATAAAGGTAAAGGTAGTCCCATAGCCTTGTGGCCGTAGGGGAGCATGATGTTGGAGATCACACTTATCTTGGGCCAGCGTAATGAGGGTGACGCCCATCTCCCTAGCTGCTTTACCTTCCCCACCCTCAAGAGAGTAGGTACTCAGTCACAGTTGAGTCAACTGGGGGCGTTGTTATTTGTCGCTTCATGTTTTGCGGTCACCCATCCAAGTGCTAACGGAAACCGGACGGTGCTTAACTTGCGACACAGTAGCGAGTGCTCCAACCACTGCGCTATCCGACTATAGTGAATGTTATAATTTACTAAAGTTAACATCATTCATCATTGTTATACAAATAGATCAGCATATATCATCACAATGAAACATAAATTGAAATAAGTTCATATAAAAATTGTTGTTGTATGCTGTCTTCTTTTATAAATTTAAATGTGGTTTCTCAAGTTACTATAGATTGATTTTTGCTTTTAGTGTTTTTAGAGTGGTATAGGGGGTAGAGCATAGTATAATAGCATAGGGGGTAGAGCAATCTCCAATATGGTTCATGATTCCCCCCCCCCCCCCTTCCCAGTCCCCTATTCGCTTATGTGACACGGGACTTTAATCTACCTACCTAACCTAACCTAACCAATCTCCAAACTTTGTTTCGTGGATGACATTGATGGATTGGCTGGAGAGGATCAAGAACTTGAACAGCTGGTACAGAGATGTATAAGGGGTAACATAGGGGGTAGAACTTGAACAGCTGGTACAGAGGCTTGACACTACCTCCAGAGCCTATGGAATGGAAATAAGTTCAGAGAAGACCAAACTGATGAAAACAACACCAATGGCATCAACACGGACATCAAAGTCCAAGGCCAATCCCTCAACACAGTGCATAGCTTCAAATATTTGGGAGCTATTGTATCAGATAATGGATCCCAACAGGAAGTTCTCTCCAGGATCGCACAAACAACTGCTGCCCTGGCAAAGTTGAAGCCCATTTGGAAAGACAAGACCATCTGTCTACATTCCAAGGTAAGACTGCTGCGCTCCCTTATCATCTCCATCTTCCTATACGCTTGCAAAACATGGACCATCACAGCAGATCTGCAACGAAGAATACAAAGCATGGAGATAAGGTGCTACAGAAGACTTCTGGGCATTTCCTATACCCAGCTGCAGCACATCACCAACGACGAAGTCCGACAGACCATCACACAAGCCATTGGACAACACTTTGACCTGCTCACAGTGGTGAAGAAACGGAAACTCCGATGGTATGGCCACGTCACCAGATCATCAGGCCTTGCAAAGACCATCCTGCAAGGCACAGTGCAAGAAGGTAGAAGAAGAGGGAGACCGAAAAAGAGGTAGGAGGACAACATTCGAGAATGGACTGGCTTAACACTGAGCAAAACCATCAGGGTTGCAGAGGACAAAGATAGATAGAGTACGCTGGTTAAACGAACATCTGTGGTGCCCCAACGACCTCCGAGTTACGGGATAGGATAGGATATGATAGGTTTTTTTAGAGGGCAATGTTAGTAAAGTCACTACTATTTATATAAATAGGTTGTTTCTGTTTCTAGGTCTATCCTTCAAGTACGAGCCAGGCATTCTGATGGGAGGTGAGTTGAAGCATGAATGTAACCCAGAGCGTGGCATTGGGTACTACCTTGAAGCACTACTGTGTCTAGCTCCGTTCTGCAAGAATCCCCTTGACATCACTCTCACCGGCGTCACTAACACCCAACTGGACCCTTCTGTAAGTGCCAAATAAGGAAAGAACTGTGTTTTAGGATAATTTCAAGTAGCATCTAATAGTTAAGTCAACTAGTCCAGTCAGGAAATATTTATTCACAAAAATACAGTGATAATGTGGTGTGTCATTTGTGACACTACAGTTATTAGATAGATAGAGAGACAGAGAGAGATTAAATAGATAGATGGACAGAAGGATGGATAGATACATAGATCATAAAGGTGCTACTTTTCTGTTTGGATGTAAAAATGTTAAATGTTTTAAATTGAATTAAATTAGCTGCAACCATGGACTTACCAGAAGGTGTGTTTTCTTAATGGGCCTAATGCATAGCGGCAGACTTTACACAAAGTTATCAACTAGTTCGCAAGTTACAAACTTTGAGCGGTAGTTCGTAATGCATGAGCCAGTAGGCCGCACCTAAGTTACCAACTACGGTAGTCCGCATCGGAAGTGGACTACGAGCTCGAAGTTAGTAACTACGCGAAAGCAAACACGGCGTGCGTTCTTTCATGTAGGCATCAAAATCGACGATTGCTTCAAAGAATCGAGTATATAGACATAACACATCCATTTGAGGTGTAGAACAATAGTTAATTTCTAAAAAGGTACCGATTGCCGAGAACATGATTTTAGAGCTAGCCAATGTGCTAGAAGACAGCATCGAATTTCCCACTTGCAAGAAATAGGTCATCAGCCCCTTGTTGCAGTTGTTGTCTTGTACTCCGGTGATAAGCCACTGCCACTGGCTGTAGCCTGACACATGCTTTCAATGATATTGTTTACATTTGCAAAAATAATACAACTATAAAACAACTATAAAACATATAATTCATGACTGCAGTGCAGCAATATATTCCACAGAACATTCATACTGTTCAAAGCTTTAAAAAAAATTGACTATTGGATAATCATAGCAAAATCTTTAATGTATAGGCCTGTTTGACATATTCTATAAAAATGACAATCATAATATTTCATACACAGTCATCGCATAAAGATGACTTTAATTCTGATAAAATTACATAAGATTTACGTCACTTTGTTTTCAGATGTTAATATGTCATTATTTATTTATTTATTTATCGGAGATTCCCATGTCTAAAAATATCAGGTCAGAACTTCTTAGTCAACAGAAGGGTTGTATACGTGCATAGCGCTCGACTGTAGTTCGCAACTACATGAAAGTTTATAACTTCGAAGTTTGTAACTTTCCGCAATTGAAGTTTGCTGCTATGCATCGGACCCATTGATGCAATTTTTAAAAAACATTAAAGAAAATAATCAGGATCAGGCCACGTTTTAAAGGGGAAAGATGTGGGATGGAAGGAGGTAGAGGGAGGAGAAGACGTGAGCTGATTCTAAAGCTCATTCTCATTTTGAATTTTACATTTAATTAATTTTGTGCTTGGTATTTCAGGTGGATCAGATTCAGAAATCCTTGCTTCCGGTCTTGAAGAAATTCCTTGGCACCGATGAAGGTCTTGAATTGAAGGTGAGACACACTCTGCTGTGTAGGACTTAGTTATATTCATCAAGCAAGTAATTTAAGTACAAGAAGTTTGGCAAGGCTCAAATTCCTGTGTCATGTGTTAGACCTTTAGCTAACTGATGCAGACGAATCTCTACAATGTTAAATCTTTGTAGTTGAATCTTTACTTGGATTTTTCATTGAACAGATATTGAGTGCTTAACTTCAAGGTTGATAATTAGACTTACCTCTGTCAAACCGAAATAGACTGATTTTGGTAAAACTGGAACTTCCTTTTTGAAAATTAAAAAAAAGTTTTAAAAGATTAATTATACATGCAAGGAATATAAAGATCAAAGTAACGGATAATAGTATGTTGGACATGCACTCTCTTCTACATTAGGCACACAAAAAAAGTCTGTTTACGGTATCCTGACTGACCCTAATTTTTGAGATCATGTGGGGAAAAAAATAAAAACATACAGTAAAAATTCGCACCCAAGGTAAAAAAGGTAAAGATAAAGAAAAAAGTAAGTCTACCGACCTACCCTAATATTTTTTTCCCTATGTTACTGTAAACAGACATTTTTGGGGTATATCTAAATTTTATTCTTTTACTTTATGCCATTAAATGATTAATCTTGCATTGAGTTTGTTGATTCATTCAGGCAACAATTATTTATTTCATGTATTAGTTATCTTAATTATCTATACTTAATTAAAAAAATATCTGTTGTATTAATTATTTATAATTATTACTCATTGTTTTTTTAAATTAATTATTTAATTTTTCAATGTACCTTTTATACAGATTCTACAGAGAGGCGTGGCACCAGAGGGAGGTGGGTCAGTCAGATTCACCTGCCCATGCCGTCAGAAGTTGAGACCAATGCAGTTTTTGGATGCTGGAAAAATCAAGAAAATCAGAGGTATTGCGTATCCTTTCTGGTCATTTATAAATGGAAAGTTGAAGCTTCTTCAACATCCTGTGGTTGTTTTTGCTGTTTCTTCTTCTTCTTCTCTTTTTTTCCCCATCTTTCAGTTTGGTGCATTGGTGTCTCGTTTTGTTATTTCATATCAGGTCACTGTGTTGTTGTTTTGTTAAGTTTGGATGATTATGCAATCTTTATGTTTATACCACAATAGGTTTATTTGCTTAATTTTAATCTTGTCGGTCATTTTTCTTAGACCCCCGTAGGTTTATTTGCTTAATTTTAATCTTGTCGGTCATTTTTCTTAGACCCCCGTCTCTTTCTTAATGGAAATGCTATGTGTCATACTGTGGTGCTTATCAGACATTCAATTCATAGTCATTATCATCACCCCCGCCATCACTGTCATCATGATTGTAAGAATCTGAAGTATCATCATCATCACTCTCACATCATCATGATCCTCATTATCACCATTATTCATTATTTCTGCTCAAGGCGCTGGCAATACAGGATCTAACTTAAGCTGCCCCAACTGCCACCTGGCGGCCCTTGATCTCATATTCTGACGCCCAGACAACGGAGCACAAACCTGGGCAATTGGATAGGAGGGAGAATGGAGGCACTGTGGTCTAATGGTAGTGCTTCGGCTTGCGGATCTGAAGGTCCCGGGTTCGAGCCCTGGCCGGGCCATTGTGTTGTGTCCCTGGGAAAGACACTTTACTCCTGTTTTCCTACTCCTTCGGATGAGAGTATAAACCGAGGTCTAGTCTGTGTCGCATACATTCCATCATAACGGACTTTAAAGATCCTGACGCTCATGTCCTAGACGGGTGAGTGCCGGTGACAAGAACACACCCAGCATGCACCTAGGTCCTTCTCCCCCCCATCCCTGGCTGCCCAGGATTGTGCTCAGTTGTCCGGGCGTCAGACCATGCGCCCAAAGGCTGCGGGTGGGCGTCTCGGGCGGCTTGAGTTAGATCCTGTATCGGCCAGCGCCTTGAGCAGCTCTTGAGCTGGAAAAGCGCTATATAAGAACGATTAAACGATTAAACACCACTATCACCATCATGATTTTAAGTATGGGAATTAGTGTGGATTGTTATCATTGCATTCATTACCAACAAGTATGATCATTGTCGTCATTATTGTAAGTATGTGGATTAGTGTGGATTGTTATCATTGCATTCATTGACCAACAAGTATCATCATTGTCGTCATGATTGTAAGTATGTGAATTAGTGTGGATTGTTATCATTGCATTCCTTGACCTTGGGACTCATAGCTGGTCGGTGAGAGTGTCACCAACAACGCCCAACAGAATCATTGAAGCGGCCAAAGGCATTCTGCTAAATTTCCTCCCTGACTGCTTCATCACTTCAGATTCTAACAAAGGACGAGGGTCTGGAAAGTATGCTATTTTAAATGTTTTTACAAACGCACGCAAGCACATACACACTTGGTATTTTTTATTGAAGCTAGAAAGTGGGAAGAGAAAGCTTGAGGAGGAGGAGGAGGAGGAGGAGGAGGAGAATTAACTAAGGTACTCATTTTTAAATGCTCACACAAACAGTATTTTCTATTGAAGCCAGAAATAGGTTAGAGACTAAGAGATGGAGGAACAGTAAACACGCGCGTGTAAATGCTATTTAAAATAATCTTTTATGAGTATTTATAAACTTAGCTATAAATTAATAGTTTTCATATTTTACTTTGGTTGTGATGCTCCCCGCCAGGACTGTGCCATGTCCATCGTCGGGAGTTTTTGTGGAGACCAAGCGTGTTTGCCAGTACCAGATTGTTGTATCTGGCAAACTCCAAGAGTCTCAGACCCCTGTCATTTGTCTCGTTGTTGCAGTGGGGTCCACATGTGTCTCCCCAGTTGTGGTGCGCATCTTGGCCAACCTTGGCATTCCAGTCGCCTTGCACTATGACTATGTCCTTCTTCGGCACTTGGTCAAGGACCGCCTGTAGATTTTCATAAAAATCCTCCACTTCGCTGTCGTCATAGTCTGATGTTGGGGCGTAGGCCTGGATGATGGTGATGTTGAAAGGGGCTGCTCTCAGGCGGATGGTAATGAGTCTACTGGAGACTGGGCGGCAACCCATGACAGTGGCTAGAATGTTCTTGTGGACCAAGAATCCAACGCCGTGTTCGTGCCTGTCATCCCTACCGCTGAAATAGAGCTTGTGGCCTTTGTCGGTCGTTGTTTCACCTAGGCCTTTCCAGCGCAGTTCGCTGATACCTAGAACATTCCATCGATAGTGGTCCAACTCGTGGGCCAGTTCTTCTAATTTTCCTTCCGCAGTTAGGGTCCTGACATTCCAGGTTCCTATGACGATGTTGTTTCTCGTGCGGATCTTGCTAAATTGTCCATCAGTAGCATACTTAACACCTCCGTCCTGGTGGCCAACGGAAGGCGCGGTCCTTGTGCCGTGTGACGACCCGGGCGACGACCGATCCGGTATGGAATTAGTGGGTTGTGTCATCATGTAGTGTGTCTTGGGCAAAAAAGACCTGGCGGTGCCCAATCCTCTCCAGGCTGTTGGCCACAGCCGAAATCCACGAATACAGTGTGGCTCGCCTTGGCCCTGAGCACATGGTCGTTGAACCTGTAGTAACGTGAGGTTCCTCCGCCCTGGCCGGTGACTTCTGTGTAGAAGACTTTCGCCCAGTGATGCCGTGCTAACATCACCCCTGTTAGTCGCCTCTTACGACACGCCGGGAAACGTTGGGTCTATTCTATTTAATGCCCGAACCCACAGAGCAACCAAATAGACTACATCATGGTCAAGAAACGCTTCAGATCAAGCATCAACATTGGCAGGACACGTACTTTTCCAGGAGCAGACATCGGAAGTGACCACGATCTCGTGATGATGTCTTTCCGGCTCCACTTGAAGAGAGTAAATACAGCAAAGTGCACTAGGCTGAAGTTCGACCTGGACAAACTGCAAGACCCGGAGGTGGCAGAACTATTTCAGGCCACAATTGGAGGGAAATTTGCACCACTGCTCATTTTGGGGGCTGGTGAAGTAGATGTCAACACCATGACCACCACCTTCAACTCAGCTGTGACAGATGTCGCCACTGAGATCCTTGGCAAGCACCGACCAAAGAAGAAGCTGTGGATCACACCTGAACTTTTGGATCTGTGTGATAAACGAAGAGAGATGAAAAAGAAAAAGAACACCTCACAGGGAGCTGATGTCTACCGAAAAATCAACAATGACATCCGAAAAGGCATGCTCACAGCAAAGGAGAACTGGATAGAAGATCAATGCCAGGAAATAGAGAACAGTCTGAACAAGAACAACAGCAAGAAGGCCTACCAGACTGTGAAGCGGCTGACAAGTGTCAAACAGCCCAAAGTCTCCACTATCCAAAGCAAGTCTGGCATATGCCTTACAGAAGAACAAGAAGTCTTGGACAGATGGACAGAGTACTGCTCTGACCTTTACAACCATACACCAAATGGAGACCCATCAGTTCTAGCATGTCCCGAGAACAGAGAAGAAGAAGAAATCCTCCCAATTCTCCGGGAAGAAGTTGAGGCAGCAGTGCAAGCGCTAAAGAAAGGGAAGTCAGCGGGAGTGGACAACATACCCGCGGAACTGCTACAAGCAGGAGGAGAAGCGATGATTGATGCCCTCACCATTATCTGTAACAAGATCTGGCAGAGTGGGGAGTGGCCTATACCATGGACCCAGTCGCTTGTCATCACTCTTCCCAAAAAAGGTAACCTTCAGGAGTGTGAAAATTACCGGACCATCAGCCTCATCAGCCATCCCAGCAAGGTCCTCCTGAAAATAATACTCAACAGGTTGAAACCCCAAGCTGAACAAATCATAGCTGAAGAACAAGCAGGATTCAGGGCAGGGCGAAGTACCACTGAGCAGATTTTCAACCTCAGAATAATCTGTGAGAAATACCTACAGCACCAACAACATCTATATCATGTGTTCATAGACTTCAAGAAGGCGTTTGACCGAGTCTGGCATGCAGCTCTATGGGCAACAATGAAAGTGTACAACATCAGCCCTAAAATTATTGAAGTCATCAAAAGCCTGTATGACAAGGCTACCAGTGCAGTCCTCCACAACAGAGCCATCGGGAATTGGTTCAGAACAACAATCGGTGTGCGTCAAGGATGCCTACTCTCTCCAACACTCTTCAACATCTTCCTAGAGCGCATCATGTCGGATGCTCTTGCAGACCATGAAGGCACAGTCAGCATAGGGGGTAGAGCAATCTCCAATCTTCGTTTTGCAGATGACATTGATGGATTGGCTGGAGAGGAACAAGAACTTGAACAGCTGGTACAGAGGCTTGACACCACCTCCAAAGCCTATGGAATGGAAATAAGTGCAGAGAAGACCAAAATGATGACCAACAACACCAATGGCATCAATACGGACATCAAAGTCCAAGGCCAATCCCTCGACACAGTGCATAGCTTCAAATATTTAGGAGCCATTGTATCAGACAATGGGTCCCGACAGGAAGTCCTCTCCAGGATCGCACAAACAACTGCTGCCCTGACAAGGTTGAAGCCCATTTGGAAAGACAGGACCATCAGTCTACATTCCAAAGTAAGACTGCTGCGCTCCCTTGTCATCTCCATCTTCCTATATGCTTGCGAAGCATGGACCCTCACAGCAGATCTCCAACGAAGAATACAAAGCATGGAGATGAGGTGCTACAGAAGACTTCTGGGCATTTCCTATACCCAACACATCACCAACGACGAAGTCCGACAGACCATCACACAAGCCATTGGACAACACGATGACCTGCTAACAGTGGTGAAGAAACGGAAACTTCGGTGGTATGGCCACGTCACCAGATCATCAGGCCTTGCAAAGACTATTATGCAAGGCACAGTGCAAGGAGGTAGAAGAAGAGGGAGACCGAAAAAGAGGTGGGAGGACAACATTCGAGAATGGACTGGTTTGACACTGAGCGAAGCCATCAGGGCTGCTGAGGACAGAGAAAGATGGAGTATGCTGGTTAAACGATCATCTGTGGTGCCCCTACGACCTTCGGGTTACGGGACAGGATAGGATAGGATAGGATATTTTACTTTGTAATACAGGCATGTTTGGCTGTGCTGATGCAACTGATGTTTCAGACTATAATGTTTTTGCTATAGTCCATATCTTTCGCACACACCCATAGAGGTGCCGGGAGTTTCTGTATAAATAGTATCCCCACTTTCTGAAAATTTAGTGCTTTAAATTCCCACTGTCGCTGTCTTTCTCCTTTGTTCTTTCTCATTCCTACACTGTTCTATCAATCTACTATACTATCTTCTTCGCTAGACCAGTCACCTACCTTTTTTCTTGAAAACACTTCCAAAACTCATTTGTGTATGAGGTCTTTTGGATCAGCTTGGGAGTATTGGACGCTTTCTGCCAAATGGTCAGTAGGGTTTCCTATTATATTATTACTTAGCAATGTAGGCATTTTATATGTATGGTTTTGTTGATATTTTTTTATGATGTTTATATTCTATTTTGTTTTTGTAAATGGGGGTTCTATAAATTAGAGTATAACCTCAGCATCCCCTGCGTAGGATGTCTTTATTGTAAAGTGACCGGCTGGTCGAGTGCCTTCTGTGTTACCACTAGGGTTGCTTCAGCAGATCTTTTATACGGATCAGGGGCGAGTCCTCCTTTACCCAAGTTGTGGTTCTCATATTGTGGTCCTGATTTTACTCTTTGCAGTCCTCTAGACCATGTAAGCAATGATTAATTAATTAACTAAATCTTTCTTACATTTCTCCCTTCACAATTTTCTTGTCTTCTTCTTTTCTTCTGTATACACCTTTTTCTAAAATTGTGTGCATGTCTACATTCTCACAAATCTTCATACTTTTCGTGTATAACCTCTCCAGGTGTATCTGATGAAGAGCTTAGCCAAAAAAAAAAAAGTGTGTCTGGTCATAATTATAATTTGATTTCAGTTTACTCATTCTTTCATTCCTATGTTTTTTTTATCATACTAGATCTCCCGGGTTTGGCATCACATTGGTGGCTGAAACAACAACAGGGGTGTATTACACAGCAGAGGTTTGCTCCAAGCCTAGAGGGTCTGATGAACCACCGTCCGTAGCAGAAGACTTGGGCCAAGAGGCTGCTAACTTGCTGCTGGAGGAGATCTACAGGGTGAGCGTCTGTGTATAGAATTGCTTACGAGCTGGTAGTGGGTATAGTGCTTGGTAGCATGCACAATTATTCATTATTTCTGCTCAAGACACTGGCAATACAGAATCTAACTTAAGCTGCCCCAACTGCCACCTGGCGGCCCTTGGGCTCATAGTCTGACGCCCAGACAACGGAGCACAAACCTGGGCCATTGGATAGGAGGGAGAAAGGACCTAGTTCTTACCCCCGTTGGGGTGCCGGGGGTTTCAGTATAAATAGTATCCCCACTTTCTTGAAATTTAGTGTTTTAAATTCCCACTGTCGCTGTCTTTCTCATTTGCTCTTTCTCATTCCTGCTCTGTTCTATTGATCTGCTATACTGTCTTCTTCTTCGCTAGACCAGTCACCTACCTTTTTTCTTGAAAACTCTTCCGGGACAAGACTCCTTATTTGTGTGTGAGGTCTGTTGGATCAGCTTGGGAATATTGGACGCTTTCTGTCACTATGGCTTCCTATGATGTTATTATTTAGCAGTGTAGGCATTTTATATGTATGTGTTTTGTTCATAATTTATAATGATGTTTGTATTCTATTTTGTTTTTGTAAATGGGGGTTCGATAAATTAAGAGTACAGCCTCAGCGTCCCCTGCGTGGGATGTCTTTATTGTAAAGTGACTGGCTGGTGGAGAGCTTTCAGTTTTACCACTAGGGTTGTTTCGGCAGATCTTTTATGCGAATCAGGGGTTGTCCGGTCCTGATTTGGCTCAAAAGAGTCCGCTGGACCTAAAGCAATAATCATATAATGTAATGTTACCTAGTTCTTGCTGTGTACTCGCCTGTCTATGGCATGAGCATCATTAGGTCTGTGAGTTGAAATGTGTGTGTGCATAGCCTAGACCTATGTGCACCACTGAGGCAACTATGTCTTACGTATCAGATAATTTTTTTGTTTAGGCACTCAGGCCTTCAATCAGCTTTGAACCCACTGCCTGTAATGGGCTGCAATGTTATCACTTTAGTTGTTTTGCTGTTGCCATAGCATACATCACCGAGTGAACTGCATTTACAATAAACAACAATGCTTAAAAATGAACACTTTACATCAAACAAAAATTATTTCAAGATTCATTCTAATTTTCTGTCAGTCACACACGTCCATATCCATCCCTTATAATATTCTTTTAATATTTTTGCCTTTTTGGTTAGTACAAAATGTATTTCCAAACTCTCTTCAGTACTTTATCTGTAAAATAATCAGACGGTTCATCATTTTGTTGTACAGGGAGGGTGTGTGGACTCGACAAGTCAGAGCTTAGCCTGCCTGCTGATGGTCACCAGCCCTCAAGATATTTCAAAGCTGCTTGTTGGGCCTCTTTCCCCATACACGTACGACTTGCTCTTTCTCCATACACACAAAATTTGCTGGCTTTTATGTTGTTGTTGTTTTTTTTTTTTTCTGCTTTCCACATTCAAGTATTTGTGTGTGTGTTGCTACATATCCTTTCCACGTTTATGTGTAACTGTGTTGTCAGTATTTGTGCTTGTGTCTGCATGTCAATCTAGATCTGGATTTCTGCCATGGCGATTGAAGGAGGCAACGTTGCAAGAGCCAAACATTCCTAGTATCATGACATTGTAACAGAAGGTGTGCGCAGTGACCCATTTTGTACGTACGTGTGCGAGTGAAAATTTTAGACAAACAGGCAATGCAAGTTAGTTTTTTTTTTAATTTGTTTGCTTGTAGTTTGTAAACATTTTACATCATTATTTTATTTACTAATCCATGATGACCATTATTAACAAAGCATTAAATTGCAAGGTTGATGGGTCTCGTCTGGAGTATGAATTTCTTTTCAACAAAATTGAACTGCATCTTTCTTGGATTTTGCAGAATCCAAATGCTGCGACACATACGAGATTTTTTTCACACCGTGTTCAAAGTGGAAGAGGCAAAGAAAGAAGAATTTGGGGCAGATGGGGAGCTGTTGAAGAAAGGAGAGAGCGAAAGACTCATTCTGACAGTGCTGGGCATCGGATACAGTAATCTCTCAAAGAAAGCTTCTTAGTGAAAGTTGCAGGCACAAACGCCGTTGAGTGCTAGCGAGACTGATGCTGTGATGCAGCAGGGCTACCCATTTTCAATGAATCTAAGGAGTGTGTTCATTTCCATTTTACAATTTTAATGAATTTTTGTTAGTGAAATAAACAACATAGTAGGTGCACGTTTTTCACAAGTCCACACACACACACGTCATGCACACATTCCTACCAGTGATTCATACACACTCAAATCAAGCTATGCATGACGACACTTCGTAGTGTAATGAATTAGGAGCTTTGTGATTGGTTGATAGTGCAGAAGGTAAACCAATGAACATCAAACTATTCATTCGCATGGCCATGCTAATTTTAGATATGATTCTTCCCAAAACAGTAAACACTCTTGTAAGAAACAGCTGTTTGTCAGACACTCACTTAGAAAAAAAGCCTTTTTGCCTCACTTAACGTCGCGTTCAGTCTTCTCACGCCGTATATAGATTTTTCTGGCGTGTTTACAGGACCAGCTGATCGGCAATTCTAAGGCGTGATTATTCCCTATCTTGGCATAATGGGGAGCCCTGATGTAGAATGTAAACTGATGGTGCAAGACTAAAGTTGTGACACAGAGAATGAATGAAAATGTATTAATAGTTTCCACACAGGAAATGCATGTGCACAGAGCAAATGCAGAGTATGTAGAACATTAATGACCAAGGCACATGATAATTTGTGCTTGCATTTGCGCGTGTGCTCAGGCACATGATAGATTGTGTACATGTTTGCGTTTGCCTGCTCCTGCACAGGATTCAAGATGTTAATAATACCGTTAGAATGGATCGATTGGTATTGGCATCAACTGTTTGAGATAATATGAAGTGTTGTACTGGGTGATGGAATGTGTAAAATGTATAAATTGTGGGTTGCAAGACAGGGGTATTTGTGGAGGAATTGAATGTGTGATTCATTGACAGCTGAACGTGGAATTTATTCATTTGATTTGCTAGAACACAAAGTTTTAATGATTGAGACAGGGAATAAAATCTGAAAAAATTTTAAATTCAACTCTTTGTTGTCGACTCTTTTAGCAAATGAAAAATCTCAATGAAATGTGTGTGTTTCATCAGTGTTAGGACTGACTGAGGCAGTCAAATCATCACAACTAACAGTTTTGGTCAATAGCAACACCATTGTCAAATTTCACCTCGCTAGGCAGAGTTCATGAGCTTCAATTATAATAACTGTAATAAATTGATAAATATATGAACCATGACAAAGAGAAATAATTTTTTTAAACAGCTTTATTATGTTATTTTTTCAAGCCAAAATATACATCATCCACGTTTTGGTCAAAGATGTTCGAGGATGTCTGCAAGACGTTCACCTCAATACAGAAAGAATTTGTTAAACAGCTTTATTATGTTCTTTTTTCAAGCCAAAATATACATCATCCACGTTTTGGTCAAAGATGATCGATGATTTCTGCAAGACGTTCACCTCAATATAATTCTAACGATAATGTTTTCTTCAATTCTATCAAGGTTTGGGTAATGTTGCATAGTTTACACAATACTTTCCAAGCTGTATTCTAAAAATGCCAATTAGTTTGTTTTTTTAAATTACTTTTTTACAATAGCTTTTTCTTTGAAACACTCCAATGAAATAAACTTCTTCATGGTCATCTGTTGATCATCTCTTATCCTCCTCTTTGTTTTTCACCACCAAATATTCCAAAATAGATATATATATATTTTTTTAAAACTTTTATACAATATCTTTTTCTTTTGAAACACTCCAATGAATTAAACTTCTTTATGGTCCACTGTTGATGATCGTCTCCTCTTTGTTTTTCACCACCAAGTATTCCATTATATAATCAATAAAAGAATAATATTGAAAACAAAAATTTTGTTTAAGACAAAATATTAATTCTTTTTGTCGCTAACTGGATTAACTAAAGTATTGCATTAAATTAATGCATAATTAATTAAAAACAAAACTACGTTTGTAAATATTTACCAAATAATGAAAACCAGCATTGAATTAAAACCTGAAAGATTCTTCAAAAAAGCAAAGAAAACGAACGTCGAAGTAGAACAAAAGTTCTTTCTAATTGAAAAATTAATCCTTTCCTGTACTCTATTTCCTTCATCTCTTATTACGCATCCTGCTGTCCACTTATGTCGAAATTGCTTTGTGTTATTTTATTATTATTGTCCATCTCCCCTCACCACCACTTTGCATCTTTATTTATTAAAATTATGAATTCATTCATTTATTCATGTACTTCCTCCCACCCACCCTTTAAAACATTATTTTAAAATGTGTTTACCCTTTTAAAAATTTTTTAATCAGTCTCTTCTCTTAAGAGTTTATTGTCCAACATTCTCTCAGCGAAAATTGTTTTTGTTCTTGATCCTGAAACCACAGCTGCTGCGTTGCGTTTGGAGACTAGACATAAGCGAGGGCTGATGTCCAACGAGGTTGCAATGGGAGGCTGTATGTGCGTAAGCTCCTGTAGAACCACAATGTGGACACCTGTACGCCCTCAACACTGGGCATACCACCATCCCCCTCCAATCCTGCAAGATGAAGAGGTTTGATCCATGGAATAATTAATACTTGATTACAATGTAGATCAATGGGCACTTGCATACCAATTCTTGCTCAAAATATGAGAGGTCCAAGTGAACGTTACGAAATTTGCCATACCAGTTCTCCAACATCAATATTCCCATTATCACTGTCTTTTCACTTCAAGGCCAAACTGAATCATGAAGATGTAACATGGCAGCAGTGATCTGAATTTGAGATGGTTTCATTTTCATCTAAATCCCCGAGTGGCTTCCTCACAAGCGATTTTTCAATAAAAATGGTTGGCCAAGTACTTTCATGTGCACATTTTATTTACAAGGTAAAATTAAATAAAACACATGTTTCGTGGTGTACGCGTTCATCGTGAATATTTGAGAACAATCACAAATGAGAGAATGGCGGACTAAATTGCATGGTAAGAAATTACGTAGTGCTCAATATTTCTCTGTTTGCCAAACTACTCAAAACCTTACATACCTTACATACAACCGTTCTTCAAATTAAGGAAGTTGAACAGAAAATAACAATCAACTGTTTACATTAAAAAAGAAGCCACTGAAAAGTAAAACCTCAATCCAACTATACCTTGAGGGTGTGAGTGGTGTAGAACTCTTTTGTCTCTCCGTTGCGCTTGCAAAAAACGCAATGCAGCCCATTCCCTCCATCACTTCCCCCGCTGCCACAAGACATCGTCCTTGGTCTGCCTTTTTCTCTCAGCTCCAGTGACGTTGGAAGGTTGCTGCCGCTGCCAACTAGCCTAGGGCCTAGAGACAGGTGTAAATGAATATTCTTTACGATCTCCTATTATTGAATGGTCATGAAATTTTAAGATCAATTGTTTACGGGTGGTTTGAGCATGGACCAAGTCTAGTGTTAATATTTTTTTTAAGGAACGGTCATAAAAGAAAATTTAAAAATCGACCCTCACCACAAGTGGGTGTTGAGCTGATGGGGCTGGTGATAGTGGTGGAGGTGGCAGGGATGGCACTGTAGCTGTTGGTGCTGTCGTCCTCGGAAGTGTGCTCCTCCAGACTCTTCACGATGGGGCGTGGCATGCCGATGGCGTTAATATCTTTCGACGTTGATACCTGCAGGCTGGTCTCTGGATTTTGTACTTCCTGCAAAGATAAAACATAAATGGCGTTACAAGAACTGGTGTACAGAGCTTTTTCTAGAACTGCTCAAGGCGCTGACTGAGAAAGGGATATGACCTGAGCCGCCATAAGCACCCACTCGCTGCTTTGTGTTGCACCGTCCAATGCTCCAGATGACTAAGCAATCCCGAAGAACCAAGGAGGGAGGAACAGGACCTAATACTGGCTGGCAGCGATGAGAATCAGTTTCATCATAAAGAAGCAAAATTACAACATGAACAAAATCGGTTCAACCAATTTTGTGGGACAGCGTAAAACGTGTTTAGAAAATGATCAAGTACAGCCATCTCGACCTTCAAGAACATGCAAATATGCATTATCTAAAATGCCAAGAAGTTGAAAATGTATTCGCCATTCAATCCATTCTTTCTTCAGATAAAGCCACAATTTTGATTTGAAAAAAAAAGAAGTGACATTCGGAGTGATGAACCAACTGACCGACAATGACCTACTACTGAATAACTAACCAGTATTAAGTACCCTAACAAAAAAACAGAAGTAAAATTATGTATTTTTTTACATAGCAAAATGCAGTTAGTAACAATATAATCCCCAGTGGCCTTGACATTTGTGATTGAGCAAATTAAAAACCAGATTGAGAGGGTGGTGTCTAACCTAGGGAATGTTTCTATTAAGTTTTGTCAAAATCCATTCAGTGGTCAGTGATGTTGCTAGAAATTTTCAGCATAGGCCATTTGGCAGATTCAGCCACAAACCTTTAGGACATTTTGAAAATCTTTCGGCCATTTTTTATACTTACAAAATGTTGCAACTAATACCACACACAGAACACTGACGAAAAAAGTTTCATTTACATTTATTAACTACAAAACAATATAAAACTTGATGAAATGACTAGAATGGATGACTAATAAACTCTTCAACTGAACTGTGAACTTGGATGAATCCCTGATACAAACACACAAAACAAACAAACAAACAAACAAAAAAATGTACTGGCATGATACCTGACAGGACTAGTCATGTCCCTCAATCTCTGAATACAGGCTTCAAGGTTTACACTTTAAACTCTTGATGTGACAGATGGAACTGGAAGCGGAGCTTTCACTTTCAGTCTGAGACAGGTCCAATGTCCCAGTGTTCGATGGCGTGGCATTACCCTGATTTGTCACAGTCTGAGAGATTGTTCTACTCTCTTTTTCCTTCTTTCCAACATCAAACGACAGGAGGCGCTGGCCACTGATTAGTTTTGGGATCTTTTTCGGCGGCATTTCAAAAACTAAAAATGTTAATGCCGGAAGCTCGCCGTTCGCAACAAGAGAAGTTACTCTACCTCTCTCTGCTGATGCATGTGTTGCCTGCTTGGCGCTTTTAATACGCAATGTTCGACAATAACTCATAACACCTTTATTTATCCGATAGTAAATTAATATAACCAGAAGCAATAACAACAAAACAGACATGAGACAAGCAAACAAAAAACAGACAAAAGGGTGTCCGATTGAGGCGTAAAACCTTAGGACAATGGGCCGATCAGAACATGATTCTTTCGGACTCTTTGGAGTTTTATCGGTGAATGGCCGATTTGCCGACGAAAATGACATCACTGGTAGTTCTTGAGATATGGTATGTGCATGACGGACCAACTTTTGGCTCGTTCTGATTTTGGACAATTTCAAAATATTTCCAGGTTTTTGTTTGTTCTTTTTAAAAAAAAAAAAAAATTTAAAATTTTTATTTTATTTTATTTTATTTTAATGCTTTATTGTCTCCTTTTTATTGGGAAATTCTGGGCCGCCTCCCACGGGAAGCCTATGGCGCGCCCAAACCCAACCTACCTAACATTAATTGTGTTTTACCTGTAAATAGAAAAATAAAAAAAAATGCTTTGTTCACTAGTTTTTATTCAGGTTTTAATTCACACCAAGGATTAGTAAAACTTGATTGCTGTAACTTAACTATTTAGATGCATTTAGCAATGCACAAGGAAAAATATTTAATAAACATGAAAACAAAACAGTTTAAAATTTAAAAAACACAATAATAAAATGAAGTACACTTTTATTTTAATGTTTAATTTGGCATGTAGGCCTACAAATATAAATAAAATAAACAATTAGACACACCCACTTTCAAAATAAATAAAATAAAAATTAACTAATAACAATAAATATTTAATAAATAAACAAAAACAACCTGAACCAATATTTACACAACAGTACCACTCATAACCTACCGTTGATTGAACGTCGTGCCTGAAAAGCCAGGAGTTGAAGTCCACCCCTTCGAAAAGTTTGTAGTCTCCAGACGCACTCATCATAAGTAACCTAGTCACTAGTTCCATTCTTCCGAACAAGCTCATCCTAATTATGGCCCAGACTGCAAAGCTGCTTTTGATAAAAGGATATGCGTCTCTCTACTACTAAATGACACTCTTTCACAAACTTACACGCGCTCACACATACACACACATACTCGCAGAAACAGAATAGTAGGAAAGGAGAGAAGTGAGAATGGTGAAAGAGCGAATGGGGGTAAACAAAGTATTGCGGCATCCGTCAGTGGCTTAGTGGATAAAACACTTCTGTCTTTGCTAACGTGTAAGCATGTGTAAGCTTTGAAAGTGATTTAGTTCAATATTGTTCTATATGTCAGTGGCGCATCTTTTTTTATTTATTCAATGAACACTACGAATAAAATAATTATTACTTCAACTAATTACCGATACATTTGTCGGGAATATTGACTATACGAAATAGCAGTTCAATTAGGTTAGTTCAAACAGAAAAGCCAAAAAGACTGTAGACTAACTGGTGTCTGGCTGCTTTCTGAACTTTTCACCCAAAAAAATCGAACAACAGACATTAAAGAAAACTCATTAATCACATCTCATTAATCACAACTTAAATATTAGTATCTAATTATCAAATCATCATAAACTATTAATGAATGCTTTATAATAATTTATCAATATTTCAATGAATGGGCGAAATGTGAAATAATCCGTTGTAATTAGTGGCGGACTCCCAAAGTTGAAACTAAACAGGTGCAGGTCCATAGCGGTACAGTCGGCAACATCAAAGATTAGACATCATATTCCCAAAGTTGAAACTAAACAGGTGCAGGTCCCTAGCGGTGCTGTCGGTAACAACAAAGAGTAGACATCAGAGCAGTGTCTGCCGCTCTTTTCTACAGAAAATTACAATCATGCCGATTTCAAAGCAATGGAATTTCATCCCACTTCCGTTTTGTCACTATCCGTAGAGAATAATAATAATAATAATAATAATAATAATAATAATGGACATTTATATAGCGCTATTACTTGTCTTTTTATAGACATGAAATGAAAGAAACAAACATGAAACAACTTACAATATTGCATTAGAAATGATACAATGAGAAAAACCCACATGAAAATCAGACAATACATAAAGTTAACCTTCTGCAAACAAGTCATCACAATCACGACAAAATCCACAAGCATAACCAAAAGCAGAACAAATATGTGTTGGGGCTAGGGTCTATAGAATGAAAGATTTAGTCAGGATAGTAGAGTCTGAAGAAGTGAGATTTTAGAGCTTGCTTGAATGAGGGTGTGGTCTGTTTGTGTCTGATGTTGGCTGGAAGAGTGTTCCATTGCCTGGGTGCACAACAGGTGAATGCCCGTTCTCCGTACATTTTGGTGTTAGTTTTTTGCATGCAGAATGTGCGAGAGTCAGAAGAAGAGCGAAGAGTGCGAGAAGGGACATAGACAGACAGCAGGTCTGACAGATATGAAGGGCAGGTTCCAGAGAAGAAATTGTGGCACAGTACGGACAGTTGTATTTAATGCGGGCCTCTATGGGTAGCCAATGAAGCTTACGGAGAAGTGGAGTGATGTGATCGCGCTTTTTTGCCCTGAAGACTAGTCTAGCAGCACAATTCTGGACTTTTTGTAGTTTGTCTATGAGATGACTCGGGCAGTTCTAGTCATTCGCCGAAAAAGACAATCACCGAAGTCGAACGAAGCTCTCCGATGTGTTACGAAATGATGCTTGCATGACTACGACTAGTTAAACATTAAAAATGATCGCTGTTGCTTCTAATTCTGTTCGATTTACACAGATTAGCATTTCGCAACAGGTATACTTTGTTAAGATGAGAATAATTATTATCGACCATATTTAATAGTTGCGTTCCTTGATTTGCATTTTGTTAGTTCTCAGCATTAGCATTCCCCATTTCCTGCCTAGAACCAAGTAGACACTGTTATATACATAGGCTTAATCTACATTATATATTATAAGTCAGTCTCCGCGCAGCGAAGAAGCGTCACTAGCTGAATATAATTATTAGGCCTGTATTGTTTGTTTTATACGTAAATAAATGTATAAACTATATATATTCTAATTAATAATATTTAGGCCTATACTTTATAATATTCGAATCTTTAAATTTCCGGAGAAGGACGAGTAGGCTAAGCGAAATCTGTCTTCTTTTTTTTCATAACTGGAGATCAGAGTTATTTATTCATTGCTTACAGGGTCCAGCGTACTGCAAAGAGCCGAATCATGACCACAAAGTCAATACAACTCGAGATCAGAATTAAATTAATAGTTAGTTAGTTATTCATTGCTTACAGGGTCCAGCGGATTGCAAAGAGCCGAATCAGGACCACAAAATCAAGACCACAACTTCGCTAGTAGTAGTAGTAGTAGTAGTAGTAGTAGTGTTAGTAGTAGTTATTTAGTAAAATCTTTAATTTATTTTGGTTTGTTTGTTTGTTATTATTATTATTATTATTATTATTATTATTATTATTATTATTATAACCGCGTAACACAGCCCGAACCCTAACGGAACACTGCTGTGACGTCAAAATAACGGGACCGTCAAAAGATGTAGGTAGAGTATAAAGAGCGTGTAACAATAATGGCGTTTCTACACACACACACACACACACACACACACACACACACACACACACCGCGTAACACAGCCCGAACCCTAACGGAACACTGCTGTGACGTCAAAATAACGGGACCGTCAAAAGATGTAGGTAGAGTATAAAGAGCGTGTAACAATAATGGCGTTTCTACACACACACACACACACACACACACACACACACACACACACACGCACGCACACACAATGACATCACTATGATGACGTCGCCAGAAATTGTAGCCATGGATTCTTCAATATAGGCCTACTTCTAGGGGAGACTTTCTCCCCCTCAACGATGCGAGAGTTTACCGCGGTGTTATTTTGAGTTGTGACAAAGAGCCTAATGATAGAACAATGATTTTTCTTCAAATAAACATGCATTATTTTCCCAAGATCAATCACGTTTGTGACAGGGATCTGATTTCGATGGGCATGGGTATGGAATTCTCTTTTTAAAATATTTATTTGCGTTAAAAAAAAAAAAATGTTGTTTAAACCACTTTCAACTAAATAATCTTTATATGGAAGCGTATTTTCTAAATAATCATTTTGTTTCCAATGTAAGATTTCTCTAAATAATATATTTTCTCCATAAATGACTTATTATTTACCTTTACAGTACATTGTTTACGTAAATAAATCATAATATAGGTAAATAAGGCATTCTTGCTAAATAAAAAATAATTTACCTCAATAAAGCATTATAGTAGATTGTGTTAAATAATGTATTATTTAGAAATGTTTCGAAAAATAATAAATTGTTTACCTATATAACGTATTATTTAGCTGAATTTGCTAAATAAAGTATTATTTAGAAGATGTTGCTAAATAATGCATTATTTACGTACACAAATCGTTGTTTAGTAGGAGAAATAACGAAGTTTAACGTCTTATTGTGTTAGCGTTAAGGTCGATTCACCACATCGCCACCCTAATGACCATCAATATATCAAAAACGTGTATTATTTATAGGATTCCATGGCAGGATTCGCTGTAAAACTTGATTTTTATAATGTTACTGCTTTCTATAATTAAATGCAAGGTCTTTTCAAAGATTGTGTATCCAAAATGTGTATTAATTATTTATTTTTCAAAATATATCACTCTTCAAATTCGAAGATAAAATGTCTGTAACCTCCCGATCACAAACGAAAGGTCAAGGTCAGTTTTGTGCAGGAGTGTTCAGTTTTTGAGTATCTCCATCAGAAAAAAGACTTTGATTTTGTATTAATTAACCAAAAACTTTTTTGAGACTGTTTTGGTTTGTTCTTTTGAGTTTAATTATGTTTTAATTTCAAACGGAAAGTATAAGCGTATTCGAAACTACCTTGGACAATCGCTTCCCTTCTCTGTCCTTTGGCATCTTCAAGAATGCCATTGTCAAACCGCTCCTGAAGAAACACAACCTTGACCCAAATGATCTCAAAAACTTCCGCCCTGTCTCCAACCTACTTTTCCTCTGAAAACGTTTTGAAAAGACTGTTGCATCAATTGAACAACTACCTAACTTCCATCAACCTCTTAAATCCTTTCCAGTCAGCCTATCGCAAAAACACAGTACTAAGACAGCCCTACTGCATATACTTTACCATATTCTCATATCAACAGACTCTGGCAACATCTCTCTACTCACTCTTCTTGATCTGTCAGCTGCTTTTGATAAAGTTGATCACAACATTCTTCTTGACCGTCTTCCTCATACTTTCGGAATAACTGACTCTGCTCTTTCTTGGTTCACCTCCTAACTCTCAAATAGATTTCAGTCCGTCATTTTCAGTGGCATCCGCTCGGACCCGGTCAGATTTACTTGGGGAGTTCCGCAAAGATCTGTGTTGGGCCTGTTCTGCTTATCCTCTATACTTCCCCTCTTTTAGACATCATCCAGGGTCATCAAATTGACCATCATTTCTATGCCGATGACTCTGAACTCCAAGACAGTGACAAAACTGACAATGTACATTCACTGTTGATAAGGACTGTCGACTGTTACACTGACATAAAAAAATTGGATGAATCAAAACAAACTTCAACTCAACGACGACAAGACAGAAGCTATGGTAACTGGTACGCCAAAAGCTCTCACAGCTACCCACGCCTCTTAGTCTTTAACCTGTCAATACCAACATATCTCTTGGAAACGGCACAATCAACCTTTCTTCTTCCGTGTCGAATCTTGGTATCGTCTTTGACGACAGCTTGTCTATGCAAGACTTAATTTCCCAAACCTGTCAAGCCTGTTACTTTCACATACGCCGCATTGCTCTCTTTCCTAAGTAGCTCACCACAGAAGCAACAAAAACTCTTGAATGGTCTCTTGTTCGGTCAAAACTTGATTACTGCAACTCTCTTCTCTCCGGTCTGCCTTCTTCATCTATACAAGAAGAAGAAGTAGAAGAAGAAGAAGAAACAACGACAACAACAAGAGGAGAGTTTTTGTTGTATCAATTTTATTCATCAGAATAACTTAACGGAGAGAGAGAGAGAGACATAGACAGACAGACAGTCAGACAGAGAGAGGGAGAGAGAAAGAAAATAAAATGGGGGAAAAAAAAACCACCAAAAGGCATTTTTATTGTTACAACAAATTGAGCACAGTACTTCTCTTATTTTCTTCTAAAGGAAAATTATAAAGTAATAACAATCAATAATTATAGTTCAAGCAGGCTTAATTATTAACTTTGTTCTAAATACATGTGGTAACTATAAGTAATGCATCAATGACTGATCCAAACGAATATACCTGTACACTAACGGCAAAAATTATACTAGCTGTTTTGGCAAATTAATACAAAAATTTGATCGTTATGCAATACAAAAAAGCATGACAAAAACATAATGGACATACATCACAGCTTAACAGTCATAGGATGTTTGAAATAAATTTATAAAGCAAAGGAAAAAAGTGTGTGTGAATGTATGTGTGTGTGTGTGTTTGTGTGTGCGTGAGAGTGTGGGTGTGAATTTATGCGTGTGTGTACGCGCACGCATATATTAGTGAGATGTTTGAGAGAGGGAGCTCAAGGGAGGGTAATAAAACTTAAAAACAACAATAAAAATTACACAATTAATAATTCATTGCAGTGATGGTTAAAAAACTACAATCATTCATAATTTTTTTTAAATATAAAATAATAAAACAGGATTATGATTCGCATCTCAAAAGTGAACGTATACTTTTCTTACAGGAATGGATTTTCTGTAATTTGATTTTAAATGATTAAGGTATGTACTCATAGTGATCTTAGATCAACGACAACAACAACCATTTATTTTTAAAAAAAACATAAATAAATTAATTAAAAAGATTTAATATTAACACTGTAACAATTCGACCAGTTTAAACTATTACTTAACATTTACACAATTCTTGAACATCAAACATTTTTTTTGTTACATGTGAAATGTACTATCATGTGAAATGTACTATCAAAATATATGTAAAGTTATATTCATGTAATTCCCGGAAACATGAATTCAGCAAAACCGGGCCCATAACAACTATATTGTTAATCAGCCGCCATTTACCGCAATATTAACAACAGACAGCCAAACCCGCGATTTGCCCCAACAACCCGTCGAGTCCTCAGATCCAACAGTCTCTTCCGCTGAAATTGCAATTCTGTCACACAGAACCAGCATATAACATGCTAAGTCCTTGAAAACGCGTTTGGCCGATCTCGCTCATTTATCAAAGCCGCCGGGCCCGCAAAGTAGCCACCAGAATCGCAAAATGGCCTTCCCCAAATTCATCCCACGTACACTCGACAAACCGCCACCTTGACCGAAACTCAACACCAACTATGCAGAATCCGCTTTAAAAAAAAAAAAAAAGAAAAGAAAAAAGAATTCTGTACCTTTAAGTTTTTGCAACAAAAAAAAACACCCGGGAAAACACGTATATACATTTTATTTTTAGTTCATTGTCTTTTGTCATCGTCGCTGTCATATGTTAGTCTCTCACCTGATTGTCAACCCATATTATACGCACACATAACAGGGGGCAAAAACAAAACAAAACAAACAAAAAACCGTTGTCAATGTCAATCTTCATGAATGTTGTCTACACATATCGCATTTGCTCTCTCTCTCTCTCTCTCTCTCTCTCTCTCTCTCTCTCTCTCTCTCTCTCTCTCTCTCTCTCTCTCTCTCTCTCTCTCTCTCTCATAAACACACACGCATGCATACTCAAACACAATTGATTTTCTGTAATGAAATTTGTATACGGCATTAACGTTTCCCCTCTTTCAACTCTTCTTGTTTGTTGTCATCGTTGTAGCTTTGGTTGTTGCTGCTGTTGCTGTTCTTGCTTTTGGTGGTCATATGTTAGTCTCTCACCTGATTGTCAACCCATATTATACGCACACATAACAGGGGGCAAAAACAAAACAAAACAAACAAAAAACCGTTGTCAATGTCAATCTTCATGAATGTTGTCTACACATATCGCATTTGCTCTCTCTCTCTCTCTCTCTCTCCCTCCCTCTCTCTCTCTCTCTCTCTCTCTCTCTCTCTCTCTCTCTCTCTCTCTCTCTCATAAACACACACGCATGCATACTCAAACACAATTGATTTTCTGTAATGAAATTTGTATACGGCATTAACGTTTCCCCTCTTTCAACTCTTCTTGTTTGTTGTCATCGTTGTAGCTTTGGCTGTTGCTGCTGTTGCTGTTCTTGCTTTTGGTGGTGCTGCTACTGTTGGATCCTTGCTTGTTGTTGATGTAGATGGTTGCTGCTGCTGTGGTTGCTGTTGCTGTAGTTTGTTGGGATGAACTGTCAATGTCGTCTCCTAGCTCCAGGTCAGTGAGAAATCTTCAAACAACGTCACGTTCTCCGTGATCGTCACATCCAGCATCTGGACCAAGAAAGAAAGAAACCAATAATAATAATAATAATAATAATAATAATAAAAATAATAATAATAATAATACAGGGTATTACCATGCGCTTTTTATTCAGTCGAACGCAAAGCGAGGCGATCAAAAGATATTGCTATTACAGATATCGGAATAGAAATAAATTTTTATTTTTGACATTTTGGATTGACTGCATCTAATACCATTATTGAAGAGAGGTAGGAAGCATAAGTAATAAGAAGAAAAAGAACAATAATAAATAATGATAATAATAAAAATTATGAAATTATTGTTTGCACAAGTAAAATCTCAGTACATACCAAACTTGAACCAAATACCGCCATTAGTTTGGGAGAAAATAGGATTAGAAAAAAACAGAACTAAATACCAGGTTTCAAAGAAATCCGTCTATTAGTTTTAGAGAAAAGTGCGCTCGGGAAATAATAATAATAATTTTTGAACAAATATTGGTTATTTTATATGTAGATGGAAACTGCACACAATTCTCCTTGTGAATATCGAATGTTTATGAGAACATTCAAGTCTGGCATGCAGCTCTATGGGCAACCATGAAAGTGTACAACATCAGCCCTAAAATTATAGAAGTCATCAAAAGCCTGTATGACAAGGCTACCAGTGCAGTCCTCCATAACAGCGTCATCGGGAACTGGTTCAGAACAACAATCGGTGTGCGTCAAGGATGCCTACTCTCTCCAACACTCTTCAACATCTTCCTAGAGCGCATCATGTCAGATGCTCTTGCAGATCACGAAGGCACAGTCAGCATAGGGGGCAGAGCAATCTCCAATCTTCGTTTTGCGGATGATATTGATGGATTGGCTGGAGAGGAACAAGAACTTGAACAGCTTGTACAGAGGCTTGACACCACCTCCAGAGCTTATGGAATGGAAATAAGTGCAGAGAAGACCAAAATGATGACCAACAACACCAATGGCATCAACACGGACATCAAAGTACAAGGCCAATCCCTCAACACAGTGCACAGCTTCAAATATTTAGGAGCCATTGTGTCAGACAATGGGTCTCGACAGGAAGTCCTCTCCAGGATCGCACAAACAACTGCTGCCCTGACAAGGTTGAAGCCCATTTGGAAAGACAGAACCATCAGTCTACATTCCAAAGTAAGACTGCTGCGCTCTCTGGTCATCTCCATCTTCCTATATGCTTGCGAAGCATGGACCCTCACAGCAGATCTCCAACGAAGAATACAAAGCATGGAGATGAGGTGCTACAGAAGACTTCTGTGCATTTCCTATACCCAACACATCACCAACGTTGAAGTCCGACAGACCATCACACAAGCCATTGGACAACACGATGACCTGCTCACAGTGGTGAAGAAACGGAAACTCCGATGGTATGGCCACGTCACCAGATCATCAGGCCTTGCAAAGACCATTCTGCAAGGCACAGTGCAAGGAGGTAGAAGAAGGGGGAGACCGAAAAAGAGGTGGGAGGACAACATTCGAGAATGGACTGGTTTGACACTGAGCGAAGCCATGAGGGCTGCTGAGGACAGAGAAAGATGGAGTATGCTGGTTAAGCGATCATCTGTGGTGCCCCTACGACCTTCGGGTTATGGGACAGGATAGGATAGGATGAGAACATTAAAGGATTCTGTAATAATAATAACAATAATAATAATAATAATAATAATAATAATAAAAATAATAACAATAATAATAATAATAACAACAACAACAACAACAACAACAATAATAATAATAATAATAATAATAACAACAACAACAACAACAACAACAATAATAATAATAACAACAACAACAACAACAACAACAACAACAACAACAACAACAACAACAACAACAACAATAATAATAATAATAATAATAATAATAATAATAATAACAATAACAATAATAATAATAATGGATGCTATACGCCTTATTCCTAAATCAGACGCACAGCGCCGCGATCTATAACCAACTTACACGCTCTTAAATCAGGCGGTAGCCGGCAGCTAATTTCGTGCATATAACTTACAAGCGCCGGAAAGAACACCACTATATTTGGGGCTTCATTTAACAAGGACATACTGGAAAATTTTGTGAACGGTGAACCGTGAGCAAGCGGGCGCCTCGACTCACCTGGATAGACTGGTTAAAGGTATAATCTTTGGTGACGTCACCGCCAACGTTGTTTGTGACGTTGACGTCATTGACTGCTGTGACGCCATGCACTATGACGCGATCGTAGCGTAACGTGGCTGCGTCGGGCATCCCTTTGTGGGCGACAGTTACATTTAATCGTTTCTGTAGAGAGGGAGAAATATAATATATATTTAGCAATTTTGATAATCCTCGTCGTCATTGTCGTTTGCATCATCATCCTCGTTACAATAATTCTAATATTTACCACAATTCCACCACGTTATCACTATCTTAATTTATTCTTATCATCATCATTAGCATTATCGTCATCAGCAGCAGCTGTAGCTCCGTTGCAGCAGCATCAAGAAGCACAGGTAAAATTAAATAATAATAATAATAATAATAATAATAATAATAATAATAATAATAATAATAATAATAATAATAATTACTATTATTATTATTATTATTATTATTATTATTATTATTATTATTATTATTATTTATAGCGCACAACCAAACTTAAAGCTTGCTCTAAGCGCTTATATTTAAACAATGTGGTAAAATATTATGAGATAAAGCAGTAAAACATCGTAAGAAATAATCCAAGCATCACATTTTTAATACGTTCTGGCTACATCATACTGGCCGCCTTTACTTTACATATGAAACTTATCCCACCATCCCCACCAGACACACACACCTCCTCCTATCTCATCCCTTTCCCTTTTCCTCTATTTGAAAGTTAGGCCTACGAACTACTTTAGCAATCATTATATCATTGTATTATATATTACCACAAGTATATCAACTAATATCATTATATCATTGTATCATATATTGTGAAAAACGTCTTTAAAACTTACATTTATCAAAGTATATTCCACCAGCACATAGTTCCCCTTCTCGTAAGTATCTGAAATTAATAAGCACACATCATAGTTAAATTTACAGACCAAGCACTGATTGTAATAACCTTATTTATCACACAAACACGCACGCATTTTTTCATAAGCTCTTGCTACCTCCGTACAGAAACAGAAGCGCATGCAGTATATGTAGCTCAAACAATACAGTAGCAATTCAGAGGGGCCGGGTAGCTCAGTTGGTAGAGCGTCTTACTAGTAACCGAAAGGTACCTGGTTCGAATCCCGGATTGGCCAATGTGTGACCATATTATTTTCCTCTTACCATCAACTGGTTCGCTGGTGTCAGAATAATGTGACCAGTAGTTGCCTATACGCTTCGGTGTCGTGTGACTATAATCTACAGTTACACATTTACAGTAGCAATTAATGTACTGGATATTTTGGAAGATCAAAAGATTTTATACTTCATATTCGCATGTTAGGTACACACAATGAAATACACAATGTGATCATTCAAATATTATCATCATCATCATCCATCCCACACATACGATTTGTGATGGCACATGCTCACCAACCAACTTCATCCAACTAACATATAATTATTAACCTGGTATTGGTTTAAACATAAATTTATTCAACAAACCAGATAAATTATATAATACAAGGCAAAACAACAGGGCACACAAAAGAACAAGGCTTAAATGAGTGCTACCCAAATAATAAACAATTTATCAAAAATATCACTGGCGGACGACAGGATCTAGGAAACAACAACAAAACATTGATATAAACCTGGTATTCATACATCATGCTTTGTCACTCACTCTCTATCCTAATCCAACCCAACACTAACCAAGGTTTCAACCTGGCCGCAGCATTGAGGAACATTGGGAACACCGAGTTCAACGTTCATTTTCTGCAAGGGTTCTACACCACACACACCAACCAATGCGCGAAAACTTGGGTGGAAGATAAGATAATCCTTGTCAAAGTTCGACTCTACTGTAAAAAGATTGTTTCCGAACACTGGATGATCATCATGCAGAAAGGAAGTAATAATTCAGTGTTCACAATGAAGATTGACAGTATGCCACTACCTTATACCTTGAAGGATAAGGCTACTGTCAACTTTGAAGGCAAATCTTCATTGTGAACCCCGTGTTATTAGACCCCACTGTAGCTGTGGAATGTAAAAACAAGGGCCAAGGGACATAAGTGCAGGGAAGCCCACCCCTTATACTGAGCGACATCTGGGCAAGAGCTAATCTTGTCAAAGTAGCCAGCACCTTACCAACAGACCGCCCGTCATCCCAAAATAAGGAGCCGCTGGCTTGGCCTTCCTCTGTGTCTTTGTTGTTCAGCATCGCTCGTATTTGCAGGTTGTTCTGACGACTGAAACGGCCAAGAACGATAGAATGATGACAATAAGGAGCGATTTACCAAACTGGCTAACTAAGTCTGTACCTACATGTACCTGAGAAAAGAAAAAGTTAAATTCAGCGTTTGCAGTCTAAAGCCACGACAGAAGGAGAGAAGGGATGATACCGCTCTAACAAAGCTGTCCATGCACAAGAGACGCTCCACCCCCTCTCCCTCCCATCCCCCAAACCTCTCCCATGCAACAGTAAATTTATGGGAAAATGTTTAACTTTTAATCTAGATTATGTGACTACATAGCAAGCGTAATAAGTGCTTTTTTAATTTAAAAGATGTAAATAACGTTAGTACATGGTTGTCATCGTTATCATCAGCATCGTCGTTGTCCTCAATAACAGGGTTATACCTGAATTTGGTATTGTTTGCCGGTGGCTGCATGACAATGATGTGGCCACCTCTCAGATGCAACTCAGGCTTGGACGTCATTGTGACATGCACGGTCACATCCTTCGGACCACTGACCACCTCGTTCTGTCAGAAAGCAATATTTATTCTCTATCAACAACAATCTTGGGAATTTAGATGAATTTGTGTATGCGTGCGTGTGTGTGTATGCGTGTAAACGTGCGCATGTGTGTGTGTGTGTGTGCGTGTGCACTTGCATAAACTTACAAATGGGTGCCAGACCTTGCCTTTCTTAGCTACAAATGGTTTCATTTGTTAGGAACCCACTTTTTGTTTCCAGGACCCCACTTTTTTCTAAGTACACTGGAGTGGTCTTTTAGTGTATGCGAGTGCAGTTGTAGTGCATGAGAGTATTTTAAGTACAAGGGAGTGCTCAATCCTGGACGGAGAAAATCCAGCTATTCTTAAATAAACCCAGTTCTGATGTTTTGCATATGTGAGGTGTGTGTGTGCGTTTGTGTGTGGGATCAAGGGACTCAACTGCGACCAACAGGTGGAAAAGTAAGAAGGTGGAGGAGCGGGAAGAAAAATATTTTTTTAAAAAGGGTCTTTCCAGAAAAAAAGGAAGAAGAAGACGAACAAGAATGAGGGGTGAGGGGTAGACCTCAAAAAGAACAAAAAGTAGGTGGAAGAGAAAACAGAAGAAGAAAGAGAAGAAGGAGAAAGACCTCGAGGAGGACTAAAAGACGAAAGACAACATTCTGGAAGAAGAAGAAGAGGAAGAAGAACGACGACGATGACAATAACAACAATAACGAGAAAGAGGAGGATAACAAAGTAACTCACTGTATAAAAATGATACCAGCGGCCAGCAGGCACATAATATGAAAGAGTTGTCTGACCCTGCATGAAAAAAACAACAACAAACTGTCACAAAATGATATTTGATTTTTTTAAAGTCTCACGAATCTTCATTTGAAAATTCGGACACTGCGTTTTGGCCGTTTGCCGAAACCTTTTTTCTCTGCTCAACAATTTTAACAAAATTTGACCAATTATTCTGAATATGAGGGAACCTTTGAGGCAAGCCACCGCTTTATTGTGCATTTGGAAACTCATCTCAGAAGATCTCAATGGTGTGCTGGAAGACGCAAAACTATTTTCCACTTGCCTCTGGGCCGAGTTTTAATAAAATAGCGCAAGTTTGTAGCACTAGGAGGGGGAGGGGGAGGCGGAGTTGGGAGGGGAGGGAAGGGGGGGATTAGGATAAAGAGAACAAAAATTACCTCTTCCAGAATAGGTGAAATGAGAAGAGCGGATCCCCACAGAAACTGCCTGTCCACTCCTAGCGCTCTTTCGTCAGTAGGGAATCTGCGGGAACAGCAAAATACACTATTGCGCAAGTCTAATGATCTTTTTTTACATATTGCAATTAGTAGCCTACCACTCACAAAAATCATACATTTTAACATATCATTTTCGTAATGTTAACTCAACTAATTACATTGGGGTGTGTTGGTGGGAAGAGGTGGTGGGGGGGAGGGAAAGAGAGAGGGAAAGAGAGAGAGAGAGAGAGAGAGAGAGAGAGAGAGAGAGAGAGTCAGATGGAAATGCATAAAGACAAACGGCCGGAGACACAGAGAGGTAGGAAGACTGGGAGAGAAAGAGGACGGTGTGTGTGTGTGTGAGGGGGGTAGGTGCGTGGGTGTGTGTGTGGGGGGGTGTATGCGTGTGTGTGTGTGTGTGAAATTATCCTTTTTCGAGGGTCTTAGACGATACATACTCATGATGGATGGGTCTAACGACAGTGTTTCCTTGTGTGTTCGCTTGAAAGAACAGCGTGTAGAGGTACGGCAACAGCCAATAGCGTGTTTCCAAAATCTCACGTGACGCTATTCCCACACGGTCGCCGAACGCTCCAGGATGTTGTTCCTAATATGAAACAGACATAAGCTTAATCCTGCACTGAACAAGGATCCATGTAAAAACAGAGTAAGCTTACTCATGACAGAAACGTGATATGGCCTGGGTTCGAATCCTTTTATAGGGGTGCCTGGTAGCACAGTGGACAGTTAGCTGCTTTCCTATGCCGAAGGTCGGGAGTTCGAACACCGCGTGGGACGAACTTACGCTACGTGGCTTAGGTACAAGACATTTCAGGACACCGAGGGTTATCACCTGGTACTCCTGTTTTTCCATCCCTCACTTCAGTAATAGTTTTGGATCCAGTCACTCTAAAATTTATTTTCAAAACTAAAAATTGATTTCTATTCCCACTTCTGTAAACGTGATCTCTTCAGATCGCCGCTCTTTGAGTTTGATTGAAGAAAAAGCACCTGATAGCTTCCTTTATTATTATTATTATTATTTTTATTATTATTATTATTATTATTATTATTATTATTATTATTATTATTATTATTATTATTATTATTAAATATTCTTGCCCTGCACAAACATTTAATTTTGGGGTCTAAGATCACTATGTATACACATCTTAAATGAAATGAATGGAAACATACAACAAAAGCAACAACAACAACAACAACAACAACAGCAAAAGCCACAGGAACAACAAAAATAGGCTTATGTATTAATGAATACTAACCAGGTATCCAATGCCATT
>CM072516.1:36428542-36438542 GCA_036898135.1 Oncomelania hupensis | reverse complement strand
CTACATTAATCGGCAACTATATCTCCCCCGATCAGAATAATGCGTGTTTTTCACCAACAATAATCTGTGGTCTTTATTTCTCTCTTTAGTGCACACCGAGCATGCTTTTATAGCCTGGAGTTAGTTTAACGCTATTACAAAGCTACAAAGTCATCAACATAAAAAAAACTGAACCTCAAAATTCTAACATTCTAACTCCAAGAACAAGAAGAGAGTAGGCGTATGCATTGACTGGGCATCAGATGATGCACCTAAGGCAAAAATTGGCCGCTTCGGGCGACTTGAGTTAAGATCATGCATCGGCCAGCGCCTTGAGCAGCTCTTGAGCTGGAAAAGCGCTATTTAAGAACGATGAAATAAATAAATGAAATCAAGCAGTAAGTTTCCAAAGCCTTACGATCCACAGTCCATCGAAGACGAGCGTTTTGTGATGTTTGACGATGAGGTCCTTCCACACCTCGCGTGAGGCGTTCTGGAAAAAGTCTGGGAAGATCACCTTGCCCTTTGGCCACACCTGTTCAGATACAATCAACCAGTCAATCAATCAATCAGTCAACAGAGCAAGTGTCATTCAACCTCGCAAATTTGGGTAAAACGGACTACAACTGCATAATGAAGAGGTCTCATTATATACCTACTTCAATAAAAGAAATCGTTGACGAACGTATTTGTTTGAGCCAGTTTCCACTACACAGGTGACCTTAACGCTGGACGAGTGTCAGAGATCTATCAAGCATAAGATGTGTGTAGGTGTGTGCCCCTAACAGCCCCTGACACTCACACTGGGGTTATGTATGCGTCACAAATGTTTGAACATTGTTTACTTTCATATTAATCCTATATCTTTGCTTCCCCTTCCTCCCTCATTCATTACACATTTTATTGTTTGCAATTAGATGCCACTGTGTCCTTTAATTCAGTAATATAGTGCCGTTATTGCTGTCATGTATATATCTATATATCTATATATATCTATCTATATCTCTATATATATATATATAGTAATAGGGAAAACGCTTGTACATTTTCACACTGACATTGTAATGCCCTGAAGAAGGTTATTAAAACCGAAAATTTGGCAATTCAAATTGAGTGGATAACATGTTGTCGTTTTAAAAGTGTTTTATGTTATGTATGTATATATATATATATATATATATATATATATATATATATATATATATATATATATATATATATATATATATATATATATATATATATATATATATATATATATATATATATATATATATATATAGTGTATCCCTATCCCCCTCTCCCCCATTTTCTCCCCTTATCTGTTTATGCGGCCGCCTGGGCTAGGAGCGTAATTTGGTATTTGTTGTTTCATTGTTTCTTTAATAAAAGGACGAAGTTCCAAAGGTTCAAAAGTGGCCTTCGGGCACTGTCCTTAGTTCCATTATAATGAACAGTACTCAACATGATCATTATAGTGTCATTGTAATACTTACATATCCCAGCAAAGAGCCATCAGTGTCAGCACTGTCAGGAGGAACGGCAAAGCCGGGGGGCCATTTGATGTTGGCGTTAACATTCTTCATCTCTATGTACGGCTCGTAGTTGGTCGCGTTGCTGACGATGCACGGGTCCTACAAGAAGAAGCCGAGTATGTGGATTTTGGGTGTCTTTCCCAGTTGCACAGAATCACCACGAATTATAACAGAAAACACTATATAGCCTATCCTATATTTATTTTATCGCTTTTATATAGCGCTTTTCCAGCTCAAGAGCCGCTCAAGGCGCTAAACGATACAGGATCTGACTCAAGCCGCCCTAAGCGCCCATCTGTAACCTTTGGCTTTGGCTTTGGCTTTGACGCCCAGGCGATTGAGCACAATCCTGGGCGACCGGGTCGGGGAGAAGGGACCTAGTGCGTGCTGGATGTATTTGTGTAGCCGGCACTCACTCCAGGCCGTCAATGGGGTTTGAACCACTGTCCGTACAGGCTGCAATGTTATCGCCTGACATTTGAGTGCACTGCCTACACCACTGAGCCAACGTGAACTAGCCTACTAGTGCAAAATGAGGTGTCGTGGTGGCACAGTGGGTTAGTCTCTGGTTTCCTACGCCAAAGGTCGCGGGTTCGATTCCCGCAAAGGGATGAACTTTTGTGACTTAGGTCCGAGTATTGAGGTCACCGAGTGTATTCTCCGGGTGCTCCGGTTTCCTTCCTTCAATAATGGTATTGGATGGAGTCAACCTAACTTTTCACAAATAAAAGTCGCTTTTCTTCCCCGTCTTCTAACAGCGATCTCCTTGCCTTTACACCACATGCTTGAGTGACATAAATGTGTGTTTGTTGTGTATGTGAGAGTGCGTGGAGTATGTGGGGGCTTGTATGTGGGTACAGATCGTCGCGCTTTCAGCCTGATTGGTGACTTGGGGAAAAGCGCGAAGCATCCAGTATCCTTATTATTATTGTTGTTTTGTCGTTGTTTTTATTATTATTATTATTATTATTATTATTATTATTATTATTATTATTATTATTATTATTATTATTGTTGTTGTTGTTGTTGTTGTTGTTGTTATTATTATTTTTGTTGTTGTTGTTATTATTATTATTGTTATTATTATTATTAGTAGTAGTAGTAAAGTAGTAGTAGTACAGTAGTAGTAGTAGTAGTAGTAGTAGTAGTAGTAGTAGTAGTAGTAGTAGTAGTAGTATTTTTATACTGTAAAATACCGAATAGAACTCACCAAAATGATGATGATGCTCATGCCACCGTCCCTGAGTGATTTGAAATAGTCGTTGAGGCCGTTGAAGTTGACGTTGTCCACAGTGAAGATCTTGGCCTCATCCATGTGGTCTATGTCCGCATATTGCACGTCCTGGAATGCCATGGGAACGCCACAAGACATTGAAATACCATTTAGAATACATTCCAACTCATTTTTATTACCTCAAAAGGAATAGCAACAGGCACAGGATCACAGTTCAAAACTATAATTATATATTAAGAATACACAAATACTGACTTCCTATATCTGCACCTTATAAACATCATCTAACACACCGCACTCCAAATGCTGAGAATCTTAAACACAACAGTACAAGTAACACACACAAAAACACACACACACACACACACACACATTGCAGCATGAACAAGCCAAGCAGTAAGTTACATGTCACAAGGTATCACAGTGCACTGGAATTTAACGAAGCTATAATTGCAAATAAGAACACCGCAAAATCATCACCAAAGTAGAAGTTGTGGACCCGACACTCTCTGTTCAAAATTTGAATATAAAGTATGATTTACATTTAGACTTAATCGTGGGTTAAAACAGAGCAGAAGCAGCTGCAGTTTGTCACTAGTCGATTATCTAGGTAAAAAGATGTTCCCAAGGAAAACACACACACACGGAGCATTATATACCAGCGCGGAGTCAATATCAGTAAGCACTTTAATTTATTTCAGAACTATTATCCGAACAGTTTTGAAAACGCACCGTGGAAAATATCTTGAATGCCATTGCTTTTGGATCTTCGTAGTCTATTATTATATTTATGTCAACAAAGCTGACAAATCCAGAGAACCTGCCGACAGTAATGTAATAACAACAACCTCTCTCTTCACCTCAACGGGGGCACGTTCACTAAATCAAAAGCCGCGAGTTAAAGTGACTCACTTCGATCATGCTCTCTAGACAGACCCTTTTAAAATTCACAGTGAGTGTTGCCCCACTAAAACAAAAAAGCTTTAACCCCCCAAAAATCTCTTTTGAAAGTACACTTAATGTAGCGATAAGGGAGGCGACTTGTTGAGGGTTGGGAGAGAAGTTGTCTACCCTGAATTTGTATGAAGGACAAGGCGACACGACATTTGTTCTCCCTGGCTGACCATTCGCCTTCTGCTTTTGGTGGTGAGCGGGACTACGTTGTCGGCAGGAATTTTATGCAAGTCGGTGGCAGCGACTTTGCAGCGAAATGTCGTGGCACTAGTAGCCGGCAACCCGGTTTACTACTAACCACGCTTCACCGCCTTGCAGGGCAAATATGATAAATCGAAATAAAACAGCTCGGGTGGAGCCTGTTCTCAAGGTGGTGGCCGAGAGACGGGAGTCAAAATGCTCCGATCGGGAAAATATATATTCCGTAGATTTTGTGCCTATTAAAAGCAACCGCTAGCAGCCGATCTTTGTGCTAAAAATAGCACCTCGGGTAAGAGGCATAATCCATAAAACGTTCATCGGTAATGTATTCCATTTCAGGTTGATACAATAGACCCAGACACCAAAGACGCACTCTTGAAGCCGCGTGGTTCATTCAGAAAAAATGGTCAAAGGTTTCTATGGTACTGGTATATCGTTAAACAGGGAACATTACTCCTTGTCAGAATGAAAAATTCAAAGTTTAGCGGTGGGTTTGAGCAACGAAAGGCCACGTTATCATTGTTTAATAGAATAACAATGCGACGTTTAGGGCCAACCCGTTTTCATCAAAAGTAAACAAAGGTTGATTTACATGAAATACATGAAGGGAAACAGGAGGAGGGACAAATAGATGGAAAGACCCGCAACTCACGAATGGAATGCTGTAATTCATCGTTTCCCTGACGGCTTTCTGCAAGTTGGCCAGAGAATTGTAACCATAGCGACACAGTTGGAAACCCAGGCCCCAGTAGGGTGGCATCACTGGTCTGCCAATCAGCTGAAATATCACAATCTTAGTCGTCATCATCATCATCGTCGTTGTTGTCGTTGTCTTCATCAGCCATTATGTTCGTCGTCATCTATCATCATCATCATCATCATCATCATCACCATCCTCATCATCATCATCATCATCATCATCATCATCATCATCATCACCACCACCACCACGATTAATCAATCAATCAATCAATCATCACGGTCGTCGTCGTTTTGTGGATGCCATCATGATCGTCTTCATCCTCAGTTTTATTTTCCGCTTCTTCCTCCTCCTCCCCTCCCTCCTAGTTCTTCCTTCTTCCCTTTCTCTTACTCCATTTTCTGGCCTTAACCTGTGTGTATTGCTGGACGACGTTCTCAGGGCTTGGCCCCAAGAAGACAAAGAAGTCGAGAACACCTCCGACAGTTCTCCACGTCAGCAAGGGGCCTTCAGACAGCGCATACTCTGTAACAGAACACGAAGCTACGTCATAATTATAACTGAGCATTTAAAATACTGAAAACACCTCGTAAAAACAGTATGATACTTGCAGAACTACAGACGCATTAATCAAGTGGAATGGATCCTCGATAGGAAAGAAAGAAATACGGACGATCAATTCTTCTTGGTTAATGTGCTAATTGTAAGAAGAACTGAAGAACTCCGCAATGGTCAGATTGTTTAACTTTTAATTGGGCCTTTCAGTAGTTGCTATAAAAGCCGCTTGTCTTCCTTTGTATCTCATAGCTAACGTTTTCTGTCTGCATTATTCATGTCACTTGACATCATCATCATCATCATCATCATCATCATCATCATCATCATCATCATCATCATCATCATCAACATCATCATCATCATCATCATCATAATTATCACCGCCATCATTATCATCATCGTCATCACCGCCACCATCATCATCACCGCAATCATCATCATCATCATCATCATCATCATCATCATCATCATCATCATCATCATCATCATCATCATCATCATCATTATCACCGCCATCAACATCATCATCGCCATCATCATCATTATCATCATCATCGGCAGCGGCTGTACACTTTTTGTGTGTGTGGGGGGTGAAGGAGAGGGGAGGAGGTGGATGGTAACTAAATAAATGAAATGAAACTGTTCTCATATATGTATATATATATATCGCGCATAAGAAGTGTGCATCACATCAGGCAGGCATCGAGTTGGCAACTTGACCAAGTTGAGTAGATAGATCCCGTTTTTTAGTCAGCGCTTTGAGCATATATAATTTCCAGCTCAAATTACTGCTCAAAACGCTGACTAAAAAACGGGATCTATCTACTCAACTTGGTCAAGTTGCCAACTCGCTGCATGCCGGATGTTATGCATCATTCTTATGCGCCACACAGCTGAGCGATCTTTGAACGATGACCTAAATGTGTGCGCGTTTATTATGAGCTCGTCACCTGCCTGTTCCTGTTTTGACAGAATAACCGGATTCTTTAACGTGTTAAAAAAAACCACTGACCCTGTGCATTGCTGTTGAGCATGAAGACACCGTGAGTGTTGCCGCGACTGTCTTCCACGCACGTGTAGAAAGGGTGAACGCCGTATAAGTTGTTATCGCCCTTCGCGTGCCAACATCAGACATGGATATTCAAAACAATGTAGTTTTTTTTATACGTACTACGTACTAACTCGTAGATTAAAAAAAATATGTGCATACATATTTTACTTAAACTGGTCTTCATTGCAGGGCATCTAGCAAAGAGTGGTTTTCAAACGTTTTTGGTCGTCGTCGTCGTTTGGTACCTTGTTTTTCTCAAGTTTAATTTTATTTTTAATGTGTGCGTGCCTAACCTCTTAGGTTGATAAAACAGACCCTAACCCAAACACCAAAGAAGCACTCATGAAGCCAGGTGGTTAATTAAAAAAAAAACAGAGTCAAGGTAATACGGCTGTGGTATTGGTGTACCGTTAAACAGGGGAAATCACTCCTTGTCAGAACAGAATTGGAAGATTGAAACTATAGCGGTTGGTTTGAGCGACGAATGCCCACTTTTTCGTTTTTTTAAATGTAATAACAATGCGAATTTATAGTAAACCGGTTTTCGTCAAAAGTAAACTAAGTGTTCGAATTGAGTCCCTTTAATAAAATTATAATTAGACCAATTACATCTCCACGCATCCTCCTTATCACCAATGACGCAAACGTTAATAGATAATACTATCTAATTCTAGCATCACTTAAATCAGAAAATACTGTGATATTGTCCTGGTAGATTACGTTGTAATTTCGTGCCTGCCATTTCTGACAAGTTAATTAATGAACATGTATTGTTATAAATAAACCTAATATGACACAACAAAGAAAAACAATATGTCGGAATATGTATTTGCAATTAGTTTCTACCGACATCAGAATGAGAAAAACATTATTTACCACAGCGGTAAATTACAATTTTGATCAATGCGTCAGCAACTGAAATAATTTGTGTTAAAAACAACAACAACAACAATCTCACAGTTCGAAAGTAAATATTAGTAGTACGCATACTGTCAGTGTCACTATACAAAGCCTATTGCAGGTATTGTTTCTTCTCATACAAAATTATTCATACTTTACATAATAATCAGTATTATATATGAATGAATGAATGAATGAATGAAAGAAAGAAAGAGATTTTTCTTATGTAGCGCACTTACAAGCTCAGAGAGCTTCTCAAGGCGCTGGCCCGTAATATCCAGCAATCACGCAATAGTTTGCTGAAGTCAGGATTCGAACCCACGTCGCCCAAGATGAAATGTACTGAATGCGCTACAATAAATATTTACACACAAACAAGCATGATCACAGAGTTAAATTGCATTAGTATAAAGAGTAAAGTTCTATAGGCCTAATGTTCTCACCCCAGGGAACTGGTCTCGAGCGAAGGCTGGCCATGAGTTAGGGGAGGTAAACTGCCGGCGGAAGTTGCGTCTGGTGTGCTCTCCCAGTCCATACACGTTGGTAGAGGGCAGCTTGGAGGTCAACTGTAAGAACTGATCAGACAGCACCAGTCCTCCTGCCATTCCTTGTGTTTCCAGTCTGTATGTTAAACGAAGAAAATACAGTGTATTATATCATCATCGTCATCATCATCATCATCATCATCATCATCATCATCATCATCATCATCATCATCATCATCAATATCATCACTGATTTTCCCCTGTGCCCCGAGCATCTTTTTTCGACATGGAGTTGCGCGTCAAGCAAAATGGACATTGCACTGCATTGGGTTGGATTGATTTGGATCATCATTGTCGTCGTCGTCGTTGTAGTCATTATCATCATCATCAGCAGCAGCAGGGGTGTCGGATAGTGCAGTGGTTGGAGCACTCGCTACTGTGTCGAAAGTGAAGCACCGTCCGGTGCGGTTAGCACTTGGATGGGTGACCGCTAAGGTGTGAAGCGACAAACAACAACGCCCCCAGTTGACTCAACTGTGATTGAGTACCTACTCTCTTGAGGGTGGGGAAGGTAAAGCAGCGAGGGAGAGAGTTGGGCATCACCCTCATTACGCTGGCCCAAGATAAGTGTGATCTCCAACATCACGCTCCCCTACGGCCACAAGGCTATGGGACTACCTTTACCTTTACCTTTACCAGCAGCAGCAGCAGTAATAGCAGCAGCTGCATCATCATCATCATCATCATCATAATCATCATCAACGCCATCGTCGTTGTCGTTGTCGTTAACGCAACCAATACCATCGTCCTAAAAAAAATGTCCCGAATAGGTGTTAAAAAAAGAAAAGAAAAAAAAAGAGGCTTTAGAGAGAAGGACATACTTTTTTCTGGGCCAACTTTGTGAGAGAGGTATCTATAGGTTCAATACATTTCTACCGCAGCTTTAGTTTATCTGGTTTTCAAGAGACTCATCTCATTCTCAGTTGGTTTGATCTGGATGGGGAGGGGATGAGGAAGGAGGAGAGGGAGGTGAAAGGGGCGTTAAGTGAGTTTCCACTAAACAGATGACCTTGGCGAGACGCTAGCTCAGTGTCACAGATCGATCAAACACATAGACTGTGTGTAGACGTTTGCCCTCAAACAACATCTGACACTGTGTTTGAGGTCAGTGTCACTTTCGAGCCGACTGCCTATATAACATTAATAAGAGCCCGACTGCGCCAAAGGTCTATTGTTGCGCGACCTTTCGCTTCTCGCCACTACTGAAGGCCACCCTTTCAATGTCAAGTGTTAAACGGACTAGTTTCATGCCACAGGCGACCGTCTCTCTGCATGGCGGCGGCCTACCTATCTCTAATAACTGGAACACTCACATCGAAGGCTTTGTTTACTTTGGGCGAAAATGAGTTTAACCTAAAATTCGCACTGTTATAATTTCCCATAAAACAATGAAAACGTGGGCTTTCATTTTGCTCAAACCAACTGCTACAGCTTGAATTTTCTATTTCTGGTCTGACATGGAGTGATTTCCCCTGTTTAACGGTACACCAATACGCTCAACGAGCAACTAGTTGATTTTTTTAGCGTTATAAAAGTAGATAATGGTTGCTATTAATAGACACAAAAACTAGGGGTATTTATTGACTTAAAAAAATAACTATTCTTTGGACAGATTTGTTTATTGTTGCAAGCTAATTTGTTTGTCAATAGAGCAACATTCCTTGTGAATGTTAAACGAATCTGTCCAGGGGGCGTGATCAAAGTGGTTCCCTTTAAATAATGCAGACAGCAATCCACTCCGCTCACATCTCGATAGGGGTGCCTGTGCTTCACGCAGCCTTGAAAACAGTTACTGTACCGTGTGTCCCACACACCACTAGCTGAGACACGCCGAGTACCTAACCCTAACCTCAGCGGTGACAGGGAAATATTAGCCTCGGGGACTTTCAGCTACCCTGTGTGCATGTGTTTCTAATCACTGCGCGGGCATGAACGTAGTCCCCGACTCACATGACGGTGCCAGTGGCTTTCCTGACAATCTGGAAGGCGAAGTTGACCCTGTCGGTGATTTTGAACTCGTACAACGGGCTGCCTGGTGCTCCTCCCGAAGGCAAGGACAGCTCCAGGGGCACGCGGTAGCGCAGTGGGTAGGCGTAAGCATCGTCGAACTTAAACAGAAGAAGTATAAAGGAACAAAAATTCAATGATGATGATGATGATGATGATGACGATGATGACGATGATGATGATGATAATAATAATAATAATAATAATAATAATAATAATAATAATAATAATAATAATAATGGCGATTAATGACGATGATGATGATGATGATGATGATGATGATGATGATGATGATGATGATGAAGAAGCCGCTGTAGCTGCTGCTTCTGCAGGAGG
>CM072516.1:36291042-36426042 GCA_036898135.1 Oncomelania hupensis | reverse complement strand
TCTTCTTCTTCTTCTCTTCTTCCTCCTCCTCTTCTTCTTTTCTTCGTCTTTTCCTCCTCCTCCCCCTTCTCCTCCTTCTTCTCCACCCCCACCCTCGCCCACACCCAGTCCTTCAAAACTCTCTCTTTTTATTAAATTGAATGGTTCCAGTTAAAGGTTTCAAATTAATTATTGTTAGTTTCCTTGTTACGAAGTTAGCTATTTAAGTATTGGTTCCCTTTAATTGTAAACTATGTTTGTCTATGCATGAATGCTGACGTATAGTTAAACTAAATGTGTGAGGCACTGATAGAAGGACTGGTTGTAAAATTAGCAAACAAATGCTAAAATCACTTTCTTCTCGTAATTAAATATTGAATCTTCTTCTTCTTCTTCTTCAACAAAGCAAATGGGTTTTTGAGACGGAAAAAGCGGAATGTTGTAGAGCAACATTCTGTATATATTTACAGTGAAATTGCGCTTTTTCCGTCACTATAACGCTTGAAGCGTATAGGAAGCATGCTCCGAAGCATAAGAGCATGCTTTACGGCCTGTTGAGGCGACTAGAAAAGCATGCTTCTGGTAGCGTTCGACCGAAGAGGGGCCGGGTAGCTCAGTTGGTAAGAGCGTCTTGCTAGTAACCGAAAGGTCGCTGGTTCGAATCCCGGATTGGTCAACGTGTGATCATATTATTTTCCCCTTTACCAACAACTGGCCCGCTGGTGTCAGTATAAATCGGTCCAGTAGTCACCTATATGCGAAAGTGTCGTGTGACTATAATCTACATACAATCAAACAAGCGTTCGACCGATGTGTATCGGCAGGGGCGGATCTTGGGGGGGTGCACCGGGTGCACGTGCACCCCCCCACGGACGAACAAACAAAAAAAAGGAGAAGATGAAAGAAGAGGAAGGAGAAAAAGAAGAGGAAGAAGAATATTCAGAATATCCATAATATTCATAATAATCATCATGCTAATCATCATCATCATCATCAGCAGCAGCAGCAGCAGCAGCATAATGATGATGATGATAATAATAATAATAATAATAATAATAATAATAATAATAATAATAATAATAATAATAATAATAATAATAATAATAATCCTATCCTATCCTGTCCCGTAACCCGAAGGTCGTAGGGGCACCACAGATGATCGTTTTACCAGCATACTCTATCTTTCTCTGTCATCAGCAGCCCTGATGGCTTCGCTCAGTGTCAAACCAGTCCCTTCTCGAATGTTGTCCTCCCACCTCTTTTTCGGTCTCCCTCTTCTTCTACCTCCTTGCACTGTGCCTTACAGAATAGTCTTTGCAAGGCCTGATGATCTGGTGACGTGGCCATACCATCGGAGTTTCCGTTTCTTCACCACTGTTAGCATGTCATCGTGTTGTCCAATGGCTTGTGTGATGGTCTGTCGGACTTCGTCGTTGGTGATGTGTTGGGTATAGGAAATGCCCAGAAGTCTTCTGTAGCACCTCATCTCCATGCTTTGTATTCTTCGTTGGAGATCTGCTGTGAGGGTCCATAGTTCGCAAGCATATAGGAAGATGGAGATGACAAGGGAGCGCAGCAGTCTTACTTTGGAATGAAGACTGATGGTCCTGTCTTTCCAAATGGGCTTCAACCTTGTCAGGGTAGCAGTTGTTTGTGCGATCCTGGAGAGGACTTCCTGTCGGGACCCATTGTCTGATACAATGGCTCCTAAATATTTGAAGCTATGCACTGTGTTGAGGGATTGGCCTTGGACTTGGATGTCCGTATTGATGCCACTGGTATTGTTGGTCATCATTTTGGTCTTCTCTGCACTTATTTCCATTCCATAGGCTCTGGAGGTGGTGTCAAGCCTCTGTATCAGCTGTTCAAGTTCTTGTTCCTCTCCAGCCAATCCATCAATGTCATCTGCAAAACAAAGATTGGAGATTGCTCTACCCCCTATGCTGACTGTGCCTTCATGGTCTGCAAGAGCATCTGACATGATGCGCTCTAGGAAGATGTTGAAGAGTGTTGGAGAGAGTAGGCATCCTTGACGCACACCGATTGTTGTTCTGAACCAGTTCCCGATGGCGCTGTTTTGGAGGACTGCACTGGTAGCCTTGTCATACAGGCTTTTGATGACTTCAATAATTTTTAGGGCTGATGTTGTACACTTTCATTGTTGCCCATAGAGCTGCATGCCAGACTCGGTCAAACGCCTTCTTGAAGTCTATGAACACATGATATAGATGTTGTTGGTGCTGTAGGCATTTCTCACAGATTATTCTGAGGTTGAAAATCTGCTCAGTGGTACTTCGCCCTACCCTGAATCCAGCTTGTTCTTCAGCTATGATCTGTTCAGCTTGGGGTTTCAACCTGTTGAGTATTATTTTCAGGATGACCTTGCTGGGATGGCTGATGAGGCTGATGGTCCGGTAATTTTCACACTCCTGAAGGTTACCTTTTTTGGTAAGAGTGACGACAAGCGACTGGGTCCATGGTGTAGGCCACTCCCCACTCTGCCAGATCTTGTTACAGATAATGGTGAGGGCATCAATCATCGCTTCTCCTCCTGCTTGTAGCAGTTCCGGGGGTATGTTGTCCACTCCCGCTGACTTCCCTTTCTTCAGCGATTGCACTGCTGCCTCAACTTCTTCCCGGAGAATTGGGAGGATTTCTTCTTCTTCTCTGTTCTCGGGACATGCTAGAACTGATGGGTCTCCATTTGGTGTATGGTTGTAAAGGTCAGAGCAGTACTCTGTCCATCTGTCCAAGACTTCTTGTTCTTCTGTAAGGCATATGCCAGACTTACTTTGGATCGTGGAGACTTTGGGCTGTTTGACACTTGTCAGCCGCTTCACTGTCTGGTAGGCCTTCTTGCTGTTGTTCTTGTTCAGACTGTTCTCTATTTCCTGGCATTGATCTTCTATCCAGTTCTCCTTTGCTGTGCTCATGCCTTTCCGGATGTCATTGTTGATTTTTCGGTAGACATCAGCTCCCTGTGAGGTGTTCTTTTTCTTTTTCATCTCTCTTCGTTTATCACACAGATCCAAAAGTTCAGGTGTGATCCACAGCTTCTTCTTTGGTCGGTGCTTGCCAAGGATCTCAGTGGCGGCATCTGTCACAGCTGAGTTGAAGGTGGTGGTCATGGTGTTGACATCTACTTCACCAGCCCCCAAAATGAGCAGTGGTGCAAATTTCCCTCCAATTGTGGCCTGAAATAGTTCTGCCACCTCCTGGTCTTGCAGTTTGTCCAGGTCGAACTTCAGTCTAGTGCACTTTGCTGTATTTACTCTCTTCAAGTGGAGCCGGAAAGACATCATCACGAGATCGTGGTCACTTATAATAATAATAAAAATAATAAAAAGAAGAAGAAGATTTAACTATTTAACCATTTGATAAGTGTATACGTGTTCTGTGTGCGTGTGTGGGTGTGTGTGTGTGTGTGATTGCACGTGTGTTGTCAAGCGCGGCGAGCTCGCTTTCCTTACCGTTTGCGAGGTACCGCGCGATACAAATGTACTGTATTATTATTATTATTAAGAAGAAGAATAGAGGACAAAATAATAATAATAATAATAATAATAATAAAGGACAATAATAATAATAATAATAATAATAATAATAATAATAATAATAATAATAATAATAATAATAATAATAATAATAATAATAATAATAAGAAGAAGAAGAAGAAGAAGAAGAAGAAGAAGAAGAAGAAGAAGAAGAAGAAGAAGAAGAAGAAGTTGTTTAATGTATTTAAAGTCTTTCCACCAAAGTGATACAATAATAATAATAATAATAATAATAATAATAATAATAATAATAATAATAATAATAATAATAATAATAATAATAATAATAATTGCCCATAAACTGTTGTTTTGAAAGAATAACTGTTCTTTGCTATGAATCTGAGGTAAGATACAAAAACTTCTCTCTATCCCCCCCCCTCCCCCCCCCAAAAAAAAAGTGCACCCTCCCGCGTGAACCTGCTGATCCGCCCTTGTATCGGGTGCCTCCTCCTCTTCTTCTTCTTCTTCTTCTCTCCTACTCAAATGCAAATGTTTATCTAGACCAAAACCATCAACCACAGGGGCATTAACCAAGTAGAATGGATCCTCGACAGCAGAGCGATACTGGATGTAGGCTACATAGGTCTGCTACCGCTGTGCTGTAAAGGATCCACTACCGCTTTGCAATCGAGAATTCATTCTACTATGCATCAACTCAGGAAATATTTCAAACCGTATATATGTTTGCATTTCTGCAATGCAATGTCGTGGGCCTATATGGATGGCGAGCCAATTAAAGAGTAATAAATACGAGTATTTTCTGAAAATTAGATGTAGACCTTAAGTGTAGCTCCTTACCAAGCTTGGAGTCGGCCGCAGCATCGGCATCATACATACAGCCTCTGGCCTCACAGCTGTCCTGGGTCAGCTTCACGGCCGGACTTCGGCCCTCCGGATAACAGTCCACTCGCCCACTTCGATTCGGGGCCTCGGCATCGTCCTTTTTGGAAAATACGACGGCGATGGGGATGACGATAGCGGCGATGACGATGAGGCCGACGATGACGATGATAGCGATGCGCGTTTTGCTGAGGCTCATTGCTGGATGATGTTGCTGTGTGATACTAGTCTTGTCAGTGGCGTCAACGTTAGTGGATCCTCTGCGAAATGTGAAAGAAGAATGCCTATACACATGAATCAGCATGTGTTCGGTTTCGAAGTCTACGAATTGTAAGTTATGGTAGTGTTCCGGTGTAGTATGCAGGCGGACAATAACAACCGCCTCCAGGTAACATAGATCATTCTAACAACAACAACAGCAGCAGCATCAATAATAATACCACTACCATTCCCATAACGACCATGGTGGCGGTGGGGGGAGGGGGTGGTGGAGGGGGGAAACACAGACTGGATGATACATCTTGAGTGAACAAAGACGTGGTTAGACCCTATACCTGGAGAAATACATTATCTGGGGAACCAAACACCTCGAGGAACATAGACATTCTCCATGAATTAGTGTGTGCGTGTTACTCTATGCCATCTATCTACCTTGAAATGTCAGCTTTCCCCTCAAAATAATGCCTGGCAATAACAGAATAAAAATGAGGATGGTAATACATGTAGCAGTTGGAGCTGTACGAATATAACGAGAGAAAAAGAACAAACATCTGCACTGCAACAGTCAAAAAAAAAATAGCTCACACCCACCCCACACCCTTACCCCTAGAGTTGCTTTGGATACAGAGAACGCACAACGTTTCTACATTACAAACGAGAGAATGTTCCACACCGTAAAAACTCGAAAGCTGCGGTACAGGCCCCACTACCGATGCTACTTCACGCTTCAACGTTACGGAGTATAACAAAGAGCTTAATGATAGAAAGAGGAGGAACTTGGTACAGAACCGCGAGACGAAATGTACGAGTTATGCTCCCATGTCGACATGCTGAAAATGGCTGGTGGCAGAAAGTCAAAAGGCGACCGAGTGAAACAGGGCGGTGACTTTTGCACAGCTATCAATTGCCATAATGCCAGATACAAGAAAAGTTGTGTTGGCAAGTCCTTTTTCAAATTTCCAAGAGACAAAGAAATGTAAACTGCAATTGAAAAACTTGGAGTCTTTTTTGTATTTATGTAGGCCTAAACTAAGACCGCTGCTGTGCTGTTAGTGTTAAAACAATCGGAGAGCGGCTTGAATGATTCATGTTATACCTATGTGCTAAATCCAAAACAGTTTGCTTGCTGACAGTTTACGTTCAACAGGTCGCTCACTGTTTACCTTATTGCTAGGTTGTTTGACTATTTGTGCTTATATTTCAAAAGTAGATGTCAGATTGGCAGTTTGGCTTCGTCAAACTGCTTATGTTAACAAGTTAAATTAGACTAAGTCTGTTTTCTCATCGTGATCAAATACTGTGCAAGATAACCCCTTACCTAGGCACAAAAATGGTCCTTGATCTGTTGTAATCCCTTTTCGTTTGAGTGTAAACGGGAAAAAAAATGTAATGTAGAAACTCAGTCCTTGTTCTGATCTGTGAATTTCTGCGCATTAGATCTATATTGTGTGGAATGTTGTAGTCTAGGTTCTGATTGTTCTGTCTGATTAATTAATTATTTTCCATGAATTGACTGATGTTATTAAGCCAGTGATGTGGGAGGTGAGAGGGTTGGGGGGTAGGGGGACACCTGATATAAATTAAATTCACACTATTAGTGAAACATTTTGTTATTGTGCTTTATTGTGATTAATTGATTGAATGACAGAGCTCTCTCTCTCTCTCTCTCTCTCTCTCTCTCTCTCACGATTACGGATTTACAGTTTCGGATAAATGAAACAGTCTGTCATGCATATTTTAAATTTAAAATATCTGTCGTTGATTAAAAAATATTAAATTCCAGGGCAGAAAACGAACCTATGACATACACACATAAGCAGCATAAAAGCACCTAATAAATGTCAATAAGTAAACATAAACAAAAACACACAAAAAAAGACAGCAGTAGCGGAATGTTAATAATAATGATGGTTAAAAGTTTGGTTTTTGCAAACGTTGCCATAAAAATGTTCTTTTGCAATGGCATAGGCTCAATAAGTTACCACGCACAGATCATTCATATAGCAGATGGTGAAATATAGCCAGCCCGAGCAAAGGGAAATAATCCGTGAAAGCGTCTCGCATTTTTGTATAGGACATAATTAATGGAAGTTCCCTCTCTTTCCGTATACGTGTAATAAGCTCTTTGGTATAACTGACATCAGGATGTTCCCACATGGAACAAAGTGCAAAACAGAGAGAGAGAGAGAGAGAGAGAGAGAGGGAGAGAGAGAGAGTCAGTCACACATGCAATTGTTTAGGAGAACGGATGACTGTGACGCCATTAACAGACACGCATTAACATTGCGTTGCTCATTCTGTGTAAAAGTGCTAGGCCTACGTCTATGCAAAAATGTGTTAGTATAGAGTGGTTGAAAAGTAACTCCCTATTCAAATTCCAGTATAACCTCTGTAAATAGTACTGTATTGGCACGAAACAGACAGCATCCTTACAGTGGTTACAGCACGAAACAGACAGCATCCTTACAGTGGTTACAGCACGAAACAGACAGCATCCTTACAGTGGTTACAGCACGAAACAGACAGCATCCTTACAGTGGTTACAGCACGAAACAGACAGCATCCTTACAGTGGTTACATTTAATTGATCTCTAACTTCATCTCACATTGACGAGAACAGTCCTGATACTGCGAGAGCGGTGTCAACAGACATATTAAAACCTAAGACGGTCAGGTGACATATTAAGACATAAAAGCTTTTACCAAGTGCCAGGCAACGGGCCATTATGGTCTACTCCCGTCACTGTAAGATGAAATAGTGTCTTAGCGTGAAGTAGACATTGTATAAGTTACTGCTCTATTTTGATCTCAATCTCAGATTCACCTAGGCTATAGCTTTAAGCAAGAAACACCGCGCTTGTCGACGAAGCGCATTTAACACAGCAGCAGAACGAAAACGTTCTTTATAATGCCACAACAACAACAACAACAACAACAACAAAATCTTACAACCATCGTCTTTTTTTTTTTTTTTACAGGGGGGAAACAACAAAAAACAAACAACATACTATTCTGCACAATCTAGGGATTAGGTAACTGTGTATAAGTGTCGAGAGTTCTTAAAAAAAAAGCTGTCGTTTTGATGAACAATTACAAAATAACAATAATTACAAAATATACAAAAACAACCTCTATCACGCAGGCACACAAACAGCATTTTTCTTCAAAATGTTTTTCAAACTCTACGTGTAAGAATTTTCTTCTTATAATCTACATATTTTCAAACACACACACACACACCCACACACACACACACACACAAACACACACACACACACACACACACACACACACAAAACAACAGCAAACCATATACATGTAGGTAGATAGATAGATAGATAGATAGATAGATAGATAGATAGATAGATAGATAGATAGATAGATAGATAGATAGATAGATAGATAGATAGATAGATAGATAGATAGATAGATAGATAGATAGATAGATAGATAGATAGATAGATAGATAGATAGATAGATAGATAGATAGATAGATAGATAGATTAATCAGTTAACATAAAAAGCTTACCGTTTAACTGTGTGAAATCGGACGAAGAAAGGTCTGTTGATTTTCCTATCAGAACTGCAGTTTCCACTCAGCCTTCTTTTTTTTTTTTTTTTTTTTTTGAGTAAATTTACGTCCCCGGACACAATAAGCGTATAGGGGACGGGTGAAACACCACTCTTTCAGCCTTCTTACAACGACACACACATTATAAAGCTTGCAGTTATTACATTGCGCTTACCTCTCTCTCTCTCTCTCTCTCTCTCTCTCTCTCTCTCTCTGACCTCTTGACACCGCAACAACTGTTGCAGCCCGCCAGAGCTGTGCTTTCGAACGTGAGACAGAGCACCACACAGCGTCCCTGAGACTCGCCTAGCACCTTACTCTCTAGGGGTGTTCGGTTTTACCGGTTTTCCGGTTAAAATCGGTTCGACTTTCTCACGGTTCGGTAAACCGGTTTGGCCTTAAAAAACCGGAAAACCGCGGTTTTTCTAAGGGACATCACTCGTCCCGTAAAGCACTAGCAAAATGGCAGAAACAGAGAAATTCGTAGCAAACACGCGTGGGAAAGCTGAATTTTGGAGATTCTTTCTCCTGCGAGAGACAGAAGCAGGAAAGGTTGACCATAATACCGGTTACTGTAAAGATTAAACTTGGCGGTGGCACTTCAAATCTGAATGCACACATTCGCCGACACCACCCTTTGCTGCTGCTGAAGCCAGCCAAGCCTGCGGGCCCTGCACCCAATAGATCTAACCCACAAGTCCTACATGCTAGATCTAGTCCGTGTACCAGCAGCGCTGACGCTGACGTGAGCATTGTGACTGAAGGAGGTGCCAGTACAAGTAAAGGCGACACAAAACAAATGACAATCAGTGAGGCACTCAAAAAGAAGCAGGTATAAAATTCAATACAGAGGTTATTTCCCTTGCTTACTATGCGCCTTTACCCGGGGTAACCAGTTGCAACTTCTAGCCGGTTAACCGGTTTTAAACCGCGGTTTTCTAATGGAAAAACCGGTTAAAAACCGGTTTGAGCAATAGCGTACCGGTTCCACCCTCTATTACTCTCACTACTAGGGAGAGCCAAACGTAAGCCTCTGCGTGTCGCAGCTGCGCAGTGTAACAGTAGTGCCTGGCGGTGGCTTGACAGTCACACAGAGTTTATAGTGATGGTTAAGCTAAAGGAAAGATGTTCTCGTTGACTATGGAGTTTGTCTTTGGAATATCACAGATTTGAACAGACGGTAAAAACATTTTTTGGTAAATCCAAAGTTTGATTTAGTAGTTTGAAACTATTCATGACATGCAGTTGCAATAAAATAAAATAAAATAAATAAATAAGCTACATCTTATTTCATTCGCACACCGAGAGGCTTCCATTTTTCTGGTCAATTCACTTGCCGCTTAAAATTTAGTATTTTTCATTTGGAAATAGATCTAGTTCCATCTTAATTCCTCCGCCCAAACGAAAGCGTACCAGCGTTCTGGTTGGCGTTCATAATTTATTATTCATGTCATAGAAAAGGCTACACCTTACTTCGTCTGCATTCCCCCTGTGAGGGTGCCGGGGGTTTCAGTATAAATCTTATGCCCACTTTCTGGAAATTTAGTGCTTTAAATTCCCACTGTCACTGTCTTTCTCCTTTGTTCTTTCTCATTCCTACTCTGTTCTATCAATCTACTATACTATCTTCTTCTTCGCTAGACCAGTAGACTACCTTTTTTTCTTGAAAACTCTTTTGGGACAAAACTCATCATTTGTGTGTGAGGTCTGTTGGATCAGCTTGGGAATATTGGATGCTTTCTGCCAAATGGTCACTTGGGCTTCCTATGATGTTATTTTTTAGCAATGTAGGCATTTTAAACGTATGTGTTTTGTTGATATTGTATAATGATGTTTGTATTCTATTTTGTTTTTGTAAACGGGGGTTCGAAAAATTAGAGTATAGCCTCAGCGTCCCCGCGTGGGATGTCTTTATTGTAAAGGTACCGGCTGGTAGATTGCCTTCCGTGTTACCACTAGGGTTGTTTCGGCAGATCTTTTATGCGGATCAGAGTTGAGTCCTCTTTCACTTCTCTGGTCCTGATTTGGCTCGGAAGAGTCCTCTGGACCTAAAGCAATAACATGTAATGTAATGTAACTTCGTCTGCATTATATTACGATATGGACCGCTCACGTTGATGCTGAAGAAATAAAACTGAAGTGAGGTTGTGTTTTTTGTAATACTGGAAGCAAGTGCATGATAGGACACAGTTAGACCATTACTGAAGCTTACTGAAGAAAAAAAATAATAAAAGCAGGTAGACTGCATGCCATCCAGTGGGTATCTTAAAATCATTTGTACTGTATGTTTCTTTCTAGCTATAAAGGCAAAACACTAACTCGATGAATAGCTAGTAATGGTTGTATTACATTTTAATGTTTGCCCATAACAAAGAGACCCTCTGAAATATTGCTGTGGGGGTGATTGAGCCCTCTCTCTCTCTTTCTCTCTCTCAAGCGCGCGCATAAACTACCATAATAATATATAAATTGAGATATTCAAACACACGCACTGACCCACTGAAATCTGAATCGAAACATTCACTAAATAAATTAATAAAATGTACAGTAATTTTAAATAACACGGTAGTTCAGTTCGATTGGGCTGGCGCCGCTTTAAAGTACGTTATAAACAGACAAAATCATTATAATAGCATATAATTACGCACATTACTGACAGTAAAAAAACACACATTCACACGGAGACACACACAGACACCCACAAACTCATGCACTCTCACACAAACACACACACACGCACGCACGCACGTACGCACGCACACACACACATGGTTACACACACGCAAGCTAGAATGCTGAAATCTGAATTGAGACATTCTCACACAACAGCACATTGAAATCCCAATCTTAAACCTACGACATACACTAGTAACAGGCCGAAATCTGAAGGTAAGTGGCAACCACTGTTGGCCTTATTCTTTACCATGAAATTTATAGTATGTCACGAGGCTTCATTACTTGGACAACACAGCCAAGAGCAAACAAACTAGCTTCCTGCAGGTGCAAGATCGTAAAACTAGTGACAATGGTGTGTGCAACATTATGAAGTTTAAAATCTAGTTCGTATGAACCTTTTAAAAAATGGGGAAAAAAAAGAATTTTTATAAACTGCAACGATTTAAGTTATGGACATATCAAAGAACTCAAAAACATGCATACAGAAAGAGGACATAGTAGATTAACTTAGATCCTATCATATCCTATCCTATCCCGTAATTCGAAGGTCGTTGAGGACACCACAGCTAGATGATCGTTTAATCAGCGTACTCCAGCTTTCTCTGATCACACATGTGCAAAGATTAAGCTTACTTTCTAAACTATAGTCACACCATGTCTACAAACAACAAATATCAAGAATAGAAAATCGTACCTTGAAAAACTTGTGATGAGGTTAAAACAGCTTTAAGACTGTAGCTATATTAACTGGCTTTTAGGGAAATTACTAGCCCCTTCGATAGGCTAAAATGTTGACAAGTAGAGGAGTTGCAGAGGTGAAAGAATCACGCAAATAGGCCTAATCATATGGAACATTCCTAGCGCAATACGGACAGGGAGCGCTTATACAATACGGAGATGGAGAATCACACAAATAGGCCTAATCCTTTCAAGCGTTCCGGCGTGTAAGCAAAACAGGAGCGTTTACAAAATATGCAGGATACGACATGTGTAAATAGCACAGTTATTCTTATGCTCCCTTTCTTCTAAAGCTTGCGCAATAAACAAACCTAAAAGCTTTAAACTTGCGACATGCATGGAAAATGGCTATTAACACAACACCCCAACATTTCAGAGAACATCTAGTTTTAATGAACGTCCTATGTTGCATGAATAGCCAAACCCTGCGTAGGCCTACTTATTAGGTCTACGCGTGAAACATTAAACCCTGCTTTCAGTGCGTGTAAATTATTATTCCAACTGCCTTTAACATCTCAAATGAAGGAGAAAAGTGTTTAGTTTACACTCATGTACAAGCAATGCTTTCACGTCGTATCATAACTGAATAACACGATTACACAAGTACCCAAAGCAGAGCATAGATTCAGTTCGCACAAGCGAGATCTGTGTCATGCAGAACATAAAGCGAATGTCAACATAGAGGCTTAAAGTATATCTCAACTATATTTATGAAACAAACGTAACCGCAATCACGTTTGTAGTACATGTCACGTGAAAGCATATTTTTGCGGTTATGACGGCCTACAACCCTCTCTATAATGCCGTTAGCGAGATCCAAATGTAAGCGCCTGTGGCGAAACGGGATTTCCCGTTTGTGACGTAGAGAAGGAAATCAAGATGGGTGATAAAGTGTCTGATTTTATTTTGTATGAAGCCGGATGTTTCGAACTAGTGCGTGTGTATTATTATTATTATTATTATTATTATTATTATTATTATTATTATTATTATTATTATTATTATTATTATTATTATTATTATTAATGTCAAAAGCAAAAACAACAACACCACCCATTCATAGAAACAACACTCCCAAACTCAAGGGTTTAGCAGATCCTGCTTACGTGTGAGAGAGACCGAGAAACTCCTCTTATCTATCCTACGTAAGCCTGGGTGCTATGTGCTGCTTTGCTATAGTGGATCCGCTATACAGGCACGCAACTTGTGTAATGCCCATGGGGTCCTTAAAACCATACCGACCAAACCTATTTTTAAAGTAAACTAAAAACAAAAGAAAGCAGACTATGCACAAAGACTATAAATACCTATATAAGCTTTTTGCTATGCATGTGTAGGTACTAGGTCTACAATACAGAAGCGTGTCGGGTTGTGCGCGGAGTGGAGTGATGTCTATATGTAGTATAAGCAAAAATCTTATAAGAAATCTCTGGTATAAGTATGTACACAGCTTCCTCTCCGCTAGCATCCAGTTACGGGCTCCTGTGGTCTACAAGTAGCTTTAATGATAGGTAGGTCACTACGAACTCATATTTTTAATAATCTTTTTTTTTTTAAATTTGGGGATCGGTTTTGAGGTTTTCTGTTACGGTGTTTACTAGCACAGGGTGGCATTATTATACCTATGTTTATCCTATTAAAAAAAAGGGGGGACGAGCAAAAGCAGTATTATGATTTATATAGTGCAGATTCCTTTTGCCTTATTGTGCCTAGTAATGTGCTTTTCATGTAGACTATCGATGAAATAATCCTAATGTGGGAAATGAATACACACCTGAACCTTCGTATTAAAACTCTTTTTCTTGCAAATCTGTGTTGATTCCTCGTTCCTTGCAAACACCTTGTTGTCACGAATGTGCATTTTTACGTCGTGAAGCTTTTCTGTCGTCATTTCCGGGTTTCTTATTTCCTCATAAAATCTTTCAGTTTTTATTTATCTAAACAATGCTTTCAAGTGTGGCTTAGCTTCTGAGACCGGCAGAACCATTTATACTGACAGGAGAAGAGGAGAAATGCGGGTAACTGGCGCCTTAAAACCAGTTGCTTCGGGCAGATGAGGCTCGTCCATCTTGGCTAGTAGCTCATCTAATAAAAAGAAAATGATTTCAAACCTCAGCTGCCTTGCGGCCATACCCAAATGGGAAAAGCTCCGCGAGTAAACTCCGAGGTAAAATATGGATTTGGAGTCCCTAAGGGCCTGCCCTGATTTTGAAGGTTCGTGGAGGTTCACGAACCTTTTATCGAGGTTCTCAGATCCCGAACCTAGGTTCCTGTACCTTTTGGACAAACAGTGTTACCTCCACCAAAAAAAAAAAAAAGAGAGTGCTTGGGACTCCCAGATATAAAATTTTAAGAGTCCTTGTGCAAATTTTGAGAGCCCCCAAATCGGGAAAAAAAAAAGAAAAAACAAGTCCAAGCCTCACTTTTTTTTTTTAAACTTTGTTAAAGCGTCACATTAGTTATCATAATCTTATAAAACCAAAAAATTTAAACATGTATTAAATGTTTATTTAAGCCTGGGTCGCGTGGTTGCTGCAAACTCCTTCAGAGCACCCTGCACAACAGCTTCCGTATTTTCGATAATGACAGGATCTGTACTTGATATTGCTGTGGATGAACGGGTTTGGGGCCCAGCCAACCAAGTTAGAAGTGACATGATCGTGTATGATAGAATCAAAGATGTTCAGTGAATGGATTGCTTGGAGGAAGTTTACAATGCGCGCGCATGGGATTTTTAAGGACGACAACTCCCGATACAATCTTTAATCGTCTGCAATGGCAGTCTCAGTTGGGTTCTGATTCTGATTATGCCGTGAATTAGTTCGCCACTCGTTGGTCGTACTTTTGACTTCAGCGATTCGAAAAAAATATGTGCGCACATGCAAATTTTTCTGCGTCATTTTTCATATTTTGTGCGTAATTGACGCACTACTGTGCGTAATCGGGAACACTGACAAAGATCTAGGTTGGAGATCTGAGAACCCCGCAAAAAAAGTTCAAGAACCTCCACGAGCAGTATACGATCCTTCCACGTGCTGGCAACTCCTGCGACGGCGCTGGAACTGAATCGGCTCTTGCCCCTCCTTTGAATCATCTTAGAGACGGGGAGAGGTGGGCCAGAATATGCGTAGTGTCTCCCGTAACCATCCTAGCCTCTACAACACGACACACAGGCTTTGCGCACTGGAGAGGTCACTCCAGCTTTGCCTAACAGCGTTGGCATAATAATTATGGGAAGCAGCAGTCTACGGGTTATAAGTTTAAAATGTGCATTTCGGCTGCACGTTTAAATGAATTCACTGGACCCCATATTTATTATTTCACGTTTAAATCGATGTTCACCTTTAGCACGTACCAGCTGAATCAGCTATCAAAGGTCTGAACCTAAGTGGTTAAAGAAACACACTTTCTGACAGCCTATGCGATGTTAATCATTGTAAAATAATGTATGCCATACCGCCGTAGCTCAATTGGTAGAGCGTTCGCTTGGCACACCGATGACCCAGGTTCGAATCCCGTGGTGGGCTATATAAAATGTGGCCATTTTCACCGTCCATTTTAGCAGTATGATTGCTTTGGTGGTTCAGTGTTGATTCAGGTCCCTACCCCTCTTTCTCTGGGATGGTTATCCCCGTCTGCCATATCGCCAATGGTGGGTGTAGACGTTAAACCTCAATGTTCATTCAAATAATTTATTTTATTAAGAGCAATATACAACATATAAAATCTGCTCTAATTACGTTCGATAGTTGTGTTTCAAATTATCATAATTGTAGGCTTATTGGATTTTAAAATTTATTTATTAATTCCCGAGCTTCAAGCTCAGCTCGGGAACTATTGATTTTGGCTTTGTCCGTCCGGCCGGCGTCCGGAGGTGACATTTGCGCACTTTTCTTTGAAAATAATGGACGGATTTCTGTTGAACTTGATATTTAGTTACGAAATAGTGAAGCCTACCAGATGACAAAAAAGTATGCATATCGGTGACGTTATCATGGTGACAGAATAATTTTATTTTCTTTCTAATCCTATTTTCTCCCAAACTACTGGAGGCATTTGGTTCAAGTAATAATAATAAATAATAATAATACAGGATGCTATATACGCGCCTTTTTTCCAAATCAATCAGGCTCAAAGCGCGGCGATCTATACCAACATACACGCTCACCTGTCTCATCCACCCTCACACACACCAAATACACATCCATCACTCAAACAGGTGGTGTAAAGGGAGGGAGATCGCTATCAGAAGACGGAAAGAAAATCGAATTTTTATTTTTGAAATTTGTATATTGACTGCGTCCTGTACCATTATTGAAGGGAGGGAGGAAACCGGAGTGCCCGGAGAAAACCCTCGGTGACCTCAATAGTCTCGTACCTAAGTCACATACGTTCGCCCCTTGCGGGAATCGAACCCGCGACCTTCGGCATAGGAAACCGGCGACTTATCCACTGCGCCACGAGGTAATAGTAGTTAGTAGAAGTAGTTACACTTTACCTGTGCCTCCAACGTAAATCCAAACTTCTGCATTTCGAGTGATGTTATCATTGTAATGTCTTTTTTTTTTTTTAAATGCTCAGTAACAGATTTACAGTTGGCTCACATATTTTGCTTAAGGAGATAGAGAAGAGTACTAGAAAGCTGTTACTTGGTGAAAGAAGAAGACAGCCTATATTGGCTGGTCTTGGCCTGCAAAATTAAAGCAGAGACCTCGCAAAATGGCTAAAATCTCTGAAGTAAAAGCAACAAAGCCACGTTACAATATTACGTCATTATTCCTTGCGCGCAGGGCTTGGAGTATTTATTGAGTGCTTTAAGACGTGTAAATGTTTCGTCATGGTTTGTGGCAGGCCCCCACGTGACCCAACGTGTGCGGAAAAGTAGTGGATGAGCAGTACGTAGAAGAGCCTGAATAAGTTGTATGAATATCGTGAAACTGTTGTGCAAAAGGCTAGAAGGATTGCGCGAGACACTACAAATATTCTGGCCAAACAGTATGACGTTCTCCCATCTGGACGCCGTTTCCTTGTACCCAGGTGTCCCCCTGTACGAACCAGATCTAGTTTTATCCCAAAACCCATCCAACTATTAAACAAACGTAAATATGTGTCTCTCAGAATGAATATAAGTGTGTTTATGGTGGGCTAAATTTGTGTGTAGGTGTTGGATTGTCTTAATTGTGTTTCTCCTCCGAATGTTTTTAACTGGGGACTTTGTGCATTTTATTACTTTATTGTTGCCTGTTGTTTCCTTATAGTCTATGCATTTTTCAACTTTTCAATGAGTGAATGAATGTTAGCAATTGCCTTTTCTTACACATTTATAGCAGTTTGTTGTAGTACTGTCTGTTTGAGATAATAAAGTATTCTTGAATCTTGAATCGCATTTGAACTAATTTTGACCCTTGCATCGAGAGTATATTTCATTCCTATTTTATTTTACGCGCTGCCGAAGGTGTGTCCGCTGTGACCAATCAGAATGCTCAGATACAAAACGTCCCCTTTAGACAGCCAATGGAAAACAATGCCTGTTTCAATAGCTGATTCAGTCAGTTGATTTATTTTGACTCCTCCTCTCCTTGAGAGAATTGTTGCTGTACCTTTTTGTGAACTACTGGCTGTTTGGGAATAAAACCCTGCTGTTATGTTTATGCGCCTTACAAGAACAACGTCAAAAGTTGTAACCAGTGGAGGTCGGGGAAATCACCACACATTAGCTAAAAGTTTTTTTTTAAAAATAGCCTACTGCTACGAAACCGTACTAAACGAATAATGGGTATTGTAAAATTAATTTATACATTATAACGAAAAAAACTAAGTTCGCTGACCCTGACCGACCGGTAAATCGAAGTCAAAGAATACGTCCGTAACTAATCAATAGTGAAAAATATACCTGTAATAATTATTTCCGTTAACTGTGAGTTTTTCCACAATTCTCATAGTAGACCTAATTAGCGTTACTATAAGCAGAACACAGGCGCTTGTATCTGTACACGCGAGCGCCTATGCCTGTGACGCGTCTCCCTTTGGTTATCTATAATAATAGTATTATTATAGATAACCAAAGGGAGACGCGTCACAGGCATAGGCGCTCGCGTGTACAGATACTAGCGCCTGTGAAGCAGAACTATGCTCGTAGATCAGAAAGTAAAAGTTTATGTTTTTAAAAACCCTTCTTGACATTTTACTTTCGGTTCCTGGAGCGGAAGTTGCAGAATATGTGTCGTTTTTGGAGGCGGCTTGCAACACAGCGTGAGGTATCATTTGACGTACGCAAGGAGATAAGCAGACGATAGTTTAGGCTCATACTCGGTTGCAACATATTTTGACCTACATTTCTAAAACGTTTGAACGGACTGCACACTTTTTCAACATTGCTGCAGAAGGTAGGTTGATCAATGTTGCTGCCGTTCTTTTTTAACATTGCGGCACCAGAGGTGCCAACCAGTACGGATTGACCGTATTTAATTCCGGCGAAGTGAATTAAATACGGAAATACGGTAGCTTTTATAAAAATACAGAGGAGAAGTTGCCGATCGTTTATCTTTGCCAGCGGTGCTTCTGTACCGGTTTCTGGTCTCATAATAGTACTCCTGCACTCACTGAACGTCGCCGTGTTCAACAAGCTGATTTTCATGGTGATTTTAGAGTAAAACGAGTGTGATGTTCAATAAGCTGATTTTCATCGTGATTTTAGAGGACTGAAAATAGCCTGCTGTTTCAGAGGGAAGCCTGTCGATAATTTATAGTGTCATAGGCTGGGTTTTGCGAGGAAATAAAAATACTGACAAGTGTTAAAAAAAATACTGACAAACGGGTCCGGAAATACTGACAAGAAGATTAGGGGGTTGGCACCTCTGATTGCCGTATTTCCAAACGATGCTGTCTGATGCACAGCAATCCTCCTCCTAGAGTGAACGTTTTTTTTTTGGTGTGTTTTAGAAACGCCGAGTCGTAAGAACACGTCAGCTGTATAGTCTGCTATGCGTACAACACTATCAGATTGATTGGCAGGCTGACTGATTAATTGTATTTATCACCGAGTTAAATGGCCTATTTGTTTCCGAGGGTTTGCAACTACACCAACACCACCCCAACAACAGCAGTCAACAATAACAACACCGCCACCAGCATCTGCGATAACAATACCATCCCCAACCCCACCACCACCATCAACAACAACAACAACAACAACAACAACAAAAATGCAGCACAAACATTACAGTTGTTCTGAATGTGTTTTTAGAGGGCAGTGGCGTTGTAATAGTTTCATGCGCCTGCGCTGTTATTGCAATAATAGGCCTATCGCTTTGTGCGCGTCCCGTCAGCGATGGAGTGGGAGCTGCGTTGTGCCTAGCTAGCAGACTTCTGGCGTTTTTGTATGTGTGTACAGATGGGGCAGAAGAAGGATGGAGAGAATGGAGTGGCGGCATAGTATTGGCTTCATGCCATCATGTGTGTGTGTGTGTGGGTGTGTGTGTGTGTGTGTGTGTGTGTGTGTGTGTGTGTTCAGAGGTTGTTTTGGTATACAATAAACTAGTCAGTTTAGGTCATCTAACCAGAGTATGTTATACGAATACGACAACTTCATTACCTCCATGAGAAAATACAGCGTAGTGTGCATGCATAGTACAAACAAAAATGCAGGATTATAATTTGCATACTCAAACACTGCATATATGCGCAGACACACACATATATTGTACAACTGGTTACATTTATTATCTGTTAATCAGAACAACAATCGGTGTACGTCAAGTATGCCTACTCTCTCCAACACTCTTCAACATCTTCCTAGAGCGCATCATGTCAGATGCCCTTGCAGACCACGAAGGCAAAGTCAGCATAGAGGGAAAAGCAATCTCCAACCTCCGTTTTGCGGATGACATTGATGGATTGGCTGGAGAGGAACAAGAACTTGAACAGCTGGTACAGAGGCTTGACACCACCTCTAGAGCCTATAGAATGGAAATAAGTGCAGAGAAGACCAAAATGATGACCAACAACACCAATGGCATCAACACGGACATCAAAGTCTAAGGCCAATCCCTCGACACAGTGCATAGCTTCAAATATTTAGGAGCCATTGTATCAGACAATGGGTCCCGACAGGAAGTCCTCTCCAGGATCGCACAAACAACTCAACTGTTGCCCTGGCGAGGTTGAAGCCAATTTGGAAAGACAGGACCATCAGTCTACATTCCAAGGTAAGGCTGCTGCGCTCCCTTGTCATCTCCATCTTCCTATGTGCTTGCGAAACATGGACCCTCACAGCAGATCTCCAACCAAGAATACAAAGCATGGAGATGAGGTGCTACAGAAGACTTCTGGACATTTCCTATACCCAGCACATCACCAACAACGAAGTCCGACAGACCATCACACAAGCCATTGGTCAACACGATGACCTGCTCACAGTGGTGAAAAAACGGAAACTCCGATGGTATGGCCACGTCACCAGATCATCAGGTCTTGCAAAGACCATCTTGCAAGGCACAGTGCAAGGAGGTAGAAGAAGAGGGAGACCGAAAAAGAGGTGGGAGGGCAACATTCGAGAATGGACTGGTTTGACACTGAGCGAAACAATCAGGGTTTCTGATGTAACAAGAGCCTAGATTTAAAACACAGCCCGATAGCTTTTGCCTTGTTTAGTCAGGTTAACACTAAGGTTGTTGTTAGTCTGTAGCAGACGATGGAGGTATTACTGATTACTGCTACACATTTCTTATGATGACGATAGCCCAGTAGGCAATGACATCATCCAGCTTACTTAGAGCTCCTCGATTTTACAGCCAATCAGATTTTAGAGCCAATCAGAACACAGCGAGATTAGGTAGAACCAGTTCTGCCTGGTTAGGCAAAGGCCAGGTAGAGATTCATTGTGTGTTCTAGCTACGAGCAGTAACACAGCTACACTCTAGCAGAAATATCTCCATAGACCAGTGAAGCAGGGCTTGTTGAACATTCGATTCAATCGAGTTAGCCACGGCCTGACATTGTCAAAAAGGTAAATGAACATACTTGTGTTTCATCGTGATGTATTGATATTATTGTTCAATTATGTTTGTGAAATTTGCTATGCTTAGAATTGAATTGTTAGTCCAACGTGCGTGTCCACGTGGCGAACACGACCGGCCGACGCCATGTTGATGTTGTATTACATAGAACCCAGTGTTGTTTAACCTATATGTATGCTTGCAGACCAGTGGCTGTACCAGAGAATGTGTATAATATTAATTCTGTCTCTATGTGTATAGTTTGCCATGAGTTATATTTATATATGTATAGGAAATTAGAGTGGAGATTCCAGTGGACCACGGACTTAGCAGAATGTTCGTCGCTTATATATAGAGATGTGGAGCTAATCACTGAGGGCTACTTCGGCCTTCAGTAAGACGCTCTGCACCCACCTATTATACAGGGTTGTGCAGAATTTTGTCTCATATGTTACAGACGAGCAGGCATCGTATCGTGAGCCCAACCAGGTGAAAGACAAGAAACAGTCTTCCCTGAAAGTTGACCTTCAGAGGCATCGCTAGCAATGAACAACGCGAGCCCACCAGTCTAGCACCAAGGAGAAGACTCCACAACAACACAGCTTATCAAGGAAGCAACCACAATGCAGCGCTTCGAACACCAGATAAGTGCAGTTCGACACAGTGCACTAAAACTGGTATCAAAGGACCACAGTAGTCCACTCTTCCAGAACTCTGACCCTTAGGGCAGAAAGCAACCAGTGCCCGATGATGTTACAGTAGCTGCCTAGAACTATCAAGACGCGAACCAGTCCAAGAAACATTTGAAGTTTTAAGTTAGTATCGTACCAGCAGATCGTGTATAGAGTAGAGGAAATAAATGTGTGATATTTACTGTTATCAAGTGGCTGGACTACTTATGTTTCATAGCCGTGTGAGAGCTAGTGTGACAGTGTACTTTTATTATTTGTCTTTCTATCTCTGTACCCCCAGCCTAAACACAGACCGAGCTAAACAAATAAATGTATTAAGTGAAGTCACAGGGAGATTACTAGCGATCCCCACCAACTTAAGAGTAATAAGACGAGTGGGTAATAACATTTCATTGTGCAGAGCCCAGCAACAATAGACCCACCATCACAGCTGAGGACATAGAAAGATGGAGTACGCTGGTTAAACGATCATCTGTGGTGCCCCTACGACCTCCGAGTTATGGGATAGGATAGGATAGGATGACTTTCATCGTGGATGGTAAAAAGAGCGTTTTGCACAAGTCTATCATCTATGTGAATGTACAGTGCTTGGAGGATTGATTTTATCTATTTGGATCTGCAGTGAAAGAAGGAAACTGTTTGCACTTAATCTTATTAGCTGATTTTTACTGACCGACGGATGCTGTTTTTAATTAACCTACTCTACAAGAATCTGAAGACATTGTTTCCAGTAATCTTCTATTCAACTAACAATTTCATTTCGACGATAGACGTTTGATCAGTTTGTGATAATCCGATAAAAATAACATTTCCTTTTGATTATACAGAACTATAACTTTTAAAATAATAATTATTGTATTTTCTGAAAAGTCATTGTTGTCAGTGTTTGTGTGTGTATAGAAAGAATGAATATACAAATTAATGTTTTATCACTTAGTTTCGTTGGGAATTATATGAATGCGTGCACATGAATATTTAGAACACCATTTTTGACAGTGAACAAGTGACAAAAGACATCTATTAAGTCACAAGGTTGGTGAGTGGTAGGTAGAGCGCAACCTTTTTTTCCTTGCCTCTGAGGCGGTCACAGACCGAGAATAGCTGCTTGCTAGTCTCACTGTTGGCCACTTGACCACTAAAGAAAGCAGGCTTGGCCCTATGGACAGTTTGCATTACTCGTACTCGTCGCTTGGCAGCAGTGTAAATTTGTTTGCCACTGTGAGACCACTCTTCAACCATCTCCTCTCAGCCTGACGACGCTGCCTCTTTGCTTCTTTGAGCTCATCTTCGACAGCACTGTACCATGGTTCTGACCTGCCTACCCTAACCTTACGCCTGGAGACAGGGGCATGCCTATCTAGCGCGTCCCTCAGTGTGGCCTCCAGCTGTTCCACAGAGGAACACAAAGCCGGATCCACTACCTCACCGAGGTCGCGCTTCAAGGCTTCACGACCTACAGATCGCAACTTGCGAACATCTCTGTAATGGGGAGAGGGCAAGGGGAGGATAGCAACCTTGAGGTCACTAACCACAGTATAGTGATCTGACGACAGTTCCTGTGTAACAAAAGTGTTTTGGACAACATTATCAGGACGGTGAAGTAACCAATCAATGAGCTGGCCACGCTTGTGCGTTAATTCGGAAACTGATTGTGCCAAAGAAAACATGTCAAGGTAATCAATCATCTGAGCCACACTTGATAAGTGAGGCTGATCATAATGAAAGTTGAAATCACCTGTAATAACATACGTGCCAGATAGATATTATAAAAGCTCAGTGTTACACTCCGTTTGATGTTGGTGTTTTCTATCAGTATTTGATTCAGCCCCAATGCTGAATTCCTGATAAGGTGTAACTCAGATTCGTGTATCCACGCAGCCTGCTCACTCAGCATACAAGACACGGAGTCGACGTATGAAGTTTTCCACTTTTATTCAGCACACATCAACAACTGCATACAATCGCTCAATCGCCTTTCCACTCTCAAATTTACTTTCCAACTTCACTATCAACAACTATTCACAACAACACACAGGGCATCCATTTTATAATTTTTTTCCTCTTTTGAGATGACGACCGGGCGTTCTAGAAATGACGCATTACAACCAACCAATCAGAATTAAAGATCGTCATCACTGACTTACGTCATACATCTCTCTTCCTGTCATAAGAATGTTCTCCATTATCTACGTCCATCAAGAAACTTCGATCGATAGTAAACACGCAGATCCAGAAAATTCTCCAATAATATCGACTAACGCAAATTATCAACGTTATACAAAGCCTCTCCTAACAACAATGCAAACTCAAATCAAAGGTAAATAAACTCTTTTATTGAATACTTTGCAAATCGAAACGATTAGATCTATCGTGCGCGTTTCCGACGTACTACCATTCGCGTTTCAACGTAACACTCAGCACGTCAGGAAAATCCTGCAAAAACATCTAATCTTTCAGGTGTTTTTTTTTTTGTTTTTTTTTCCTAGGATAAGTTCTGTATACCCCCAAAAATGAACGTGTTTGGCAATAGAGAACGTTATTTGCACAAGTTCACATAATGAATGGGTGAAGGGGAACGTGATGATGATGCCCATGTAGGCGGCAAGAGTGTCTCTGTACACCACAGCCATACCGCCATAATTGTCACCACGTCAGAACGACCTGGCGGTGAACCCTGGGGGCGCCAGCTCGGCGCACGTGCCCTCGTCACCCCTTTCACGAAACCATGTTTCTTGAATGAACATCACATCAACGTTATTGTCTTTTATAAACTCACACACAGCAGTTCTCTTTCATTACAAGACGATCCCAGAGACTGAGCATTAAATGATACAATACGTAATTGTCTATCATTATGTGGAGTCGTTTCAGTACAAGAAATGCGGACAAGATTAGCTTTGTTCATACCATGACAAGAAAACAACTACTTACAAGAGTTTGTGATACGGTTCGTGGGGGATAGAACGGGTATGGCAGACGACTTTGTGGAACAACCTGGAAATGGCCGGGTAGCCAGAGGCAGCCCCGAAAGGCAGCCTGGGAATGGCTGAGTAGACGGAAGTGAAGGCAACCCTGAAAGACAGCCTGGGAATAGGTGGGTTGACAGAGGCAGTCCCGAAGGACAGCCTGGGAACGGCTGCATGGGTAGACAGAGGCAGCCCCGAAAGACAGCCTCGGAACGGCTGGGTAGACAAAGGCAGCCCCGAAGAACAGCTTTGCATCAGCTGAGTAGGCAGAGGCAGTCCCGAAAGACAGCCTGGGAACGGCTGGGCAGACAGAGGCAGCCCCGAAGGACAGTTTGGGAACGGCTGAGACAGAACACTTGTGAGAAGATGTCATAACATAAGCAAGTCGCTTCAGAGGGTAAACACTAAGTTCACACTAACTGGAGTTTGCCGTTTGTTAACGCATATCGCAAAAATAAATAAAGACTTTTTCCCATTTAAGATAAATTTGAAGCATGAATATCTTGTAAAGGGGTAGATAAGTCACAAGGGTACGAAAACCCTTAGCAATGTTCAAAAGTTTGTTTTGTGGTACTCCGAAAGTTATGGTTTTTGAATGTTGGTGTGCTGCAGATTCCTACGCAAAAGACAATGGCTGAAGGTCAAAGGAAAGATCATCGGCATCCGTCTCCTATCGACGTGGAGGCGGCCCATACGGAGACAGAAAACTCTGGTCAAGCACAGTCAGAGCAACCCGACTTCCCAGCAGCAGCAGAGGACCATTTAGCCAAACAAGAACCATCAGCACCATGGCTCGCCATCAACCAAGACAGCCCTACGGATTTCAAGGCTAAACATAAGAAAAGCAAAAGTTCCAACCCGGGGACGGCGAAAAAAGGCAAAAAGGACGCTCAAGGGCGCAAGAAAGAGGCAGACAGCAAAGACGTGAAGAAGACGAAGAAAGGAAGGAAAGTGAAGCAAACAACGCGAGAAGAAGAAGAAAACATCCCAGCATCAGGCTCGCTACACGACACAATCCCGTCAGCAAAGAATGGCGCCTACACGGAATCAACCGGACCCAAGCCAAAAACATTGGCAGGAAATTCAACATTACATAAAACTTTGGGCAGCTCAACCGCGAGAACGGAGGCTAGTGGCAACTTAAGCCACCATGAAGCTGCAGTTGTCCAGCAACCGCCAATTGAGACGAGTAAAGGCTCGCCCTCTTTAAAACCTAGAATAATCTCACTGCGACCAACGACTCAAAAGCCAGCCAAGGGATCACCAGAACGCGCAGTATGCGGTCATCAAAAAGACGAGGGCGGAAAGGAGCAGGCAGAGAAAGCAGAAGGTTTGGCAGAGGCATTGGGCAATGTGGGCCTGAAGCCGCCTAGACCACCGACCATTCCTATCATCATTTACTTATCCCGCAAACGCCTTGCCAAGCCCAGCGATGACAGACCCGACTTCCATGAAAACTATGACAAGTCCGACTCCCATGAAAGCGATGACAGACCCGACTTAAGCTTACATGACAACAACGACTCTGAGGACAGCGACAATGGTAGCTCTAGCAGCTCAGAGTCCGACACAGAGCAAGAAAGCAGCAAGAAGGGGCTGTTCATTTGGGAAGAAAGTGAGCATCAGACACGCATTTTTGTTTCTTTACATCGTGTGTGAGGTGCTAGTGGAAAACGGAATAATACCGAAAAACAGAGCCTTCTTGGGTGTGTGCATAAGAGATACTCATGCCCGTGGTTGTGATGGAGGTGGAAGTGGGGGTTGGACTGAAAGTTGTAGTACTAATGTTGATGATGCGCTGCAGGTATACACATTGGTTGTGGTTGTCATGACGCTGATGATGATGGTGATGATAATTTTGAAGGTGATGATGATGATAAATATTGATGATGGTACGGGGATTATAATGACTGTTGTAACGAAAACATAAGAGGTACGATGACGACAAATAACAATAGCGACGACAACGGTAGTGATGACTAACAGAACTGGCATTTTGGATTCTTTGCGTAACAGAACTGCGAGAACTTGAAGAAGATGGGCAAGAAGGGGGTATGGAGGACGAAATGGACAACGACGACGACGTGGCAGCCGACGGTTTGGACGACGTCTGGTTCCAGACACAACTCCAGTCCCTTCCCACCATGTTTGTCAATCCAAATCTCTCCTCCATCTCCAGATCGCGGTATGTCATCATCACCATCATCATCATCATCATCATCATCATCATCATCATCATCATCATCATCATCATCATCATCATCAATACCACTGGCACAGGAAAGGACATTGGCTTATCTGACTAGTTAGTAAAGCAATCTTCTTCTGCCTCAAAGAGCTGCTGAGAGCGATGGCTATGCTCTGAATGTTATAGCTTGGCCAAGTTAGATCGATCCCACGTACCCCACACTGCACCCTTGGCACACTGGATAAAGCGAAACGCTCCTCCTAGAGAATGATTTTGGAATAGGTCGACCTGATGCGAGTGTGGTTGTGACTGACAGGGTTCATTCAAGCATGGAAAGTCCTGAAATTTCCAAATTCGGTTTGCAGGCCTGGAAAGTCATGGGAATTCCAGTGACATCATGGCAGTTTTAATAAAGTGTTTTCAGGACTTCTTGACCAAATCAAATGCTATGAAAGAGTCAGCAAATGAGAAGAATGAAGATCTTCTTGAAAGAATATCGATTCCAAACTCAAACAAATTAGCGACATGTACAAGTAAAAGCAAAACATACAATTAATTGTCGTGAGGTATTTCAAGAATGTTTGTATTGTTTGTGCCAAATTATGTGGTAGGTGTGTGCGTGGGTGTGTGTGTGTGCATGTTTGTGTGTAGTGTGTGTGTGCGTGCGTATGTGCGTGCGTTCGTGTGTGTGCGTGTGTGTGTGTGTGTGTTTGTTGAGCGGTTCACCTGTCCTGGACAAACTATAATTCAGGCATGGAAAAGTCATTTAAATCTAGACTCGTACATCTGTATAAACCCTGGACTGTGCGTTGGTCAGGCTGCTGTCGCGACACAAGATGGCGCAGGAGGTGAAAGACACGCTGCGTCCGAGGGTCGGGCGAGACATCGTTTGCGGTAAAGTGCTCAGGATGTTTTTCGCAATGGACGACGATAAACCAATTTTGGTCAGTCTCTTGACACACAACTTCTTCTTCTTCTTCTTCTTCTTCTTCTTCTTCTTCTTCTTCTTCTTCTGTTTTTCGCAATGGACGACGATGAACCAATTTTGGTCAGTCTCTTGACACACAACTTCTTCTTCTTCTTCTGCTGCTGCTACTACTACTACTACTACTACTACTACTACTACTACTACTACTACTACTACTACTACTACTACTACTACTACTACTACTACTACTACTACTTCTTCATGATCATAATTTTTACCGTGGCTGTTTCGTAGGTTATTGTGTTGGATTGCCCTAGTCACAGATCAAGTACGCTCGCCTTGCGTGTGGCCATGGTTCGAATCTAACAGGAGATTTTTTTCACAGGAGTCGACATTCTGTACTGGCTCTTTATACGTGTTTTCACCTTCCCTGTGTTGCTGCAACGGCACGTTAAAGAACCCATTAATGTCTGTCTGAAACGCTCAAATAGACGCGCATACATTTAGGGACCTCAGGATAACTCAGTTGTCCAGGGTGTTAGCGGCTTGAGCGGCTTGGGAGACTGTAACAGCAGAAATGTTGACGACAAACATGTGGTAACTCAGCTTAGCGATAAACAGATAGTATTGAGTAAACTTAGTTATCTAAAGGGAAGTCCACATATGTTAAATTAACCTCCTTGAAACGTTCGTTCCCGAGACAATCAAGCAGACCTCGCTAACCAAGAATGTTAAGTAGCTTATTCGGCCATATGACCAGGGTCTCTTGATCGATAAGTAGCCCATGCAACTCATATCTCTATTGGATCTACCCTGTTTCGTCTCTGACACTCGAAGTCGAGACGTAACCGAGCGTGTCTCCCAAGTAGGACAGGTGAGAGGAATTTCCAAAAAGGAGATTCACATGTAATCCCATATGAGCGAGATTAACTAGAACGAGAATTAAATGATTGGTCGGAGGATGGAGAGACCCTTGCATATCCCCATATCCGAGAACTTAGCTAGTCAGTTGAATACTAACTGCGAAGACAGAGGGTCAAACAAGGAGCAAATTGCAGTGAACCATAAAACCTCAGCCTCATCAAGAAAGCGATAGACTAGAGACAGTTTCACGATTCCCAGAGACTAGAAGTAAGTTAACACTAGTAGTTTCTAGTACTGTATGTTTATATATATATATATATTATATTGATTGCCATGTATTAGTATGTTCATAATACATATAATTACAGAAACCGATTATTGTTTCTGAAACGTTGTACATGTTGATTAATATATCTTAGCCTTAAGATTCGGATCGAAGTGTGCATATGGGAAACTCGGCAGGTGTTTGATGCAATAGACTCCTTGCAGAGGGCACTGCATACCCATATCTGGATAGAAGATTGTTGCCAGAGTTCTGAATTTTACAGTTCAGCTCTGGCACAGTTTACGGAGTCAACGCATGACGCTTGCTCCCGTGGAAACGACGTAGATCATTTAGATTCTACCTCGCCACGTCCGGCCCCGTAGCTACACGACTCACCCGATCATCCTGAGAGGCAAGACCCCTCAGATTGACTGATGGACTCAAGCACTCGCCGACGCTTAGCAGCTAAGTCTCCCTCAAATGCAACTGAAGTCTAACCCAACTTGGACAATACTATTAGACTACGAAAACCTAGAATTGCTTAGCAAATGATGAAGAAGAACTGCTAAAGATATTACCCAGCACATTGAACAATTATAATTATTAATGCCCATTTAATTACAGTAATGTCAGAATTTGTGTTGACTATATAAAAGTTGAAATCACATACATACGACTGGTGTCATTCTATTTATATTGTTGTGTGTCCACTAGCTCTTCTTCTCTTGAGACCAAGTAAACTAGTCCTTTGATTAGTAATAAGCATTTCTAAAGTGAGCCAAATGATACTTTAAAACCCGAGAACAAATATAAATTTTATTTGACCAAGCACCGTGATTAGTCTCTAACACCGCATTGGAATTCTGGTAAAAGAACGGCTGATAGATGTAGCCTAACGCCCCATCTATCTACAAGTCTTGCTCACCTTGTAAGATAAACGTATCTTCCCCAGAATATCATCACAGAGACTTTAGTAAGACTCCGTCCTCGGTTAGCGCATTCAGCAGTCCTCTGAGCTGGTAAAGCTCTGCACAAGAACAGTTCATTTTATTTATGGTTGGTAGGCTATCAATGCCGTGCAATTTTGGGACTGACCTTCAGATGCTGCGGATTCTGGACCAATGGCTGGACGAAGATATTGCGAAGGACTTTGTAAAGTCCAAGGGCCTGGAGTTTCCAGAAGGCAGAAAATGGAGGAAGGTGAAGGTGACCTCCAGAAGCAACACGTGGGCCAACTTCCAAGTCGTGGTGAACTGGCTGCTGGATCGAAAGAAACAAGCAGAAGAGGAAGGGCGTCGGCTGGCGCATGCGTACCCGTACAGTTTCATGGCTATGAGCAACCTGTTCTACATGCTGTGGAAGAACGGGGACCGTGCAGGAGCTGTACAGGCGCTGAAACCCATGTGGATGATAAGGCGAACCAAGCCAGCTCTCTACACGGCTATCCTTGATGAAGGTGATTCTATGTGTGTGTGTGCGTGTGTGTGGGGGTGTGTGTGAGTGTGTGTGTGTGTGTGTGTGTGCGTGCGTGCGGCGTTTGTGTTGGTGGGTGCGTGTGTGTGTGTGTGTGTGTGTGTGTTAGGGAGAGGGGGTATTTTTGTGCATGGTGCGTTTGTGGGTGTGTATGTACTTGTGTGTAATCAGAGCAGAGCAGAAAATGTATTGCCATTTCAATCTGTAGGATATATGACACCATTACACAGATTAAACAATAATGGTTAAAATCACAGTAGCTTGTTGGACACTATCTAGTCCATAATAATGAATTAAATATCAAACTATAGTTTGTTATTTGATGTCTTATTAATTTTTTAAAAATTGATTGATTGTTTTTAGTATTTGTCGTCTTTCATCACTATAACATCTGACATTCGTTTAGAAAATGCCATTCAGTTTCAAGTAGTTTGCATTTCTTACATAAGCGTTATGTGCGTGTGTGTGCCGGTGTGTAGGTGGGCATGTAGAAACGACGTTACAGTGACACACTCATGAAACTCCACATGGTTTCGTTTGACCTTTTTGAAAGTTTTTGAGACTTTAAAATAAAATATTGAATTGAATTGAATTGAATTGAATTGAAAGGCTGCCCTATTTTGATGTCAAAATAGGGTTCCGGTAGAGTTACAGCTGTTTTAGGCTTAGGGTTAGGTTAAGGGTTAGGGTTAGGGATAGATTAAAAAATTTGAAAATTTCAAAATAATGTCACGAAAATGAAAAGTGTCAAAATAATCCCTGTTTTTTCACAACAGTCATCAGAATGTTGTTTTTACAAAAATGTGTGTGTGTGTGTGTATAGGTGGGTATAGGTGTGTGTGTGTGTAGGTGTGTGTGTGTGTATGTGTGGGCATGTAGAAACGACGTTACAGTTAGGTTAAGGGTTAGGGTGTGTGTGTGTGTGCGTGTGCGTGTGGGGGAGTGTGTGTATGTGTGTGTGTGTGGAGTTGCATCTGAAAAATAACCGATTCCCTAGAAATAATAAAGAAATCTAAGTTCGCGTGCGGAATCTCCATCTGGGTGCTTACTTTAAAGTGCGTCTGAGGTCAAATTAAAAATTGTGTACAAACTTTAACACAGTTTAATTCGCGCTAAAAGATAATAATTGGCTTATGTAGGTATTTCTAATTTTGTGTGTCCAATATTTGCAAAATTTGATTTTAAACTTCCTGTCCAGCGTTGGAAACGGCCTCTGCTATAGCGGTAAATGTCTTATATCCCTTAGGTTCACGTCCTCGCAAACCACAAACGCAGCGGATCGTGAGCAATTGACCCCAATGAGGTGCTGTAGACTAGTTAAGCGAAACAATGGTGTGCCTGAAGTCTGTAGTGACGCTTAATGTCTGTATGGTTGTCCTCTTGGCTAAACTCGCGCCGTGGCGTTATCGAGGTGCCCAATGTGTTTTTCAGCTACTGTCTATCTGAGAGCTTTGACCTCAATCTCAATAATGTAGATTAATAATCTCTTCTATGATCACACTATCTAGTGTAAACGTTTTGGGGGGAAAAAATGACCTTATACTCACTTTTAGCCATGTTCCTCTGCAGATATGGGAAACTTGGGTTCTTGCTACTCGGAGCTAGGCCCTGATTTCATTCCTGATGCTGTCAGCGTGCTGGAGACAGTGCTGATCTCTCACCCCCGCTGGCACTCTTGCGCTTGGAATCTTGCCCTCAACCTCCGCCGCTCCACCAACTCCCAGCACAAATGGGAGAAGTCAGGTACTCCACTAGCTTTCCTTGTATGGGGCAGTCTAAACTCACGTTGGTAAAAAGACCTTCGAAAAAAACAAACGAGCAAGTTTGTATGAAAGGAAAATATGTATACCTTTTTCTTTATACATATTAACTATAAGGAACCGAAGGATGTAAATATTCTAAATGTGCAGGACAGTGCGCTTAATATTCTATTTATGAAAGCATTGCATTTGTTATCAGTGGTACCCACGTTTATTTATTTAATCGTTTTGATATAGCGCTTTTCCAGCTCAAGAGCTGCTCAAGGCCGATACGGAATCGAACTCTTGTGTCTGGTGCACTTATACAGTAAAAAATAACAATCCTCTTTTAAAAAGAAAACAAATAGTTAAAAGACATTAACTATATTATTGAACTGAATTGAATTTTTTTTCCCAAATTACAATACTCAACAATAGTCTAATATGATGAAAGCTGTTGGTAAAATTAATGTATGATTTGTAAGTTAATCGATTACTTAGTAGTAAAAGAGCGAAAATCAGTGTGAATCAGACATTCATTGTGCGTTGTATATTGACGTAGATGTACGACTTTTTGACTCGCATGCAGAGCAATGTCAGTCTATGTACTAACCTTCCCTCCCCTCTCACTCTCCCCCCCCCACACACGCACACACATACACACAAACAAATCCAGGATTTTTTTTTTCAAATCTGTGCGAGATGAGTCCTAAATAGTCCAAAAATGACATTTAATTTTTTTTGTCCGTGCCTCCGTCTGTCTGACCGCCGTCCGCCGTCTGTCTGTGCAAAACTTGCAAGTGGATTAATATGTCAGAACCTATTTTAACTATCACAACCAAACTTGGTAAGATGGTGTATACACATGAAACCCCATAAATGATCAGTGAATGAATGACCCCACCTTAAGGTCAAGGTCACAGAGTCAACAAACGTTAGTTAAAAATGACAATATATACTTTTTTATATTATTTTTTTTAAAATTATTTTTTTACTTTATTTTTTTTTTTTTACAAAACTTTACTTTTTAAAAATAAGTTATTAGTATTGAACTTGATTCTTTAATGCATGCTAGATGTGCTTGACCATAAACTATCAGAGATATAAAGTCCAAACTTCTTGTAGTTAAAGATGATATGTCGATCTTTCGTATGTGTTCCGTTTTTGCGTTGATCTTTAAGGTCAATGTCATTTTAGGCCTTACAAAGACATACAAAAAATAGGTCATAGTACAGTGGAATAGCTGTATATTAAATCCATAGTATGCAACAGCATTGGGTTATTGGATCATACATGCATGAGAGGTCACGTGTAGGTCAAGATCATCCCAAGGTCAAGGTCACTGAGGGTCAAGTTCATCCAAATGTCACCTTTTTTTGGTCATAATACACCTTTTGCTGTAGTTTATTTGATAGTGCATGAGTGTATCTGGAGCCCGAGTTCACTGTCATCTCAAGCTCAAGTGCATAAAAAGATCAAAGTCGGTATTATTTTGCATTTTAATGCCACCGTTTCATTTTGTTTTACCTGGGCACTCTCTTTTATGTTAAATATTGCAATTTCCATAAAGGAGCATGTCAGTCTTACGGGCTTTGCCATCTAATTTAGTTAGTGTATTAGTTAATGTCACGAGGATTTGATCAGACCCTGCATGTGGAACAGTGGCCTATAGCGCTGTTTTCCAAATACCGAAAGTTAGGGGTTCGATCCCCGCCTGAAATGGCTTTCTTTACTTGAAGATACGGACTTTTCAGTCCCCCGAGGATTTCTGCGAGTACCGTATTGCAGTTTTCTCCCTTCTTCAGGAACAGTGTTTGGCGAAGTCCATCTAAATTTTGAAATAAATATTTGTATTCCCCTCTCGCAGGAGATAGACTAGAGAACAGGAGGAAAGGTGAGAGCATAATATTCTCGCTGTCTGAAATGGTCACGCACAGCTCAACACTCTCCCTCTCCCACTCTGAAAATGTGTGTTACCATTGATTGATTGCTGACAGCTCTGGATCCGTCCACCGCCTTAATGCGTGCTGTGGAGATTCATCTGGACATGATGCGTTTGTGCCCTGACGACAGAGACAAAGCGGCATCTGCTTCTGAGCTGGGCGACATCCTAGGCGGCCTGGAGTTGCACGGACGCACGGAGGGCGAAATGGCCGTTCTTCGCAGAGCGCAACAGGTCAATGCTAATTCCTGTTTTTAGTTCCCGAGCTTTAAGCTCAGCTTTCCCAGCCTTCTAGAGGGATTTGGTTTGAACAACAACTTTGGTACGTACTTAGTCTTCACTTGTGCCTCCAAGGTAACACCAAACTTGCAACAAATCTGGTTACGTAATCATCGAACGTAACTTTTAAAAAGAACATTTCAAATGTTTTTTTTTTTTTTAGTTTTTAAACTACTCCCGTAATTAGAGTGTACAGATGTTTTGAGCCTTAAACGAAACTATAGTATATTGAGTAACGTCATCGTCGATTTTTTTTTTCTAATCCTATTTTCTCACAAACTATTTCAGGGATTTGGTTCAAGTTTACCTACGCCTCCAACGTAAAACAAGCTTATACAAATCTAATGACAGAATAATGATGATGTCACTTTTTAATTTTTGTTTTTATTTCCTTTTTTTTAAATTATTTTTTTAACCTTTTGTATGTAATTAGAATGTGCAGATGCCTTGAGCCTTAAACGAAACTATAGTGTATTGAGTGACGTCATCATGTGAGGTGAGGTCATCAGGGTGACGTCATAATTTCTTTTTTTTTTTTCTTCTTTCCTAATCCTCCCAAACTACTGGATGGATTTGGTTGAGGTTTGGTCTATACTTAGACTTTACCTATGCCTCCAACTTAAAACCACACTTATGCAAATCGAGTGATGTAATCAGATGACGTCACCTTTTAAATTAATTTAGTTTAGTTTAGTTTATCCTTCCTATATAGCACTCTTCCAGCTCAAGAGCTGCTGAAGGCAAAGCCAGGTTGCATTTCTAGACACATCGTCTAACGCTTTAATTGTCGTATTTATGTAACTGGCACACAACCGCCTAGGACGTGATTGTCAGTATCTTTAAAATCCTGGAATAGTATCTTCACAGTCCTCCTCTTTCTCCCTGTCCTCCAACTTCTACCTTTTTATCCTTTTTTATTGTCTGAAATACACAGAGAGAGAGAGAGAGAGAGAGAGAGAGAGAGAGAGAGAGAGAGAGAGAGAGTTTGTGTGTGTGAGTGTATGAGACAGCACGCGAGAGAACTCTGCACCTGTTAGGGTCCAGCACTTGTTTTTCTTTTTTCTTCTTCGTCTGAACTAATGATCGGATTGATAAAAATGACGGTATTGAGCTTACCTGGTTGAGTTGTTCTTCGCGCACCGCACCATACTCCCCTCCCCTCCATCCCCACTTCCCCTCCACCCCCAACATTACTTTATGCCCACCTCCTCCTCCTCAAAGAATGTGTGGGTTGATCCCAGTTCTTTTGTGACGCGACAGGAGGGTTTATCGGCCAGCAAGTGTTTCGACCTGGTCATGAACACCGAAGGCCACAGCTCCTTTGACCTGGTGCGAGCCGGCAAGTACTACCGCTATCGCAATGACCTGGCCAAGTCCTACGAAGCTCTGAAGACCGCCACAGCCACACAGGACTCGCCCAAGGCGCATCACCAGCTGGCGCTCACCCTCAGCAAGATGGCCAGGCAAGAGGCAAACAGAGACGCAGCAGCCGACAACCCTAGAGGTCAGATTTGATGAGAGAAAGAGAGAGAGAGAGTGAGAGAGAGAGAGAGAGGGAGAGAGAGAGAGAGAGAGAGAGAGAGAGAGAGAGAGAGAGAGAGAGAGAGAAAGCGCAGACGAGAGGTGGGGTGTATGGTAGTAGGTGTGGGAGTAGCAGAAGAAATGTGGAACACATTGACCCTGTAGGCAAAAGCAGCAAGTCTACTTAGAAGGCCTGTGCATGGACCTGTCTGTGATGGACAAGCTCGTGGTTGTTTATAGTCACAATCGGAAGGGTCCATTGCAGGAAAAGGACGTGTAGAGAACGACTGGACTCCGGTCAACTGGCGGAAAGGGTACGACGCGCTGCAGGCAGAGAGTCCGGCCACTCCGCGACGCAGCCAGGGCCAGAGCATCATCCGCCGTGCCAGGATGCGACGTCCCGACAAACGTATGGTGGACATGGAACGATCGCTCAAAGTGCAGTCTTTCTGCACTGCTCTCTCGCGCCAGGTTGATGTGTATTGTTTTTTAATTTGTTTTTAGCCTTAATAGACATCATACCGTCATCGTCAACATCATCATCATCGTCATCATCATCATCATCATCATCATCAGTCATCATCATTATCATCATCATCATTACCATTACCACCATTAACTCCATCATTACGATTATTAGATTGAGAGAGGATCATGGGAGGATCATAGTTTAAGCCGAAGTTTAGTGTATGCATGCACGAACTTTATAGATCCTGACACGTACACTCATGACCCAGATGGGTGAGTGCCTGATACACAAATAAACCCATCAGATACTAGGTCCCTTCTCCCTATCCCCGGTTCCCCAAGATTGTGTTCAGTAGTCTGAGCATCAGACCATATGCTGCAGGTAGGCGTTTCGAGCGATCGGCCAGCGCCTTGAGCTAGATAGATAGATAGATACTCAGTGCTTATAGAGTCCAGCGGACTGCCAAGAGCCGAATCAGGACCACACAAAAGTAAGTAAAATCAGATTAAACTGTTAACATTTAAATATTTTGAAAGATGTAAATAAAATCAGTCTCTTCAATAAAATCCAAACAAGAATACAAAACAAGACGACATGATTTAGATGCGATAAAACAAACCAACATCATGTAAAAATTGAAACAGGTTGTGACCATTGCTTACTTTAAAAACCTCATGAAAAGGCACTGAACCAAGATATCTTTCCCTTAACTCAACCAGATCAGCACATTCAGACATAAAATGACGAACGGAAAAGGATTTGTTCCATGCAAAGCACCATGGTGGTTCTTCTCCTTTTAAAAGGAAACTATGGGTGACATAAGTATGCCCAATATGAAGGCGAGCCAAAACAGTTTCCTCTTTGCGGGTGGACGCAAAGTTAGGCAAAGAAGCTGATAAATCCGGAAGAATTTCAAATAATTTGTTATTGATTTGTTTAGACCATTCAGTCTGCCACAGCCGTTTACAATAAACTCCAGTCATACAACGCAGGTCAGAGTAGGGAACAAACTGGAAAATCTCTGAAGGGAAATCTAGATGCAGAGCTTCTTTAGCCGCTTTGTACACTGCAATATTGCCGTGGATGCCCATGTGACAAGGTACCCACATAAAAACTTTCTTTTTACCCTCAGAAACAAGTTCTTTGTGGAGGTTATGGATCTCTGCCAGAAAAGGGTGTGATATCTTTCTCGTGGAAAGAGCCTGAAGTGCTGACAGTGAATCAGACAGGATTAAAAACGAGGTTCTTTTGGATTGATAAACCTGTTTCAGAGCTAGATGAATTGCCTTGAGCTCAGCTGTATAAACAGAACAAAAATCAGGTAGACGCTGATGCAAATGCTGGTCTAGGTGTCTTCCTGAGACCGACGCAGCAGCAACTGAGTCTCCTTTCTTCGACCCGTCTGTAAAAAGTTTGTCATATCCTTTATACAATGAACATTGTTCGAGATAAAGTTGCTTATAAACAGCTTCGGAAGTTTCGGTCTTTTTGAAGGATGTGAGACTGAAATTGATAATAGGGTTAATGAGGTTCCAAGGTGGAAGTACAGTTAGCAATTGATCATCATTAACAGAGTCAACACCTATGCCTGCAGTGTCAAAGTGAGGACGTATTAGCGCCTTGAGCAGCTCTTGAGCTAGAAATGCGCAATATAAAAACGATCAAATAAATAAATAATTATTAGTACTATCATATAAATCACCAACAGTCCGTTTACATGCATGCCGCCTGATATGGGACAAATTGTGTGATCTTTCTGAGTTTTCTCAGGCCTGGAGTGTCGGACGGTCCAGTTGCATATGGTGGTGTTCTCTCTCGGTAAGCAACTAACCGAGTATAGTTTTAGCCCCGTGTGGCGTACTTGTCACCTCCACCCTTGTGACTTCCTGTGAAGGTGCGGTCGTTGTTGTCCAGGGACGAGAACGATCCGGCATGATTACCTGCCTTGCTGCAATTCTCTTGTCTTTTTCGTTGAGCTTAGGGTATAGTAGGTTGGGGTAACTTAGCGGCGCTCATGTCTTTTTTGTTGAGCTTAGCGTACGGTAGCTTGTGGGGTAGGTTGGCGGCGCTCATCATCACGCCAAGCATCTTGGTATCGACTCTCAATAGAGCGCGTCTCTCTCTCTCGGTACCACTAGTATATGGAGAGCGACGCTATAGCAAGTGTGGCTTCGGCATTTGTCACATTCAGATACGGGTGCCTGTGCACCGAGCACTCTCTGCTACGCCCTCATGCTGGCTCTTAACGTCTGCTTTCAGAGCGAGCACGTGCGTGAGATGATGCAGCATCTGAACGCGGCGCTGTCCCTTAGCGCGGGCGAGAACTGCGAGGTATCATACGACCTGGGCTTGGCCTACAGGGCTCTGGGGGAGTTCAGTGATGCCCTGGAACAGTTCATCACCGTGCTGGACCTCGACCTTCACCCCATGGACGTCAGCAGGGCTTTCGAACAGTGCGGAATGGTGTATTTGGACCAGGTAGTGAATGATGTGAACATGGCGAGTGCTGCTCTGGATGATGATGATGATGATGATGATGATGATGATGATGATGATGATGATGATGATGATGATGATGATGATGATGATGCCTTTCTTTACATCATTAATGAATAGTGATAGTGCGTGCGCGCACGTGTGTATTAGTGTGCGTCCTTTATGTGCGCGCATGAGTGTGTGTGTTTGAGTGTTTGTGAGTGTGAGCACGAAAGCATACGCGTGTAGGTAGATTATGTCCTGTACCACTGCTTACATGTCTTTTGGTTTTATGATGATGATATTGCTTTTTTTTAAAGAAATATTTTTTTAAAGTCTGCTGCTTTCGAGTTTTCCGTCCTTCTGTGTGTGTGAGTGTGTTTGTGTGTGTGTGTGTGCGTGTGTGTGTGTGTGTGCGTGAACGCGCGCGCGCGTGTGTGTGTGTGTTTTGGTTGTTTGTTGTTGTTATTGTTGTTTTGCATCGGTAACTTAACTTGTATCCCCCCATTTTGAAATCATTAATTGTTTCATTGGTAAGTCAGTATAAGTAAGCAATATAATTGTTTGATTATTTGTTCAGGTCAACAAAGATGAGCACAGCGATATCAGATTTGCTGATGCGATTCTCGACAAAGCAAAGACAGTCTTCACGGTGGCGATACTGTTTCAGGTAAACCCCACTCTAGGCACTAACACTGTCATTGATTTATTTGTTTGATCGATTGAGTGGTTCATAAAGTTATTGATTGACTGACTGATTGATGAATTGATTAACACATGATTTATGTAGCTGTATTCCACTATCCCAATTCTTATGACAAAAGCCAAGTTCGGCTTTCTGCATGTTTGTAGTTGAATGAAAAATTACAGTGTATGTGTTTGCGTGTGTTACTGGCTGTTAAAGTGTGTGTGTGTGTGTGCGAGGGCGCGCGCTGTGCGTGTGTGTGGAGGCAGTGTGTGTGTGTCACAATGTGTCTGTGTGTGTTGACTGCTGACGAAGTGTGCGTGTGCGTGCAGGCACGACTGGTGATGAAGAACAGGAAGGCATCAGCGGTAACAGCGTCACTGCCGTCTGTGTGGCGAAGCCTCTACACTCTGGCGCAGTACCTAGGCCAACCTAGCACCAGATTCGGCAGTTTGAATCGAGAGGTGAGGCAAGTTGCAACTTCAAAGGCACGCACGCACTCACTCACATTCCACACAAACAAGGGTCACAGAATGGTTCCGCAGGTAGAGCGACCAGTTCGTTTTCCAGGGGTTGCGGTGGGCCCAAATATCCAACGTTGGTTGTAATCACTGGCCATCTTACTGCTGATATTAGGTTGCTCTCGTGCATAATTGGTAGGAATAGCTACAGATTAAGATCGGAATAGCTACAGATTAAGATCAGATTGGTAGGAATAGCTACAGATTAAGATCAGATCTCCCTTTGGCACTGCGCTGCGCTGCGCTGCGGTTGCGGTGCTTCTGCCAGATAAAGCAAGCCCAGTCCAATTTTCACGCGGTTAGATGACTAATATTATTATTCCAATGGAAAATCCGCAAGCATGTGGCAGGTATGCTGTTGTACTGGTCTGATACGGAACTAACTCCGAAGATGATAATTTTTGCTAATTATCGATTAGTTACTTAGTTATTCATACAGGGGACGCTGAGGCCATACTCTCGTTTACAAAAACAAAATAGAATATAAACATCATTATAAAATATCAACTAAACACATACATATAAAATGCCTACATTGCTAAATAATAATATCATAGGAAGCCCTAGTGACCATTTGATAGAAAGCGTCCAATATTCCCAAGCTAACCCAACAGACCTCATACACAAATAAGGATATTTGGAAGAGTTTTCAATTTAAAAAAAAAAAAAAAAAGTAGGTAACTGGTCTAACGAAAACGAAGATAGTATAGTAGATTGATAGAACAGAGTATGAATGAGAAAGAACAAAGGAGAAAGACAGCTACAGTGGGAATTTAAAGCGCTAAATTTCCAGAAAGTGGGGATACTATTTATACAAAAACCACCGGCATCACCACGGGGAGGGGGAGGGGGAAAGAAAGGGTGGAAGGGGGGGGGTAGTCTTACCACCGATGCTGAATGCTGTTGTCTGCTGTCTGCTGTCGTTTGCAGATGAGTGAAGAAGACCAGGAACGGTTCGGCGTTGACCAGACGGAGCTGTGGCTGCTGCGTCTGCTATGGCTGTACGCCGACACACTGCCCGTCCTCTCCTCCCTTCAGCGCGTCACTCAGAGAGATGCCCTTGACCCCGCCATCTTGAGGTCAGAGCTGCTGAAGGATGCGAGCCATGGGCGTTACGAAAACGTCATTTTGCTGGCGTGCCTCTTCCGCTTGCTGACAGGCCCAGACCGCACTGGCGAACGTGCGTTGCTGGATGAACCGGGGTCAAGGTCTGACCAGGTCGTTGCCGAGGTGATGAAGGCGCACGTGCTGGCGGCCAGAGCGAGGCTGTTGGATGACGTCAGAGAGGGGTCGGTGGTGGGCAGTTCCACGCTGAACCGCTGCATGGCTCACAGGTTCTTCCGTTGGGTCTTCCAGGACGCCTACCTACGTTCTCTTAGCCCCAGCCACATTGACCACGACCACCGCCCCCACAGTGAAAAAACGGAAGATTGCGGCAGTAAGGGTGGAGCATTGGCTTATGACGTAGCTGTTATTCGTCAGCTTACTGACCCCACAGCGACTCGCGCGGCGCGAGTGCTTCACAACGTACTGCGGCAGGTGTGTGGCCTGGTGACGTGGTGGTGGGATGACGACACTAGCAGTCAGCCGGACAAGCTGCAGGACGCCGTGCGGGCCGTGGGCAGTGCGCGATTGGTCGTCTTTGTTCTTGCCACCAGTGGTAAGTAGGCCTAGCTTTGTAACATTCAGACGAAACAACCGTAAAACATGATCCTAACGTATCTCCATTTACATTGTTTCAATAGAGGTTTGCGTGGCTCGCGTTATACATTTTCAATGGAGACCACAATATTTAGGACATGACCCTTCGTTCCTCATGAATGGCAAACCAGATTTGTGTTTTCCTATCTCACGTATGCTGGCATCGTTTTTGCATTGATGCAATAAGCCATGCCAGAAACAAAGTTATCTCCCTTTCACATAGTTTACTTTAATCTGCTTTCTCCTTCACCTACCTGCCTTCGATGTGATGAAATCAATGTGTATTTCTTGTGTGTGCCTGCGTGTGTGTGTGCGCGCGTTTGCATGTTGTTTCAGACATGACGTCAGAGTTTGAAGCTTGCGTCGTCAAAGCCAGGTCCCTCTGCACTGGGGATGCCCGCAATTTCGCGACCTTGATCTTGGATCCACGTGTGCCCTTGCCTGAGTCTTTGGGATTTGGAAGGTCGTTGCCATGGAGACAAGAGCTGATGAACATCCCTGATGTGTACGACAGGGAGGGCAGTAAGCGGTGGGTGGATGTCATGTGCAACCTCTTCTGCTCTCTGGCCGACATTGACGTCACCTTTTAAAACCTTTAAAAACACATTTAAGTGCATCCAGATTGTGGGCGCGTGAGAAAGACTCTGTGCATATAAAATATAATATCTGTGTGTGTATGTGTGTGTGTGCGTGAAAGAAAGAGAGAGAGAGAATTCAATGGTTTCTAAGACACTGATCTATCGCCCTATAAAAGAAATCAGTGGACACTCTAGTCTATAGTGTCTACAGGAAAATAATTTTGCGTCCATAGTTGTTTTTGCATATATATATTAATATACAATTATGGAGAAAGCGTACTATTTACCAGCATGTTATTTACCAACCAATTCTTTGATTTTTTGAAAATTTATTAGCCTTATTTTGTGCCATTATAAAATGGAACCCGTCCGATTTTCTTTAAAATGTCCTGTGCCTCGATGTTACGACTTTAGTTGTTTGTAACAAAACGTTTACAGTTTAATTAGATGTATTTCAGTATTTTTTGTGCATACAGATTTCTTGACTTGGCTTGATGTAACTGGAAGATGTAATGAAAAGAATAGAATGCACTGCAGTTTTTCTTTTTTAATATTAAATCAAAATATTCCACAAGTTTTGGATTATGTGTTTGGGCTGTGAATGATGATTTTATGTCAACGAGCATAATTACATGACATTCTGAATTAAATGTACTCTTATTAAAGTCTGTATAAAATGTATTTCAAAACAGTGTAAACACGAATAAAATGTGTTATTCTAACTAAGAGATAAATAACCGTTTGCTTATTTATTCATACATTCTTTTAGTGTCTGATATATATGTGAAATTTAAATCTAAACATTAAGTTTGAGAGTGCTAAGGATCGTCTGCTAGAAGCATAAGACCGTGACCAACATGCCTCTTAGCCCACACTGATTGTGGGTCATAAAGGGGAGAGGATTGTGTGCCTGTGGTATCAGGTGCCACTTGATAACTGTATCAGGGCCGCACTTTCTGGACTCGCAAGATGGCGTTATCGAGGAATCAAATGATTCTTTAAAATGCTTACAGGCTTATTTGAGAGATTTATTTATAATGGGGATTAATAAACTTCTCCATGATCATGCTACCTAGTGTAAACATTTGAAGAAAAAACAAGAAGGCAAGCCATTCAAATATATTTCCAGGCACACACATAACTAAAAATCAGCGCATTCATAAGTGGCTAAGTTTCTTGGTGATGTTGTGACTTAACTTTATTCCAAATAGGCAAAATGAAAACATGGAACGATTTGCCACTATATGAACTATCTGCAACCATTTTTGCAAGCGAAACGTTATCAATATCGGTTCATGCGAGCACTTAGAGGAAACCTTTAGTTTGAATTTGCTTTAAAAAAATTAATTAATTATTCAGTTAATTAATTTAATAATAATAATAATAATAATAATAATAATAATAATAATAATAATAATAATAATAATAATAATAATAATAACAGTACTAATAAAAATAATAATAATATTTAGTAGTAGTGGTAGTAGTAGTAATATTATTAGTATTATTGTTATTATTATTGCGGCTTGCTTTGCCTTGCATTTTAATAGTTGTATGTTCCGCTGTATTTCATTGGTCCAGATATTTTAAACATCCAATCAAATGAGATATATAAAACATCCAATCAAATGACATATTTTATTCCTGCGCTTGCCCTGATCAAAAACAGGAAGTTCCTATTTGTTGGGGATGCTTGTCGTGCTTTCATTTTAATACAGGTGGGATTTTATTCTTAGAAAAATGTTACCATAATTGCCAGAATTAAATGTGAGAAAAATAGCGGAATGCATTCACTCCATTTGCTTTCTCATATAACGTGCGCATGAGGAGAAGGTTGTCCAAAAGATGGCTGCACGATGAGTCCACCACCTCATATCACAGGCACAGGCTTCGAACTTCGAAGTCTCTTCTTTCCCACTTCTCTCTATTGTTATAAAGTATGGTTATACTTGCGTCTATCCGAAGGAACCATGCCGGCTCTAATTGGTCACAGCTGGTATGGATCCTTCGGATAGTCGCAAGTCACAAAAACAAACTGACGAAAAGCCAAATTAGAATTTTACAATAAATATTGCAAAAGATCAGGTATAAGGCGCCAACCAATAAAATAAACCTAACTGCCTTTTCTTGATACCGATGTGTATATTACTGATGATGTTGAAGGGATTGTAAATGTGTGTGTTTGTGAATGTTGCAACAAAAAAATAATGAAGTACCACTTTTACAAATATGTTCATTTTCACATTGTTTAGAAATAAATTATTATCGTTACGCTGCATTGATGACGACGTCATTGAGAAAGAAAAGGATAAAGATGGTCTTGATGATGGAAACCATCACCAAGGACGATGGTGTAATGAATGAGGTTAGTGATGACAATGAGGTAAATTTGTATGACTTTATCAAAGTTTATGTTAATATTTAGTAATGATGATGATGATTATGATGATTATGATGATTATGGCGGTGATGATGAAGGCAATGAAAATGTGAAGATGTAGATGAAGACGAAATTAAAAGTAAAAGACTATTATTACCGACAGCATACTTGTTGACACATGAAACTAAAAATGCTGCAGAAAGTGGTCGGGTCGCATGGAGGATTAAGAAGAATTTGGTCCCATGTCAAGCTTTCTTGCACCCTCAACTCAAGGACAACGGAAGTATACCTAGGTATTACCTACACCTACAAACACTATGCACCACTTATGACACAAGTCTCATTGAATGACTCGAATCCGGGCAACAAATAATATCCTAAATTGAACACTAATTTTGCACAGAAAATTCAGACAGTCGCCACACTTCACCATCTTTCAGTAGTTGAGGTTAAAATCTTTTTAAAAAAATAAAATAAAAGACTTCTACTGCTCATAGAACAAACGAAAAACATTATGCCCTTGTACAACATGGAAAAGCCCAAATTCTGGGGGTCATATTAGGAGCATATACGTCGAATCGCGCATCGTTTTGCGCATTCATAATATTATTGTATTATTACGCAAAGATACGGGATCTTTTACGGCAAATTTTAATATTTAGCGTTAAGATTACAGTTAGAATTTGGATTAGCGTTAGAGTTAACTGTAACCCTAGGCCTAGACTAGAACTATTTTCACCAGCAGGTTTTCAGCATTTTCACCCTCTATGTCCAAGTTTTTTTGTCACGGCCGGAAGATGACGGTGATGTCAAAGGTCAGTCATTCTCGTCATGGCCGGCTGCACGTGCGAATCATAGGGGTATGAAATCGACTGTCTCGACTTTTAGACAGTACTCCAACAGGCGCAGGAATTAGTTTTATTTTAGATCCTCCGTCCCCTTTTACTCCTCTGTGTGTGTGGGGTGAGTGTGTGTGTGAGTGCGTGTTGTGTGTGTGCAAGCTATGAAGCTCATTTGCAGCGTGGAGTGAGTTAGTCATTGTTTATAGGGTCCAGCGGACTGCAAAGAGCTGAATCAGAACCACAACCTGGTTGGAAGAGAACTCAACCCCGATCTGCATAAAAGATCTGCTTAAACAACCTTACTGGTAACACTGAAGCACTCCACCAGTCTGTCACTTTACAATATAGGCATCCGATTGCAGGGGAGGCTTAAGCTGTACAATATATCATACCTGTCAAGGGGTTTTCGGGTTGTGGTGTAGCAATTTAACAGAAAAACCATAGCAAATGGACGTTTGGTGTAGCACTAATGTGAATCACGAGATTCGCAACAAAACTGAAAACTTCTGCATCCAATATAAGCACACACGTCCAATGTGTTTACAAATATATTGTTAAATCTTGTTAATGCACAACACTTTGTTACAATAATTTAATTTAAAAAAAAAGTAATTTATAGATTTGCAAATGAGTTTGTATATGGGCTAAGGGTGGAGTGTCTGGAAATACATTTGAATGGAATTTAATCTTTTCTAATCCTTTTTCCTATCGAGCACAAATTCTAACCTTTTTTTTTCGTTCATAAATAGTTGCTATTTGCCTTCACCTCTTCTGTAGGTTGTTTGCAAGTTGTTGTTTTTTTTTTTTCTTCTATTGCTCCAAAGATTTTTTCCACGGAATTTCATACCATGGACTGGATTCCGGTATTGGTTATTACTTTAATTGATTTACAAATGACCCCCTATAAAATTATGTCCTTCACCTTGGCCTCCGAGGTCACGACTTCCGGTCTCCCGGATGGGGCATTTTTCCTGTGTTTTGCCGAACCCTATACCAAAGTAGGAAGTTTGCAGCAGCGATGGTGAACAAAAATTGTTGTTATGGTATTTGCAAAAGCTATTCACGGCGAAAACATAAACCTCACATGCAAGGAGTTGACTTTACTTTCCACAACCGAATGTCAACTTGGAAAAGTGAAAAGAATGGGTGAAAGCGTGCGGTCAGCCGACTACAGGAGCAAATGTCTCCACGGTGCAAAACGTTAAAAAGCACACCTAAATCTGTACAAAACATTTTATCGGCGGTAAAGGACCTACTTTTGAATATCCCGATCCTATACCTGAACGAACACGTGTTGCGGAAGTGCGGTGCTTTTACTAAGTGTCTTTAAACCGGACTCGACCGGAACAGATTACTTTCGCGCGAAAACCCCCTTGGTTAAAAAATATTATGGTCACTTTTGAAAAATTGCGTAACAGCTTTGTGATACGCCATAGCAATGGGAAAATGTTTAAAATGCGTAGCGCTACGCAAAAATCCGTAGTACTTGACAGGTATGATATATCGAACCCCTGTTTACAAAAACAAAATAGACTATAAACATCATTATAAAATATTTACAAAACACACACACACACACACACACACATATATATATATATATATATATATATATATATATATAATATATATATATATATATATATATATATATATATATATATATGACATGAATTGGCTAGTTTTAACTCTGCCCAGTGACTATTTAGCCATGTGTAGTACTTGTAACTTTAGAAGTTAGACTATAACACAGCAGCAATTAAATTACACAGCAGACCACACACCGCGAGCCCGACCCACGCTAGCGCAGTGACTCAGCACTTGAGCTTTGAATCGGACCGTTTTAACCAATCAGAGCAGGCTAAGTGGGTAGAGCAGTTTTGACTGTGTCAGAGCCTAGCGCAGTTTGAATCAGTCGTGTGTGAGACGAGGTAGAGTCAACATCTCCACAGCTAGAGAAATCTCTACACTCATAGACCAGGAAGCAGGACTTTGAAATCTTAGAATTCTCTCAAGTCATCACGGGCCTGAACTTGTCAAACAGGTAAATGAACACCCTTCTGTTTCATCGTGATATATTTGTATTATTGTTGAAATTATGTTTGAAGAATTTGCTATGCATAAATGTGAATTATTAATCCGAATTTGCCGTACCACGTGGAAGAGCCGAGCACGATGCGAAACACGACCGGTTGCGCCGCCATGTTGTATCCCGTACGGACCCACTGTTGTTTAACTTATATGTATGTTTGCAGACCAGTGGCTGTACCACTGAATGTTTATATTATTATTAATTCTGTATGTGTATAGTTAGCCACGTTTGATATTTATGTATGTATAGGAATTTAGAGTGAAATTCCAGTGGAACCCGGAAGTAGCAGAATGTTCGTCGCTTATGTATAGAGATGTGGAGCTATCACTGAGGGCTACTTGGCTTTTAGTGAGACGCTCTGCACAAACCGATTATTCAGGGTTGTGCAGAATTTCGTCTCTTATATTACAGACGAGCAGGCGAGCTATCCCGAGCTATCCCGAGCTATCCCACTCCACAGAAACGACTAGTTGGTTGAGGAGACTCTACCGCACCAGACGGAAAGAGCTGCCTTGAAAGACACCCTGTCAGACCCCACAGCGTGGCAAGGGAACCCAACTACACAACTACAAAGGTGTACCAGAAGCTACCTCACAGAAGGACTTCGACCGCACCATAAGAAAGTTAAGTGTACACCCAGAAGTGCACTTAAACTGATCATAGCAGGACCACAGTAGTCCAACTCTTCAGAAACTGTAAAACGGACCACAGTAGTCCAAATCTACATGAAATATTAGAGCAAGTGCCCGAGGAAGAAAAACAGCTGCCTAGACTATCAGCGATCGAACTATTAGCAGTGACTGAGACTTTTTAAGTTAGATTAGTACTTAGAGAATCTTGTATAGAGTAGAAGAAATAAATGTGTGATTTTAACTGTTATCAAGTGGCTGGACTACATATGATTCATAGCCGTGTGAAAGCTAGTGTGACAGTATCTGTTACCATTTTTCTATCTATCTCTGTACCCCAACCTTAACACAGAGCGAGCTAAACAAATAAATTTATTAAAGTAATTCATAGGGTGACTTACTAGCAGTTCCCACCGAATAAACGTGAGGGTCCATAATTCCATTGTGCAGAGCCCATAAACCCCACGTGACACTTTAATTGGCGAGCCTAGCTAGGATCTGTGGATAATAGGAATTGGGTATAACCGGATCTAAGTACAATAAAATTAGATAACAGTAGTAGAGGTAGAATAACTTAGAATAGTTGTAAGGGTATATAACACTGATCAGTTGTGGTGCACTATTCTTTAGTTAAAAACTTTTTTGCTTCAAATATTTTTGTGCCTGTATGTTGCATTGTTCTTTTGCAGGTTTTGCTTAAGTAACTGTGGTATGCCATTTGACTCTTGTTTTATTCTATTATTGATTACGAATTTGATTGTCTTTGCATTGTTGTTATTGAATTGCAATATTGCTAGTGTTTTGGTATTCCACGTGATTCAGAGGTTGTTCATAGACACGTTTGGCAATGTCGGACCCAGTGGCCTTGAGATTGCGCTTCAAAGAATTAGGGGAAGCTTTACACTTAGCAGGGGGAGACCTAATTGCGTATATCAATGCAGAGGTAGAGAAACAGGAGGCTAAGGCAGAGAGAGCAGCCGAGAGAGAACAGAAGAAACTCGAAGCAGAACAGAGAAAAGCAGAACTAGAAGCAGAGCAAAAGAAACTAGCATTAGAAGCAGAGCAGAAGAAACTAGCATTAGAAGCAGAGCAAAAGAAAGCAGAGTTAGAAGCAGCAAGAGAACAGAAGAAATTAGAATTAGAAGGAGAACAGAAAAAGGCAGCATTAGCAGCAGAGAGAGAAGCAGAAGTTAGGAAATGGGAGTATGAGAGGGCAGAAAAGGAAAAAGACAGACAGCATGAGTTAGAGCTAAGAAGATTGGGATCAGGAGCTTCAAGTTCTTCCTCAACCCCTCCCCACTCAGAGCAGCTAGAGGTAGCATCCAACCCTGTACAAGGAATGTCATTCCCACTGGGAACATTCAATGAGAGAAAAGAAGGTCTAGATCTCTATCTGACTAGGTTTGAGCGTCTAGCAACAGAGTACAAACTAGATCCCACTCATTGGTCTTTTAAGCTTAGTCAAGGGCTTAGAGGAAAGGCTTATGACATCTACAGTAAGCTACCGACTGACAGAGTGACTGACTATCACAAAGTAAAAGAGGCGCTCCTAACGGGATTCAAACTAACAGGAGAATGCTACCGGCAAAAGTTCCGCACCAATCGGAGAGTGAAAGGAGAGAGCTATGCGCAGTTCGCGGATCGGTTGTCCACAACGCTGGATAAGTGGATTAGCCAGTCAGCCACGGCTAAGACGTATGATGGACTGACAGAACTGTTAGTATGGGAACAGCTACGGGAAACCATGACCCCCGAGCTGAGAACATTCTCAGTAGAGCAGGGCGCGGAAAGACTGGAAGATCTGGTCAAGGTCGCAGATAGGTACGTGGCCGCCCACGGAGAAGCCAAGAGCTTCAGGCGAGACCTAAAGCCTAACGGGAAAGAGGCACAGAAACGAAGCCCTAACCGGGAAGAGCGCACCGCGAATAAGCCGAATAACCCCAGACCTGGGCAAAATAAAGGACCCAACACGGAATTCGGGAAAAGAGGTCCCGCAGAACAGAGACGGTATTGTTCGTTCTGCAACAGAAACAATCACTCCACCGCAGAATGTTTCAAGTTGGCCGCACAACGTAGGGAAGAGCGCGAAAGCCGGCCAGCGCACAGAGTTCTAACTCAAAGTAGCGGTAACAAGCCACACACGATCGGAGATCACCCATCGGTGACAGACACGGTCAAGGTCAACGGAAAAGAAGCGAACTGTCTGTATGACACAGGTCTATCATACGACGCGATAGTTAGCGAATCTCTTGTATCGCGCGCGGACTTGACAGACAAGACAGTCGACTTACAAGGAGCAGACTTGACGAAACCGACGACTACTTGCCCAATAGCATGGATCGAAGTAGAGAGTAGGTACGTCACAGGACGAATCCAAGCAGCTGTTTTACAGAAACCCCTGTATGATCTAGTGCTAGGTTGTAGGTATGTGTTCTTAGGCACGCCCCCCAAAACTGTAGAGATAGCTGCAGTGCAAACCAGGGCCCAAGCTAAAACCCAACCACCCCAGCCCGAGTTCGCTCCGAACCCAGGACTCGAAGAGATCAAAACAGCACAGAAAGAAGACACCTCGATAGCGAAGTGCTTCCAGAAGCTACCCAAGGCGCACACACACCCGCACAAGGGAGACTTCTACATGGAACAGGGAGTTCTACATCGACAAGGAGATGGAGATCACACCCAACTAGTACTACCAGCCACCCTTCGAGCCCAAGTACTAGAATTAGGCCACAGCATGCCACTCAGCGGACACATGGGAATTGGAGCCACAGTGCAGAGAATCAGCGCACACTACTATTGGCCAGGAATCACGGAGGATGTCAAGCGCTACGTGAAATCTTGCCACCAATGTCAACGATATTCCCCGCGACATCACACCGTACCAGTTACCTTAGGACCATCGGTAGTAGTCGGCGTGCCATTCCAGCAAGTCTCAGTAGACATAGTAGGACCACTGCCCATAATTAACCAAGAAGCGGAACAGATTTCTACTCACACTCGTCGACGCATGTACGATGTGGTGCGAAGCAGTCCCGTTGCCAGCGATCGACACCAAGAAGATTGCAGATGCACTCATCGCCATCTTTACCAGAGTCGGATTCCCGGACAGCATTAGAACGGACAACGGATCTCAGTTCACCGGCCGCCTGATGCAAGACGTGTTCGAGTTGATACAAGTTCATCACATTCGCACACCACCATACCACCCCGCCAGCAACGGACAAGTAGAAAGACTGAATGGAACCCTTCTCACCATCCTCAGGAAAGTCGCCGACGACAATCCAGAAGCGTGGGACACCTACGTGAATGCGGCACTGTTCGCATACAGAGAAACGCCCCATGCAGCCACAGGCTACACCCCGTCAACCTTGCTATTCGGCAGACCTCTAGCAGGACCGCTAGAAGCCCTACGCAGAAGTTGGACGGAAGCCAAGATAGACGACACACCAAGAGGTGCCACCAAGTACGTCGCAGACCTGCAGGAAACCCTCAAAGCAACGTGGAAGAAAGCTGGTGAAGCACTGAAGAAGGCAAGAGCCCGTCAGGCGAAGTACTACAACCGCCACGCGAAGGACAGAGAACTGCAAGTCGGCGATCAAGTGCTACTCTTACTTCCAAGTGGAACCAACAAGCTGGACATCGCTTGGAGAGGACCGTACCGGGTGACTGCCAAGAAATCCAAGACAGTCTATCAAGTAGAGGTGAACGGGAGAGCCCGATACCACCACATCACTCTCCTCAAGAAGTACACGGACCGACCAGCGACCCCCAGCACACACACATGGATGGCCATCGCCATCGCGGAAGAAGTTCATCCGCAACTACAACAGCATCGCCGTGCCACTGACAAATGGAACCCGGAAAATCGCCCCGGACAAAGTAGTATGGACAGCCGAATGCGAGACAGCATTCCAAACACTCAAGGACAGAATGACATCGGCGCCAGTACTCCACCTACCCGATTTGACTCAGCCATTCGTTCTTCGCACCGACGCAAGCGACTTAGGCCTCGGAGCAGTACTGCTACAGCGCGACCCCAAGAATGCAGAGACGCTATTCCCTGTCGCCTACGCCAGCAGAAAATTGAGATCCGCCGAGACCCACTACGCCACGTCGGAGAAAGAATGTCTTGGACTAGTCTGGGCCATACAGAAGTTTCAACTCTACCTGTATGGGACCCACTTCACAGTTCAGGTGGACCACCAACCACTATCGTTCCTGGCAGCCTCCAAGTCTTTGAACTCTCGCCTGATGAGATGGGCACTCACCCTTCAGGCATACTCATTCCAAATCGAGTACATACCCGGCAAAGAGAACCACGGAGCCGACTACCTCAGTCGCCATCTCGTGGAGGACACAGCAGCTGGCGCCCACCCAACACAACTAAGGGCCACAGCACCAGAATTCGTCCCCGCCCAGTAATACCCTGTCACTAGTGTCCACAGCTACCTGGCATAGCATTGCAGCTCAGGTAGAGCAACTTAGTTAGTTTGTAAATAGGACCCTAGGATAGTGCAGTGTTAAACTAGGCTCTGTAGTAGAAAAAGGTCGAATCCAGTAGTCATCGCCTTTTTTTCAGTTGAGGGAGCCTGTCATGAATTGGCTAGTTTTAACTCTGCCCAGTGACTATTTAGCCATGTGTAGTACTTGTAACTTTAGAAGTTAGACTATAACACAGCAGCAATTAAATTACACAGCAGACCACACACCGCGAGCCCGACCCACGCTAGCGCAGTGACTCAGCACTTGAGCTTTGAATCGGACCGTTTTAACCAATCAGAGCAGGCTAAGTGGGTAGAGCAGTTTTGACTGTGTCAGAGCCTAGCGCAGTTTGAATCAGTCGTGTGTGAGACGAGGTAGAGTCAACATCTCCACAGCTAGAGAAATCTCTACACTCATAGACCAGGAAGCAGGACTTTGAAATCTTAGAATTCTCTCAAGTCATCACGGGCCTGAACTTGTCAAACAGGTAAATGAACACCCTTCTGTTTCATCGTGATATATTTGTATTATTGTTGAAATTATGTTTGAAGAATTTGCTATGCATAAATGTGAATTATTAATCCGAATTTGCCGTACCACGTGGAAGAGCCGAGCACGATGCGAAACACGACCGGTTGCGCCGCCATGTTGTATCCCGTACGGACCCACTGTTGTTTAACTTATATGTATGTTTGCAGACCAGTGGCTGTACCACTGAATGTTTATATTATTATTAATTCTGTATGTGTATAGTTAGCCACGTTTGATATTTATGTATGTATAGGAATTTAGAGTGAAATTCCAGTGGAACCCGGAAGTAGCAGAATGTTCGTCGCTTATGTATAGAGATGTGGAGCTATCACTGAGGGCTACTTGGCTTTCAGTGAGACGCTCTGCACAAACCGATTATTCAGGGTTGTGCAGAATTTCGTCTCTTATATTACAGACGAGCAGGCGAGCTATCCCGAGCTATCCCGAGCTATCCCACTCCACAGAAACGACTAGTTGGTTGAGGAGACTCTACCGCACCAGACGGAAAGAGCTGCCTTGAAAGACACCCTGTCAGACCCCACAGCGTGGCAAGGGAACCCAACTACACAACTACAAAGGTGTACCAGAAGCTACCTCACAGAAGGACTTCGACCGCACCATAAGAAAGTTAAGTGTACACCCAGAAGTGCACTTAAACTGATCATAGCAGGACCACAGTAGTCCAACTCTTCAGAAACTGTAAAACGGACCACAGTAGTCCAAATCTACATGAAATATTAGAGCAAGTGCCCGAGGAAGAAAAACAGCTGCCTAGACTATCAGCGATCGAACTATTAGCAGTGACTGAGACTTTTTAAGTTAGATTAGTACTTAGAGAATCTTGTATAGAGTAGAAGAAATAAATGTGTGATTTTAACTGTTATCAAGTGGCTGGACTACATATGATTCATAGCCGTGTGAAAGCTAGTGTGACAGTATCTGTTACCATTTTTCTATCTATCTCTGTACTCCAACCTTAACACAGAGCGAGCTAAACAAATAAATTTATTAAAGTAATTCATAGGGTGACTTACTAGCAGTTCCCACCGAATAAACGTGAGGGTCCATAATTCCATTGTGCAGAGCCCATAAACCCCACGTGACAATATATATATATATATATATATATATATATATATATATATATATATATATATATATATATATATATATATATATATATATATATATATATATATATATATATATATATATATATATAAGTGCCTACATTTCAAAATAATAAAACCACGGAACTATTTGGCAGAAAGCGTCCAGTATTATATTCCCAAGCTGACCCCACAGACCCCATACAGAAATGTGGAGTTCGGAGAAAGTTTTCAAGAACAAAGGTAGGTGACTGGTCTAGCGAAGAAGGTATTATTAGATTAATAAGACAGATTAGGAACGAGAAAGAACAAATGAGAATGCAAGAAAGAATGGTAAATTAAAGCACTAAATTTAGTGTATTGAATCCTTTGATTTCTTGATAACGTCACCTCGCGAGTCCTTAAAAAGGATCCTTGATACAGTCATCAAGCTGGACCCGATACCAAAGGGACGCAATAATCTCTCCTTAGTAATCAACATCCAACGTGCTAAAACATGCTGGTCACGCTCCGATGCTTCTAACAGACAATCTTTAGTACTCTCAAACATAACGTATAGATTTAACTTTAACATTTATATCAGACACTAAACGAATGTAAGAATAAATAAGCAAACAGTTAATGTATTTCTTAATCATCATGAATTAGACATTTTATAAGTTTTACCAAAGAGCTTATTACGGAAAGAGAGGGAACTCCCATTATGCCCTATACAAAAATGCGAGACGCTCTCACGGATTATTTCCCTTTGCTCGGGCTGGCTATATTTCATCATCTGCTATATGAATGATCTGTGCGTGGTAACTTACTGAGCCTATGTGATGAGTGTAGCTCAGATTCGTTTATTCACGCAACCCGCTCAATCAGCATACAAGTCACAAAGTCGACGTATGAAGTTTTCCACTTTTATTCAGCACACATCAACAACTGCATACAATCGCTCAATCGCCTTTCCACTCTCAAATTTACTTTCCAACTCACTATCAACAACTATCAACAGCAACACAACCCCCAAACAGTGCGGCGCATAAAATATATAGCCTCTCTCTCTCTTCCCGAACAATTTCGAACACGGTAGACTAGAATGACGCACTACAGCCATTCAAATAAAAGATCGTCATCACCGACTTACGTCATACATCTCTCTACACATACCCGGGACGTTCCTTCAAACTTCGACAATTATCCCGAAACTTCGATCGATAGTAAACAAGCGGATCCAGAGAATTCTACAACAATATCGACTAACGAAAATTATCAACGTTATACAAAGCCTCTCCTAACAACAATGCAAACTCAAATCAAAGGTAAATAAACTCCATTAATATTGAATACTTTGCAAAACGAAACGATTAGATCTATCGTACACGCTTCAGCCATACTATCCTTCGCGTTTCAACGTAACACTATGCCATTGCAAAAAAACATTTGTATGGCAACGTTTGCAAAAACCAAACTTTTAACCATCATTATTATTAACATTCCGCTACTGCTGTCTTTTTTTTTTAATGTTTACTTATTGACATTTATTATGTGATTTTATGCTGCTTATGTGTGTATGTCATAGGCTTGTTTTCTGCCCTGGAATTTATTATTTTTTTAATCATCGACAGATATTTTAAAATTAAAATATGTATGACAGACTGTTTCATTTATCCGAAACTGTGTAAATCCGTAATCGTGAGAGAGAGAGAGCGAGAGAGAGAGAGAGAGAGAGAGAGAGAGCGAGAGAGAGATGTTGGGGGAAGAGAGAGCTCTGTCATTCAATCAATTAATCACATTAAAGCACAATAACAAAATGTTTCACTAATATTGTGAATTTAATTTATATCAGGTGTCCCCCTACCCCCCAACCCTCTCACCTCTCACATCACTGGCTTAATAACATCAGTCACTTCATGGAAAATAATTAGTTAATCAGACAGAACAATCAGAACCTATACTACAACATTCCACGCAATATAGATCTAATGCGCAGAAATTCACAGATCAGAACAAGGGCTGAGTTTCTACATTACATTTTTTCCCGTTTACACTCAAACGAAAAGGGATTACAACAGATGAAGGACCATTTTTGTGCCTAGGTAAGGGGTTATCTTGCACAGTATTTGATCACGAGGAGAAAACAGACTTAGTCTAATTTAACTTGTTAACATAAGCAGTTTGACGAAGCCAAACTGCCAATCTGACAACATCTACTTTTGAAATGTAAGCACAAATATAATAGTCAAACAACCTAGAAACAACGTAAACAGTGAGCGACCTTTTGAACGTAAACTGTCAGCAAGCAAATAGTTTTTGTTTTAGCACATAGAATAGATAGGCCTATAACATGAATCACTGAAGCCTCTCCCCGATTGTTTTAACAACACTGCAGCGGTCTTGGTTTAGGCCTATATAAACACACAAAAAATAAGTTTTTCGATTGCAATTTACCTTTCTTTGTCTCTTGGAAACTTGAAAAAAAACTTGCCATCACAACTTTTCTTGTCACTGGCATTCTGGCAATTGATGGCTGTGCAAAAGTCACCGCCCTGTTTTATTCGGTCTCCTTATGTCTTTCTGCCACGAGCCATTTTTAGCATGTCGACAAGGGAGCGTAAATCGTATCTTCCGTCTCGCGGTTCTGGACCAAGTTCCTCCTCTTTCTATAATACGCTCTTTGGTTTTACGCCGTTTTAAAATCAATTATAGACAACCTTCGCCATTGACTGTGGTCCAGGACACCGAGACACTAAAAACTAATGAACAGAAATCAATGATCTTCGAGATATGCGTCAATCTTTTAGATATGTACTAGTACACAAAAGGGCTTTGATCTTTAAGCTTTGGAGCTTGTAGTTATAGTAGTAGTAAGTGGCGTTGGACATGATCGCTGCCACTCATCCGACGACTGCAAATATGGAAGGTGTACAATGATAAGTTGATGCTATTATTTCCGAATTTTATCAATTCAAATTTGTTTTTACACTGCGTTGTAGGAATTTATTGGTGTCTTGATTTTGCTTTTGTTGTGTTTACTTTTTATTTTGCTTTTGGTTGCTATCGTTAGAGAGAAAGGGATATGAAAATGAATTCGTATTCAATTCGCGTCTTTAATGAACTTCGCTCTCTTGTCTATGTTTATACTCTGTGTATACTTGTTCTTAGTTCTAAAAGTAGGCCTATGCTCTGCCATTACGATGCGTGCTAAACAGACACAGATAGGTACATACTCAATCTTCGAGGCGTGCAGAGTGCAGAGGAAGAAGTATGCCCAAATACATAGGCATACACTTCTGGTGTATGGATGGTGTAGACTATGTGTGTGTGTGTGTGTGTGTGTGTGTGTGTGTGTGTGCGTGCGCGCGTGAGAGAGAGAGAAAGAGAGAGATCTGGTTACTGTTTTTCATCTACTAGAGAAATTGAAGCTCACAGTATCGTTCATTCTTTGTTCTACTTCTAGGCTGGAGATGCCGCCCATTCTGGGTCACCTCCTCTTTCACCAAGGCACCTCCCGGAAGGAGGTGTACAGGGCTTTGTGGGGGTAAGCCTTATGGTAGGTTTTCTATCGTCTTTCCTCCTCTGCATGTTTCAACCTCTCTTATAAACGTGTTCTTTGTAACATGTTCTCCAGTAGAGGAAAAGCTGTTACCAACTCTCTCTCTCTCTCTCTCTCTCTCTCTCTCTCTCTCTCTCTCTCTCTCTCTCTCTCTCTCTCTCTTCCCCCGTTTGTCGGTCTTTTCTGATCCTCCCAGCTTCTCTCTCTCTCTTTTCTCTCTCCCTCTCTCTCTCTCTCTCACACACACACACACACACACACACCTACACACCCACACACCATCCATACACCAGAAGTGCACGTATTTGGGCATACTATTTCATGTGCACTCTGCGCGCCTCGATGATTGTTTGTGTAAGCTTACCTGTCCGTGTCTGATTTGCACGCATCGTAGTGTTAGTGAATTTTCGGTTTCACTTTGTCGCTGATACATCTTAAGATTAACTTGGTCAAAATTACTGCAAATTCAATTCAGTGATAGATCTAGTCCAACTAACAATGTAGGCCCGGATGTTCTTTTTGGTTAACACATGATAACGTGTCGCATGGACAACAAGCAAGCACAGGGCTACTTACCCCCACACTTTTGAAGATCTTTAGCTTGCCAAGTGTTGGAGCACATCATGGTTTCCTCAACGATGGGACACTTTGATAGAAACAGCAGCCTTTGCCAATAACAACACGGGTTTAGAAACAACGCTTCTGCGAGACGCAGCTCCTCGAGCTAGTGGATGACCTAGTCGACAAAAAGCCTCTAAACAGACATGCTTTTCATGGACCTAGCCAAGGCCTTCGGCCGAATAAACCATAGCCTGCTCCTTCAGAAACTGCGATGTTACTGGATCCAGGGCCACGTCCTCCGATGGATAGAGCTTCCTGTCAGATAGGCGTTAGATAGTTGTTGTTGAAGGCGTCCAGTCAGGCTACACTGAGGTCCGGAGTTCTCCATTGCTAAGTACTAGGTTCTTGCCTCTTCCTGGCCTATCAATGACCTCCCAGACACTCTTTCTTCCCTGTGGCCCTGATTCGGCTCTTTGCAGTCCGCTGGACCATATAAACAATGACTAACTAATCCTTTCATCACTTTCATCACTGGCCAAACTGTTCGCTAACAGCACTGCTGTCTACAGAACCAACGCCTGCCAGGAAGATCAAACCCAGCTACAACGCTACCTCCACCGCTTGGCGGAATTGGAGGCAAGCTGGGACATGCAGTTCCACCCAAGCCAGGCTCCTACCAACTGCACTGTCACAAGCTGGATACGGTAGCATCAACAAAGTACATCGGAGTCACACCACAGAAGATCAGCTTTGACCAACATGTTGATGCCATCGCTACCAAGGCCAGAAATACTCTCGGATTCCTGCGGCAGAACCTGAAAGTAGCTTCCACAGAACTGCAGGAAAAGGCGTACATGGTCTTTGTCCGTTCCATCCTGGAATACGACTGCTAACACTGAGCGGAACTTTGAGAGGGCCGAGGCAATACAGCGACCACAACATCTCTAGTGTGAGCGCCATGATCGATTGTCTGGTATGGTCCACTCACAAGTCCCGACGAAAGAAAGCCAGACTGCATGCTGAGGTAAATAGAAATGGACAAGGCCAGGTACGACACAGCAAGCAACAGCCCGAGTCTGCCCGCAACCGCAGGGGTCATGACCAGCAGTTCCGACTGATCCAGTGCAGGACATACTACAGGAAGTTCTCCTTCTTCCCCCGCTCCATCAAGGACTCGAACGCCCTTTCCGCCGACGGCCATATACAAACACACCATGGAAAAAACGGCCACCAACTAGTAACAACCTACAGCAGCAAATGATTCAACGTTTTGATTGTGGCTGCTCAAACCAAGAAGAGAAGAAGAAGTGAGTCACACACTCTCTTGAGCTGCTATTTTTGCCGGAAACAACTTGGAAATGCATAATATGACACACTCTTCCTGGAGTATGGGTCATGGAAGATCCGCATCATCGCTTGCAGAATAAACATCTCAAGAAAACGTATGGGTCGTGGAAGACCCGTATCATCGGTTGAAAAATATACGTGTTTAGGGCTCTATAAAACGCATGGATCATGGACGACCCACATCGTCAGTTATGCAAAGTAAAATACAGGTCGGACGAAGGTTAATGTACATTTCAGTCAGAACGTCAGTTAATTATACTTGATAGCTTTTCATGGTGTTTGGCAAACATAAACTCATCATACATGCCCCATACACATAATCCAAAACTAATGAAATATTTTGATTTATTAAAAAAGAAAGTCTGCAGTGCGTTGTATTCTTTTTTTATTTTTTATTTTATGTTCCATTTTGGTCTTTTTTGTGTTTTGTGGTTTTCCTTTTACCCCAGCGATGACGGTGATCATGCTTGTTGTGTGGAAATGTTTATGCGCTTAATACCTTTTCATTCATTCATTTAATTGCATCTTCAAGTCACATCAAGAAATCTTTATTCACCCAAAATACTGAAATACACCTTAATAAATTGTAAACGTATTTACAAACGACTAAAGTCATAACATCGAGATACAGCACATTTTAAACAAAATGCACCTGGTTCTAATTTGTTGTAGACGCGGCGTTATCATCTCAGTTAATTCCAGGAGATGAGCATTTTAAAGTTTAAAATAAAAAATAAATCATATAAAATTGAAATATTATTCTACAGAGTTAAACCTTATATCTGCTGTGGAAAGCTCACGCTTGCACATTGTAGAAATGTTAGTTTCACATGCAGATACATGTATGTAGTGCTACTTTTTATCGAACGATCGAAGCGTGAACGCTTCGCGGATGCCGCCATCGTTTTGAAAGCGGGGTATGTTCTTCTTTTTGTTCAGTATTATGGTATTGGATGCAGTTAATCTAACATTACAAAAATACAAATACTGATTTTAATTCCAACTTAGTTCTATAATAGCAATCTCTTCAGATCGCCGCGCTTTGAGTTCCAATGATAGTATCCTGTATTATTATTATTAATTATTATTATTATTATTATTATTATTATTATTATTATTATTATTGTTGTTGTTGTTGTTGTCGTCGTCATCGTCATCATCATCATCATCATCATCATCATCATCATCATCATCATCATCATCATCATCATCATCATCATCATTATTATTATTATTATTATTATTATTATTATTATTATTATTATTATTATTTAATTCAGCGATTCGACACCTACGTTATACGAAATTAAATTACTGGCTAAACAAAGCATTGAAAAATCAAAGGGAAGCAACCATGTAGGTATAAATGATCCGCTGTTGAAAATTCTTGAAAGTGATAATGGCACTCATGTCTACAAGTGAAGCTGGGACCGAGGGCCACAAAGAGTTAGCACAAAAAAAAGACGGGTCAATAAAAACAAAACAAACAAAAGTGGTTGATAAATAATATGCTGGTAAATAATACGCTATCTCCATAACAGTACATGTGTAAGCAAAACAAGTACGATGGATTTAATTAATTAAATAAATACATTTAAAATATACATATATATTATTATATATACCAAAAGGTCTCTCTCTCGCGCACAATCTGGATGCGTTAAAAAACAATAATGAAATCGCTCCTTTTAAAAGGTGACGTCAATGTCGGCCAGAGAGCAAAAGACGTTGCACAGGACATTCACCCACCGCTTACAGCCCTTCCTGTCGCGCACACCAGGGATGTTCATCAGCTCTTGTCTCCATGATAACGACCTTCCAAATCCCAATGACTCAGGCAAGGACACACGTGGATCCAAGATCAAGGTCGCGACATTGCGGGCATCCCCAGTGCAGAGGGACCTGGCTTTGACGACGCAAGCTTCAAACTCTGACGTCATGTCTGAAACAACACGCAGGCACGCACAAGAAATACACATAGATTTCATCACATCACAAGGCAGGTAGGTGAAGGAGAAAGCAGATTAAACTATGTGAAAGGGAGATAACTTTGTTTCTGGCATGGCTTACTGCAGCAAATCGAAAACGTTGCCAGCAGACGTGAGATACGAAAACACACATCTGGTTTGCCATTCATGAGGAACGAAGGGTCATGTCCTAAATGTGGTGGCTACTCAGTCTCCATTGAAAATGTATAACTCGAGCAAAGCAAACCTCTTTGGAAACAATATAAATGGAGACACGCTAGAATCATGTAACCGAAAGGTCGCTGGTTCGAATCCCGGATTGGTCAACGTGTGATCATATTATTTTCCCCTTTACCAACAACTGGCCCGCTGGTGTCAGTATAAATCGGTCCAGTAGTCACCTATATGCGAAAGTGTCGTGTGACTATAATCTACAAACAACGAATCATGTTTTACTGTTGTTTCGTCTAAATGTTACAAAGCTAGGCCTACTTACCACTGGTGGCAAGAACAAAGACCACCAATCGCGCACTGCCCACGGCCCGCACGGCGTCCTGCAGCTTGTCCGGCTGATCGCGAGTGTTGTCATCCCACCACCACGTCACCAGGCCACACATCTGTCGCAGTACGTTGTGAAGCACACGCGCCGCGCGGGCCGCTGTGGGGTCAGGAAGCTGATGAATGATAGCTACGTCATAAGCCAATGCTCCACCCTTACTGCTGCAATCTTCCGTTTCTTCACCGTGGGGGCGGTGGCCGTGGTCATTGTGGCTGGGGCTAAGAGATCGTAGGCAGGCGTCCTTAAAGACCCAACGGAAGAACCAGTAAGCCATGCAGCGGTTCAGCGTGGAACTGCCCACCACCGACCCCTCTCTGATGTCGTCCAGCAGCCTCGCTCTGGCCGCCAGCACGTGCGCCTTCATCACCTCGGCATAGACGTGGTCAGACCTTGACCCCGGTTCATCCAACAATGCAAGTTCGCCAGTGCGGTCTGGACCTATAAGCAAGCGGAAGAGGTACGCCAGCAAAATGACGTTTTCGTGACGCCCTTGGTGCGCATTCTCCAGCAGCTCTGACCTCAAGATGGCGGGGTCAAGGGCATCTTTCTCAGTGACGCGATGCAGGGAGGAGAGGACGGGCAGTGTGTCGGCGTACAGCCATAGCAGACGCAGCAGCCACAGCTCCGTCTGGTCAACGCCGAACCGCTCCTGGTCTTCTTCACTCATCTGCAAGCGACAGCAGATAAAAGCATTCAGCATCGGCGGTTAGCAAACATTATTATCTTCGGAGATAGTTCCGTATCAGACCAGTACAACAGCGTACGCGCTACGTGCTTGAGGATTTTCCATTGGAATAATAACTATTAGTCATCCAAGCGCGTGAAAATTGGATTGGACTTACTTCTCTGGGAGAAGTAAGGCAACCGCAGCGCAGCTAATCCAAACAAATATGCACGGAAGCAACCTGATATCAGCAGTAAGACGGCCAGTGTTTACAACGAAGTTGAATGTTTTGGCGCACTGGGAATCTAACCCGCAACCCCTGGTAAACGAACTGTCTACTTACGGAACCATTCTCTAACCCTTGTGTAAGTGGAGTGTGAGTGCGTGCGTGCGTTTGAACGTGTGTAGTTGTACAGCCAGCTTGCCTCACCTCTCCATGCAGGCATAGGTACTGCGCCAGAGTGTAAAGGGTTCGCCACACAGACGGCAATGACCCTGCCACTCCTGATACCTTCCTGTTCTCCATCACCAGTCGTGCCTGCACGCAAACGCACTCTTCGTAACAAGTCAACACACACACATAGGCCTACACACGCGCAGCCGAAGGTTGACAGTATTATCATGACTTTCCTGAAACGCCACATACGTTGTACTGACAATGGGTCATATTTCGTTTCCATTTTTAAGTACTTTTAAGTGTTCGAACACTTAGCCTAATCCTAACCCTAACCCAGCCCTAACCCTAACGGATCATTGTTCTGACGTCAAAACAAGTAGGTCTGTCAAAACAAGTTATGTAGATGTTCAGTGGTTTGTCCAGATAACACTGCCAAAGTGCGCGCGCACACACACACACACACACACACACGCACACACACACACACACACACGCACACACACACACACACACGACGCAGACACACAATCATTGTGACACACACACATTGTGACTGTGACGACACGAGTTTTCAACGCACGATAACAGTAGTTGTGCCGTAGTTACATATCGTGCAGAGTTGCACATCTCTAGTGATACAGTGTACAAAGTTTTATGTTGGCATTTTTTTACTGCATATGTAAGCCACGTAGTATGATTTGCACGTGGGTTACGCATAGAGCATAATGCATAGTCGGGGAAATTTAGATACTGAGCGGATCTCGACACCTTGTACTGTGGACTCGGGTAGATTGTAGCTGGCAGAGGCAGGTTGGTAGCTATTGCAGGCAGACGTTTTTGGACGAAAAGACTGTGTTATCTTAGGATAAAGGGGAGTGGATTTCGTAAGGGCAGTGTTTGCGTGATTCGAACCACCCAAGGTCTTGTGCCCTCGTCCGGACAAGAATGACCAGAAAACTGTAACGGAAAGATTGTTACTGCCACCTATAAGTGATAATAAGTGTAGGGTACCTTCTTAAGGTTGTGTGTCCATCTATACTACTCAAAATAATACAAGGGCCACTTGGACATATGGGTCTCTCTTTAAATCAGAAACACGAATTCAATTTATTAGTTCATCATATTTTATTGCAACCATTTCTGCATCAATAACATAAAAGATTTTAGACATCAGTCGCTTAAAATTCGAGTAAATTCAATTTAACTGGACATACCCCTCATTTACAAAATCAAAACTTTAGAAACCAAAAATCTATAGAGTCAGTATCGGGTGTGGCCACCGTTTGCATCAATGCAGTCTTGGCATCGTTGTCTCATGGACCGTATCAGGTTATGGAGGATGTTTCCTGAGATGGCCAACCACTCTTGCTGGAGAACTTGGGCCAGAACTTCAAGGTTAGCTCCTGGAGGGAAGTTTGCCCGTGTCTGTCGACTCAAGACATCCCACAGATGTTCTATGGGGTTTTAAATCGGGTGATCGAGCCGGCCAATCCATCCTTATGACGTGCTGTTGCTGCAGGAAGTCATTGACGATACGCGCTCGGTGGGGCCTGGCATTATCGTCCTGTAGTATGGCAACTTCCCCAATGGCCCACAGAGCTGGGAGAACCCTAGGTTGTAGGACGTCATCCCTGTAGCCAATACCGTTTAAGTTGCCATGAATTTGGAGCAGGGGTGTTCTGAAGTTTAATGCGAAGCCACCCCACATCATGACAGATCTACCACCAAAGCGGTCATGCTCGCGCACCGTCGCATCAGCAAAACGCTCCCGTGGACGCCTCCAAACATTCACTCCACGGTCGTTGAAAGACAAGAAGAACCGAGACTCGTCTGCAAAGAGCACCCTTGACCAATGTTGCCTAGTCCACACCAAATGACGCCGAGCCCAGGCCAAATGCGCTGCACGGTAAGCTGGGGTGAGCAAAGGCCGTACTGCTAGTCGTCTTGATCGCAGGTTTGCATCGTGTAGACGGTTGCGAATTGTCTGGTCGCTGACGCTAACATTGCTGGCTGCGTGAAGCTGTCTTCTGATGGTGTTTGCTGTAGTGGACCTCATCCTCAGAGCTGACAGGGTGATGAAATGGTCTTGTCTTGCAGTGGTAACGCGGGGGCGTCCGGACCTTCTTGGTTCTTGGACGCTTCCAGTGTTGTTAAAGCGCTCCCGCAGCCTTTGGACAACGGAGTGGGACACTCCCTGCCAACTTCTCTCACCCCCACCCCTTCCTGAAGCCATGCAATAGCTCTGCCTCTATCCGCATCAGTCAATCGTCGCCTTGGGGGCATGGTTAGAAAAGCAGCAAAAGCGCTGCCATTTATACCCAGAAAAAAGCGCCGATTGTTGAACTGAACTCAGAAAATGCAAGCCTTTCACCTGCAAATCACTTTTAAATGTTGAAAATTTTGCTTTATTAGCAAGCCAACAGTAAATTAATGTCGTTTTTTTGTTAAAATTCGGTTTGTTTTTCAACTCAGGGCAGAAAGTTCAAATCTCACACATGTGATTACTTGTCAGAATAAGATTGTCTTGAATGTTACTGTACAGGATAAGTTTTGAAATAAGCAATATAAGCGATATTATTGATAGCAGCAAACAATAATTAAACTAAATGAAATATGAAAGTGGCCCTTGAATTATTTTGAGTAGTATATTTGGAACATTCCAAGGCTCAGTGACCTTGCAAGTACTGAGATGCTCCTAGTGCAAAGCATAGCAATAGCACGTTAACGAACTTTATTACTCTCAAACGGATAACCAGTGTGGTGTATTGTTTTGTATTGTGGTGTTGGTGTTGTGTATTCGTATGTCACAGGCTGAGAACTTAAAAGGTGAGTGTGAAACCAGTAATTCTATTCCATAGTGGCTATGCATTCCGAGCTTGCGTATGTGAAGGAATGATGGTGAATGAGGGGGAAAGGGAGAGATTTTGCTAATAATATTTTTATATGATTTTCTTGTTTAAAGATGTAGAATGAATAATGTTGTTGATGTTGTTGCTAAAATAGGGTCAAGGGGTGACGATGGACTATGTATGTTAAAATGAGAGAGAGAAGGGTGTTGATTATGAGGGAAGGATGACATTGTATTATAGCATGCCAGAGAGGGATAATTGTGAATGAAGGGAGATAATCTACTATAACGTGGAGAGGGGTGATGAAGGTGAGAATGGAGATGAAGTAAGATGGTTGACTGGAAGTGTGATCATAGTCGTAAGTGTAACGAAAGGGGTTATATCAAGAATTGCGTGTATGCGTGCGTGAATATTCTGCGTGTTCTCCTGTCTCACACTCCCTAACTCTCAAGAATTCTTTTGTTGTCACTCCCCCTTTCTATTACTAGAAAATAAACAATAATCAACAAAGTTCACATAAGTATAAACAACTCAATCAATAATATGGAAAAATATGTATATATATAGTTTTGTACTCACGTACTTTGTAGAAACAATCCGTGAATTAAATATACCATTCACAAATCACACACATAAAGTTCCAAGGAGATAATCCGGGAGATTGTACACTGATCTCACAAACCCACAAATAATTCTCAGTCAGAAAATCCAAATGTCACCAGTCACAATAAACCAATATCGATCTGGTCACCGTCGACAGAGAGAGTTACCAAGAGTCTCATGGAGGACAGACTTCGCTGTCTGTCTTTTGTTTCCTTTAATCCTCTGTCTCTGTCTATATCTATACACTATCTTCCTTTTCCTTATCCTTGGCCTTTCTATCTATCTATCCTGGGTTTTCTCCCCTCTCTATCGTCGCTGTCGCTGCTGCTGTTGTGGCCGCTGTTGCTGCTGCTGTTGTGGCCGCTGTTGCTGCTGCTGCTGAGGTAGCAATGGTTGCTACTGCTGCTGATGTAGCAGTGGTTGCTGCTGCTGATGATGTAGCAGTAGTTGCTGCTGCTGCTGATGTAGCAGTGGTTGCTGCTGCTGCTGATGTAGCAGTGGTTGCTGCTGCTGATGATGTAGCAGTGGTTGCTGATGCAGCAGTGGTTGCTTCTCTCGTCTTCTTCTTCGTCTTCTTCTTTGGCTTCTTCTCTGGCCCCTTCTCGATACTTCCACCCCTTCTTCTTCACGACTTCTTCTTCTTCTTCTCGTCTTCGTCTTCTTCTTCTTCTCCTTCTCGTCTTCGTCTTCTTCTTCTTCTCCTTCTCTTCTTCTTCTTCTTCCTCTTCTCGTCTTCGTCTTCTTCTTCTTCTCCTTCCTTTCTTCTTCTTCTTCTTCTTCTTCTTCTTCTTCTTCTTCTTCTTCTTCTTCTTCTTCTTCTTCTTCTTCTTCTTCCTTCTTCTTCTCCTTCTCTGCTTTTTTTTCTTCTTTCTTCTCCTTCTCTTCTGTCTTCCTTCTTCTCCCTTCTTCTTTCTCTTTCGCCTCGAGGCCCCTCAGCCGGAGACTTCTGAAAACACACAAGTTTTCCCCACTAAATATCTTGATACATAGACTTCTCTGTATTACCACATTATACCTTTCTCTCTCTCTGTGACAGGACCAGACCAGCAACATATAATTCAAATCTCATATGTGTAGAACACAGTTCACACATACGCAAAAATTGTAACTCTAATTATTACACTAATTATTACATCTTGCCGCTAATTACTTTCATTCACACAAATGAATATAATGCTATGCATTGCGAGTTGAGGTTTCAACCTCAAATCAAATAAAAATCCGATTTCAATTCGTTATTCAAAATAATATACAACGATCCACCACCTCCCTAATCCATCCTTCATACTAATATCAAAAATTATCTATTCTTACTTTTATTCCACCACAAGTAGAATATAGTCATGGTTAAATATTCTTACGTTTCATAATACAATATTTCAATGATAAACCAATAAATATATACCTGCAGACGCAGCTGCCAGAAGTACAAACACAACCACACTGTGGTACACACCAGAAGAGACTGCCCACCAGTTTGAATGTGATTGGCCAGTCGTCACATGACTAGCTCAGCCAATCAGCATTCAGTTTTCAATAAAAAAAATATTAACATCTATGTCTTCACACAGGAAGATACTACAACACACAAAAACGTCATCGGACCGAAATAGTATAAAACCGGTCCGTGACAATACCCCCTTCCTGCAAAAAGAAAACGCCCGAGTTTTCTGAATTTTATCAGAAAGAGAAAAAAAATTAATACAATCATGTCCACCTAAACTGTACAAACAAGCGAAAAGAGATAACTGGTCATTAGCACTTATCTCAAACACAAACATATTGTATTAAGCAATCACCCAAAGCGCAATAGACATACAAGATATGTAGTTCAAGACCAAGCATGTTTACCGTGATACAGTGAAACAAAAATCAATAAGGTACATAACAGCTCATTTTACAGCATTCCAATAGATTTCCAGTATTAAATATACAATAGCAGAAATATACAAAGCATGTTCATTTTTCACAGATGCTATGGAATACACTGATGATAGTGTATGGTTTTGGCTACCACTGTTTCGATGTATTCTTGTGCTAGTCTGCAAGATTCTAGTACCTAGTTTTTGACGTGTTTGAGCTGAATAGTGTCCGGGTAATGTGTTACCATATCAATGATGTTGAGGATACATCTGTGACCTCCCTCAGACGGCGGAAAAATCGGTTCTACTAAATCAACTGTAACCCGTTTGAGTGGTTCTGAAACAGTTGGCATCTTTTCTAAGGGAACTTGTGGAATTCCTTGTCTCTTGTTTAGAGCACGAGTAGTAACACCACAAGTATGACCTTGATCTTGGCTGAGTGTGGAAGCACCCGAAAAAGGGTCGGACACACCTGGTAAATTCCCTACTATCAAATCGGCCACTGGTTGATCAATGACACAACACAAAACAGTGCCAGAGAAAAATGGAGTGTCAACAGGCACTTTGGCCAACGGAAATTCTTCTATATTCCCACCGAATGACAAACATTTACACTCTTTGCCAGTGTACTGGTCGTGCGAAACCAGTTTCTTGCGTACTCCACAGATAGTAGCACCTGTGTCTCTGAGCACACTTGCTTTGAGGCCATTTACGGTACCTGAGACTAGCTTGGGCTGACCACAGTTTACATCACCAACTGTTGGCAGAGCTGCCAAGTGCTACGCTTTGGGCGTAGTTTGCAACGCTAGAGTTGACTTGGCTACGCTGTTACGCCCGGTCTCGATTTGCTACGCCCGGTCAAATTTTGTCTAGCGTACCACTTTTTGCAAGTCGCCGTGTGACCGTTTTGTATCTGCCGCACGCACGCACACTGCGTCTGTGTTAGCCAATCGGAAAGCGCAGTACAAAATTACCGGAAACGCTTAACCGCCATCTTAGTTCTTCATGGTTTTAGACCGTGTCAGAGTGTGCAGATTTTTACCATTTTCATTTCAACATGTCGAAGCGACCTGCTGGAGCGAGTACAACGTTATTGTATTAAAGTGCAAATGTAAATAAGCGGATGACCTTGTTCAGGGTTAACATTTTGTCGAAATGCTACTCCCAAACGCCATTTTGCTACTCCCAAGTTGCCTTTTTGTTACTCCCGACCAACAATAGCAGTTGGCAGCTCTGCCAACTGGGCAAATGACTTCCGCGACTAAAGCTGACTGAGTGTTAACTGGAGGGTCCTGATATTTCTGCGAACCACTTTCAGTATCTTGAGTCTCTGGGTATCCATTGCCACAAGCAGAAGGACACCATGCAGCTATGTGACCTGCACCCCCACAACAATAGCAAACTATGCCCTGCCTATTCTGTCTTCTGTTGAGAGGAGGACTACCTGAAAAACGAGAACCAGGTCTAGAATAGGTATTTCCACGTCCACGAGGAACCTGATTGTTTTGAGCACCCTGTTGGGTATTCATGGTCTGATTTGCAAAACCCCTATTTGGAATAGGACATGCGGGTTGGTAGTTTCCACGCGGAGAGCCACGAAATCCCGATCCCCGGAAATTATTCCATCTTTGGCCAGTCCCACGAAATTGATTCTGAGTGGGAACATTCTGAGAAATCGACGCGGATGCAAAAATCGAGTCATCCGACTTCCGTGCCAGTTTCTTCTCCGGGTGAGCCATGCGAAATGCTTCAGCACTGTCTATCAAAGCCGCGAATTTTGTCAAGTTTCTTTCCTTCAAAAACACGGCGAGATCTCTCGAAACAGAAGCAATAAACTGCTCACACAAAATCAGATTCCATAGTCCATCAAAAGTCTTTTCACAATCTGATAGTTGGATCCATCTTTCCAACAAGTGAGAAAAACGCTTTGAAAAAGTTACAAAACTTTCCCCCACTTCAGGCCTAACTGATCTGAATTTTTCTCTGAATCCATCTGCAGTGCACTGAAATTTCTTAAGAAGTTCTTGCTTAAGATCATCATATGAAACTGTACCGGTAGCAGACAAAGAATGATACACAGCTAAAGCCGGGCCTTGTAGCAGTGCAGTTAAGTAAATAACCCATTTACTGCTATCATAATTAAGAGCTTTAGCATGCGCTTCAAATCGGTACAAAAAAGAATCAATGTCATCCCTATCTTCTTTGAAAACAGGTAGTTGGGGCAACTTCGGAAACGAAGGGTTAGAACCTCGGGGGGTCCTAGGGGTAGTGTTCTCGCTCTGCAATTCAGCCTGTTTTAACTGAAGTTCAATCTCTTTTTCCTTTAGTTTAAGGCTTTGTCTATCAAGTTCCATCTGATAATCCATCTTCAATTTCCTTTCCTCACGTTCTAATTTTTTTTCATCTCTTTCCAGTTCTAACTGCAATTTTTTAGCTTCCTGTTCCTGTTTAACTTTTTCCTGTTCCAACTGAAATCGTTTTTCTTCTCTTTCCTGTTTAACCTTTTCCTGTTCCAGTTCCTGTTTAACCTTTTCTTGTTCTCTTTCTTTGGCCCTATCATGTCTCTGAAAGCACTGCTCAATGTACTGCTGTAGCTTTTCATCAGTAAAACCTAACTTCTGGGCTTGAGTCAAAAACGAATTAAACAGAGTCTCATATTCCTCAGCGGAAGCCATGATCAGTTGAATTCAAAAGAAAATAAATTACTAAAAGTAAGAGAATTCAAGTGACAATACAGCAAATAACTTTAAGTTATACAAGTCAAAATTATTTTCCCAAGTTCCACAAGGCCAGAATTATTACAAAAATCAAAAGCAAATACAAGTTTGACAAAAGAAAATAATTCAGAATTGAAGCAAGTGAAGTTTGTCAGACGAAAATCATTTCAAAATCAATGCAAGTTAAAGTTTGACAAAAGAAAATTATTTCAAAATCAATGCAAGTTTAAGTTTAACAAAGGAGATTATTTCGAAATCAATGCAAGTTCAGGTGTGACCGAAGAAGATTATTTCGAAATGAAAACAAGTTCAAGTTCAAAACAGCATACCATAAAAGAAAAGAGAACAATGTTTAGATTATATTCAGTCTAAGTACAGCAAGCATCAGAAAACCATACTAAATGCAACAATTTATAACTGTCAACTACCAATATTTAAATCTAAATTATGACAAGTGAGTTTTTATAAATAATTTGTTTTGAAATGAAAACAAAACAAAACAAAACAAATAATAATAATAATGAAACACTATACTAAATAAACAAACAACGACAACAACATCACAACACAACAAAGAGAGAACTAAAATTCTAAACTAATATCGGTACAATAGAATACAAGAAATCAATAGAAAAACAAAACTAAGTTCTACTTCCGCTAGAAAACACCGGAAGTTCCGTTAAAATGCCAAAAATAAATCCTAAACACCTACAACAACTAAAATAGGGATGTGACAACTATAACTATACAAGACAGGATCCTAAGAAGTATAGAAAGAAAAATAAAACAATACTGAATAGCTGAACTAGAATTAGAAATATAAATACAACAGGAAGAAAAATGAATCTAAGCCCTTTCTGATCCCAGAACTATACAAGGAATCAGACCCGTAAGGAAAGAATCGGAGACGGGGTATAATCTATATAAACAACAACATACTACCCAAAAAGAAATGAAAACAATTTAAACAAGTCAGTTACCCAGTACACACTCCTAGCACACCAAAGTTAACTATTCCAAAATGTATACAAAACCCTTCTACTTATTTAAATCCCAACAACAACTCCAAACAAAATAATTAAATAATCTTACTCCCACTAACTAGCTACGGGTTTCAGGGTCACCACTGTAACGAAAGGGGTTATATCAAGAATTGCGTGTATGCGTGCGTGAATATTCTGCGTGTTCTCCCGTCTCACACTCCCTAACTCTCAAGAATTCTTTTGTTGTCACTCCCCCTTTCTATTACTAGAAAATAAACAATAATCAACAAAGTTCACATAAGTATAAACAACTCAATCAATAATATGGAAAAATATGTATATATATAGTTTTGTACTCACGTACTTTGTAGAAACAATCCGTGAATTAAATATACCATTCACAAATCACACACATAAAGTTCCAAGGAGATAATCCGGGAGATTGTACACTGATCTCACAAACCCACAAATAATTCTCAGTCAGAAAATCCAAATGTCACCAGTCACAATAAACCAATATCGATCTGGTCACCGTCGACAGAGAGAGTTACCAAGAGTCTCATGGAGGACAGAATTCGCTGTCTGTCTTTTGTTTCCTTTAATCCTCTGTCTCTGTCTATATCTATACACTATCTTCCTTTTCCTTATCCTTGGCCTTTCTATCTATCTATCCTGGGTTTTCTCCCCTCTCTATCGTCGCTGTTGCTGCTGCTGTTGTGGCCGCTGTTGCTGCTGCTGTTGTGGCCGCTGTTGCTGCTGCTGCTGAGGTAGCAATGGTTGCTACTGCTGCTGATGTAGCAGTGGTTGCTGCTGCTGATGATGTAGCAGTAGTTGCTGCTGCTGCTGATGTAGCAGTGGTTGCTGCTGCTGCTGATGTAGCAGTGGTTGCTGCTGCTGATGATGTAGCAGTGGTTGCTGATGCAGCAGTGGTTGCTTCTCTCGTCTTCTTCTTCGTCTTCTTCTTTGGCTTCTTCTCTGGCCCCTTCTCGATACTTCCACCCCTTCTTCTTCACGACTTCTTCTTCTTCTTCTCGTCTTCGTCTTCTTCTTCTTCTCCTTCTCGTCTTCGTCTTCTTCTTCTTCTCCTTCTCTTCTTCTTCTTCTTCCTCTTCTCGTCTTCGTCTTCTTCTTCTTCTCCTTCCTTTCTTCTTCTTCTTCTTCTTCTTCTTCTTCTTCTTCTTCTTCTTCTTCTTCTTCTTCTTCTTCTTCTTCCTTCTTCTTCTCCTTCTCTGCTTTTTTTTTCTTCTTTCTTCTCCTTCTCTTCTGTCTTCCTTCTTCTCCCTTCTTCTTTCTCTTTCGCCTCGAGGCCCCTCAGCCGGAGACTTCTGAAAACACACAAGTTTTCCCCACTAAATATCTTGATACATAGACTTCTCTGTATTACCACATTATACCTTTCTCTCTCTCTGTGACAGGACCAGACCAGCAACATATAATTCAAATCTCATATGTGTAGAACACAGTTCACACATACGCAAAAATTGTAACTCTAATTATTACACTAATTATTACATCTTGCCGCTAATTACTTTCATTCACACAAATGAATATAATGCTATGCATTGCGAGTTGAGGTTTCAACCTCAAATCAAATAAAAATCCGATTTCAATTCGTTATTCAAAATAATATACAACGATCCACCACCTCCCTAATCCATCCTTCATACTAATATCAAAAATTATCTATTCTTACTTTTATTCCACCACAAGTAGAATATAGTCATGGTTAAATATTCTTACGTTTCATAATACAATATTTCAATGATAAACCAATAAATATATACCTGCAGACGCAGCTGCCAGAAGTACAAACACAACCACACTGTGGTACACACCAGAAGAGACTGCCCACCAGTTTGAATGTGATTGGCCAGTCGTCACATGACTAGCTCAGCCAATCAGCATTCAGTTTTCAATAAAAAAAATATTAACATCTATGTCTTCACACAGGAAGATACTACAACACACAAAAACGTCATCGGACCGAAATAGTATAAAACCGGTCCGTGACAGTAAGTTATATTTGTATAAACAACTAATTTATGAGGAAAGACATATGAATTATTAGAATGGCGAGTTGCACTGATTTGTTTATATGCACATATAAACAGGTCAAGATGGCGGACGGCGGAAGGAGATATTTGTTTGTATAGTATTAACCTTCTGTATGATATAGGTTAGTAAGACAATTTATTTGTTGACAGATTGGGCCTATTGTTATTCCTATTACTACTTGGTTACTTCTGTCACTTCCACTTGAAGTACCTGTGGGCTACCGATGCTTACTTCGCCAGGCTGTTCGAGAGTGCTGTTTGTGGGACTGTGAGGTTCATCTCCACCTGTACACGTCGTGTGTTTCGGACGACAGGGAGATTACCGCCCAGGCGCTTGCACCTTCACACCCTTATTCTTCTCAATCATATCTGCATACACTCACATAAACACACTCCATCGCTTGGATTCTGTGCAGTATACTTTATTATCTGAGCGGAGTTTCTTCATCTTATTTTGATATTAGCTAGTGACGAAGTGCTACAACAGTGATTTAGTAAGCTAGCCAACCTAAACTAATGAAGCTTTTTGCTGGCTAGTGACTTAACTTGTGATTAAATTTATTTGGGTGCTTGATTTATTCGTTGTTACCTATTGTTTATTGTTGTATATTATAATTGTTGCATATTGTTGTGGGTATTTATTGTGTACAGCTCTTGGGTTTTCAGGATAGACAAGGGAGGGAATTGTTCAGTAAATACTGGGTTGTGGGTCTTGATAGGGGTTGAGGGTGGGTTATAGTGTCCCATTATTCTGTGTATGGTTGTTTATTGTTGAATACAAGAGTGTGATTGTTCATCTGGCATTTTGTGTTAGTTCGTTTGTTTGAGTTTGTATCCCCTCACTCACTGTTTGAGCTGAAAGATCACGGAACCCACTAGAGTGACGTGACAGTGACACACACACCCACACCCACACACACACACACACACACACACACACACGCACACAAACACACAGAGTACGACACACGCACACAGACATTATAACACACATGCATACACACAAACCCTATAATTTCTCATTCAACCACACAAACATGCTGAAAACCTTGCTTTTGTCATAAGAACTGGAATGGTGGAATACATAAAACATTTGTTAATCAATTCATCAATCAGTCAAACAAATAAATCAATGAAAGGGACGGAAAGGCGGGGGTATGGGGAAAGGAAGGAGTGTGAGGGTGGGGGGGGGAGGTTACCTGAAATAGTATCGCCATAGTAAAGACTGCTTTCGCTTTGTCAAGAATCGCATCAGTAAACCTGACATCACTGTGCTCATTGCTGACCTGTACAAAGAATCAAACAATTATATTAATTTACTTGTACTAACTTACCAATTAATTAGAATGAAATAAAAAATTATTTTACTAAAGAAAATTAATTACTAGAATTACTAGTCAAGTTACACAAGTGCGCGCGACCACCCCCCTCCCCTCCTCCTCCTTCCCCCCCCCCCCCCCCTCTTACCCCCCGGGCACCGCTTATATACATTACACGTATAGCGGCGATATTAAAAATAATAATAATAAAATTAAAATAAACATACCACCATATAACCAAAAGGAGATGGACAGAATCTAAGATGCCAACACACACAAACAAACTCTCAAACACACACACTCCTGCTCACGCATTAACAAACTAAGAATGCACACTAATACACAAAGCGCGCGCATTCACTATTACTATTAATTAATGATGTAAAGAAAGTCATCATCATCATCATCATCATTAGGGAACCACTCGCCAAGTTCACATTCATTTACTACCTGGTCCAAATACACCATTCCGCACTGTTCGAAAGCCCTGCTGACGTCTATGGTCTGAAGGTTGAGGCCAAGCACAGTGATGAACTGTTTCAGTGCATCACTGAACTCACCCAGAGCCCTGTATACCAAGCCCAGGTCGTACGATACCTCGCTGTTCTCGCCCTCGCTAAGGGTCAGAGCGGCGTTTAGATGCAGCATCATCTCGCGCACGTGCTTGCCCTGAAAGCAAACGTATGAGCCAGCATGAGAGAGAGAGAGAGAGAGAGAGAGAGAGAGAGAGAGAGAGAGAGAGCTCCTAGAGAGAGATTCCAATAAATTGCACTGAGAACAAACGCTGTAGCTATGTCTATGATGGTACTAATTATTAATTATCATGGTGGTGGGGGTGGTGATAGTGATAGTGATGATGATGATGATGATGATGATGATGATGATGATGATGATGATGATGATGATGATGATGATGATGATGATGATGATGATGATGATGATGGGGTGGCCTCGTGTTACTGAGTGTTAGTCGCCGGTTTCCGATGCTAAAAGCCGCGGGTTCTAGTCTCGCAAGGGGCGAACTTGTGTGACTCAGGTACTATTCAGGTCACAGAGTGTTTTCTCCGGGTACTCCGGTGTCTTCCCTCTCTCCCTTCAATAATATTATTGGATGTTAACAATAAAAAAAATTCAACAACAACAAAATCATTTCAGTCTTCTAATAGCGATATCCCTGTGTAGAGAACGGGATTTTTCCGGTTTTTAAAAATAAATATTAAGTATTATTTTGATTGGCCAAAATTGTTGAGCCAATGGGATAATGAATAGTTCGCAGTCAGGGCATTGTCACTCACTCGTCTTGTGTGTCGCAAGGTGTGCGGTCGTGAGTTGTAGAGTTACTGTGCCAGGCCAGGGAAAAAAGGAAAGATTAAGAAAGAAAAGTGAAAAGAATTATTGTGAAAAAGAGGTAGAAGGCACTGAGAGCCTATCAAGGAGAGTAGTTTCGGTGGACTTTCTCTCTGGAAGAGGATATATTGTACTGTAAAGATTACAGCTGCCTACGGGGAGCGGGTGTTGGCCCTACACACCTAGACACAGCGCTGTCACGGACAACAGGGACAAGGCGATCCGTGAGACATCGGAGGGGTCGGCCATAGTTCTTTGCCTGACCAAGTCATCGTTATCTAGTTCAGACGGACTGGGCAGGCGCGCGCCCGTCCGCCTGTCTACGACGTCATTATTACACATCTTCCTGTTGCAACATCGCTGGCATCTGGCTGCCTGAAGCCTGTGTGTGCACCCGCCTCATTCGTCTATAAAGGTACCGAGTTCTTATGCTTATTTTGGCTCAGGACATGAGAATGCCGGCCGTTTGGGCTCTACAGACAATTTCGACTGGTTAGTGAAGTTTCATGGAATAGCGGAAATAGGATTAGTTTAAAAGGTTGGTGTAAAAGTTTGATGAAAGAATATTACTGATTATTTATATAAAGAATTGAGAACATGGAACGTATATCTTGTGTTGGTGTTTGCCTGTGTTGGTGAGAGTGTCAGTCGGTATATTTGTGGGTGTGGTAGTTAACAGAGAGACTTGCACGCACACCTATTTTGATCTAGGAGTAAAATATATTTCGCATTCATTTAGTTATTATAAACAGGTATACACATCAAAATATCCATACGTTACACCATGCCTTTACACCACGTGTTTTATTGATAGAGTCAGTGGAACATGTGAGCGTGTATGTTGGTACAGACTGCCGCGCTTTCAGCCTGATTGGTGATATGGGGGAAAGCGCGCAATTAGCATCCATGATGACGACGACGTCGACGACGGCAATTATCATAACGGTATGATGTCCATAGATGTAAACAAAATCAAACCAACCTGTCGCGAGAGAGCAGCGCTGTAAGACTGCATTTTGAGCAATCGTTCCATGTCCGCCATGCGTTTATCGGGACATGGCATCTTGGAACGGCGGATGACGTTCTGGCGCTGATCACGTCGCAGCGCGTCATACCCTCTTCCTGTAATGGACCTTTCCCATCGTGAGTATAAACAACCACGAGCTTGTACATCACAGGCAGGAGGTCCACGCAAAGGTCAGGTCTACTTAGTAGACTTGCTGCTTTTGCCTACAAGGTCAACGTGTTACCACATTCCTTCCGCTACTCCCACACCTACCCACCACCCCTCCCGTTCTTGTCTATTCTTTCTCTCCTTCAGCACATTCTCTTAAGGCAAAAAAATTACCTGTCGCCTCTTCTCTCTCTCTCTCTCTCTCTCTCTCTCTCTCTCTCTCTCTCTCTCTCTCTCTCTCTCTCTGTAACCTGTTTACTTCGATGGAAAGACCCAAGTAAGGTTCGTTTATTAAGCAAATATGTCCATCATGCATTTTTGCGTCGCAAGAACTTGTTAGGATAAGAAAATATATTTATTTTTTAAATTTAGCTTCTTAAAGTTGTTTTATCACGGATGGCTTGCATGTGTCTCTGAAAATTTTGGATATGAATATTCATCACTGGAATATCAAAGTAACAAATAGCACATAATAGATTAAGAGGAAGAAGAAGAACAACAACAATAATAGTGATGATAATAATAATGGTAATAATAATAATAATAATAATAATAATAATAATAATAATAATAATAATAATAATAATATAATAATAATAATAATAATAATAATAATAATAATAATAATAATAATAATAATAATAATAGTGGTGGTAATAATAGTGGTGGTATTATAGTAATAATAATAATGGTGGTAATGATAGTGGTGATAATAATAATAATAATAACAGCTACTGTTTGTATACAGAAAGCTCCTTCTTATAATTTTGCTGTTCTTAATAATTCTACGTATTTCCTAACAGCAACATTCATCTATTGATTATAGTTTTTTCCCAATTGCAATTGCAACATTTTTGCCAACGCTTGAATATGCGTGTGAAAGTGAGTATGGCCGTGCATGTTTGCACGTGTGTATGCAATGGGCCAGAGGCCGTTTATGCATTAAATCGTCAAATTGTCAAATTGTCTCTCTCTCTCTGTGCCTTGTGCACTACGTCTCACTCTACTGTTGGCCTTTGACAACGAAGGGACTGTTAGATAACTATGCATTTATTTATATAAAGCCGTGAAACTTCGGGAACTAGCAGTATCGTACCCTTTTTTGTAGTTATAGGTATGTTATGATATATTCAATGCTTGTTGTTTTATTATTCTTGTACACACCCCTTCCTTGCCCTGAACTTCTGGAATAAAAGATTCGTCTTCTCTCTCTCTCTCTCTCTCTCTCTCTCTCTCTCTCTCTCTCTCTCTCTCTCTCTCTCTCTCTCTCTCTCTCTCTCTCTCTCTCTCTCTCTTTCTTTCTCACATATCAAATCTGACCTATATGTTTGACGGCTGCTGCGTCTCTTCTTGCCTCTTGCCTGGCCATCTTGCTGAGGGTGAGCGCCAGCTGGTGATGCGCCTTGGGCGAGTCCTGTGTAGCTGTGGCGGTCTTCAGAGCTTTGTAGGACTTGGCCAGGTCGTTGTGGTAACGGTAGAACTTGCCGGCTCGCACCAGGTCACAGGAGCTGTGGCCTTTGGTGTTCATGACCAGGTCGAAACACTTGCTGGCCGTTAGACCATCCTGTCGCGTCACAAGAGAGCCGGGATCAACCCACACATTTTTTTGGAGAGGGGGTGGGGGTAAGGGGAGAGAAGGGTGGGGAGATAAGGGAAGGGCGTGTGCGTGTGGTATGGTGTGAGGTGGTTTTGTTTGGTGTGGAGTAGTATGGTGTGGGGTAGTATGGTCTGGGATAGAGTGGTGCAGGGTTGTGGTGTGGGGTAGTATCTGCGGGGTTGTGGAGTGGTATAGTGTGGGATGATGTGCGGGGTGGTGCGCGAAGAACAACTAGCCTATTCAACCAGGTGCGCGGAAAATCATTATAGCCTGCCCACCGGATTACCGACTCTTACAAAGTGCGGCAGAATTCTCATAAGAGTTTTCAACACTTTTTGCTCAAATTAACAGAAATGTAATGAGCGACTTGGTAAAACTTTTAAAAAAAAACCACACGAAAACGAAGAAGGTTAAGTCATAAGTGACAAACAAGATTTTTGCAAGCCATTCAAATGTATTTCAGACACTCGCATATTGGAAGAAAAGGACATTTAAAAAAACACACGTTAAAAGTGATTCTTTTCGTGGGCCTATCTGTCTCGGTTTTAGCCTAAGAAGCAAAATTAAAATGTGGAACGATTGATCACCCTTTGAGCTATCTACAAGCCAAACATTATCAAAATCGGTTCAGTTAGTTTTGAGATACAGCGCTAAACGTGTTTAGAAAATAATGAACATCACCTGTTTTGACCTTTGAGAGAGTGCAAATAATTTCTGTATGATATAAAATGCTGAGCAGACGTTAAAAGTATCTTCGTAGTAGGCTAAATAACCTAAATGTGTCGTCATTCTTGATATTTTTACTTGAAACATGTTTTGTACCGAAAATTCACATTCGGACCGACAGAGGCTGACCGACCAACGGACCACAACTGAATGATTGGCGGTGGAGTATCTGTAAGCTTATACCAAAAATCATCAAATATCAATCCAGCCGATTTTTTGGATATCATACAGAGCAAAACGTGTCTAGCAAGGAACGCCACCTAGACCTCTGAGCTAGGGCAAATACGATGGCACGGAAGACCACTTAACTAAGTAATGTTCCTATGAAGTTTGGTCAAAATGTGTGCTTTTTGGTTGTTGTTTGTTTTGTTTTCTCTCTTTGAAATATGGCGACATTAGGCTCGTTCTGATTTCCAAAAATGTCAAAGTATTTCCAGATAAGGTCGTCCATCGGCCGAATGCGCTGCATGCTCTAGGCCTATAGGTTGCTCGCACAATTGTACCAATTCTCATTCGGTGAACGGATCAAAGCTTTCATGTACATTCATCAGTAAACAATCTTCAGAGCTGTAAGGCTACTGGTTTACCTAGCACGTTCAATTCAATTCAATTCAATGGTTGAATTTATTGTCTCTTCACGACAGTGATATTAGACAATTAATTTAGTTACAAAACAATAAAACAAACAACTGTAGTGATATCAGTTACAACACTGTTGATAAGGACGATTTCACGATGACGTTTACGATATCGTAAATAATAGGACTTCGCACAACTTCTCGAATGTCACAAGTTGTTGCGCTTACACCATTGTCTTTGTACATTGATTGCAGCACTGGGCAATCAACATTCAGATGTTGGACTGTAATGTTTTCTGAACATATACATGTAATATCTTTCACATATTTCGTACTCCATGAATTCAATCGTAATTTATAAACCAGCCTTGACACACTTCTAGGTCCTTTTACAGCACTTCCTAGTTTAACATTTCTGTAAGCAACTTTTTCCAACAAAAGGGCAAAATATTCACATGCAGCTAAGTCAACCTTGAGCATGACAGCGTCAGAATTGTCCACTCCTGACTTAGCCAACGCATCCGAGAGCTCATTACCATAAATACCTACATGAGATGGTACCCAACAAAAAGTCACACTGGTACCTCTCATGCATAAACAATGTATAAGAAATCGTATTTCAAACATTCAATCTGTAAGATTTTTGCTTTTCCAATTTCTTAAGGCAAGGAGCACAGCCTTAGAATCAACACAAATTGCTACTTGAAGTATTTGTTTAGGAATAGATAAAATGTATTCTGTAGCCATTAATATAGCAACAAGTTCACATGTGAATATTGATAAATTATTACCCAAACAAAAAGAACGGTTGATTTTTAGTGCGGGTATACTAAACCCTGCACCACATTCTGATGACTCGAGTACACTACCGTCTGTGAACACTTTTAAATGTTGCGAGTAATGGTTTGAAATATGCTCTTGATACTCAGATTTAAGAATATTATCATTTTAATTTCTGCTTTTAAGTGTTCCCAAGGTGGAATTCTTGGAGAAACATGCATTATCGGAATGTTTGCAATATCAATATTACATTCCATCATAATGTCCTGTGTATAGTCTTGTGTTGTTTGAATATAAGAAATATTCTGTGTTACTTTTGGATATTGTATTTTCGAAAAGTTTATAATTTCCTCTTTTACTGAGTTCTCTACAGACAAACCTCTTATCAAATATTTTGCAGTTGCTAATTTTCGTTGTTCTGACAATGACAGTAAACCACACTCCTTGTACACATTTAATGTGTTTGTGTGCACTGGAACACCCAGGGCCACTTTAATGGACTTACTGTCAATACTTTGAAGCCTGTTTAAGAGATAAGTAGGGGCTGAAAAATAAATTTCTTGGCCATATAACAACTTTGACCTAACAAGGGACGTCGCTAAATGCAACAAAGTTTGAGTGTCTTGGCTAAATGGTTGAAAACTTAAAATCTTTAATAAGTTCAACCTTAAGGGTTTACAGTTTAACCTTCCATTTTAACATGGGAGTAAAATGTACACCTAAGAATTTAATATTTTCCTTCTAGGATAACACCAGACTTTCTAATATAAGAACTGGTTATTGGTTTGGATTCGTACCATTATTGAATAACATTAAACTCGTTTTTTCACCAGACAGTTGCAAACCATTTTCTTGCATAAACAAATTTATGTTGTTTAATTCAAACTGATACAGCTTTTGTATGTATAACACTGTTCTTTTGTTGGTTCGTTTTCTAAGTGTTGTATTAATCCAGATAGCGATATCGTCTGCATATTGCACCACATGTGTACGTCCAGGTTGTGATCATTGCAAGGAATTGTGCGCTTTCAGTCAAAACTATCACCTCCTAGTGTTAACAACAATCGAAAGAAGGGCTTAGGCCAGAGAGCCTTTTTTCACTGTGGTCCCAAACTCTGGAGCACTCTCTCACAAGAACGGAGAAATAAAGACAAAAATAGAAAGCGCTTGAAGACGCACCTTTTGAGCTGAATCAGCGGAAATGTGCGCTTTTCGTCCTATGTATCTTCCCCTCTCTGTTTTTAAATGCCCAGAGCATGCTTCCAGCGTGAATTGTGCACATTGCAAATCTAAATCATCATCATAATATGCATTCATTCCGACCATTGGTTTAGTCAGGAATTTTAAAAAAAGGTAAAAAAGGAAGTAACTTTGACCCCTTTAGCTTTGCGAAGAATGGCCATTTCTCCCTCCGTGCGTCCGTACAGCTCTAGGTTGCTTAGGATGTCGCCCAGCTCAGATGCGAATGCCGATCTCTTTGTGGCGTCAGAGGACCCACGCAAGAAGTTCAGATGAATCTTCACAGCACGCATCAAGGCGGTGGACGGATCAAGAGCTGTCATCACGTTGCATGCATCACAAATGAGCTTCACCAACCAATCAGTGACAACACGCATTCTTAGGGGTGGGTGGGGAAGCGTGGTGAAAGGGGAGTGCACACTTCCTATAACGAGTCCTGGTATTTAGGGAACACATTCAATTAAATTCAAAAATATATATTTAATGTCTTTCAACTAAACAACGTGATAGTTTATTACTGTATAAGTGTATTAGACACAATACAATAGAGCAATTTGATCACGAATGCAATAATATCGTAAATAGATGGATATGGGATCATACACTATAGATATGTGTATTTATACCCATGTGTTCCTTACATGTATGTATGAAGAAAGGGTATACATAATTATTTTCCTTCCATGCAAAGTGCTAATGGAGTACCTGAGTTCCTGTGGCGGGAATTGGTGGAACGGCGGAGGTTGAGGGCCAGGAACCAAGAATAGTTGTGCCAGCTGGGGTGAGAAGTCAGCACTTTCTGCAAGGCTTTGACAGCATCAGGGATGTAGTCCGGCCCCAACTCCGTGTAGCAACGACCCAACTCAGCCACATCTGTAGAGGGACATACCTTTAAACTAGCCATCCATGTGGAGGCATCGTACGCGCATTTGGAGGAATAATAAACCCTACCGTTATTTCTTTAGATTCGGCTATTTTATATGCCATTACACATACACAAACGCACGCACACCCCCACACACGTATACACACACACACAGAATCACCTTCATCAAGGATAGCCGTGTAGAGAGCTGGCCTAGTTCGCCTTATCATCCACATGGGTTTCAGCGCCTGTAAGGCTCCTGCACGGTCCCCGTTCTTCCACAGGATGTAGAACAGGTTGCTCATAGCTATGAAACTATACGGGCGATCATGCGCCAGCCGACGCCCTTCCTCTTCCGCTTGTCTCTTCTGGTCCAGCAGCCAGTTCAAGACGACTCGGAAGTTGGCCCCAATGCTGCTTCTTGAGATCACCTTCACCTTCCTCCATCTCCTGCCCTCTGGAAACTCCAACCCCCTGGACGTTACAATGTCCTTCGCTTTTTTTGTGTCCAGCCATCCGCAACACCTGAAGGTCAGTCCCAAAATTGAACGGCACACATATGTCACCAACCATAAATGAAATGAAAATAATGTTTGTGTGCAGAGCTTTACCAGCTCAGAGAGCTGCTGAAGGCGCTAGCCGAGAACGGGATCTCACACAAGCCGTGCCTAGAGCAGGATCTAACTCAAGTCGCCCAAGACGCCGATTTGCTGCGTGATGCGCACCAACGCCCTGGACAATGGAGTTATTTTTTAGGTACCTAAAAGTATGCGCGTCTATTTGACTCTTTCATACAGACATACTGGGTTCTTTAACGTGCCGTTGCAGCGACACAAGAGAGATAAAACCCGTACAAAGAGTCATTACAGAAATTCGACCCCTGTGAGACAAATTTCCGGTCACCGTCAAGGTTGGGTTCGAAACATGGTCACACCAGTCGAGCGTTTAACACCGCTAAGTTCTACCACTGAATCACTCGATCTGTTACTATGACACTCCAAAAGATTAAACTATAAAACAACCACGATTAAAATTATGTTTATGCAGAAGAAGAAGAAGAAGAAGAAGAAGAAGAAGGAGAAGAAGAATTTTTTTTTGCCAAGAGACTGACCATAATTGGTTCATCGTCGTCCATTACAAACAACTTCCGGAGCACTTCTCTGCGGCCAATGCAAGCGATGTCACGCCCGACCTTCAGGGCTGGCGTTTCTGGCACCTTCATCACTAACGGGTTTCGCGACAACAGCCTGGCCAAAACACACAGTCAAAACCACACTCGCGTCAGGTCGTATTCCAAATTCATTCTCTCAGAAAATACAGATACAGTGGTATGTAGCTTTAATGGATTTGTTTGCTTGCACAGTGTTGTGAGAGTACAGTGTGGGGGGACGTAGGTCGATCTGAATTGGACAAGATATTCATTCAGAGGATAGCCAGCGCTCTCAGCAATTCTTTAAGGCGGAAGAGGATGTCTGTACAAACCAGGCAGGTAGGCCAATGACAAAGAACCACAATCATGTCCTTTCCTGTATCAGTGGTATTGATGATGATGATGATGATGATGATGATGATGATGATGATGATGATGATGATGATGATGATGATGATGATGATGAGAAGAAGAGGAGAAGGACGACGACGACGACGATGATGATGATGACGATGATGATGATGATGATGATTGTCGCAAGAGGCTAGTTCAACACAGCACTAAGGCTGCCTGCCTCCAACGTTCATTCTGTTTGGCCTGTGTAAGCTGAAGTCGCTGACAAGCAGACGACCGAAGTTAAGTTGTTCTCAACATGCGTAGGCTACAGCTTCACTAGATGAGCCGTGACATCATCCAGCTGACCAATCACCCGCAACCCCCACTAGGTGGCGCTACGATTCTCGTAGTCTCGCAAGACAGCAGATCCCAGCGGGAGGATAGTTAGTCTTTGTCTGAACAGCACCGTAGAAGGACGTACGTTGAACGATCTCTCTCAGTAAGACTACGCAGGTGACGGGTGAAAATCATTCATCGCAGTATAGCCAGAGCCTGACATTGTTAAGAAGGTAAACGTTTGTTTCATCGCGATTATTTGATATGATTATTGGATTATGTTTGTGAAGGTTTGCCATGTTTTAGAATTGTACCTGTTGATAAAACTTTGCTTGACCACGTGGCGAATCCACCCGACCGGTTTTCGAAACCACGAGGTAGCACCACTGACCAAAGATTGTTTCTCCTATTTGTATTATTGCAGACCAGTGGCTGTACCAGAGAATGTGCATATTATTAATTACTTCTCCCTGTGTTTATTTTACCCATGATATATGTATAGGAATTATGTTGGAGATTCCTGTGGACCACTGACTTAGAAAATTGTTCATCTCCTACCTGTATAAGTGGAGATGATCTCACCGAGGGCTGTTTCTGCCAACAGTGAGACGCTCTGCACACCCTTTTTAAACAAGGCGTTGCAGATGTTCGTCTTATCTTTTGCAGATGAGCAAGCATCTTGGTCCACGGCAGGGAACAAATCCCACAGAGAGGCAACCCTGACACGTGGCCTGCAACCTTGAGCAGCCGAGAGCATTGTGCTCACTAGCTCAGTAGTCATCTAACAAGAAGAGGAGACACCACCACCGCACATCGACGATACAGTTAAGTCCACCGAAAACGTACACGAACACTGATCTGCGATAGTCTACTCTTCCAGAAAAACGAATAATAGGACCGAAAGAACTAATAGCCCAATGATGAGACAGTAGCAACTATCAAAAACAGTAGCAGCATAGACCCATCAAGGAACGAACTACTCGAAGTGAACTTTGGACTGTTAAGTTCATCCTAGTTATATTACGTTTTGGACATTTAAGTTAGAGTAGTGATTAGAAGATTTTGTATAGAGTAGAGGAAATAAATGTATGATATTTGCTGTTAACAAGTGGCTAGACTACCTAGGTTTCATAGCCGTGCGAGAGCAAGTGTGTCAGTGAATCTTTACACTTTTCTCCATATCTCTGTAACCCCATCCTTACACAGACCGGGCCAAACTTATAAATGTATTAAGATTAGTCATAAGGTGATTTAACTAGCCGATCCCCGCAGACGAAAGACGAGTGGGTAATAGCAATCCATTGTGCAGAGCCCAGCAACAATAGACCCACCGTCACAATGATGATGATGATGATGATGATGATGATGATGATGATAATGTTTATGGTGATTCTGACGCTCATGATGCATATTAAGTCTTCGTTTTTTTCATAGAGATGCTCAAATAGCAGATATAGAAAACCGGTTCTAATTCAAGTCACCGCACCCAAGACCGCAATGTGATGTTCGATGCACAGCGTCTAACACAACAAACAACTGAGCATTCCTGAAGGACCGGGCAGCAGTGGGTGGATGGAGTGGAGGGAGGGGGGAAGTAAGGAATTAGTCCTTGCTGAGTGTGTTCATTTATCTGGCACTCACCCATCCAGGACATGAGCATCAAGATCTTAAAAGTCCGAGCGATGGAATGCAACATTGCGCAAACTAAACCTCGGTTTATATTCTGGTCCGAAGGAGTAAACTATATGATGATGATTATAAGGATGACGGTCGTGATAGATAATGTTGTTGATGATCGGGCTGATGCTGCTGATGATCATGCTGTTGCTGAATATAAGTGGAGCTATCGCTGAAGGCTATATCTGCCATCATTTGAGACGCTCTGCACACCCTTAGTGAACCCGGTGGTGCAGAAATTCGTCTCATATTTTGCAGTCGAGCAGGCATAGTTGGCCTGAAGCAAAAGGAAGACCATTAAGAGTCCATACTGACATTCGGCCTGCATTGGAGCCTCACGCACTGAGCTACGAGAGCCCAACAGCCTGCCAACCAGGAGAAGACCCCACCACAACACTGCTCATCTACAAGAGAGTTAAGTCATTCGAAACCATGCACCAAAACTGTTATAGAAGGACAGCTCTCCCGTTTACCTCTACTTAGTAGACTGTCTTGGATTTCTTGGCAGTCACCGGGTACTGTCCTCTCCAAGCGATGTCCAGTTTGTTAGTACCACTTGGGAGTAATAGTAGCACTTGATCGCCGACTTGCAGTTCTCGGTCCTTCGCGTGGCGGTTGTAATAAAAAATAAAAAAAAGCCTCCCTCAACTGAAAAAAGGCGATGACTACTGGATTCGACACTTTTTCTACTACAGAGCATAGTTTGACACTGCATTATCTTAGGTTTCTATTTACAAGCTACTAAAGTTACTCTACCTGAGCTGCAATGCTATGCCAGGTAGCTATGGACATTAGTGACAGGGGGTTACTGGACGGGGACAAATTCTGGTGCTGTGGCCCTTAGTTGTGTTGGGTGGGCGACAGCTGAGGTGTCCTCCACGCAATGACGACTGAGGTAGTCGGCTCCGTGGTTCTCTCTGCCGGATATGTATTCGATTTGGAAAGAGTATGCCTGAAAAGTGAGTGCCCATCGCATCAGGCGCGAGTTCAATGATTTGGAGGCTACCAGGAATGATAGCGGTTGATGGTCCACCTGAACTGTGAAGTGGGTCCCATACAGGTAGAGTTGGAATTTCTGTGTGGCCCAGACCAGTCCAAGACATTCCTTCTCCGACGTGGCGTAGTGTGTCTCGGCGGGCCTCAGTTTTCTGCTTGCGTAGGCGACAGGGAATAGCGTCTCTGTGTTCTGGGGGTCGCGCACTTCCTCAGCGATGGAGATGGCCATCCAGTTGTGAATACTGGGGGTCGTGGGTCCGTCGATGTATTTTTTGAGTCGGTTGATGTGGTGGTATCGTGCTCTCCCGTTTACCTCTACTTGGTACACTGTCTTGAATTTCTTGGCAGTCACCGGTACGGTCCTCTCCAAGCGATATCCAGTTTGTTGGTGCCGCTTGGGAGTAATAGTAGCACTTGATCGCCGACTTGCAGTTCTCGGTCCTTCGCGTGGCGGTTGTAGTACTTCGCCTGACGCGACGGGCTCTTGCCTTCTTCAGTGCTTCACCAGTTTTCTCCCACGTGGCTTTGAGTGTTTCCTGCATGTCTGCGACGTAGTTGGTGGCATCTCTAGGTGTGTCGTCTACCGTGGCTTCCGTCCAACTTCTGCGGAGGGCTTCTAACGGTCCTGGTAGTGGTCTACCGAAAAGCAATGTTGACGAGGTGTAACCTGTGGCTGCATGGGGTGTTTCTCGGTATGTGAACAGTGCCGCATTCACGTAGGTGTCCCACTCTTCTGGGTTGTCGTCGGCGACTTTCCTGAGGATGGTGAGAAGGGTACCATTCAGTCTTTGTACCTGTCCGTTGCTGGCTGGGTGGTGTGCGAATGTGATGAACTTGTATCAACTCAAACACCTCTTGCATCAGGCGGCCGGTGAATTGAGATCCGTTGTCGGATAGTGCAGTGGTTGGAGCACTCGCTACTGTGTCGAAAGTGAAGCACCGTCCGGTGCGGTTAGCACTTGGATGGGTGACCGCTAAGGTGTGAAGCGACAAACAACAACGCCCCCAGTTGACTCAACTGTGATTGAGTACCTACTCTCTTGAGGGTGGGGAAGGTAAAGCAGCGAGGGAGAGAGTTGGGCATCACCCTCATTACGCTGGCCCAAGATAAGTGTGATCTCCAACATCACGCTCCCCCTACGGCCACAAGGCTATGGGACTACCTTTACCCTTTACCTTTTTTTTGTCCGTTATAATGCTGTCAGGGAATCCCACTCTGGTAAAGATGGCGATGAGTGCATCTGCAATCTTCCGGGTGTCATACGTCTCAGCAGTGGCTGACTGGCTAACCCACTTATCCAGCATTGTGGAAAGATGATCTGCGAACTGCGCGTAACTTTCTCCTTTCATTCTCCGATTGGTGCGGAATTTTTGCCAGTAGCATTCTCCTGAGTTTCTGGCTATACAGCCCCCCTGGGCTAGGAGCCTAACTTGATATTTGCTGTTTAATCATTTGTTTGTTTAATAAAAGGACAAAGTTCCGAAGTTCCTGTGAGTTTGAATCCCGTTAGGAATGCCTCTTTGACTCTGTCATAGTCAGTCGCTCTGACAGTCGGTAGCTACTGTAGACGTCACGTGCCTTTCTTCTTAGCCCTTGACTAAGCTTAAAAACCCAATGGGTTGGTTCCAGCTTGTACTCTGTTGCTAGGCGCTCAAACCTAGTCAAATAGGGATCTAGACCTTCTTCTCTTTCGTTGAATGGCCCCAGTGGAAACGACATACATAGTACAGGGTTGGGGGCTACATCTAGTTGATCTGAGTGGGGAGGGGTTGTGGCCGAACTTGAGGGGTCTAATCTCCTCAATTCTAGCTCATGCTGTCTGTCTCGTTCTTTTTCTTCTCTTTCTCTTTCTTTTTCTGCTCGCTAAAATTCCCATCTCATAACTTCTGCTTCTAATCGCCTACTTTCTGTTTCTCTCACTGCTTCTAGTTCTAGTCTCCTCTGTTCTGCTTCTCTTTCTAGTCTCTTCTCTTCTGCTTCTCTTTCTAGTTTCTTCTGTTCTCTCTATGCTGCTCTCTCTGCCTTAGCCTCCTGCTTCTCTACCTCTGCATTTATATACGCAATTAAGTCTGCTCCTGCTAAGTGTTAATGCTTCTCCTAATTCCTTGAAGCGCAATCTCAAGGCTACTGGGTCTGACATTGTCAAAAGTGTCTATGACCAACCTCTGAATCACGGTAAATACAAAAACACTAGCAATGTGGCAACTCAATAGAAACAATGCAAAGACAACAAAATTCGTAATCAATAGTACTAGTAGAATAAAACAAGAAGTCAAATGGCATACAATAGTTACTTAAGCAAAACCTGCAAAAGAACTACATGTATGCAACATACAAGCACAAAAAGAATTGATGCAAAAAACAGATTTTAGAAACTATGGTGCACCCACACTGTCTTCTTCCTACACTTACAACTATTCTAAGTTATTCTCTACTACTATTAATGTTATCCTATCTATTATACACAAATTCTGGCAAGGCTCGCCAATTAAGATGTGACGGTGGGTCTATTGTTGCTGGGCTCTGCATAATGGAATGCTATTATCCACTCGTCTTTCGTCTGTGGGGATCGCTAGTTAATCTCCCGGTGACTAATCTTAATACGTTTATAAGTTTAGCTTGGTCTCTCCAGAAGGCTGGGGTTATAGAGATAGGGAACTTTGGAACTTTGTCCTTTTATTAGCAAAATCACATATAATTAAAGCATGAAACAAGGCTCATAGCCCAGGGGGCATTTTAGCCAAAAAAAGGGAAAAGGGGGGATGGGGAATTACATTAAAAAACAATGAACGGCACAAAAAAGCTGCTCCATAGGGAGACAATGGTAAAAGATTCACTGACACACTAGCTCTCACACGGCTATGAAACGTAGGTAGTCCAGCCACTTGTTAACAGTAAAAATCACACATTTATTTCCTCTACTCTATATAAAATCTTCTAATCACTATAATAACTTATATGTCCAAATATCACTTCGAATAGTTCACTCCTTGATAGTGATATGCAGCTACTGTCTCACCCTTGGGCTAATGGTGCGTTCTGCCCAACGCGGGTCAGTTTTCTGGAAGGGTAGACTATTGATGTCCTTCTATAACAGTTTTGGTGCACAGTTTCTTAACTTAACTCTCTTGTAGATGAGCGGTGTTGTGGTGGGGTCTTCTCCTGGTTGGCAGACTGGTGGGCTATCGTAGCTCAGTACTTGATGCTCCAATGCAGGCCGAATGTCAGTGTGGATTCTTAATGGTCTTCCTTCTGCTTCGGGCCAACGATGTCTGCTCGTCTACAAAATAAGAGACGAATTTCTGCACCACCGGGTTCACTAAGGGTGTGCAGAGCGTCTCAATGATGGCAGATACAGCCCTCAGTGATAGCTCCACTTATATATATAAGCGACGAACATTCTGCTAAGTCCGTGGTCCACTGGAATCTCCAACATAATTCCTATACATATATAGATATCATGGCTAAACTACACACATGGAAAAGTAATTAATACTACACACATTCTCCAGTACAGCCACTGGTCTGCAATAATACACATAGGCTAAACAACTGACAGTTGGTCCGTAGGGGATACTTCATTGTGGCAAACCGGTTGCGTGTCCGCCACGTGGTCAAGCAAAGTTTGACTAACATTCACAATTCTAAACATGGCAACACTTTACAAACATAATACTGCAATAATTTCAATAAATCACAGTGAAACAAAAGATTGATCATTTACCTTTTTGACAATGTCAGGCTGTGGCTAACTAGGTTGAATAGAATTTCACCAATCCCTGCTTTAGTCTTCAGGTAGAGAAACCTTTCAGAGCTTAGCTCCGTCTTCTAGGTAAAGTAAAGGTAAAGGTAGTCCCATAGCCTTGTGGCCGTAGGGGAGCGTGATGTTGGAGATCACACTTATCTTGGGCCAGCGTAATGAGGGTGATGCCCAACTCTCTCCCTCGCTGCTTTACCTTCCCCACCCTCAAGAGAGTAGGTACTCAATCACAGTTGAGTCAACTGGGGGCGTTGTTGTTTGTCGCTTCACACCTTAGCGGTCACCCATCCAAGTGCTAACCGCACCGGACGGTGCTTCACTTTCGACACAGTAGCGAGTGCTCCAACCACTGCACTATCCGCCACTGGTCTGCAATAATACACATAGGCTAAACAACTGACAGTTGGTCCGTAGGGGATACTTCATTGTGGCAAACCGGTTGCGTGTCCGCCACGTGGTCAAGCAAAGTTTGACTAACATTCACAATTCTAAACATGGCAACACTTTACAAACATAATACAGCAATAATTTCAATAAATCACAGTGAAACAAAAGATTGATCATTTACCTTTTTGACAATGTCAGGCTGTGGCTAACTAGGTTGAATAGAATTTCACCAATCCCTGCTTTAGTCTTCAGGTAGAGAAACCTTTCAGAGCTTAGCTCCGTCTTCTAGGTAAAGTAAAGGTAAAGGTAGTCCCATAGCCTTGTGGCCGTAGGGGAGCGTGATGTTGGAGATCACACTTATCTTGGGCCAGCGTAATGAGGGTGATGCCCAACTCTCTCCCTCGCTGCTTTACCTTCCCCACCCTCAAGAGAGTAGGTACTCAATCACAGTTGAGTCAACTGGGGGCGTTGTTGTTTGTCGCTTCACACCTTAGCGGTCACCCATCCAAGTGCTAACCGCACCGGACGGTGCTTCACTTTCGACACAGTAGCGAGTGCTCCAACCACTGCACTATCCGACACCTCCGTCTTCTATGCGGTTCAAACAAAGAATGACTAACTAGCCTTGTAGTCAGCTGGAAGCCCAGGAAATCTAGACCACAAGAGGCTTACTCTGGCGTGGGTGGGTGTTCCTGGCTAAAAGTCAGCAGACTGAGGTCACTGCCTAACTGAGCCAGCTTCAGCGTACATATGCTTAGCCCACAGTTGACTTGCGTCGTCTGCTGTACGTTGACTTTAATTTACACAGGCTACAGCAGGCTGACTTATTTAAGGCGAGAATCCGTAGTGCTGTGTTAAACTGGTCCTCTTATGACACTGCTACTGTTGCTGCTGCTTATGATGATGATAATAACGATGATGATGATGATATGATGATATGATGATGATGATGATGACGACGACGACGATGATGATGATGACACCCATTGCACCACGATACCAGCGCACTCAAGATACACATGTAATCTTCGCTTCTTAGCGTGGTCAGGATACATCGTAATATCGTCAAGATACGCTTTTTATTCGCTGAATAACGGTTTCATTTTGAGAATCTTGAGGATGTAGAATACTGTCTTGAAGCGCTGCACAGGGGTACCTTTAACTGTATCTTGAAAGCGCTGGTAGCCGTGTGCATTACCTCATGACGATGATGATGATGATGATGATGATGATGATGATGATGATGATGATGATGATGATGATGATGGTGATGACATACCGCGATCTGGAGATGGAGGAGAGATTTGGATTGACAAACATGGTGGGAAGGGACTGGAGTTGTGTCTGGAACCAGACGTCGTCCAAACCGTCCACTGCCACGTCGTCATCGTTGTCCACTTCTCCCTCAATAACCCCTTCTTGCCCATCTTCTTCAAGTTCTCGTAGTTCTGTTACACAAACAATCCAGAATGTTAGCTCTGTTAGTCATTATCGTCGTCGTCATCACTATCGTCGTCTTTGTTATTTGTCGTCGTCGTCCCTATTACAACAATAGTTATAATCCGCGTATCGCCATCATGATCATCATCGTCGTCGTCGTCGTCGTCGTCATTTTCATTAGCAGCAGCAGCACAACAACTACCCAACCAATGTCTATACCAGCAGTGCATCATCAACATCAGTACTAAAACTTCCAGTCGGACTGTCCAACCACCACCACAACCACAACCACCATCTCCATTACCATCACAAGCAGGAGTAAGCTGTTCCCCTTTTGCATACGCTCCAGAAGTCTCTGTTATTCAGTATTATTCCCTTTGCACACATTGGAAACAAACCAATGCGCATGTCTGATGCTCACTTTCTTCCCAAATGAACAGCCCATTCTTGCTGCTTTCTTGCTCTGTGTAGGAGTCTGAGCTGCTAGAGCGATCATTGTCGTTGTCCTCGGAGTCGTCGCTCTCATTTAAGCTTTCATGGGAGTCGGGTGTGACATCCTGCGCGTCGGGTTTGTCGGCACTTTCATTGGAGTCCAGTCTGTCATCGCTGGGCTTGGCGAGGCGTTTGCAGGATAAGTAAATGATGTTAGGAATGGCCCGTGATCTTTGTGGCTTCAGGTCACTGCCCATAGCCTCGGCCAAACCCTCTGCTGTCTCTGCATGTTCCGTTTCGCCTTCGTCTTTCTGAGGACCACATACCGCGAGCTCCTTGGCAGGGTTTTGAGTATGTGGCCGCAGCTGTTGTTGTTGTTTTGTAGATTATAGTCACACGACACTTTCGCATATAGGTGACTACTGGACCGATTTATACTGACACCAGCGGGCCAGTTGTTGGTAAAGGGGAAAATAATATGATCACACGTTGACCAATCCGGGATTCGAACCAGCGACCTTTCGGTTACTAGCAAGACGCTCTTACCAACTGAGCTACCCGGCCCCTCGTGGCCGCAGCGAGATCATGCCTGGATTTAAAGAGGTCGAGCCTTCACTCGTTGGCGGTTGTTGGACACCTGCAGCTTTACGATGGCTTAAGTCGCCACTAGCCTCCGTTCTCACGGTTGAGGTGACCGAAATTTTAGGTAATGTTGAATTTCCCGCCAATGTTTCTGACGGTCTGGTTGATTCCGTGTAGGCGCCATTATTTGCCTATGGGGCTGTGTCGTGTAGCGAGCCTGATGCTGGGATGTTTTCTTCTTCTTCCCGCGTCGTTTGCTTTACGTTCCTTCCTTTTTTCTTCTTCATGTCTCTGCTGTCTGCCTCTTTCTTGCGCCCCTCGGATTTCTTTTTGCCTTTTATCGCCGGGGTGGAACTTTTGCTTTTCTTATGTTTAGTCTTGTCATCCGTAGGGCTGTCTTGGTTAATGGCGAGCCACGGTGCTGACCGCTCTTGTTCCGCTAAATGGTCCTCCGACTGCTCGTCTCTTTCTGCTGCTGAGAGGTCGGGTTGCTCTGACTTTGCTTGACCAGAATCTTCTGTATCCGTATGGGCCGCCTCCACGTCGATAGGCGACGAATGAAGATGATCTACCCTTTGAGCTTCAGCCATTGTCTTTCAGCGTAGGTATCTGTTGAAATACAAGATTGAGAAAGCATATATAAGCATATTACTGTTAGTCTACTACTTTCGCAATTTATTTAAAGCACACATTAGGTCTACGTAAATCTAAATACTGTATTACACACACTCACAAAAAGGTGTCGATCAACTGGTGTTGAACTGTCACCCGATAGATGCCAACATATGAGCAGAGCAACAGTAGGTCTAATGTAATGTTGAAGATGTGTAACTGTAACGTAAAGTCGAAATGTTTTCCTTGTGCATTGTATGTCATTTGGCAAATAAAGTATCAGAATCTGAAGATTAACTGTAGCAGCACACCAGTCAAAAATCATAACTTTCAGAAAGTCACAAAACAAACCATATAAAGTCTGTCAGAATTACACATGTGAACATTACTAAGCGTTTTCGTTACAAAATGACTAACGTAACCCTTTACAGAATATTCAAGCCTCACACACATCTGAAAGGGTTATAAATCTTTTGCGCGAAAACACGGCGGTCTGAAAGCTGTAATCCGTCCATTCGTTTCAGAGAAAGGCTCGCACGGACGAACGGAGACAAAAATATGTATAAAGGTTCCCTAGCTATCGCTCGGGAATTAATAAGACATTTCACTATTGTAATGTATACTGTCTTGAATAGTTCAGGGTTTCAATAACATTTCAAGAAGACCTACTTCTTGGCAGTAAGATTAATAGTTTTTATTTTGCAATATAACGAACGGCAAACGCCAGTCAATACAAACTAGTGTATACACTCTAAAGCGACTTGCTTTTGTGATGACATTTTCTGTCTGTATAAACCTTACTGTTGTATGGCAAACGTGCTGTTAGTCTGTACGTGATTGTCGCGAGAGACTAGTTCAACGCAGCACTAAGGCTACAAGCCTACACACTCAGTCTGCGTTGACCTATGTAAGTTAAGTCTCTGACAAGGAGTACTAAAGACAGGAGATGGGCTTCTGATGCCCAGCCTTTGCTAGCGAAGGCCATTGCATGCCACTGCCTTAAGTGTTATTTACAGACTATTAAGCCACTAACTTTTGAGTTGCAGGCTTATTTAAGACTTAAAAATACTAAACTATGTCATACAAGAATTTTTGGGACCAAAACCTTATGTAATGGGTCATGATAAGGCATATTTGATACTGTTAATTAGAAGAGACTTTGTTGCAAGTAAACCTGCCATGCTAATATTTGAAGTTAAAATGAGTATTCTGTTTTCTTATAAATCCTCTGAATTGACAATGTAATAATTAATGATAATCCATAGAAAAAATTATTGACTCACCACCTACTCTGACATATTTCTGAAATAAACAATATGCACACAACATTTAATATAATGATGAATTCGTTTTGTTCTTAGAAATTATTCATTTGGTCTTTTCTCTACTATTTAGATTCCATTTATATTAAATACATCTTTTGTTTCTGTAGTGTTCTATGAATATTAATAATTTAATTATATAGCCATCTCACACATGTATACAAAAACACAATAGAAATGAAATATTAAATTTATAAAAACAATCTCTAAAATTGAAATGTTTCATCAAACATGCAGAAAATTATTATATTATGATTCTTTATTATATTAGGATTCTTAAGCACACAAAAATATTTAAAAAATAATTTAAAATCATTCTTACCTGATATCCAATTGTTTCTGTTGCACTTCAGAAGATGCACAGTATCAAACAGTAAGTACCATTTGCGGGTTTTATCGAGAGGATGGATTGCAGTGGCCGGACATGTTGAGTCTGTAGGTCGTTCAAACAGTCTGCAGTATTGCTGATTGATCTTGTGATTGTCTGTGATTGACCCAACCACATTCCCACCTGCTTCTTCAACAATAGCAGCCGCTTGTCTCACTTTTTGGAACTGGAAAGCAGCAGTCAGCCTGTGCACTGGTGTGACTGAGACCATGACACTGGGCCCTCTGTGAATGCACTTCATCATTATGCAGAGCATAGATGTTGCCTTTGAGTCAGGTTCATTTGCAGCCATTCCACTCAGAACACCGCCGGAGAAGGCAAGTGTAGGGCGAATCTTGACTTCATCAACAAGCAAGAGTGCATTCTTTTGCTGCGGTTTGTTGATCTTCTGGAATGTCTTCAGTAGCACTCCATCTAGATTCACAGACGAAATCACTGCTTGTACCTTCCTTTTGTTGGGAATCGTCAGGTATTCTCTCAGAAATTCAAACGAGCAATTAGGAAAAGATTATACAGCAAAGCAGTAATTTTGGGTGGAATAACGTTTTTCGCACAGAAGTTTCAGCTGATGTGTGATGAACTAGATTTTTTTTTTGCTGCTTGCTGTCTTGGAATTCCAGTTGTTCAAGAACTGCTGCCATTTTAAGAATCCTGTCAACAGAATGAATTACGTAATTCCTGACCGTGGGAACTGCTTCGTGGAACTGGGAGTAAGAAGATAATCCATTTTTGGATGCAAAATGTTTCCAAGAGGTACTCTGATTTATTTCTTGTATGCAGTGAGAATGAGAGGAGAGCAAAGTGTTGCCTTATTCTCAACTATGATCGTCGACTCACATTCTGTGAAATCCTTTGACATAAACAGGCAAACACTGTCATCAGTTCTTGAAATAACAATGTTGTCATACTTCTTCAGGTTTTTTTCAGGCACAAAGTCAGAAAATGATGCTATTTTGTCCTTTTTGAGGAAGTGCTGAAATCGCTTATCTTCTTGTTTTGATTAAAGAGGAGAAGGTTTTGGGGTTGGCAAACATGAAATAGGCACATCAAAAATACTCGGAGGCTGTGTTGGTCTTGTAGATCCACCTGGTATTTTCACCTTTGGTGTGTCAGAAGGCCAATTGATGTCTCTCACATGTAAAACTTGGCTGCATCAACAACAAAGTTGGAGGAAGAACAGCTATCCATTTCTGTCTCTCTACTTCGTCTTTGGGCAATTTAAACACCCTACACTTGTTTGATTCATTGTAATTTCCAGTACACTTTGCAACACCACATTCGTTAGGCATGATGAAGCCTAGAACCCGAGCAATTTCACGAAAAACAAGAGAAGAGAAAATGTAAGTCCGCCATGTGGATAGAAACTGCACTCCTTTCCTGTTTGGCCCTTGCGAGGTGAAAAATAGTGCCACATTGTATACACTGATTAATAAAGGATTTAAAGGATTTCTACTTCATTAGATATGGTAAATCTCAGTATTTACAAGTAGGAAAATGCTTAAATAATACTACTCTTAGATAAATTATTTAATCATCTATTTATTTTCACTTAGTATTAGGGACGTATTAATATGCATGGGACTTTGCTGACGCAGAGCTAAAAATAGCTCACTGAGTCAGTGAGACTCTGGCCTCCGCTAGTTAATGCAGAAAGTTACAAAGCCATCTCCTGTCTATTAGTACTCCTTGGTCTCTGACCATAAGACTAGCAGTTAGGGTGTACTACACATGTGTAGGCCATAGCTTCACCAAAAGCATAAGCCTGCTGACGTAGATCCAACCACCCCCCTCTAGAGGCGCTCATGTAGGGTCATTCTTTGTCTGAAGCTCACATGAGAAGGAGCATTACATTACATTACATTACATGGTTATTGCTTTAGGTCCAGCGGACTCTTCCGAGCCAAATCAGGACCAACGAGAGGGAGCAACGCTCTGAAAGATGTCTCTAACTGAAGACTAGCAGTTGACGGGTGATAATCATTCATCGACAGTATAGCCACAGCCTGACATTGTCAAAAAGGTAGATTATGATCGATCTTTTGTTTAATCGTGTTACGTTTGCGACGCGCACGATAGTACGTGTGAAACGCGCACGATAGATCCGATCGTTTTGTTTTGCAAAGCATGCAATAATAGAGTGTATTTACCTTTGATTTAATTTTGCATTGTTGTTAGAAGAAGCTTAGTATACTGTTGATAATTTTCGTTGGTCAATATTATTGAAGAATTCTCTAGGGTTGCTTGTTTACTATCGATAAAAGAATCTAGATAGATCGACTAGAAGCTGAGAGATTCTTTTATGATGAAGAAAGGTGTATGACGTAAGAAAGTGATGACGAAGTTAATTTTAATTGGTTGTAATGCGTCATGCTCGAATGTTCTGACGTTATGTGGAGTATAGAAAAACTATATAATTGTTGCACTGTGTCTGAAGAAAAAAGAGAGAAAGTGAAAAGCGATTGAGCGATTGTATGCAGTTGTTGATGTACGCTGAATAAAGTTGGAAAACTTCATACGACGACTCCTGCCTTGTTGCTGAGTGAACAGGTTGCGTGGATAAACGAATCCGAGTTACACTTATCAGGATTCAAGCATCGGGGATGAATCAACTACTGATAAAGAAAACGAACAACGAGTGTAACACATCGCGATTTATTGATAATATTGTTTGATTAAGTTGGTGAAGTTTTGCCATGTTTTATCATTGTGAATATTAGTGAATCTTTGCTGACCACGTGGCGAACACGACCGGTTTCGACACCATGAGGTAGACCCACTACCCAACTGTTGTTTCTCCTATGTGTAGTATTGCCGAACCGTTGCTGTACCGGAGAATGTGTATATGGTTAATTACTTCTCCATGTGTTTAGTTTAGACATGATGTATGTTGTATAGGAAGTATGTTGGAGATTCCAGTGGACCACGGACTTTAAAAAATGATCATTACATTACATTACATCACATCGTTATTGCTTTAGGTCCAGAAAAAATGATCGTCCCTTGTTCATATTACATTACATTACATAATTGTTGCTTTAGGTCCAGCGGACTCTTCCGAGCCAAATCAGGACCGGACAACCCCCAATCCGCATAAAAGTTCTGTTGAAACAACCCTAGTGGTAAAACTGAATGCCCTCCACCAGCCAGTCACTTTATAATAAAGACATCCCATGCAGGGGACGGCTGAGGCTTCACCCCAACTTATCGAACCCCCGTTTACAAAAACAAAATACAATACAAACATCATTATAAATTATCAACAAAACACATACATATAAAATGCCTACATTGCTAAATAATAACATCATAGGAAGCCCTATTGACCACCTGGCAGAAAGCGTCCAATATTCCCAAGCTGATCCAACAGACCTCATACACAAACAAGGAGTCTTGTCCCGGAAGAGTTTTCAAGAAAAAAGGTAGGAGACTGGTCTAGCGAAGAAGACGATAGTATAGCAGATTGATAGAACAGAGCAGGAATGAGAAAGAGCAAATGAGAAAGACAGCGACAGTGGGAATTTAAAGCACTAAATTTCCAGAAAGTGGGGATACTATTTATACTGAAACCCCCGGCACCCCAACGGGGGTCCTTGTTCATATAAGTGGAGCTATCACTGAGGGCTGTTTCTGCCATCAGTGAGACGCTCTGCACACCCTTAGTATACAAGGTGTTGCAGAAACTCGTCTTATTGTGTGCAGACGAGCAGGTTCGTTGGTCCGATAAAGGATGCACTAACAGTCACCCCTGACATTCGGCCTGCAGTGTAGCCTCTAGCACTGGGCTACGATAGCCCAATAGTCTACCAACCAGGAGAAGACACCACAACACCGCTCGTCAACTAGAAAGCTAAGTCAATAGCGACCGTGCACCAAAACTGCTCTAGAAGGACTGTGCGATAGTCCACTCTTCCAGAAACTGAACAGTAGGACAGAAAGCACTATTAATTAGCCCTATGATGAGACAGTAGCAGCATAGAACCATCAAGGAGCAAACTATTCGAAGTGAATTTGGACATTTAAGTTAATATAGTGATTAGAAGAGTTTGTATAGAGTAGAGGAAATAAATGTGTGATATTTACTGTTAACAAGTGGCTGGACTACCTATGTTTCTCCCCCGTTGGGGTGCCGGGGGTTTCAGTACAAATAGTGTCCCCACTTTCTGGAAATTTAGTGCTTTAAATTCCCACTGTCGCTGTCTTTCTCATTTGCTCTTTCTCATTCCTGCTCTGTTCTATCAATCTGCTATACTATCGTCTTCTTCGCTAGACCAGTCACCTACCTTTTTTCTTGAAAACTCTTCCGGGACAAGACTCCTTATTTGTGTTTGAGGTCTGTTGGATCAGCTTGGGAATGTTGGAAGCTTTCTGCCAGGTGGTCACTAGGGCTTCCTATGATGTTATTATTTAGCAATGTAGGCATTTTAAATGTATGTGTTTTGTTGATAATTTATAATGATGTTTGTATTCTATTTTGTTTTTGTAAACGGGGGTTCGATAAATTAGAGTACAGCCTCAGCTTCCCCTGCGTGGGATGTCTTTACTGTAAAGTGACTGGCTGGTGGAGAGCTTTCAGTTTTACCACTAGGGTTGTTTCAGCAGATCTTTTATGCGGATCGGGGGTTGTCCGGTCCTGATTTGGCTCGGAAGAGTCCGCTGGACCTAAAGCAACAATCATGTAATGTGATGTAACCTATGTTTCATAGCCGTGTGAGAGCTAGTGTGACAGTGAATCTTTTACCATTTTCTTCCTATCTCTGTAACACCAGCTTAACACAGACCGAGCTAAACATATAAATGTATTAAGATTAGTCACTGGGTGATTTTACTAGCCGATCCCCGCAAACAAAGACGAGTGGGTAATAGCATTCCATTGGGCAGAGCCCAGTAACAATAGACCCACTGTCACAGTGATTTTGAGTTTCTTTAAATGACACACTCAGGTTAGATTACCTAAAGACACTTATTAGTTTATTGTATATGGAAACGACCACCAAACACACACACCCTCCCGCTCCCCCCCCCCCCCCCCCACACACACACGCGCGCGCTCGTACACACACTGGCATGAAGCTAATACAATACTATGCACTACATTAATGCCGCCGCTCCCTTCTCTCCAACCCTCACGTTACCCCCTTTCATAATATTAATAATAATAATAACGGATTTTTATATAGCGGGTACTCCAGCCTACGACCAGACTCACCGCGCTTTACATAGTCATTACATAAAAATACATGCACTCGGTCAAACATCGCTTTTGCTACGATACACCAAAAGACAGAACAGTAAAAGTAAGAACTATTTACAACTATGTACAAAAATGACAAAAAAAGACAAAAATAGAATAGCAAAAACTTTTTCACAGCTAATTATATGCCCGGTTAGACCCAGGAAAGGAAAACAGTGTAAATATTTACAGCCGTGTACACACTTACGGATCAGACAGAAACAAAAGAGGAGAGAATGGCAGCGGGATACAAATCAGTCTGAATAATGCAGTTTGAAGGGGTGGGTTTTGAGGGTCTTTTTGAATGCCTGTGTTGATTGTATGTTGCTGATATGGGAGGGAAGGGAATTCCACTGCTTGGGTGCAGAGTAAGCGAATGCACGTTGGCCGTATGTCTTAGTGCGGTGACGGGAACCTTGAGTGTGCGAGTGTCAGCAGAAGATCTTAAAGTGCGTGAAGGAGAGTAGACAGACAGTAGATCAGCAAGGTAGGAAGGACAAGAATCTGTGAAGAAGTTGTGACAGAGAACATAGAGTTTGTACTCTATGAGTGCTTGCACAGGAAGCCAGTGAAGGGAATGTAGTAGAGGTGTGATGTGATCGCGTTTCTTTGCTCGGAATACTAGTCTAGCTGCTGAGTTCTGAACCTTTTGTAGTTTGTCAAAGATGTGTTTTGGGGAGCCAGCGAGGAGAGAGTTGCAATAGTCAAGACGAGAAAGGACGAGAGTGCAGACTAGGGTTTTGGTGGCAGTGACTGTAAGATAGTGGCGAAAGGAGCTGATTTGGCGTATGGCCGTGTATGAAGAGCGACAGACGTTGGAGATGTGGTTGTTGAGGAACAGGTCGTTGGAGAGAATGTAGCCGAGATTTCTCGCTGAGGATGAGAACTGAATGTTTGTTGTCCCTACTGTAAGCGCCCATGCCCCATCTAAACACACATTCACACAAGCATGAAGGCTGCTGGGCACAATGCAGCTCCCGGCTCCATCACTGACATGACGCGCACAAAGCGAAAGGCCTTTGATTGCGATAACAGCTACCCCATTCTAGAAACACATACAGATCAACTGTAATGTTGTGTTGTATCGTATTGTTACGTTGAAACGCGAAGGATAGTATGTCTGAAACGCGCACGATAGATCTAATCGTTTCGATTTGCAAAGTATTCAATAATAGAGTTTATTTACCTTTGATTTGAGTTTGCGTTGTGGTTAGAGGAAGCTTTGTATAACGTTGATAATTTTAGTTGGTCGATATTATTGGAGAATTCTCTAGATGTGCCTGTTTACTGTCAATAGAAGCTTCGCGAGAGGGCGTAGAAGTTTTGAGAACATGCTTGGACAGAAAGGAAAGATGTATGACGTAAGGCAGTGATGACGAAGTTAGAAGCGATTGGTTAAATTGCGTCATACTCGACTGATCCAGGGTGTTCGGGAGAAGAGAGAGGCTATATAATTATGTGCCGCACTGTTTAGAAGTGAAGTGTGTTGTTGCAGAGAGTTGAGTTGAGAATTGTATGCAGATGTTGATGTGTGCTGAATAAAAGTGGAAAATTTCATACGAAGACTCAGTGACTTGTATGCTGATTGAACGGGTTACGTGGATAATCGAATCCGAGCTTACACTCATCAGGAGCATTCACGCATTGGGGCTGAATCAACTACTGATTGAAAACACCACCATCAAACGGAGTGTAACACGTATAATAATCATCTGTTCATGGATGGTGGCGGCACCGGCTCGGTTCTTGGTATTCATATTATCTTTTGCTTTGCATGGCTATGCTTTTACTGTAATTATTTAACCATTCGATAAGTGTATACCTGTTCTGTGTGTGTGTGTCTGTGTGTGTGTGTGTGTGTGTGTGTGTGTGTGTGTGATTGCACGTGTGTTGTCAAGCGCGGCGAGCTCGCATTCCTTACCGTTTGCGAGGTACCGCGCGATACAAATGTACGGTATTATTATTATTATTATAATTGTTGTTGGTGGTGGTGGGGATGGTGTTGTTGTTGTAGGTGGTGGTGTTATTGTGGACTGCTGTTGTTGGTGATGGTGGTATAGTTGTAAACCGTAACACTCATCAGAAACACATCGGCCAATTAATTCGGTGATCAATAAAATTAATCGTCTTCGGTGTTTGTCAGGGGTCAGTTTTAGGCCCTGTTTTTTTCACCCTTTACACATCTCCTCTGTCTCACATCATCCAAAACCATGACACTTTCCACCATTTCTACGCAGATTATACACAGCTAAAAAACAACAACAACAAAAAAACAGTCACACTCCTCAAAACCTTCCATCCATTCTGACCAAAACGTCTGAATGCTTTAAAGATATTTCTAACTGATGACAGTCAACAAGCTCCAACTCAATGCAAACAAAACTGAAGTCATGCTCACAGGTACCAAACACAACCTGTCTTCTTCCTCTGTAGACATTGTCACTCTTGGCCAGACCACTCTTCCTATGTTATCTTCTGTCAAAATCCTTGGTGTCGTTCTTGACAGCACCCTCTCCATGTCAGAATTCATACGCAAGACCTGTCAAACATGCATCTTTAATCTCCGTATCCGTAGAATAGGCCTTGTCCGCAAACATCTGACCACTGACGCTACTGTCAAACTCATTTCCTCTCTTGTTTTGTCACGCTTAGACTACTGTAACTCTCTCCTGGCTGGACTTCCTTCTTCTTCTAATTATCTGCTCCAACGTGTTCAGAACTCAGCTGCACGTTTGGTTCTCATTTTGAAAAAATCTGATAATTTGACTCCCCTTCTACATTCACTCCACTGGCTCCCAATGTCTCATAGAATTATCTACAAAATCGCTATTTTCTGTTACAAATGTGTGTCCATGGCTTAGCCCCTTCCTACCTCACCCAGAACATTCAATTCTATAAGCCTTCTAGAAATCTTCGTTCTTCCTCTGACACCCTCATGCTTCACATACCCCGCTACAAACTCTCCTCTGCTGGCCGTCGATCTTTCTCAGTGCTTGGCCCTTCAACTTGGAACTCTCTTTCCATTTCTCTTCGCAGCTCTCCAAACATAGCTACTTTCAAATCCAACTTGAAAACTCATCTCTTCCTTAAATGTTTCTGATCTTGCCTCCCATCATCATTATGGTCATTCCTCCATTTGTTTTGTTTTGTTTTGTTTTTTGTTTTGATTCAGACCACCGCCACCACCCACCCCATCACCCATCCTTAGCTCTCCCCTCCTCTCCCCCCCTCCCTCGTCTCTTATTCGTTAGCATGTGTCTGATTTTATTTTGTATGAAGCCGGATGTTTAGAATGAATGCGTGAGTACTGGGCTTTGAACTGATATTGTTCATTGGGAAAAAGCGCTATATAAATATCCTTATTATTATTATTATTATTATTATTATTATTATTATTATTATTATTATTATTATTATTATTATTATTATTATTATTATTAATCAGTCAGCAAGCCAATCAATCGCTTATGCATAGCAGACTCTATATCTGTTGTTAAAACTCAGTCCCCCGTTGGGGTGCCGGGGGTTTCAGTATAAATAGTATCCCCACTTTCTGGAAATTTAGTGCTTTAAATTCCCACTGTCGCTGTCTTTCTCATTTGCTCTTTCTCATTCCTGCTCTGTTCTATCAATCTGCTATACTATCTTCTTCTTCGCTAGACCAGTCACCTACCGTTTTTCTTGAAAACTCTTTTGGGACAAGACTCCTTATTTGTGTTTGAGGTCTGTTGGATCAGCTTGGGAATATTGGACGCTTTCTGCCAGGTGGTCACTAGGGCTTCCTATGATGTTATTATTTAGCAATGTAGGCATTTTATATGTATGTGTTTTGTTGATAATTTATACAGCACACAGTTTCGGGAGCATTTCCGAATATGCCGAGAGACATTTGAGGTGAGAGGTCTTCTATGTATAATCGTTATAACATGCATTCCATCAATTAATGAAGTAAGTCAGTATGTTCAAACCAATTTTATGGTGCGAAAGATCGAGAGACGGTTATGTTAATGTTCCTGGGGAAGCTTAGCTATAAGTACTAGCAGGATTTCCGATTTAGCATTTGCGTGTCAAGTTCTTTATTTTCTTAATTTTAGAGCGAGGCTAGTGAACAAACTAGTACTACATTAGAAGATTGGTTTCAAATACACATGCAGACTTAGCCACTAATGCGGTTGGCGCAAAGAAGGACACGGAACCGGTGGTGCCTGGGTTTGTGAAGACAACTTGTTGTGACAGAGTAGGCAATAGTAGGCTTACATGTAGTACATGTAGTAGTAAATAGAGGCTTTTTGTAGGCCTCACGGCCTATTCCACGCCTCTTCTTTAAGCGTTCATGAGTGGGTAACGCGTGGGTCACGCTAGCGCAATTTGACAAAAACATATCTAATCGTCATATTCTTTAAATAGACGTACACATTTTGGGTTGCTTTCCAGAAGGTTCTTGAGCGAGTTAATGTTGTTTGCAAATTTTACACTAGCTGGGAGAGCATTCCAGTTTTCCACCACCCCATGTGCAAAAGAATACTTCCGAACATTTGTTCGGCTATAGCTAACCATCAACTTACCCTGCTGATTTCGGGTTTGGTTGTTACAAATCACAGGCACTTGACAGAAGATTCTGGAGTTAGGGTACAAGCCTGAGGGCACTTATCATCTATAGAGTTGCACAAATAAAACTTCAACCCATGCATACTATAGATTACTTCCATCCCATGTCAATTAAGTATTAACTACGGTCAGCATTGCCTAACGCAAAAATTGTAAAGCGAGAATTTCACCACTGGGTTATACCTGTCTTATGTAGTTGAATATAGGTTTTCAAGGCATTAGCCCTGAAGATAAACCATGTTGATACCAATTACGTAATGACATTTATATCTTTTCAGGATCTCTACACATGGATTGCACCCCACATACCACATGACAAGTCCATCTCACTGGAGAAAAAGATGCTGGCCACTTTGTGGGTTTTGGGAAACCAGGAGAGTTACATAGGTGTGGCTGATCGGTTTGGCATGTACAAAGGCACTTTGCACAAAATTGTTATGCTTGTGTCAAATGTGTTGACTGACCTAACAGAAGAAATCATAGTATGGCCTTCAGTACAACAAATGATACGGAATGCATAGGAATTCAGTGAAAGATATGTTTCCTGGTGTTGTTGGCATTGTAGATGTCACTCATATTAACAATCCCAGGCCCATCTGAATTCAGAGACTCATATATCGATAGAACTGGAAATCCAAGTGCGCATTTACAGGTTATGTGTAATGCCAGACTGCTTTTTACAGACCTTGTGACGGGATTGCCAGGATCAGTGCATGATGCTCGTGTGTTTAGAAACTCACCCTTGAAAAGAAAACTGGACAATGGACTCCTCTCAGCACATACTTGGAGATTCTGCCTATCCTCTGTCACAATATCTCATTGTGCCATTTTGGGAAAATGAACATTTGAACCCTTTAGAAAAAAATCTTTAATAAGAAGCATTCATCCATCCGAGTTGAGGTTGAGAAAGCAATAGGGCTCCTCAAAGGGAAGTGGAGACGCATACAATTCCTAGAAATGGTCTGTGTTAAAGAAATACCTCATGTTATCACTGCTGCATGCGTTCTTCATAATTTTAATATAATGAAGAACGGCATTGACGAGGACAACATTAAAATAAATGTAAATGATGAGCAGTGCAATTCTGATGGTGATGATGTTTTGACGGAGGTTGGAAAGCGATTAGAAATTGCCCATCAGTTAATGTAGGCCTAGCTATATCTTGAGCATATTGTTTTTGAACTTTTGACACAGTAATATGAGTCATATTATAATATATATTATAATATATATTATTAATATGAGTCGGGTTCGAGCCCAGGCCGGGGCATTGTGTTGTGTCCTTGGGAAAGACACTTTACTCCCGTTTCCTACTCCTTCGGATGAGAATATAAACCGAGGTCTAGTCTGTGCCGCATACATTCCATCATAACGGACTTTAAAGATCCTGACGCTCATGTCCTAGACGGGTGAGTGCCGGTGACAAGAACACACCCAGCATGCACCTAGGTCCTTCTCCCCTATCCATGGCTGCCCAGGATTGTGCTCAGTTGTCCGGGCGTCAGACCATGCGCCCAAAGGCTGCGGGTGGGCGTCTCGGGCGGCTTGAGTTAGATCCTGTATCGGCCAGCGCCTTGAGCAGCTCTTGAGCTGGAAAAGCGCTATATAAGAACGATTAAATAAATAAATAAATATTGGGTTTGCTGTTCTCCTCAACTCATGTTCCAAGTGTGATAAGCTTCAAAACTCATGTCATTCTTATTGACGCATATAAAGGAATTTTTAATGGGCTGTAGTCACAAGGTTGCATGCCAAATAAGGCAGTAAAACTATATTGTTTACATTAACAGTAAACTCATACTGTAAAACCTTTTTGTGTTATCTTGGGGGTAATAAAGAATTTTTCTACCCCATTGGTGTGTACTTTTTGTTTCGTGCATGCATCTGCTGAGTATGATTGCTGTGAATGTCCAAACTGTGTACACACACACACACACAATCTGTAACCAACACAAAATAGAATTAGTAAATGAATATTTAATTTGATATTTAAACGCAAATAATAAAATCAACAAAATGCAACAACCTTTTTTTTTTCAAATCTCTGTTAGTGAAATGACTGCATAAACACAGTAATCGTTTGAAATTCAAAATCCTAATGCCTGTAAAACAGAATTAAAGCATAAACATATTCAGAGAACATTCTTTGCTAAGAAAATGCAATTCCCTCAAAGCAAATTACATATATTAAATTTAACCATATGAAGAAATGACTTGTATAAAACCAATGTTTATGCATGTACACACACAGTTTAGCTTAGTTAAAAACTAAAACTGATACTGTACTGTAAAACAAATAGCTTCTTGTGGATAATAAACATGTTACATTCTAGTTTCCATTCTCTTTAAAAACAAGATGAAGAGTCATTCAAATGTATTAGAAGACACACATTCTCAAAGGTGTACAGAATTTGATTATTTTTAGCATAGAATAGAGGGGTATATCATTGTGTGGCTCCATTTCGCTTCATTTAGTGACCCACAACAGCCCCACACACAAAAATATTAACCAGTGCAAACATCTGGGAAATTCTGATTTTGGGGCAAGTACAATTGGCTGAGCTGTTGTGGAGATGTAGTGATAAAGGTGTTTGTAAGAGAACTGACCCTAGTGACGTGGACCTTGAATAGAGAGCAAACCATTGGGTCAGACTATTTGGTCCGCCCAATTAATGTACTCTGGTAAGTCTGAGTATAGAATAACAATCATAATACAGTCAAGAAAACTTTCACAAACACTGGTAGTGTTGACAAATACTGTCGATAATTGCAGCCTTTAAAACATAACAGTAGAAGCTTCAAATCAAACACTGTAGCCGTTTGACATTCTATCCATAAGTAGGACCTGTAAAAAAAGAAGAGCGACAAGAAAATGATGAACTTACAACATTTAATGCTCTCCAGGCAAATACAAAATACAACATTGTAGACTACATTAAAACAGGGGGGAAATATCGGCTGAGCCGCTGTGGAGATAGTGATAAGTGTGTTTATAATAGAACTGACCCTAGCAGGGGCAGATCAGTTAGTTTTTGGGGGGTGGTTTCCAAAATTCTATTAAAGGGACTTACCCGGTAAATGTTAATGACGGTCAAGAAAGGCTTCAGATCAAGCATGAATATTGGCAGGACACGCACTTTTCCAGGAGCAGACATCGGAAGTGACCACAATCTTGAGATGATGTCTTTCCGGCTTCACTTGAAGAGAGTAAACAGCAAAGTGCACTAGACTGAAGTTCGACCTGGACAAACTGCAAGACCCGGAGGTGACAGAAATATATCAGGCCACAATTGGAGGGGAATTTGCACCACTGCTCATTTTGGGAGCTGGTGAAGTAGATGTCAACACCATGACCACCACCTTCAACTTAGCTGTGACAGATGCCGCCACGGAAAGCACCGGTGAAAGAAGAAGCTGTGGATCACACCTGAACTTTTGGACCTGTGTGATAAACGAAGAGAGATGGAAAAGAAAAAGAACACCTCACAGGGAGCTGATGCCTACCGAAAAATCAACAATGAAATGCGAAAAAGCATGCGCACAGCAAAGGAGAACTGGATAGAAGATCAATGCCAGGAAATAGAGAACAGTCTAAACAAGAACAACAGCAAGAAGGCCTACCAGACTGTGAAGCGGCTGACAAGTGTTGAACAGCCCAAGGTCTCCACGATCCAAAGCAAGTCTGGCTTATGCCTTACAGAAGAACAAGAAGTCTTGGACAGATGGATAGAGTACTGCTCTGATCTTTACAACCACAAACCAAACGGAGACCAATCAGTTCTAGCATGTCCAGAGAACAGAGAAGAATAAAAAAATCCTCCCAATTCTCCGAGAAGAAGTTGAGGCAGCGGTGCAATCGCTGAAGAAGGGGAAGTCAGCGGGAGTGGACAACATACCCGCGGAACTGCTTCAAGCACTCACCATTATCTGTAACAAGATCTGGCAGAGTGGGGAGTGGCCTACACCATGAACCCAGTCGCTTGTCATCACTCTTCCCAAAAAAGGTAACCTTCAGGAATGTGAAAATTACCGCACCATCAGCCTCATCAGCCATCCCAGCAAGGTCCTCCTGAAAATAATACTCAGCAGGTTGAAACCCCAAGCTGAACAAATCATAGCCGAAGAGCAAGCAGGATTTAGGGCAGGGCGAAGTACCACTGAACAGATTTTCAACCTCAGAATAATCTGTGAGAAATACCTACAGCACCAACAACATCTATATCATGTGTTCGTAGACTTCAAAAAGGCGTTTGACCGAGTCTGGCATGCAGCTCTGTGGGCAACCATGAGAGTGTACAACATCAACCCTAAAATTATTGAAGTCATCAAAAGCCTGTATGACAAGGCTACCAGTGCAGTCCTCCACAACAGCGCCATCGGAAACTGGTTCAGAACAACAATCGGTGTGCGTCAGGGATGCCTACTCTCTTCAACACTCTTCAACTTCAACATCTTCCTAGAGCGCATCATGTCAGATGCCCTGGCAGACCACGAAGGCACAGTCAGCATAGGGGGAAGAGCAATCTCCAACCTTCGTTCTGCGGATGACATTGATGGATTGGCTGGAGAGGAAAAAGAACTTGAACAGCTGGTACAGAGGCTTGACACCACCTCCAGAGCCTATGGAATGGAAATAAGTGCAGAGAAGACCAAAATGATGACTAACAACACCCATGGCATCAACACGGACATCAAAGTCCAAGGCCAATCCCTCAGCATAATAATATGTCACAGGGCAGCCTGTGATGAAACCGGGTAGAAAGTGTGGGTGGAGAGTTAATGAGTTGGGGTAGTAACTGTGCGCTGTCGTATGTTAGGTTATGCGTGGAAAGCGTGATTTCAACAGCAGAGCTTGGCCAGCCAGTTTTGGGAATTTGTTCACTGTAGTCAGAACACGTTTTGCAGAGTAACAGAGAAGACGTGCGGTCTTGTTTCTCTGGGTATTTTGTTCTGGAAGTAAGGGTGGGACAGTTGTTAACGTAAATAATAACTGGTTCTAAAAGAAAACCTAGTGGGAAATGTTACAGTCGTGGTAGCAAGCTCGAGAAAGAGTAGAGCAAATAACTAAGTTTTGTGTTGTGGTAAGTTAGTGTAGAGGTTTTGTCCACTAACGGGAATTACTACGCACTGGAATACCTTACTTGGAGTACTGTGTAGGCAAGCAGTGGAAAGGGCTAGCTACAGGTACTTTTACATTCGAGCCGTGTGGGTAAGTGTGATGGTGTTATCTTTCCTTACTGTGCTAATGACCGATGGCCGGCTGTTGGGGTGTTGAACGATAGCTGTGCGTGAGGCTGGGGGAAGGATGGTTGCACTGAGGAGAGGCAGACGAAAGGAAGAGTGTGACTGAAGGAGGGAGAATGAGGGAGGAGAATGGGGGTGAAGTGTGATGAAGGTAGGATGGAAGTGGTTGCTGTTGTCGAGGTTGCGGTTGCTCAAGATGGATAATGTGTTGATGATTACATGTATTCATTTGCAGCATTGTTCATTTCATGCATTCATAATGCCATTTAGTTTTTGAATTATGTGTTTGATTACAAGTGACAGTAATAGTAGTCAAGGGAAGTGAAGTGGACGGCAGTGGCGCTTCCTCAAGATACAGGAATTAGTTAGTGTAGTAGGGGGGGAGAGTGTGAGGAGGGAGGGGGACAGAATCGGGTGGACATGACATTAACAATACGACAAGCATGTTGCAGGTTCGAAAGTTCGTCGTATTCATCAGCTCGTCACTGAGTAACGCGGATCAACGTTGACTAGCGTCGCGCGACAACGACGACGACATTTGGTCGTGTGGACCCAGCATCATCATCACCACCCGTTCGTCCACGTCCGCGTTTGTGTACATCTTCATTGTTCCACAACCCCACCTTTCCCGCAGTGGTTGTGACGTCTGTGTACGGAACCTGGCCTCGACGTCACAGTGTTAGCCTACTGGAGGAGTCAGGCTGGGAGGCGTCGACGGCGGCAGGGCTGCCGCAACTACAGCGTCATCATCATCATCATCGTCAGCGGCGGGAGGGAGTGGCGACACCACTACGCCTGGAATCCACAGCGACAGTCCGGTGACAGCCACGAGGAGGGGCAGATACTTTCACGGAGACATCAACGGGGACGCCCTACTATCAGGTCGGCTTTTTCCTTGTTGTCCCCCTCTTGATACTCGACCCCCCCCCCCCCCCCTGTGTTCGGACATTTGCAGTGCACAGTCGATACTTAGACGTGGTTGATTAGCAACATTCCATTTCATTGTTCATCGACCCATTGATTGTTCCATCACCATTTTTCTCGTTTCATGTGTAAATGTTGTATGTGTATGAGTGTGTGGTATGAATGAATAAATAGCTTGAAAGTTGTATATATATTTGTTGTGTTTTCATCACTTCCGTCTGCGGGTAACCGTCATTCTTTCTGGGTTGTCTGCGTGTGGAAGTTGTTTGTTTGTGGCGTCTGCCCGGAGAGAGTCGTGGCGGTGACATATGGTGGAGATGCAGGGTATGTATGAGTGTGCCCAGACGTGAAGTTGTCTTGTGATTGTCCTGTGGTGTCCGAGTGTGTGAGGCGTGATTCGGTGAGAGTGTGCACCCCAGCGGGTGGTTGGAGGGAGTCAGGTCGCTGTTTAGCGGAGGCTCACAGCCGGCCTGGGTTCGACCACACGTGAGGGAGGGGGCCATTGCACTCTCCATCCGGTTCGCTACCTCGCGGGCCAGTTTCCACTGTTTGAGTGGGAGGAGGTGGGTGATAGGTAAGGAAGATAGCTTGGGTAGGTAAGTTAGTGTCTAGGGCTAGGCTAGGTTAGGTAAGGTTCGTAGGGTTGTTGACTTGTTGTTGTTGGTTGTTGTTGCTTTCCTTGTAAGCAGGATGGCATCGATCGAGGAGGGTGAGGGAGTGTCTCCGATCGCGGCTCGTACGCGTTCTCGCGTGGGTGTCACGATGGACGAGCGCACGACGACGGCAGCAGCTGATGCAGGAGTCACCGATCTACCTTCTGCGACCGAGCAGCGGAGATCGCCGGTTAGGTCATCGCGTCGAGGGTCAGCAGACGACGAGTCGACGACGTTGGAAGCCAGAAACACAGTGAGTGACCCTTTTGTGACGGGATTTGGTGCGACTGGCGGGATGTCAGCGGGCACCGATTTCTACGGAGACCAAGATCGTCTGAGTGATGCAACGAGGCCGAAGAGGTTCGAGACCAACCCCTACCGTTCGATCTACAAGGTCGAGGCGGCACCGACGCCCCGAGGACAGGACCGTTCGCGGATGAGACGCCGATGGAGCGGATCTTGAGGCTCGCCAAGCGCGAAGGGTTGAAAGGGTCAGGCGGCGTTAGACTACGCGATAGACCAAGCGGCTAGGGAGGAGGAAGCAAACCGGAGGGTGAGGGAGAGAGAGGTAGAGCTGCAGGCGAGCCGGGAAGATGCAGACCGGAGAGAGAGAGAGAGGGAGAGAGAGATGGCACACGAGCTAGCAATGGCGCAGCTGACGTCGCAAGGCGCCGGGAACCGCAGGAATCGTCAACCCGAGTTTGAGACGGTCAAGCTTAGGTTACCGTTCTTCGAAGACAAGGACGACCTAGAGACCTACTTGTGTCAGTTTGAGCGATTCGCCAAGGCTCAAGACTGGAAGAAGGACACATGGGCTATTCGCTTGGGGACCTTGCTGAAGGGGAAGGCGAGGGAAGTTTACGTTGGCTTGAACGAGGACGACTCTGCCGACTACGAGATCCTGAAGGCAGCGTTGTTGGTGCGTTTCAACCTGACGGCTGAGACGTATCGCAAGAAGTTTTGCCAGCTACGAAGGGAGCCACCAGAGACTTTCAAACAGTATCTGCGGAAGTCAGAGTTGTTCCTGGAACGCTGGATGGGACTTGCGAACAAGAAGGCCACGTACGGAGATTTACTGGACTTAGTGCTGATGGAGCAGATGGTCAACGGTTTGACACCAGAACTGGTCACGTTCGTGCGCGAACGCAACCCAGCAACGGTGGAGGAGGCCGCGACGTTAGCGCAGCAGTACGTCGACGCCAGGGCGGGAACCAACCTACGTTTCCCGCCACGTCAACCCTTTACACCCAGGGATAAGAGCGAGGGTCGCAAGCCGGCAGGACCGCGACCCAACTCGCCGGACAAGCGGGAGTGCTACAGCTGTGGGCAGAAGGGGCACCTTAAGCGAAATTGTCCGAAACGCAGCGAGCGGAGTGGAGCAGCGTTGCGCGTCTTGGAGGAGGAGAAGGAGGCACAAGAAGAGAGACTCGCGTTTCCAGAGCCAGGTGACAGTGGAAGGTGTTCCGCTGACGGCCATGAGGGACACGGGAGCCGATCTGATATGCTTGCGGGAAGGAGAGGTTGCCAACCTCGAGTACACGGGACGCACGCGGCGCGTCGGATTCGCCTTTCGCCAGCTGTCCAAGTCACTACCGACAGCGTGGGTGCAGTTGGAGTCACCGTTCTACACCGGGAGAGTGGAGGTAGTGGTGGTGCCAGACCTGACCTACCCAGTGGTGATCGGCAACTGGGCGAGGACGGAACGGCAACTGGATACAGCACTGCAAGTGTTCGTCGAGGGTGACGCGGAGTGTTGCGCGGTGCAGACCAGAGCCCAAGCAGCCAAAGAGCAAGTCGCTACGGAACCATTGGTGGTCGGACCAGGCAAGAACATCGTCGCGACGCCGAAGGAGATGCGCCAACTGCAGTTGGAAGACGGCGAGCTTGCGAAGGTACGGCAGCTAGCGGACCGGAAAGCAGGGAAGGAGAAACGAGGCAAAGGGCAAGTGGCATTTGTCTGGAAGCGGGGCCTGTTGTACCGCGAGTATACAGGACAGGACAAAGTGGATCACAGCCAGTTGGTGGTACCAACCAAGCTTCAGTCGGAGGTGCTACGCATGGGACACGACACGCCTATGGCTGAACACCGAGGAGCCAAGGGGACCCTGGATCGAGTGTGGGCCGAGTACTACTGGCCAGGGATGTGCCGTGACGTGAGGAGGTTCTGTGCTTCGTGCGACATATGCCAGCGGACGACACCGAAGAAGCGCGACAGGAGGGTACCGTTTCAGAGAGCCGGCAAGAGCAGGAAGTTGAAGCGTTACATAGTACGCAGAGTAGAACCAGAGACGACGGTGGCCGTCGTGTTGGACCAAGCTGGAACAGAGGGAACGACAGATATCAGCTACCAGGGCACCGTACCACTGATACCGCTACGAGCGGGCGAAGGGCCAGTGGACATACAGATAGACACGGAGCTATCTGCGCTACATGGGAGAGCACTGCCGCTAACCAACCTGGACGAGTGCGAGGTGGTGGCGACCGACGACGACCCCGTTCGTGTACATCAGCATCCGCTACCATTTTACAGAAGGAAGTCGCCAAGGGTGAAGTGGAACCGATGCTGGAGTTGGGGGTTACTGAGTCTTGTTCATCGCCGTACAGCGCACCGATCGTGCGGGTAAGGAAGAGGGGAGAGGTCAACAGGACGGATGATTGCCAGGAAGCTTTCGACGACTTGAAGAGAGCGCTGACCAGTGAGCCAGTGGTCAAGTTACCGAACCTGGACAAGGAGTTCATCCTGAGGACAGACGCATCTGCGCAGGGGCTGGGAGCCGCGCTGATGCAAGAAACCGGTGAGGGTGTGCAACCAGTGGGGTTTGCCAGCAAGAAGCTGTTGCCAGCGGAGCGGAATTACTCCACCATCGAGAAGTAGTGTTTGGCAGTCGTGTGGGCGGTACAACGGTTTGAACCGTACTTGTTTGGACGGCACTTTTGGCTGGAGACAGACCATCGACCGCTGCACTACCTGCAGAGAACGCACCTCAACAGTGCCAGACTCACCCGATGGGCTATGCAGCTGCAGGCCTACGTCTTCACAGTTCGACCGATTCCAGGGAGAGACAACATTGAAGCGGATTTCCTCAGCAGATCTGACCCTGTGGAAGATTAAGTTTTGAACTCTCCGTAGGTTCGTCTTGGGAGGGGTGTGTGTCACGTGGGGTTTATGGGCTCTGCACAATGGAATTATGGACCCTCACGTTTATTCGGTGGGAACTGCTAGTAAGTCACCCGATGAACTACTTTAATAAATTTATTTGTTTAGCTCGTTCTGTGTTAAGGTTGGGGTACAGAAATAGATAGAAAAATGGTAAAAGAATACTGTCACACTAGCTTTCACACGGCTATGAATCATATGTAGTCCAGCCCTTTGATAACAGTTAAAATCACACATTTATTTCTTCTACTCTATACAAGATTCTCTAAGTACTAATCTAACTTAAAAAGTCTCTTTCAATGCTAATAGTTCGATCGCTGATAGTCTATGTAGCTGTTATTTCTTCCTCGGGCACTTGCTATAATATCTCATGTAGATTTGGACTACTGTGGTCCGTTTTACAGTTTCTGAAGAGTTGGACTACTGTGGTCCTGTTCTGATCAGTTTAAGTGCACCTTAGCGTGTTCACTTAACTGCGAGATGGTGCGTGCGAAGTCCTTCTGTGAGGTAGCTTCTGGTCCACCTGTCTCGTTGTGTAGTTGGGTTCCCTTGCCACGCTGTGGGGTCTGACAGGGTGTTTCTTCGGGTAGCTCCTTCCGTCTTGTGCGGTGGAGTCTCCTCGACCAACTAGTCGTTTCTGTGGAGTGGGGTGCACAGGATAGCTCGGGATAGCTCGGGATAGCTCGCCTGCCCGTCTGTAATATAAGAGACGAAATTCTGCACAACCCTGAATAATCGGTTTGTGCAGAGCGTCTCACTGAAAGCCAAGTAGCCCTCAGTGATAGCTCCACATCTCTATACATAAGCGACGAACATTCTGCTACTTCCGGGTTCCACTGGAATCTCACTCTAAATTCCTATACATACATAAATATCAAACGTGGCTAACTATACACATACAGAATTAATAATATTATAAACATTCAGTGGTACAGCCACTGGTCTGCAAACATACATATCAGTTAAACAACAGTGGTTCCGTACGGCATACAACATGGCGGCGTAACCGGTCGTGTTTCGCCTCGTGGTAGGCTCTTCCACGTGGTCACGCAAATTCGGATTAATAATTCACATTTATGCATAGCAAATTCTTCAAACATAATTTCAACAATAATACAAATATATCACGATGAAACAGAAGGGTGTTCATTTACCTGTTTGACAAGTTCAGGCCCGTGTTGACTAAATAGAATTCTGAGATTCTAAGTCCTGCTTCCTGGTCTATGTGTGGAGAGATTTCTCTGCCAGCTTTCTAGCTGTTAACACTTCGGCGTATTACTCCCAACTGACCAAAGATGTGTTAGGCTCTGACCCAGTCAAACTGGCGCGAACCGCTTTGCCTGCTATTGATTGGTTAAACGGTTTACGACTCTCGTAATTACGATGATGTCATGGCCTCAGCCAGCGTCAACTATCACTGTGTGTATGATCGGCAGTATGCTACCGCTACGCTTGATTACTTTCATCGTCTGCTCCTAACTTTGAAAGTCTAATATTATATATACTAACCAGGCTAAATATTAAAATAAGCAGAGTTAAAGCTAGCCAGTTCGTGACAGGCTCCCTCAACTGAAAAAAGGCGATGACTACTGGATTCGACCTTTTTCTACTACAGAGCCTAGTTTAACACTGCGCTATCCTAGGGTCCTATTTACAAACTAAGTAAGTTGCTCTACCTGAGCTGCAATGCTGTGCCAGGTAGCTATGGACACTAGTGACAGGGTTTTTATTGGGCGGGGACGAATTCTGGTGCTGTGGCCCTTAGTTGTGATGGGTGGGCGACAGCTGCTGTGTCCTCCACGAGATGGCGACTGAGGTAGTCGGCTCCGTGGTTCTCTTTGCCGGGGATGTACTCGATTTGGAATGAGTATGCCTGAAGGGTGAGTGCCCATCTCATCAGGCGAGAGTTCAAGGATTTGGAGGCTGCCAGGAACGATAGTGGTTGGTGGTCCACCTGAACTGTGAAGTGGGTCCCATACAGGTAGAGTTGAAATTTCTGTATGGCCCAGACTAGTCCAAGGCATTCTTTCTCCGACGTGGCGTAGTGGGTCTCGGCGGGTCTCAATTTTCTGCTGGCGTAGGCGACAGGGAATAGCGTCTCTGTGTTCTTGGGGTCGCGCTGTAGCAGTACTGCTCCGAGGCCTAAGTCGCTTGCGTCGGTGCGAAGAACGAATGGCTGAGTCAAATCGGGTAGGTGGAGTACTGGCGCCGATGTCATTCTGTCCTTGAGTGTTTGGAATGCTGTCTCGCATTCGGCTGTCCATACTACTTTGTCCGGGGCGATTTTCCGGGTTCCATTTGTCCGTGTTACGGCGATGCTGTTGTAGTTGTGGAGGAGCTTCTTCCGCGATGGCGATGGCCATCCATGTGTGAGTGCTGGGGGTCGCTGGTCGGTCCGTATACTTCTTGAGGAGATTGATGTGGTGGTATCGGGCTCTCCCGTTCACCTCTACTTGGTAGACTGTCTTGGATTTCTTGGCAGTCACCCGGTACGGTCCTCTCCAAGCGATGTCCAGCTTGTTGGTTCCACTTGGAAGTAAGAGTAGCACTTGATCGCCGACTTGCAGTTCTCTGTCCTTCGCGTGGCGGTTGTAGTACTTCGCCTGACGGGCTCTTGCCTTCTTCAGTGCTTCACCAGCTTTCTTCCACGTTGCTTTGAGGGTTTCCTGCAGGTCTGCGACGTACTTGGTGGCACCTCTTGGTGTGTCGTCTATCTTGGCCTCCGTCCAACTTCTGCGTAGGGCTTCTAGCGGTCCTGCGAGAGGTCTGCCGAATAGCAATGTTGACGGGGTGTAGCCTGTGGCTGCATGGGGCGTTTCTCTGTATGCGAACAGTGCCGCATTCACGTAGGTGTCCCACGCTTCTGGATTGTCGTCGGCGACTTTCCTGAGGATGGTGAGAAGGGTTCCATTCAGTCTTTCTACTTGTCCGTTGCTGGCGGGGTGGTATGGTGGTGTGCGAATGTGATGAACTTGTATCAACTCGAACACGTCTTGCATCAGGCGGCCGGTGAACTGAGATCCGTTGTCCGTTCTAATGCTGTCCGGGAATCCGACTCTGGTAAAGATGGCGATGAGTGCATCTGCAATCTTCTTGGTGTCAATCGCTGGCAACGGGACTGCTTCGCACCACATCGTACATGCGTCGACGAGTGTGAGTAGAAATCTGTTCCTCTTCTTGGTCATGGGCAGTGGTCCTACTATGTCTACTGAGACTTGCTGGAATGGCACGCCGACTACTACCGATGGTCCTAAGGTAACTGGTACGGTGTGATGTCGCGGGGAATATCGTTGACATTGGTGGCAAGATTTCACGTAGCGCTTGACATCCTCCGTGATTCCTGGCCAATAGTAGTGTGCGCTGATTCTCTGCACTGTGGCTCCAATTCCCATGTGTCCGCTGAGTGGCATGCTGTGGCCTAGTTCTAGTACTTGGGCTCGAAGGGTGGCTGGCAGTACTAGTTGGGTGTGATCTCCATCTCCTTGTCGATGTAGAACTCCCTCTTCCATGTAGAAGTCTCCCTTGTGCGGGGGTGTGTGCGCCTTGGGTAGCTTCTGGAAGCACTTCGCTATCGAGGTGTCTTCTTTCTGTGCTGTTTTGATCTCTTCGAGTCCTGGATTCGGAGCGAACTCGGGCTGGGGTGGTTGGGTTTTAGCTTGGGCCCTGGTTTGCACTGCAGCTATCTCTACAGTTTTAGGGGGCGTGCCTAAGAACACATACCTACAACCTAGCACTAGATCATACAGGGGTTTCTGTAAAACAGCTGCTTGGATTCGTCCTGTGACGTACCTACTCTCTACTTCGATCCATGCTATTGGGCAAGTAGTCGTCGGTTTCGTCAAGTCTGCTCCTTGTAAGTCGACTGTCTTGTCTGTCAAGTCCGCGCGCGATACAAGAGATTCGCTAACTATCGCGTCGTATGATAGACCTGTGTCATACAGACAGTTCGCTTCTTTACCGTTGACCTTGACCGTGTCTGTCACCGATGGGTGATCTCCGATTGTGTGTGGCTTGTTACCGCTACTTTGAGTTAGGACTCTGTGCGCCGGCCGGCTTTCGCGCTCTTCCCTACGTTGTGCGGCCAACTTGAAACATTCGGCGGTGGAGTGATTGTTTCTGTTGCAGAACGAGCAATACCGTCTCTGTTCTGCGGGACCTCTTTTCCCGAATTCCGCGTTGGGTCCTTTATTTTGCCCAGGTCTGGGGTTATTCGGCTTATTCGCGGTGCGCTCTTCCCGGTTAGGGCTTCTTTTCTGTGCCTCTTTCCCGTTAGGCTTTAGGTCTCGCCTGAAGCTCTTGGCTTCTCCGTGGGCGGCCACGTACCTATCTGCGACCTTGACCAGATCTTCCAGTCTTTCCGCGCCCTGCTCTACTGAGAATGTTCTCAGCTCGGGGGTCATGGTTTCCCGTAGCTGTTCCCATACTAACAGTTCTGTCAGTCCATCATACGTCTTAGCCGTGGCTGACTGGCTAATCCACTTATCCAGCATTGTGGACAACCGATCCGCGAACTGCGCATAGCTCTCTCCTTTCACTCTCCGATTGGTGCGGAACTTTTGCCGGTAGCATTCTCCTGTTAGTTCGAATCCCGTTAGGAGTGCCTCTTTTACTTTGTGATAGTCAGTCACTCTGTCAGTCGGTAGCTTACTGTAGATGTCATAAGCCTTTCCTCTAAGCCCTTGACTAAGCTTAAAAGACCAATGAGTGGGATCTAGTTTGTACTCTGTTGCTAGACGCTCAAACCTAGTCAGATAGAGATCTAGACCTTCCTCTCTCTCATTGAATGTTCCCAGTGGAAATGACATTCCTTGTACAGGGTTGGATGCTACATCTAGCTGATCTGAGTGGGAAGGGGTTGAGGAAGAACTTGAAGCTCCTGATCCCAATCTTCTTAGCTCTAACTCATGCTGTCTTTCTTTTTCCTTTTCTTCCCTCTCTTTTTCTTTTTCTGCCCGTTCATACTCCCATCTCCTAACTTCTGCTTCTCTCTCTGCGGCTACCTTCTTCTGTTCTGCTTCTAACTTCTTCTGCTCTGCTTCTAATTTCTTCTGCTCTGCTTCTAATTTCTTCTGCTCTGCTTCTAATTCTAATTTCTTTGCCTCTCTCTCTGCCTCTAAGGCTAGTTTCTTCACCTCCCTTTCTGCTGCTCTCTCTGCCTTAGCCTCCTGTTTCTCTACCTCTGCATTGATATACGCAATTAGGTCTGCCCCTGCTAAGTGTAAAGCTTCTCCTAGTTCCTTGAAACGCAATCTCAAGGCCACTGGGTCCGACATTGCCAAACGTGTCTATGAACACCCTCTGAATCAAGTGGAATACCAAAACACTAGCAATATTGCAAGTCAATAAAAACAATGCAAAGACCATACAATTCGTAATCAATAATAGAATAAAACAAGAGTCAAATGGCATACAACAGTTATTTAAGCAAAACCTGCAAAAGAACAATGCAACATACAGGCACAAAAATATTTGAAGCAAAAAAGTTTTTAACTAAAGAATAGTGCACCCAACTGATCAGTGTTATACCCTTACACTATTCTAAGTTATTCTACTTCTACTGTTGTTATCTAATTTTATTGTACTTAGGTCCGGTTATACCCAATTCCTATTATACACAGATCCTAGCTAGGCTCGCCAATTAAAGTGTCACGTGGGGTTTATGGGCTCTGCACAATGGAATTATGGACCCTCACGTTTATTCGGTGGGAACTGCTAGTAAGTCACCCGATGAACTACTTTAATAAATTTATTTGTTTACGTTCTGTGTTAAGGTTGGGGTACAGAAATAGATAGAAAAATGGTAAAAGAATACTGTCACACTAGCTTTCACACGGCTATGAATCATATGTAGTCCAGCCCTTTGATAACAGTTAAAATCACACATTTATTTCTTCTACTCTATACAAGATTCTCTAAGTACTAATCTAACTTAAAAAGTCTCTTTCAATGCTAATAGTTCGATCGCTGATAGTCTATGTAGCTGTTATTTCTTCCTCGGGCACTTGCTATAATATCTCATGTAGATTTGGACTACTGTGGTCCGTTTTACAGTTTCTGAAGAGTTGGACTACTGTGGTCCTGTTCTGATCAGTTTAAGTGCACCTTAGCGTGTTCACTTAACTGCGAGATGGTGCGTGCGAAGTCCTTCTGTGAGGTAGCTTCTGGTCCACCTGTCTCGTTGTGTAGTTGGGTTCCCTTGCCACGCTGTGGGGTCTGACAGGGTGTTTCTTCGGGTAGCTCCTTCCGTCTTGTGCGGTGGAGTCTCCTCGACCAACTAGTCGTTTCTGTGGAGTGGGGTGCACAGGATAGCTCGGGATAGCTCGGGATAGCTCGCCTGCCCGTCTGTAATATAAGAGACGAAATTCTGCACAACCCTGAATAATCGGTTTGTGCAGAGCGTCTCACTGAAAGCCAAGTAGCCCTCAGTGATAGCTCCACATCTCTATACATAAGCGACGAACATTCTGCTACTTCCGGGTTCCACTGGAATCTCACTCTAAATTCCTATACATACATAAATATCAAACGTGGCTAACTATACACATACAGAATTAATAATATTATAAACATTCAGTGGTACAGCCACTGGTCTGCAAACATACATATCAGTTAAACAACAGTGGTTCCGTACGGCATACAACATGGCGGCGTAACCGGTCGTGTTTCGCCTCGTGGTAGGCTCTTCCACGTGGTCACGCAAATTCGGATTAATAATTCACATTTATGCATAGCAAATTCTTCAAACATAATTTCAACAATAATACAAATATATCACGATGAAACAGAAGGGTGTTCATTTACCTGTTTGACAAGTTCAGGCCCGTGTTGACTAAATAGAATTCTGAGATTCTAAGTCCTGCTTCCTGGTCTATGTGTGGAGAGATTTCTCTGCCAGCTTTCTAGCTGTTAACACTTCGGCGTATTACTCCCAACTGACCAAAGATGTGTTAGGCTCTGACCCAGTCAAACTGGCGCGAACCGCTTTGCCTGCTATTGATTGGTTAAACGGTTTACGACTCTCGTAATTACGATGATGTCATGGCCTCAGCCAGCGTCAACTATCACTGTGTGTATGATCGGCAGTATGCTACCGCTACGCTTGATTACTTTCATCGTCTGCTCCTAACTTTGAAAGTCTAATATTATATATACTAACCAGGCTAAATATTAAAATAAGCAGAGTTAAAGCTAGCCAGTTCGTGACAGTGTGTGTCACAGGGCAGCCTGTGATGAAACCGGGTTGAAAGTGTGGGTGGAGAGTTAATGAGTTGGGGTAGTAACTGTGCACTGTCGTATGTTAGGTTATGCGTGGAAAGCGTGATTTCAACAGCAGAGCTCGGCCAGCCAGTTTTGGGAATTTGTTCACTGTAGTCAGAACACGTTTTGCAGAGTAACAGAGAAGACGTGCGATCTTGTTTCTCTGGGTATTTTGTTCTGGAAGTAAGGGTGGGACAGTTGTTAACGTAAATAATAACTGGTTCTAAAAGAAAACCTAGTGGGAAATGTTACAGTCGTGGTAGCAAGCTCGAGAAAGAGTAGAGCAAATAACTAAGTTTTGTGTTGTGGTAAGTTAGTGTAGAGGTTTTGTCCACTAACGGGAATTACTATGCACTGGAATACCTTACTTGGAGTACTGTGTAGGCAAGCAGTGGAAAGGGCTAGCTACAGGTACTTTTACATTCGAGCCGTGTGGGTAAGTGTGATGGTGTTATCTTTCCTTACTGTGCTAATGACCGATGGCCGGCTGTTGGGGTGTTGAACGATAGCTGTGCGTGAGGCTGGGGGAAGGATGGTTGCACTGAGGAGAGGCAGACGAAAGGAAGAGTGTGACTGAAGGAGGGAGAATGAGGGAGGAGAATGGGGGTGAAGTGTGATGAAGGTAGGATGGAAGTGGTTGCTGTTGTCGAGGTTGCGGTTGCTCAAGATGGATAATGTGTTGATGATTACATGTATTCATTTGCAGCATTGTTCATTTCATGCATTCATAATGCCATTTAGTTTTTGAATTATGTGTTTGATTACAAGTGACAGTAATAGTAGTCAAGGGAAGTGAAGTGGACGGCAGTGGCGCTTCCTCAAGATACAGGAATTAGTTAGTGTAGTAGGGGGGGAGAGTGTGAGGAGGGAGGGGGACAGAATCGGGTGGACATGACATTAACAATACGACAAGCATGTTGCAGGTTCGAAAGTTCGTCGTATTCATCAGCTCGTCACTGAGTAACGCGGATCAACGTTGACCAGCGTCGCGCGACAACGACGACGACATTTGGTCATGTGGACCCAGCATCATCATCACCACCCGGTTGTCCACGTCCGCGTTTGTGTACATCTTCATTGTTCCACAACCCCACCTTTCCCGCGGTGGTTGTGACGTCTGTGTACGGAACCTGGCCTCGACGTCACAGTGTTAGCCTACTGGAGGAGTCAGGCTGGGAGGCGTCGACGGGGGCAGGGCTGCCGCAACTACAGCGTCATCATCATCATCATCATCGTCAGCGGCGGGAGGGAGTGGCGACACCACTACGCCTGGAATCCACAGCGACAGTCCGGTGACAGCCACGAGGAGGAGCAGATACTTTCACGGAGACATCAACGGGGACGCCCTACTATCAGGTCGGCTTTGTTCCTTGTTGTCCCCCTCTTGATACTCGACCCCCCCCCCCCCCCCCCCCTGTGTTCGGACATTTGCAGTGCACAGTCGATACTTAGACGTGGTTGATTAGCAACCCTCGTTCATCTGACATTCCATTTCATTGTTCGACCCATTGATTGTTCCATCACCATTTTTCTCGTTTCATGTGTAAATGTTGTATGTGTATGAGTGTGTGGTATGAATGAATAAATAGCTTGAAAGTTGGATATATATTTGTTGTGTTTTCATCACTTCCGTCTGCAGGTAACCGTCATTCTTTCCGGGTTGTCTGCGTGTGGAAGTTGTTTGTTTGTGGCGTCTGCCCGGAGAGAGTCGTGGCGGTGACATAATAATAATAATACCGGATGCTAATACGCGCTTTACTTCGAATGATTTCGAACTCAAAGCGCGGCGACCTATACCAACATACACGCTCACGTGCAACAAATATATTACAGACACACAACAAGGACAACAGTATACAAGGCATACACGTGGTGTAAAGGCAGGGAGATCGCTATTAGGAAACTGAAAGTTAAATAGTTTTGTATTTTTTTAAATTAATTTGACTGCATCCAATATTATTTTGAAGGGAAAGCATACCTTGAAATATTTAGGAGCCATTGTATTAGGCAATGGGTCCCGACAGGAAGTCCTCTCCAGGATCGCACAAACAACTGCTGCCCTGGCGAGGTTGAAGCCAATTTGGAAAGACAGGACCATCAGTCTACATTCCAAGGTAAGGCTGCTGCGCTTCCTTGTCATCTCCATCTTCCTATATGCTTGCGAAACATGGACCCTCACAGCAGATCTCCAACGAAGAATACAAAGCATGGAGATGAGGTGCTACAGAAGACTTCTGGGCATTTCCTATACCCAGCATATCACCAACGACGAAGTCCGACAGACCATCACACAAGCCATTGGACAACACGATGACCTGCTCACAGTGGTGAAACACACACTGAGCGAAACAATCAGGGTTGCTGAGGACAGGGAAAGATGAAGTACGCTGGTTAAACGATCATCTGTGGTGCCCCTACGACCTCCGAGTTATGGGATAGGATAGGATATGTTATTTACTTGTAAGATTAAATTATCAAAATAATAATTACCTCCTTTGCTCCCAAAATATGTACTGAGCTTAGCCACACCTTTGGAATCGGAGGGCTTCAACGACGGCGTTCGCGGCATTTTGAAGCGCTGTCGCGAGTCGGAATAAGCAAGCAAAGGGACGGAACTTTTATTTGTCTTTTTGCTAAAACGTCATCGTAAGCCAGGGTTGTCCACACTATGACTTTTTCAGCATGCGAGCTACTTTTAAAATGACCAAGCCAAAATGATCTACCTACCACCAAAATGCAAAACATATATATAGTCATATAATAGGCTGACGTCAATTTTTTTTTTACTGCTACGCGATCTACTCAGTCAAAGTCCGTTTATACAGAGCGCGAACGCAAAGCGAACGCGGTTTTTCGTCCTGGAATATTTGAGGCATTTGTAGAGGATCCGTTCAAATAGAGTGCGAACGCGAAAGATTTTTTGGTTTGCGCGAATGACCGCCTTGATTGGCCCCCAGAGCGAATTTTCTCAGAAGGTCGCGCGGCTTTTTGCTATCAACCATCAGCAGGTACTTGCCTTGCATCATTTCCACAAATAGAAACTTGTACGCCTGACCTGACAATGGACAATACAGAAGTCATGATTCTTGAAATTGAGAAGAATCATGTATTGTATGACAAAGCAGACAAAGATTACAAAAATATCACGAAAGAAAGAGACATATGGAAAGCAATTGGACAGAGAGTCGGACTGACTGGTATGGGATTAAAATTAATTTTATTTTACCTGTGTCAACAATGTTATGGAACTGTTAAAAAAAATGTTTGCACGACTTTATTAATTAAACACGTTTTAACTTTCATGTCAGCAGTCTTCATATCGATTCCAAATCACCAAATTTTATCTCTCACAGCAAGAAAAAGACGAGCCGCTTCGAAAGCCGTCGACGGTTTTCCGCGTTCGGGTTCGTGCTCTATTTGAATGGCAAAACTGCTTAAAAGTCGCGTTCGCGTTCGTGTTCGCGTTGGACGCGTTCGCGTTCTGTATAAACGGACCCTCACACTGCCTTAGCGCTGGACCGGTCAATCGCGATCGACGTATTGGACATTCCTGTCGTAATCCATTATATTATCCATTAGGAATATCGTTTTCTTTCTGTATTTCTTCCGCTCGTGGCACCCCCCTCCCCCCGTTAAAAAAAAAAGAAATTTAAAAAATAAAAATAAATAAATAAATAAATACCGTTTACCGTTTCCAAGTGATTGATCTGTTTCCTTTAAAGTTTTTTTTCTCTCTCTCTTCATTCTCTCTCTCTCCTTCTTCTTTTTTTTGGAGGGAGGGGGGGGGGGGTTGGGGGTGGTTTCCGGAACCCCCCCCCCCCCCTCTCGTCCGCCCCTGAGAAATGAACAAGGCCAGGTACGACAAGCAAGCTACAGCCCGCGTCTGCCCACATCCGCAGGGGTCATGACCAGCAGTTCCGACTGATCCAGTGCTGGACAGACTACAGGAAGTTCTCTTTCTTCCCCCGCTCCATCAGGGACTAGAACGCCCTTTCCGCCGAAGAAACCAGCTTGCTATGGCTGGAATGCATAATTATACTAAGTCCAGCAGTCCACCACATTTTGTTGTGCCTACAGCAAGAGCTTCAGATTATTTTTTATATGGAAAGCGCGTGCGTGTGTATGTGCACATATATATATCCACCAACGGCCATATACAAACACACCATGGAAAAACGGCCACCAACTAGTAACAACCTACAGCAGCAAATGATTCAACGTTTTGATTGTGGCTGCTCAACCCCAAAAGAGAAGAAGTGAGTCACACACTCTCTTGAGCTGTTATTTTTGTCGGAAACAACTTGGAAATGCATAATATGACACTCTCTTACTGTTAATAGAGTATGGGTCATGGAAGATCCGCATCATCGGTTTCAGAATAAACATCTCAAGAAAACGTATAGAGACCCGTATCATCGGTTGAAAAATATACGTGTTTAGGGCTCTATAAAACGCATGGATCATGGACGACCAACATCGTCAGTTATGCAAAGTAAAATGCGGGTCGGACGAAGGTTAATGTACATTTCAGTCAGAAGGTCATTTAATTATACTTGTTGACAGCTTTTCATGGTGTTTGGCAAACATAAAATCATCATACATGCCCCATATACATAATCCAAAACTAATGAAATATTTTGATTTATTAAAGAAGAAAGTCTGCAGTGCATTGTATTTTTTATTTTATTTCATTATTTGCATTTATGTTCCATTTTGGTCTTTTTTGTGTTTTGTGGTTTTTTTTACCCCCAGCGATGACGGTGATCATGCTTGTTGTGTGGAAATGTTTATGCGCTTAATACCTTTTCATTCATTCATTTAATTGCATCTTCAAGTCACATCAAGAAATCTTTATTCACCAAAAATACTGAAATACACCTTAATAAATTGTAAACGTATTTACAAACGACTAAAGTCATAACATCAAGATAAAGCACATTTTAAACAAAATGCACCTGGTTCTAATTTGTTGTAGACGCGGCGTTATCATCTCAGTTAATTCCAGGAGATGAGCATTTTAAAGTTTAAAAACAAAAATAAATCATATAAAATTGAAATATTATTCTACAGAGTTAAACCTTTTATCTGCTGTGGAAAGCTCACACTTGCACATTGTAGAAATGTTAGTTTCACATGCAGATATGTAGTGCTACTTTTTATCGAACGATCGAAGCGTGAACGCTTCGCGGAAGCCGCCATCGTTTTGAAAGCGGGACATTTTCGTCTTTTTGTTCAATATTATGGTATTGGATGCAGTTAATCTAACATTACAAAAATACAAATATTGATTTTAATTCCAACTTCTATAATAGTAATCTCTTCAAATCGCCGCGCTTTGAGTTCGAATGAAGGAAAGTGCATGATAGTATCCTGTATTATTATTATTATTATTATTATTATTATTATTATTATTATTATTATTATTATTATTATTATTTAATTCAGTGATTCGACACATACGTGATACGAAATTACTGGCTAAACAAAGCACTGAAAAATCAAAGGGAAGCAACCATGTAGGTATAAATGATCCGCTGTTGAAAATTCTTGAAAGTGATAATGGCACTCATGTCTACAAGTGAAGCTGGGACTGAGGGCCACAAAGAGTTAGCACAAAAAAAAGACAGGTCAATTAAAAAACAAAACAAACAAATGTGGTTGATAAATATTATGCTGGTAAATAATTCGCTATCTCCATAGGAAATTTGTTAGCAAAAACAAGTATGATGGATTTAATTAAATATATAAATGAATTAAAAAATATATATATATATATTAAATTATATACCAAAAGATTTTCTCCCTCGCGCACAATATGGATGCGTAAAAAAAAAAAATCCTTCCTTTTAAAAGGTGACATGAATGTCGGCCAGAGAGCAGAAGACGTTGCATAGGACATCCACCCACCGCTTACTGCCCTCCCTGTCGTACACATCAGGGATATTCATCAGCTCTTGTCTCCATGGAATCGACCTTCCAAATCCCAAAGACTCAGGCAAGGACAAACGTGGATCCAAGATCAAGGTCGCGACATTGCGGGCATCCCCAGTGCAGAGGGACCTGGCTTTGACGACGCAAGCTTCAAACTCTGACGTCATGTCTGAAACAACACGCAAACGCGCGCACACACACGCAGGCACGCACAAGAAATACACATTGATTTCATCACATCAAAGGCAGGTAGGTGAAGGAGAAAGCAGATTAAAGTAAACTAGGTGAAGGAGAAAGCAGATTAAAGTAAACTAGGTGAAGGAGAAAGCAGATTAAAGTAAACTAGGTGAAAGGGAGATAACTTTGTTTCTGGCATGGCTTACTGCAGTAATGCAAAAACGATGCCAGCAGACGTGAGATAGGAAAACAAACATCTGGTTTGCCATTCATGAGGAACGAAGGGTCATGTCCTAAATGTTGTGGCTACTCAGTCTCCATTGAAAATGTTTAACGCGAGCCACGCAAACCTCTACAGAAACAATGTAAATTGAGACACGCTAGTTTCGTCTGAATGTTACAAAGCTAGGCCTACTTACCACTGGTGGCAAGAACAAAGACGACCAATCGCGCACTGCCCACGGCCCGCACGGCGTCCTGCAGCTTGTCCGGCTGACTGCGAGTGTCGTCATCCCACCACCACGTCACCAGGCCACACACCTGTCGCAGTACGTTGTGAAGCACTCGCGCCGCGCGAGTCGCTGTGGGGTCAGGAAACTGATGAATAACAGCTACGTCATAAGCCAATGCTCCACCCTTACTGCCGCAATCTTCCGTTTTTTCACAGTGGGGACGGAGGCCGTGGTCAGTGTCGCTGGGGCTAAGAGAACGTAGGTAGGCGTCCTGGAAGACCCAACGGAAGAACCTGTGAGCCATGCAGCGGTTCAGCGTGGAACTGCCCACCACCGATCCCTCTCTGACATCGTCCAGCAGCCTCGCTCTGGCCGCCAGCACGTGCGCCTTCATCACCTCGGCAACGACCTGGTCAGACCTCGACCCCGGTTCATCCAGCAACGCACGTTCGCCAGTGCGGTCTGGGCCTGTCAGCAAACGGAAGAGGCACGCCAGCAAAATGACGTTTTCGTGACGCCCATGGCTCGCATCCTTCAGCAGCTCTGACCTCAAGATGGCGGGGTCAAGGGCATCTCTCTGAGTGACGCGCTGAAGGGAGGAGAGGACGGGCAGTGTGTCGGCGTACAGCCATAGCAGACGCAGCAGCCACAGCTCCGTCTGGTCAACTCCGAACCGTTCCTGATCTTCTTCACTCATCTGCAATCGACAGCAGATAAAAGCATTCAGCATCGGTGGTTAGCAAAAATTATCATCTTCGGAGTTAGTTCCGTATCAGACCAGTACAACAGCGTACGCGCTACGTGCTTTCGGATTTTCCATTGGAATAATACTTTTTACTTTCTCTGGGAGAAGTAAGGCAACCGCAGCGCAACGCCACCCGGACAAGAGGAAACAACTCCGTCTCATATTAATCTGTAGCTAATCCCACCAAGTATGCACGGAAGCAACCTGATATCGGAAGTAAGATGGGCAGTGTTTTCAACCAAGTTGAATGTTTTGGCTCACTGGGAATCTAACCCGCAACGCTAGAAAACGAACTGTTTACTTACGGAACCATTCTCTGGCCCTTGTGTAAGTGGAGTGTGAGTGCGTGCGTGCGTGCGTGTGAACGTGTGTAGTTGTACAGCCAGCTTGCCTCACCTCTCGATTGAAGTAGCCGAATCTGGTACTAGGCAGGCATAGGTACTGCGCCAGGGTGTAAAGGGTTCGCCACACAGACGGCAATGACCCTGCCACTCCTGATACCTTCCTGTTCTCCATCACAAATCGTGCCTGCACGCACACATTACATTACATTACATGGTTATTGCTTTAGGTCCAGCGGACTCTTCCGAGCCAAATCAGGACCAGAGAAGTGAAAGAGGACTCACCCCTGATCCGCATAAAAGATCTGCCGAAACAACCCTAGTGTTAACACTGAAGGCAATCTACCAGCCGGTCACTTTACAATAAAGACATCCCACGCAGGGGACGCTGAGGTTATACTCTAATTTATCGAACCCCCGTTTACAAAAACAAGTTAGAATACAAACATCATTATACAATATCAACAAAACACATACATATAAAATGCCTACATTGCCAAATAATAACATCATAGGAAGCCCCAGTGACCATTTGGCAGAAAGCATCCAATATTTCCAAGCTGATCCAACAGACCCCACACACAAATGAGGAGTTTTGTCCCCGAAGAGTTTTCAAGAAAAAAGGTAGGTGACTGGTCTAGCGAAGAAGAAGATAGTTTAGTAGATTGATAGAAAAGAGTAGGAATGAGAAAGAACAAAAGAGAAAGACAGTGACAGTGGGAATTTAAAGCACTAAATTTCCAGAAAGTGGGGATACTATTTATACTGAAACCCCCGGCACTCCCACGGGGGGATGCACGCACACGCACTCTTCGTAACAAGTCAACAAACACACACACATACACACACGCACACTGTGACACACACACACACACACACACACACACAATTATTGTGACACACACACATTGTGACACACAGCTAAACACACACACACATAGTACTACACACGCACACCGACTAACACACACAAACACATTATGACAAACACACACACGCATAAACACACACACACGCATAAACATACCCACAGTCACACACTCTTAACAGTCAGTCACACACACACACACACACACACACACACACACACACACACACACACACACACGCCCTATAATTTCTCATTCAACTACACAAACATGCTGGAAGGCTTGCTTTTGTCATAAGAACTGGAATGGTGGAATACAGCTACATAAAACATGTGTTAATCAAGTCATCAAGCAGTCAAACAAATAAATCAATGAAATCATTAGTGCCTAGGAGGGATGAGGGAGGGAGGAGGGAAAGAGGATGAGGGTGGGTGTGGTAGGAGGGGGTGGGTGGGTGGGAGGTTACCTGAAATAGTATCGCCATAGTAAAGACTGCTTTCGCTTTGTCAAGAATCGCATCAGCAAACCTGACATCGCTGTGCTCATCATTGCTGACCTGTACAAAGAATCAAACAATTATATTAATTTACTTATACTAACTTACCAATAAATTAGAATGAAATAAAAAATTATTTTACTACAGAAAATTAATTTCTAGAATTACTAGTCAAGTTAAACCCGCGCGCGCGCCCGCCCCCAACCCAACTTCCCTCCCCTCCCGCTCCCCCTTCCCCCCCCCTCCCTCATGCACAGAAGAATCGAATGCAATAAATCTACCGCTTATATACATGTATAGCGGCGATATTTAAAAAAAATAAACAAATAAAAATAAACATCACCACCATAATTATAACCAAAAGAAGTTGCACAGAATATATGATGCCAACACGCGCATGCTCGTGTGCTCACACACAAACAAACTCTCAAACACACACACTCATGCTCGCTCACTAACAAACTAAGAATGCACACTAATACACAATCGCGTACGCACTATCACTATTCATTAATGATGTAAAGAAAGTCATCATCATCATCATCATCATCCTCACCATCACCATCACCATCCTCATTATCATCATTCAGGGAAACACTCGCCATGTTCACATTCATTTGCTACCTGATCCAAATACACCATTCCGCACTGTTCGAAAGCCCTGCTGACGTCCATGGGCTGAAGGTTGAGATCTAGCACAGTGATGAACTGTTCCAGTGCATCACTGAACTCACCCAGAGCCCTGTAGGCCAAGCCCAGGTCGTACGATACCTCGCAGTTCTCGCCCTCGCTAAGAGTCAGAGCGGCGTTTAGATGCTGCATCATCTCGCGCACGTGCTCGCTCTGAAAGCAAATATACGAGCCAGAATACGGACGTAGCAGAGAGTGCTCGGTGCACAGGCGTCCTTATCTGAATGTGACAAATGCCGAAGTCTATAGTACACTGGCTATAGCGTCGCTCTCCATATACTACTAGTAGTACACCGAGAGAGAGAAACTTTGGAACTTTGTCCTTTTATTAAACAAACAATACAATAGTCAATATTAACTTAGGGTCCTAGCCCAGGGGTGGACCGTATAGCCAGACAAGGGATAAATGGGGATATGGATAAACAATATATGCATAAAACAACAAGAACGGCACTATATTAATACAACATAAACATTAAAAAAGACATAAGCATCGAACTGCAAACAATAACACTAACATATTGGCTACTGAATGAAAAGACAGCAAATCAACTATTTTTAACTCGTATATATACGCACTCAACGAAACACACACGCACACATACATATACTAGTAGTACCGAGAGAGAAAAAGAGAGAGAGAACCCAATAAATTGCACTGAGAACAAACGCTGTTGCTATGTCTATGATGGTACTAATTATTAATTATCATGGTGGGGGTGGTGATAATGATGATGATGATGATGATGATGATGAGGAGGAGGAGGAGGTGGATGGGGTGGCCTCGTGGAATTGATGGTTGATGGTTAGTCGCCGGTTTCCGATGCCGAAGGTCACGGGTTCTGTTCGCGCAAGGGGCGAACTTGTGTGAATCATGTACTATTCAGGTCACAGAGGGTTTTCCCTCTCTCCCTTCAATAATATTATTGGATGTTAACAATCAAAAATTTCAACAACAAAATCCTTTCAGTCTTCTAATAGCGATCTCCCTGCCTTTACACCACATGTTTGAGTGATAGAGTCAGTGGAACATGTGAGCATGTATATTGGTACAGACCGCCGCTCTTTGAGCTTGATTGATAATATGGGGAAAAGCGCCCCTATAGCATCCATGATGACGACAACGTCGACGACGGCAATTACCATAACGGTAT
>CM072516.1:35953542-36288542 GCA_036898135.1 Oncomelania hupensis | reverse complement strand
GTATGGTGTGGGGTAGTATTATGTGGGGTTGTGGAGTGGTATGGTGTGGGGTAGTATGGTGTGGGGTAGTAAGGTGTGGGGTTGTGGAGTGGTATGGTGTGGGGTAGTATGGTGTGGGGCTGTGGAGTGGTATGGTGTGGGGCTGTATGGTGTGGGGTTGTGGAGTGGTATGGTGTGGGGTAGTATAGTGTGGGGTTGTGGAATGGTATGGTGTGGGGTAGTATGGTGTGGGGTTGTGGAGTGGTATGGTGTGGGGCTGTATGGTGTGGGGTTGTGGAGTGGTATGGTGTGGGGTTGTGGAGTGGTATGGTGTGGGGTAGTATGGTGTGGGGTAGTATGGTGTGGGGCTGTATGGTGTAAGGTTGTGGAGTGGTATGGTGTGGGGTAGTATGGTGTGGGGTTGTGGAGTGGTATGGTGTGGGGGGCTGTATGGTGTGGGGCTGTATGGTGTGGGTATGGTGTGGGGTAATATGGTGTGGCGCTGTATGTAGTGGGGCTGTATGGTGTGGGGCTGTATGGTGTGGGTATAATGTGGGGTAGTATGGTGTGGGGCTGTATGGTGTGGCTATGGTGTGGGGTAGTATGGTGTGGGGCTGTATGGTGTGGGGTTGTGGAGTGGTATGGTGTGGGGCTGTATGGTGTGGGGTAGTATGGTGTGGGGCTGTAGTATGGTGTGGGGCTGTGGAGTGGTATGGTGTGGGGTAGTATGGTGTGGGGTTGTGGAGTGGTATGGTGTGGGGTAGTATGGTGTGGGGCTGTATGGTGTGGGGCTGTATGGTGTGGGTATGGTGTAAGGTAGTATGGTGTGGGGCTGTATGGTGTGGGGTAGTATGGTGTGGGGTAGTATGGTGTGGGGCTGTATGGTGTGGGGCTGTATGGTGTGGGGCTGTATGGTGTGTGGGGTTGTGGAGTGGTATGGTGTGGGGTAGTATGGTGTGGGGTAGTATGGTGTGGGGCTGTATGGTGTGGGGTAGTATGGTGTGGGGCTGTATGGTGTGGGGCTGTATGGTGTGGGGCTGTATGGTGTGGGGGGCTGTATGGTGTGGGGCTGTATGGTGTGGGGCTGTATGGTGTGGGTATGGTGTGGGGTAGTATGGTGTGGGGCTGTATTTAGTGGGGCTGTATTTAGTGGGGCTGTATGGTGTGGGGCTGTATGGTGTGGGTAAGTATGGTGTGGGGCTGTATGGTGTGGGGCTGTATGGTGTGGCTATGGTGTGGGGCTGTATGGTGTGGGGTTGTGGAGTGGTATGGTGTGGGGCTGTATGGTGTGGGGTAGTATGGTGTGGGGCTGTATGGTGTGGGGCTGTATGGTGTGGGGCTGTGGAGTGGTATGGTGTGGGGCTGTATGGTGTGGGGTTGTGGAGTGATATGGTGTGGGGCTGTATGGTGTGGGGTTGTGGAGTGGTATGGTGTGGGGCTGTATGGTGTGGGGTTGTGGAGTGGTATGGTGTGGGGTAGTATGGTGTGGGGTAGTACGGTGTGGGGTAGTATGGTGTGGGGTTGTGGAGTGGTATGGTGTGGGGTAGTATGGTGTGGGGTAGTATGGTGTGGGGTAGTATGGTGTGGGGTAGTATGGTGTGGGGTTGTGGAGTGGTATGGTGTGGGGCTGTATGGTGTGGGGTTGTGGAGTGGTATGGTTTGGGGTAGTATGGTGTGGGGTAGTATGGTGTGGGCACACCAACTCAACCAAAGCTTTTAGGTTTTGAAGCTAGTTCAGCCAGGCTAGCTATATATAGCTTTGCCAGTGCTCTTCTTTCCTTTCCTTTCACTGAAAGGGAGGGTGTAGGCAAGCTATAAATAGCCCTCATCTAGCAAAATGTGGGAGAACCTAAGAGTGCTGCTCACATAGGCATTGAGCTGCTGTGTGGGGTTGTGGAGTGGTATGGTGTGGGGCTGTATGGTGTGGGGTTGTGGAGTGGTATGGTGTGGGGTAGTATGGTGTGGGGTAGTATGGTGTGGGGTAGTATGGTGTGGGGTTGTGGAGTGGTATGGTGTGGGGTAGTATGGTGTGGGGTAGTGGAGTGGTATGATGTGGAGTGGTATGGTGTGGGGTAGTTACATTACATTACATTATTATTGCTTTAGTTCCAGCGGACTCTTCCAAGCCAAATCAGGACCGGACAACCCCCAATCCGCATAAAGGATCTGCCGAAACAACCCTAGTGGTAAAACTGAAGGCTCTCCACCAGCCAGTCACTTTACAATAAAGACATTGAAGACACACCTTTTGAGCTGAATCAGCGGAAATGTGCGCTTTTCGTCCTGTGTACCTTCCCTTCTCTGTTTTAAAATGCCCTGAGCATGCTTCCAGCGTGAATTGTGCACATGGCAAGTCTAAATCATCATCATAATATACATTCCGACCAGTGGTTTAGTCAGGAAGAAAAAACAAAGGTAGTAGCTTTGACCTTTTGAGCTCTGTGAAGAATGGCCATTTCCCCCACCGTGCGTCCATACAGCTCTAGGTTACTTAGGATGTCGCCCAGCTCAGATGCGAATGCCAATTTCTTTGTGGCGTCAGAGGACCCACGCAAGATGTCCAGATGAATCTCTACAGCGCGCATCAAGGCGGTGGACGGATCGAGAGCTGTCATCACGTTGCAAGCATGGTCAGCAATGAGCATCACCAATCAATCAACGACAACACACATTTTTAGGGGTGGACGGTGGAGCGTGGTGAGAGGGGAGTGACCATTTCCGATAGCGTAAATGCCTTGTATTTAGGGAACACATTCAATTTAATTCAATGATATATATTTAATGTCTTTGAACTAAACAATGTGATAGTTTATTACTGTATAAGTGTATTAGACACAGTACAATAGAGCAATTTGATCACGAATGCAACAATATCGTAAATAGATGGATAATTATGGGATCATACACTATAGATATGTATATTTATACCCATGTGTTCCTTACAAGTATGTATGAAGAATGGGTATACATAATTATTTTCCTTCCATGCAAAGTGCAAATGGAGTACCTGACTTCTGCCACCTGTGCCGGGAATTGGTGGAACGGCGGAGGTTGAGGGCCAGGAACCAAGAATAGTTGTGCCAGCTGGGGTGAGAAGTCAGCACTGTCTGCAGGGCATTGACAGCATCAGGGATGTAGTCCGGCCCCAACTCCGTGTAGCAACGACCCAACTCAGCCACATCTGCAGAGGGACATACCTTTAAACTAGCCATCCATGTGGAGGCATCGTACGCGCATTTGGAGGAATAATAAGCCTTACCGTTATTTCTATAGATTCGGCTATTTTGTATGCCATTACACTCACAAACACACACACACGCACGCGCACACAACACGTACACACACACCACACACACACACCTACACACACACCCACCCACACACACATAGAGAATCACCTTCATCAAGAATAGCCGTGTAGAGAGCTGGCCTGGTTCGCCTTATCATCCACATTGGTTTCAGCGCCTGTACGGTCCCCGTTCTTCCACAGCATGTAGAACAGGTTGCTCATAGCTATGAAACTATACGGGCGATTATTCGCCAGCCGACGCCCTTCCTCTTCTGCTTGTCTCTTCCGGTCCAGCAGCCAGTTCAAGACGACTCGGAAGTTGGCCCACGTGTTGCTTCTTGAGATCACCTTCACCTTCCTCCACCTCCTGCCCTCTGGAAACTCCAGACCCTTGGACTTCACAATGTCCTTCGCTATTTCTTCGTCCAGCCATTGGTCCAGAATCCGCAACACCTGAAGGTCAGTCCCAAAATTGCACAACGCATAGGCTACCAACCATAAATGAAATGAACCGTTTTTGTGCAGACCTTTACCAGCTCAGAGAGCTGCTGAAGGCGCTAGCCGAGAACGGGATCTCACTCAAGCCGTGCCTAGAACAGGATCTAACTCAAGTCGCCCAAGACGCCGATTTGCTGCGTGATGCGAACCGTCTAACGCCCTGGACAATTGAGTTACTTGAGGTCCCTAAAAGTATGCGCGTCTATTTGAGTCTTTCGTACAGACATACTAGGTTCTTTAAAGTGACGTTGCAGCGACACAAGAGAGGTAAAACCCGTACAAAGATTCATGACAGAAAGTCGACCCCTGTGAGAAAAATCTCCGGTCACCGTCAAGGTTAGGTTCGAACCATGGTCACACCAGGCGAACGTTTAACACCGCTAAGTTCTACCACTGAATCACTCGATCTGTTACTATAACCATCCCAAAAATTAAACTACAAAACAACCACGATTAAAATTATGTTCATGCAGAAGAAGAAGAAGAAGAAGAAGAAGAAGAAGAAGAAGAAGAAGAAGAAGAAGAAGAAGAAGAAGAAGAAGAAGAAGAAGAAGAAGAAGAAAGAGAAGAAGAAGAAGAAGAAGAAGAAGAAGAAGAAGAAGAAGAAGAAGAAGAAGAAGAAGAAGAAGAAGAAGAAGAAGAAGAAGAAGAAGAAGAAGAAGAAGAAAGAGAAGAAGAAGTTTTTTTTGCCAAGAGACTGACCGTAATTGGTTCATCGTCGTCCATTCCAAAAAACTTCCGGAGCACTTCTCTGCGGCCAATGCAAGCGATGTCACGCCCGACCTTCAGGGCTGGCGTTTCTGGCACCATCCTCACTAACGTGTTTCGCGACAACAGCCTGGCCAAAACACACAGTCAAAACCACACTCGCGTCATGTCGTATTCCAAAGTCATTCTCTCAGAAAATACAGATACAGTTGTATGTAGCTTTGATGGATTTGTTTGCTTGCACAGTGTTGTGAGTGTACACTGTGGGGAGGAAGGGGGGGGGGAGGAGAGACGGAAGAGGATTTCTGTACTAACCAGGCTGGTAGGCCAATGGCAAAAGGTGCGGTCTGACGGGAAGAGAAACAAGAAGAAAACAGCCAGTAAAACACGAAACATCGTAGTTTTAACTATGTTTATCGTGTGACTAGACCTAAAGCATAACAGCAGCAAAGCGCGAAGCAAAGCAAAGCGGATGCTTTCAGTTTAGAGCCTGCTCTAAAATTTTGCTTTGCTTCTCTGAAGCATTTGAATGCCAGCCAATCAGATGAGCCGACGTACGAAAACTAGGTTATCATGTCAGCGATCATGACGGCATCAAAAGCTACTGGGTCATTAGCAAATCTGAAACAAGACGATACGTTTATTCTCCTCGATCCAATTCAAAGCCACGAGGCATTATGGAATGTTAGAAGTCAAAATTACATAAATCAAACTCCGAAAAAGGCCTCATGGACTTCTTTTGTGAGGGTCAAACTGACGGAAAAGGAGGTAACTGATTTACAACTAATTGCGCATTGCTTCCACGCAGATTTTTATTATGCAAAACTTCTCATCGTGTGACCGCTTCACACAGCAAAGCAACTGCTTATAGCAGCAGACAACTTTGCGTCTGATTCGCTTCCCGTCAGACCGCACCTAAAGAACCACAATCATGTCCTTTCCTGTATCAGTGGTATTGATGATGATGGTGATGATGATGATAATGAGGAAGAGGAGGAAGAGGAGAAGGACGACGACGACGATGATGATGATGATTACAGTGATAATGATTATGGTCATTCTGACGCTCATGATACATATTAATTCTTCGGGTTTTTTTTTTCAAAGAGATGCTCAATAGCAGATATAGAAAACCGGTTCTAATTCAAGTCACCGCGCCCAATGCCGCAATTTGATGCTCGATGCACACCGTCTAACACAACAAACAACTGAGCATTACTGAAGGACCAGGAGGCAGTGAGTGGGGGGAGGGAGGAGTAGGAATTAGTCCTTGCTGAGTGTGATCATTAATCTGACACTCACCCATCAAGGACATGAGCGTCAGGATCTTGAAAGTCCGAGCGATGGAATGCAACATTGCGCAGACTAAACCTTGGTTTATATTCTGGTCCGAAGGAGTAAACTATATGATGATGATTATAAGGATGATGGTCGTCGTAGATAATGTTGATGGTGATCGTGCTGCTGCTGCTGATGATCATGTTGTTGCTGCTGCTACTGTTGCTGCTGCTGTTGATGATGATGATGATGATGATGATGATGATGATGATGATGATGATGATGATGATGATGATGATGATGATGATGATGATGATGATGATGATGACATACCGAGATTTGGAGATGGAGGAGAGATTTGGATTGACAAACATGGTGGGAAGGGACTTGAGTTGTGTCTGGAACCAGACGTCGTCCAACCCGTCCACTGCCACGTCGTCATCGTGGTCCACTTCTCCCTCCATACCCCCTTCTTGCCCATCTTCTTCAAGTTCTCGTAGTTCTGTTACACAAACAATCCAGAATGTTAGTTCTGTTAGTCATCATTATCGTCGTCGTCATCACTATCGTCGTCTTTGTTATTTGTCGTCGTCGTCCCTAGTACAACAATCGTTATAATCCGCGTATCACCATCACGATCACCATCATCATCACCATCATCATCGTCTTCTTCATTATCATTTTCATTAGCAGCAGCAGCAGCACAACAACAACCCCACCAATGCGTATACCAGCAGTGCATCATCAACATCAGTACTATCACTTCCAGTCCAACCACCACCACAACCACCACAAGCAGGAGTAAGCTGTTCCCATTGGCATACGCCCCAGAAGGCTCTGTTATTCAGTATTATTCCGTTTGCTCACAGTGTAAACAAACAAATACGCATGTCTGATGCTCACTTTCTTCCCAAATGAACAGCCCCTTCTTGCCGCTATCTTGCTCTGTGTCGGACTCTGAGCTGCTACAGCAATCATTGTCGCTGTCCTCGGAGTCGTCGCTGTCCTCGGAGTCGTCGCTGTCATTTAAGCTTAAGCAGGGTCTGTCATCGCTTTCATGATATTCGGGTGTGTCATCCTGCGCGTCGGGTTTGTCGTCACTTTCATGGGAGTCGAGTCTGTCTTCGCGGGGCTTGGCGAGGCGTTTGCTGAATAAGTAAATGATGTTAGGAATGGCCCGTTGTCTATGTGGCTTCAGGTCCACACTGCCCACAGCCTCGGCCAAACCCTCTGCTGTCTCTGCGTGTTCCGTTTCGCCTTCGTCTTTCTGATGATCACATACCGCGAGCTCGGGTGATTTCTTGGCAGGGTTTTGAGTAGCTGGTCGTAGTGAGATCATGTCAAGTTTTAAAGAGGTCGAACTTTCACTCGTCTCACTTAGCGGTTGTTGGACACCTGCAGCTTTATGATGGCTTAAGTCGCCACTAGTCTCCGTTCTCACGGTTGAGGTGCCCGAATTTTTAGGTAATGTTGAATTTCCCGCAAATGTTTCTGGCTTTGGTCCGGTTGATTCCGTGTAGGCGCCATTCTTTGCCGACGGGGCTGTGTCGTGTAGCGAGCCTGATGCTGGAATGTTTTCTTCTTCTTCTCGCGTCGTTTGCTTCGCGTTCCTTCCTTTCTTCTTCTTCACATCTTTGCTGTTTGCCTCTTTCTTGCGGTCCTCGGCTTTCTTCTTGCCTTTTTTCGCCGTCCCCGGGTTGGAACTTTTGCTTTTCTTATGTTTAGCCTTGTAATTTGTAGGGCTGTCTTGGTTGATGGCGAGCCACGGTGCTGACGGTTCTTGTTCCGCTAAATGGTCCTCCGACTGCCCGTCTCTTTTTGCTGATGAGAGGTCGGGTTGCTCTGACTGTGCTTGACCAGAGTCTTCTGTCTCCGTATGGGCCGCCTCCACGTCGATAGGTGACGAATTAAGATGATCTTCCCTTCGAGCTTCAGCCATAGTCTTTCTGCGTAGAGATCTGTGAACATACACGACTGAGAAAGCATATATAGACATATTACTATTACTACTTTCGCAATTTATTTAAAGCGCACATTAGGTCTATGTAAATCTAAATACTGTATTACACACACACACACACACACACACACACACACACACACACACACACACACACACACACACAAAGGTGTCGAACAACTGGTGTTGAACTGTCACTCGATAGATGCCAACATATACGGTTTTGAGCAGAGCAACAGGAGATCTAATTTAATGTTGAAGATGTGTAACTGTAACGTAAAGTCGAAATGTATTCCTTGTGCATTGTATGTCACTTGGCAAAAAAAGTATCAGAATCTGAATCAGAATCTGAATCTGAAGATTAACTGTAGCAGCACACCAGTCAAAAATCATAACTTTCAGAAAGTCACAAAACAAACCATATAAAGTCTGTCAGAATTACACATGTGAACATTTGCTAAGCGTTTTCGTTACAAACTGACTAACGTGAGCCTTTACAGAATATTCAAGCCTCAAACACATCTGAAATGGCTACACGTCCTTTGCGCGAAGACACGGTGGTCTGAAAGTTGTAATCTGACCATTTGTTTCAGAGAAAAGCTCGCACGGACGAACGGAAGCAAAAATATGTAGCTATCGCTCGGGAGTTAATAATTTGTAAGGCTTGAATAGTTCATGGTTACAATAACATTTCAATAGACCTATTTCTCGGCAGTAAGACTAATAGTTTTTATTTTGCAATATAACGCCAGTCAGTACGAACTAGTGTAAACCTTCTAAAGCGACTTGCTTTTGTGATGACATTTTCTGTCTGTTTGTATAAACCTTAATTTTGTAGGGCAAACGTGCTGGTTTTTTTGATTGATTGATTGATTGTTGCTTTAGGTCCAGCGGACTCTTCCGAGCCAAATCAGGACCGGACAACCCCCGATCCGCATAAAAGATCTGCTGAAACAACCCTAGTGGGAAAAATTGAATGCCCTCCACCGGCCAGTCACTTTACAATAAAGACATCCCACGCAGGGGACGGCTGAGGCTTTACCCCAACTACTCGAACCCCCGGTTACAAAACCAAAATAGAATACAAACATTATTATAAATTATCAACAAAACATATACATATAAAATGCCTATATTGCTAAATAATAACATCATAGGAAGCCCTAGTGACCACCCGGCAGAAAGCGTCCAACACTCCCAAGCTGATCCAACAGACCCCATACACAAACAAGGAGTCTTGTCCAGGAAGAGTTTTCAAGAAAAAAGGTAGGCCACTGATCCAGCGAAGAAGAAGATAGTATAGCAGAGTGAGAGGACAGAGCAGGAATGGGAAAGAGTAAATGAGGAAGACAGTGACAGTGGGAATTTAAAGCACTAAATTTCCATAAAGTGGGGATACTATTTATACTGAAACCCCCGGCACTCCAACGGGGGTACTGTTGCCGCAGTGAATCGGTAAACGTGCTGTTAGTCTCTGTACGTGATTTTGAGTTTCTTTAAATGACACACTCAGGTTAGATTACCTAAAGACACTTATTACTTTATTGTATATGGAAACAACCTCCAAACACACAGGCACACACCCCTCACCTCTCCTAACTCCAACACACACACACGCAGCGGCACACACACACGCACACACACAGACATGAAGCCAATACTATGCACTACATTAATGCCGCCGCTCCCTTCTCTCCATCCCTCGCGTTAACCCCTTTCATACTCCCCGCGCTCATGCCCCATCCAAACACACATTCACACACGCATGAAGGCTGCTGGGCACAATGCAGCTCCCGGCTCTATCACTGACCAAAGAGTTGACGACGGGACGCGCACAAAGCGAAAGGCCTTTGCGATAAAAGTTACAGGCGCTTGAAACGATTACAACGCTACTCCCTTCTATAAACACATACAGATCAGCTGTAATGTTGTGTTGTATCGTAATTGTTGTTGTTGTTGTTGGTGGTGGTGGTGGTGGGGATGGTGTTGTTGTTGTAGGTGGCGGTGTTATTGTGGATTGCTGTTGGTGATGGTGTTGTAGTTGCAAACAGTAACCCCCATCAGAAACAAATCGGCCACTTTATAATTCGGTGATCAATAAAATTAATCAGTCAGCAAGCCAATCATCGCTTATGAGTGTATACATAGCAAACTCTACCTGTTGTTCGAACTCAATGTGTCTGAAAACGTTCACCCTGGGAGGTGGATTGCGTAATCAATGCTGTGACCAGCGTTGGAACTCAATCGACTCCGCGCTATACAAACGGTATTACAAACGTTAAGAAAATAATACTGCAATGTTAAAAAAAAACACGTCAGAAACATTGATCGACCTACCTGCTGCAGCAGTGTTGAAAGAGTGTGCAGTCCGCTCAAACATTTTGGAAATGTAGGTCAAACATGTTGCCACTGTATGACGGGCTACTTGCGCCAAAACCTGATAATTACAAATATCATGAGATAATTACAAGTATCATTGAAAAATTATAAATATCTTCGCGTGATCATGTTTATTTTTCTTTTTGGCTCTAGGAATCCGCCTGAAAATGGACCAAAACCGAAAATTGTAATTATCACATAATAATTATAATTTTCACTTTATAATTACACGTTTTACGTGATCATGCTTAATTCTGACTAAGGCGGCTTACTAGCGCCAAAACGTGCATTTTCAATATCAGTGATAATAATTAACAGGTGTTCTGTGTAATTCACAGTATGACTGCCTACTAGCGCCAAAACCTGATAATTACAAATATCATGTGATAATTACAAATATCATGTGATAATTACAAATATCAATAACATATTTACAATTAACACGTAACAATTGTGATTATCAAATAAAACTTACAATTTGGCCCATTTCCAGACGGATTGCTAGAGCCAAAACTGAAAATTAAACATGATCACGCGAAGATATTTGTAATTTTTCAATTATAGTTGTAATTATCCCTTGATAATTGTAATTTTCCTATGATATTTGTAATTATCCCATGATATTTGTAATTATCAGGTTTGGGCGCTAGGAAGGCGTGGCAAATACTGATAATTATTAATTAACACTGTGGATTACCGGTATCTCTGTAAATTACACAGAACACGTGTTAATTTCAATTATCTTGTGATAATGGTAACCCTCGGGTTTGGCACTCGTAGGCCGTCATACCACTGGCACAAACTAAACCCCTGAAGTGTTATCTGCTTATCTCTCTCCCTGCATATGCGTGCGTTTCTTTAGCCAGTTGAGACAAGAAAAACAAGGCAAGCGCGTTTCTTATTGTCCGCTTGCGGCAAGCAAAACAAGAGGCTTGCGAAGCCAAGCATATCTCCTTACATGCTTACTTCAATAGCAAAAATGGCGACTGTCACGCTTGGCATTGAGTTTGACGACCGCTCTTTCTTTAATGTAGACACGGACGCGTCATTTTCGAAAAACCTTCAGCACGGTAAATTATATTTATGTATATTCTTGAATACTGCATGCAGTTTTGTATAATTGAAGGTGTATTTTATCCAGGAAAGCACGCAAACTCCTCAGAATACTCGATCGTTTCTTGTTGATTTCTATCTTCTAATTTACGAAGAGGTAAATTGGAAGATTAAACCCAAACAAACAAAAACTAACAGCTGTCCTATGCTATCTTATGAATCTGAATTTGAAAACTACCATATTTTTCAGGGAATCGAAAATGATAAATTGTTGCTACAATAGTCACAGGATTTGGTTTCAAATGATTTGGGTATACAATTATGAATTATTAAGTCTGTGTGAACAATTTGATATGTACATTCTGAATGGTTTTGTACAAGGTTCTAATAGTGGTAATTACACATATGTTAGCAGATCCGAAAGTAGTGTTGTAGATTACTTTATTGCATCTTCAAACTTGAGGTCGATTCTCATGTCTCTGTCAGTGGTTTCTAGGCCCGAGTCGAAGCATATGCCTGTGGAGCTGTCGATGTCTGTGTTAGATAAAGTTGAAAAAGTTTCGTTTGGAAATGTTTGTTTGGAACCCACATCAAAAAGATACATTTAGTCTAGCAATAAATTCAGACTCATTTAAAAGGCACATTGCTGATGCCACGGAGCTTTTTGGTGCTGACATCGATGGTTCTATTCGTATGTTCAACGCTGACCTTGTAGAAGCATGAGCTTGTATATAAAAAATTTTTTTAAAAAAGTACCGCACATAGGGCAACAACGTAGAAATATTTGGTATGATTTAGAATGTAGACAAAGCAGACAAACCTTGAGGAAACTTTTAAGAAAATATCACTCTACGCCTATTGTGGAAGATCGCTTAGGGTACAAACGTAGAAACCATAAAGATTTGCTTAGATCCACGAAAATGGCTGATAGAAAGAACACGCTTGATATTCTACATAACGTTCGGAGGGATTCAAAAGCATTTTGGGGTAAGATTAAAAAATTCAGTCGTAAAAAACAACTCATTGTTAATTTTTTAAAAGATGATTGGTATACATATTTTTCAACTGTTTTTGACTCGACGCAAGCACATGAGCCTGAGAATTTAGCGGATGATATTGATTCTAATACATTTGAAAACCTTCGGTTAGAAGGAGGCATTACTAAAAATGAAGTGTATGCTGCTATTCTTTCTATTAAGAATGGTAAAGCGGCGGGGCCAGATGGGATCATCGGGGAATTCTTTAAATACTCAGCTACAACTAGCATTGTTCCATATTTATTTCAGTACTTTAACTACTTAGGAAAATTCAGGAAAATTTCATGAAGACTGGACAGAAGCTAGTATTCAGCTCTTATTTTAAAAAGGAGACAAACATTCCTGACAATTATTGGAGGATTTCTCTGTTGAACATTTGTGGCAAAATATATAGTTCCATTTTAAATAAGCGACTGATGTCATGGGTAGAAGAAAATAATATAATAAATGATTGTCAGGCTGGGTTTCATAGAAACTACCTTTAATTAAAAAAATAATTGCTTAATAATAATTTTAAAAAATCTTTTAATTGCTTTTATAGACTTTAGAAAAGCTTTTGATTGTGTTGTGCGGTCCAAACTTCGGGATGCTCTCAGAAATCATGGAATCAACGGAAAAATGCTTAGGGAAATCAAAAGTATGTACAGGGTAGTTAAAGCAAGAGTTAGGGTAAGGGTTGACGTCTCAGATACACTTCTTTGTCCAAAAGTAGTGAAACGGGGAAATATATGCATTCCGGTTTTATTTTCCCTATTTATTGATGAACTAGCCAAAAGGTTACTGAAAATGGTAAACATGGAATCCAGGTGAGTCCAGACTTAGTCCAGATCCTTATTCTAATGTTTGCAGACGATGTAATTCTTGCTGCTGACTCTGTTATAGGTTTGCAAACCCACATTGCTATTCTTTATGACGCTGTTGCCAGACTAGAAATAAACCTAGACAAATCAATAATAGTAATTTTTAGAAATGGAGGTATTATCGCTGAACGTGAGAAATGGGTTTTATGGTAATGTAATCAAGTGACCTAGCCTTGGTTAATAAAGATGTTTGATCGGTCACTTATGCTATTCCTGGAGACACGCTACATCTGAAGAAACGCTAATGTAATGTGCGATGCCAGTTTAGTAGAGAGGGGAAAGAGGTAATATAATACAATGACCAGAGCGTCCTGACGCTCTTGTTAGGAAGCGATAACGGACTAACGATACTGTGTGCTGGCAGGCAGGGAGGACAATGACTACAGAGTTCCGGTCAGGTCGTTTGCCTTTCAGCATCAGAAGATTAAACCCGTTAGAAGGTTAACAGCTACAACGGAGGGGATGGACGAACTAAGACTAGCAGTGTGAAATGTTGGTTTTAACTTTGGGTCAGACAAAGGGTTATACCTGACGCGGATACCGTTATCAGCCCAGGTGATCACGAGGGTCAATAATGGAGCGCGGAGTTATGTCTCCCGGTTAATGTCCATGACCACCTTGAAAGAAGACGCCAACGTCCATGCAGATAGTAATGATTATCGTTGGTTTAAATGCTTGCCAGAAGGGGTCCATTGTCTGGTGGTGGCCTAAGTTATGACTATAGCTTAGAGTAGGAGCTTAACGGGATGCTAAGCGAATCGAAGTACCATCATGGATAGACCTCAGGGTTGATTGACAGAAAGGAGGAGGGAAAGCGGAGGTTAGGAGCCCAACTGCCCCTGGGATGAGGAAGAATAAAGACGAGTGCCGGACAGGTATTCGGGATAGTCAGAAAAGATAGTCAGAAAAGAGAGTTAGAAAGAGAGAGAGAGAGAGAGAGAGAGAGAGAGAGAGAGAGAGAGAGAGAGAGAGAGAGAGTTGGAAAGACTAGGATGGTCCCGAGAGAAGATGTGGCGTTAGAGTTAGTTAGAACGGGAACATAGATATGAGGCGCCATTTGTAAATTAAATCATTATTGTCATTATATCTATAGAACATACATTTTACCTGTATAAAAGATATTGTATACTTAAAAAATGAATTCTATGTCTATAAAATACATTCAATAGCAATACAAAACTTTTTATAGCTAAAAACAACATTTTTATAACTACAGACTACATTTTACAATATACAAGAGAAATCATATGCTATCATCACGCCGTTTGTAAATATTATTCCGAAAAACTATTTTATCTCTCAACACTTCATTTTATCTCTAAACACTACATTTTATACATAAACAATTCATTTTATAGGTAAACAAATCATTTTATAACAACAAAGAGCTTTTATATCTATAAAATAAATGTTATAATATATACAATGCATTTTACCTGTAGAATGCATTCGGAGCATTATTTTACATTCGGCGCATGCAATTAATTTTATATTGGCTTTCGAATTGCTGATCCCAGGGAAGCAACTCCATCCTCGTGTAGACTACTTGTAAACTTCTAAGCGACTCAATGTATGAGGTCTGTTGGATCAGCTTGGGAATATTGGACGCTTTCTGCCAGGTGGTCACTAGGGCTTCCTATGATGTTATTATTTAGCAATGTAGGCATTTTATATGTATGTGTTTTGTTGATAATTTATAATGATGTTTGTATTCTATTTTGTTTTTGTAAACAGGGGTTCGATAAGTTGGGGTGAAGCCTCAGCCGTCCCCTGCGTGGGATGTCTTTATTGTAAAGTGACTGGCTGGTGGAGAGCTTTCAGTTTTACCACTAGGGTTGATTCAGCAGATCTTTTATGCGGATCAGGGGTTGTCCGGTCCTGATTTGGCTCGGAAGAGTCCGCTGGACCTAAAGCATTAATAATGTACTGTACTGAACATGGTAAAGACCATTAAAGTCTACTACAAAAAATGGCAAGGACCATACTAGTGTACTATATAAATTGGCGTGGACCATACTCGTGAAATGCTGATAAAACATCAGCGACATCATTGTCAGTCTCGACTGTTCCAATTATTTTTTGGTCGTCTTGAAAAACTATCGATAAGCACGAAGGCACACCAGCTTCCATCGTAACTGTTACCTTGGAGATTGTTGACATCGCGGGAAGTCGATATAGGCCTAGCGGGAATTCCCTACACACGCCGTAGCTATCTAAATTTAGCTTATGCAACGTCACTTCCACATGAAAAGGCGAGAGCCCAGCGCATACGTGCAGGAGGGTGAGGGGGGGGGGGGGGGGGGGGGGGGGGGCCTTTTTTTGTTGAATTGGTTGAATGTACCTATTAACCAATCGTCCCCTATACGCTTAATGAGTCCGGGGACGTAAATTTTATTTTTTTTTTAAAAAAAATAACGAGAAAAAAAAACAACGTCAGCCATCTTTGCGCACCGCATAGCAACTTTGGGTCGCTTAGAACGTTACAAAATAAAAATATTCGAAGGGAGAGAAGCAGTTATACAATGAGAAAGTTAGTATAAAATTATTGTAAGGCGCCGACTGGAAAATAATTGTCGCGAATGCATTCTACAGGTACAATTTTCATTGTACGTGTTATAAAATGTATTCTATAGATATAAGTGCTCGTTGTTGCTATAAAATGAAATGTTTACAGATAAAAGGAAGTTTTATAGATCGTTTTTGCTATAAAATGACTTGTTTATAGATACAATGACTTGTTTATAGGTAAAATGAATTGGTTACTTATAAAATGTTTTGTTTATAGATAAAATGAATTGGTTACTTATAAAATGTTTTGTTTATAAATAAAATAGTTTTTTTGTGTTTAATATTTACAAACGGCGTGACGATTCGTGTATGATCTCTTGTATATCGTAAAATGTAGTCTGTAGCAATAAAAATTTTGCTTTATAGCTATAAAAAGTGTTGTATTGCTATAGAATGTATTTTATAGGTATATAATTCATTTTATAATATACCATATCTTTTATACAGGTAAAATGTATGTTCTATAGATATAATGACAATAACCATTTAATTTACAAATGGCGCTTCATAAGTAGGAACCCATGTAGGACAATGTCGTAGTCAGAATGTAGAGAGTGTGTGAACGGTAGCAGAGTTAAATATAGATTTGTGAAAACTGTCAATGCAAGTATTCTAGAGTGTTCCTGTGTTTGCTGTGGACAATAATTTTTAGATGTGTTGATGTGTTCAGTAAAGTTGCTAAAACGCACACCTTCCAGCCTGGGTGTTTTATTTCTGTTTGTGAATTATATATACTTGTAAATCGTATGTTGTGACTCCGGACAATGGTCAAACAGAGGTATAGTCCTATTAACACCTTCCACCATCACCGGACACGACACCACGACCAACAACCACAAGACCCCATCATCACAGTAATAACGAAGTGTTGATTGTAAATGCATAATGTAAGCCTCCCTGCACCATAACTACGGTGTGACAGATCGGCCGCGCTAATCGTCCGGCGTTGTTGTTATCAAGAATGGCCTCGACAATCAACGCACTCGATTCTATTCAATTGGAAGTCTTACTAAATTTGATAGATTTGACGAAGAATGACAAACGAGAAAAGCTACGAATTCAACAGACAACACTTAGAAAATTCGACAGAGTTCACAAGGATTCAACCTTGCAACCTCTGGAAACATTTTGTAGTATTACAGCTTATTTGTAGTTATTATTTTTTTAATTCATATTTTCACAGTGATATCGTGCAAACTTCCGCGCGCATCATTAAAATCATAAGAAGAAAGAACAACACAATAGGTTCACAAGCCCCAAAACATAGCTCAAAGTAACATGATAGCGAAAGACAGACTAGAAATACAGACAGAACAAAATTCCTACATTTCCTATCGTTATTCGTGTGATGCGTGTAACAAGTTAATTTTCTTTCCTATTCATCTTATCAAAATTATAAGCAGCTTGCAGGAAGGTGCCTAATAAGTTTGATAAGGACCCTACAACAAGCAGTGGCGTAATAAAACAACACGAAAGAACTATTCCGATATTCCCGTGGAGAGACCAAACATGTAATATCGGATGACGCGCAACCCTAATAGTTACAGACAGGAAACAGCATATTTATCAGCGTGTCACTCACGGAACACTAAACTTTACCTTGATAGGTAATGCAACAGGTAATCCTATCCTATCCTATCCTGTCCTTTCCCGTAACTATAGGAAGATGGAGATGACAAGGGAGCGCAGCAGTCTTACCTTGGAATGTAGGCTGATGGTCCTGTTTTTCCAAATTGGCTTCAACCTCGCCAGTACAGCAGTTGTTTGTGCGATCCTGGAGAGGACTTCCTGTCGGGACCCATTGTCTGATACAATGGCTCCTAAATATTTGAAGCTAGGACTTTGATGTCAATGTTGATGCCCATGGTGTTGTTGGTCATCATTTGGGTCTTCTCTGCACTTATTTCCATTCCATAGGCTCTGGAGGTGGTGCCAAGCTTTTGTACCAGCTGTTCAAGTTCTTGTTCCTCTCCAGCCAATCCATTAATGTCATCCGCAAAACGAAGGTTGGAGATTGCTCTTCCCCCTATGCTGACTCTGCCTTCGTGATGTGCAAGGGCATCTGACATGATGCGCTCTAGGAAGATGTTGAAGAGTGTTGGAGAGAGTAGGCATCCCTGACGCACACCGATTGTTGTTCTGAACCAGTTTCCGATGACGCTGTTCTGGAGGACTGCACTGGTAGCCTTGTCATACAGGCTTTTGATGACTTCAATAATTTTAGGGCTGATGTTGTACACTCTCATGGCTGCCCACAGACCTGCATGCCAGACTCGGTCAAACGCCTTTTTGAAGTCTACGAACACATGATATAGATGTTGTTGGTGCTGTAGGTATTTCTCGCAGATTATTCTGAGGTTGAAAATCTTTTCAGTGGTACTTTGCCCTGCCCTGAATCCTGCTTGTTCTTCAGTTATGATTTGTTCAGCTTGGGGTTTCAACTTGTTAAGTATTTTTTTCAGGAGGACTTTGCTGGGATGGCTGATGAGGCTGATAGTGCGGTAATTTTCACATTCCTCAAGGTTACATTTTTGGGGAAGAGTGATGACAAGCGACTGGGTCCATGGTGTAGGCCACTCCCCACTCTGCCAGATCTTGTTACAGATAATAGTGAGTGCGTCAATCATCGATTCTCCTCCTGCTTGAAGCAGTTCCGCAGGTATGTTGTCCACTCCCGCTGACTTCCCCTTCTTCAGCGATTGCACTGCTGCCTCAACTTCTTCAGGGAGAATTGGGAGGATTTCTTCTTCTTCTCTGTTCTTAGGACATGCTAGAACTGATGGATCTCCGTTTGGTGTGTGGTTGTAAAGGTCAGAGCAGTACTCTGTCAATCTGTCCAAGACTTCTTGTTCTTCTGTAAGGCATATGCCAGACTTCCTTTGGATCGTGGAGACCTTGGGCTGTTTAACACTTGTCAGCCGCTTCACAGTCTGGTAGGCCTTCTTGCTGTTGTTCTTGTTCAGACTGTTCTCTATTTCCTGGCATTGATCTTCTATCCAGTTGTCCTTTGCTGTGCGCATGCCTTTTCGGATGTCATAGTTGATTTTTTGGTAGGCATCAGCTCCCTGTGAGGAGTTTTTTTTTCTTTTTCATCTCTCTTCGTTTATCACACAGGTCCAAAAGTTGAGAAGTGATCCACAGCTTCTTTTTTGGCCTGTGCTTTCCAATGATCTCTGTGGCGGCATCAGTTCTGTCACAGCTGAGTTGAAGGTGGTGGTCATGGTGTTGACATCTATTTCACCAACTCCCAAAATGAGCAGTGGTGAAAATTTCCTTCCAATTGTGGCCTGAAATATTTCTGCCACCTCCGGGTCTTGCAGTTCGTCCAAGTCGAACTTCAGTCTAGTGCACTTTGTTGTATTTAGTCTCTTCAAGTGAAGCCGGAATGACACCACGAGATCGTGGTCACTTCCGATGTCTGCGCCTGGAAAAGTGCGTGTCCTGCCAATGTTGATTAGAGCTGGGTACCGTGGGTCAAAGTCGTACCGGTATTGCCGCGGTAATTTTTAGGTCGTATCGGTATTTCGTACCGGTAAGCTATATCGCGATTTTAAGTGTTACAATCAAATGGGATATGGCACTGACAGTAGTGACCGCGCAAAAGAAAGATTGTCATACACTTCAAAACAGTTTCAAAGAACCACATTTCCATAGAAACGGAAGCTTTATTATTGTTTGAACGCCTTCAAAATAAATTATGATAAATCACTGTTTAGAACATCAGCAAACTTTAAACCACAAAATGAATTACATTACATTACATTATTATTGCTTTAGGTCCAGCGGACTCTTCCGAGCCAAATCAGGCCCGGACAACCCCTGATCCGCATAAAAGATCTGATGAAACAACCCTAGTGGTAAAACCGAAAGCTCCCCACCAGCCAGTCACTTTACAATAAAGACATCCCACGCAGGGGACGGCTGAGGCTTCACCCCAACTTATCGAACCCCCGTTTACAAAAACAAAATAGAATACAAACATCATTATAAAATAAATTATCAACAAAACACATACATATAAAATGCCTACATTGCTAAATAATAATATCATAGGAAGCCCTAGTGACCACCTGGCAGAAAGCGTCCAATATTCCCAAGCTGATCCAACAGACCTCATACACAAATAAGGAATCTTGTCCCGGAAGAGTTTTCAAGAAAAAAGGTAGGAGACTGGTCTAGCGAAGAAGACGATAGTATAGCAGATTGATAGAACAGAGCAGGAATGAGAAAGAGCAAATGAGAAAGACAGCGACAGTGGGAATTTAAAGCACTAAATTTCCAGAAAGTGGGGATACTATTTATACTGAAACCCACGGCACCCCAACGGGGGTCCACAAAATGAAAAAAACAAAAAACAAAATACAACCATTCAACGAGAAAGGTCTTTAAGAACTTTAAGAGTTCAGAAGTATTGGCGACTTTAGGCTCGCTCTCTGGGCGTACAAGATATCGCCCACTCTCGCGTTATGTGTTGTAGAGATTTCCCAGTAAACCGGACTTTGGACACCGCACCGGTATGCCGTACCGTCGCGTTTCCGATCCTGAAAACAGTTACGTATCGGTAAAACCGTCCAGCCCTGTTGATGCTTGATCTAAAGCGTTTCTTGACCATGATGTAGTCGATCTGGTTGTGATGCTCCCCGCCGGGACTGTGCCATGTCCATCGTCTGGATTTTTTGTGGAGACCAAGCGTGTTTGCCAGTATCAGATTGTTGTATCTGGCAAACTCCAAGAGTCTCAGACCCATGTCATTTGTCTCGTTGTTGCAGTGGGGTCCACATGTGTCTCCCCAGTTGTGGTGCGCATCTTGGCCAACCCTGCCATTTCAGTCGCCTTCCACTATGACTATGTCCTTCTTCGGCACTTGGTCAAGGACAGCCTGTAGATTTTCATAGAAATCCTCCACTTCGCTGTCGTCATAGTCTGATGTTGGGGCATAGGCCTGGATGATGGTGATGTTGAAAGGGGCTGCTCTCAGATGGATGGTAATGAGTCTACTGGATACTGGGCGGCAACCCATGACAGTGGCTAGAATGTTCTTGTGGACCAAGAATCCAACACCGTGTTCGTGCCTGTCATCTCTACCGCTGAAATAAAGCTTGTGGCCTTTGTCGGTCGTTGTTTCACCTATGCCTTTCCAGGGCAGTTCGCTGATCCCTAAAACGTTCCATCGATAGTGATCCTGCTCGTGGGCCAGTTCTTCTAATTTTCCCTCCGCATTTAGGGTCCTGACATTCCAGGTTCTTATGACAATGTTGTTTCTGGTGCGGATCTTGCTAAGTTGTCCATCAGTAGCACACTTACCACCTACATCCTGGTGGCCAACGGAAGGTGCGGTCCTTGGTGACCCGGGCGACGACCGATCCGGTATGGAGTAAATGGTTTTATTCATCATGCAGTGTGTCTTGGGCAAGAAAGACCTGGCAGGGCCCAATCCTCTCCAGGCTGTTGGCCACAGCCGATATCCACGAATACAGTGTGGCTCACCTTGGCCCCGAGCACGTGGTCGTTGAACCTGTAGTAACATGAGGTTCTTCCGTCCTACCCGGGGACTTCTGTGTAGAAGACTTTCGCCCAGTGATGCCGTGCTGAAATCACCCCTCATGGTAGTCGCCTCTTACGACACGCCGGGAAACGTTGGGTCTATTCTATTCAGTGCCCACAGGACGTGCAACAGTCAACAGTCTCAAAAATCATGAGAATCTCTCTAAATCATTTTTCTGCTTTTATAAGGTTTATTCCAGCCAAAAAGAGTGACAACCGCGATTGGCAACAATAACAAAATATATCATCGCCAGGGAAACTGAGTAAAACAACTACGATTCCCTGAGAAACGTGGACAAAAAGTTACAAACAAATTCAGTTACCTGTCTCTGCAATGACAACATCGCAGTGCCGTGGCAACGTAAACAATGCCGTGAGAACACAGACAAAAAGGCCTTCTCGCGATGATGTCAATGCACAGAAATAATATTTCCAAAATTATTATTTCACCATCGCGGATTTAGAACACTTTTAATAACTTTTCCTACTTCCAAATTTGCAAAAAAATAAAATAGTTTACACGAGTCTGATCCCGTCTTTATGTTGAAGAACGCACAATCCTAAACACTTGACGTCATTTACCATGTCTACGTCATTGTAGCAACGTCATAGTAAAGACTCTGTCTCGGTTGCGTGCACATTCTACAACGAAGACTAGGCTTATTCCCGTTGATCTTCTGTTGTTGGCTGGTTACAACCAATTATATTTAAAGGGACCCCCCCCCCCCCCCCCCCCCCTCCAAACTTTTTATTTTTTATTATTTTTTTTTTATGCAAAGAGTTTCAATTTTATTAACATTGTTTTTAAAACATTGCAGTTTTTAGTCACTTTTGGTCCAAGGTACAAAGAGTTATTTATTGACAATTCAACGGAAATCCATTTCAAGGGATCCGTTAAAACGTCCAAAGAGTTTTCCCGTTGAAACGACCAAGTAACCCAACCCCTAAACCTAAATTAGTAAATGCAGCCATATTTTCCTGTTCTGGCCGCAAGCCTCTTCCAGCACCTTCACCTTGATACTGCCCTAATCCCACAAAAACTACTTTTTAGAAATATTAATTAAGATGCTAAGTTGATAATTATGAACTATAATTCGTTGCCTGGTTTGGTGAAGTCAGCAAAATGGCAAATGCTTTGACAACTGATGTTATTGTTCCTCGTCAAGCATCACGACAGACTCTCCGTGACAACCAACCTGCGGCCACTCCAGAAGAATATTTCAAGATTAGCATTGCCATTCCTTTCTTGGAACACCTGTCAACCGAATTGGACTCGAGGTTCAAAAATGCTGACTTAGCAGTTTATGGTCTTTGTCTGGTGCCAAGCACTTTAATAGACAACCAGGATGGTTTCATGCAGGTTCCAGAAGGGGTAAAGACACTGGCAATGTTGTGGGAGTCTGACCTACCAGACAACGCTACCCTTGATGCAGAATACCAAAGGTGGGTTTGCAAATGCAAATGCGACAGCTATCATCCCATCCACGGCATCAGAAGCACTGAAACATTGTGACAGGGATTTTTTTTAATCCCAACCTGTTCGTCATGCTAAAGAACCTTTGCACCCTGCCTGTCGATGTCGCTACTGCCGAGTGTGAGCGTTCAAACAGTCAGTTGCGCAACCTGAAAAACTACCTGCACTCTACAATGGGGCACAGAGACTCAATGGACTTGCTTTAATGAAAGTGCACAGGGATGTTGATATTGACTTCAAAGAGACAGTGAACTGTTTTGCCAGAAGATACAATTCACAAATGATACTAATGCCGAGGAACCTAGTGCAGCAAGGCTGAAAGTGAAAGCAGGGCGGTGATGTTCATAAACTACAAGGTAAAGCTTTATACCGTTAACGATCAACAAAAAGTAGTGAATAATAATAGTATACAAAACCTCTCTGCTAAATAAATAAATGTTCGTGTGTGTGTGTTTTGTTTTGTTTTGATGTTGTTTTTTTTAAGGGAGGGGCAGTGGATAATTTTTGTACCCCTGAGTTTGTCAGTTCAATTGTTAAAAACGATGAAGGTGGGTTCGTGCCTATTTGCAGGTGGTTTTGGTGTGTGTGTTTTTTTTTTTAAATCATTTTATAGTCCCCTCTCTTCCCGATAAGGATTTTCAGAGAGGAGACTGCTTGGTGTGTGTGTGTGTGTGTGTGTGTGTGTGTGTGTGTGTGTATGTATGTGTGTGTTTCTGTCTGTATGCAAATTGTGCATTTAAATGTGAAACGAGTCTCTTTCTCTCTCTCATGCCCCCCCCCCCCCCCCCATCCGTCCCCTACCCCCGCCTTTCTCTCTCTCTCTCTCTCTCTCTCTCTCTCTCTCTCTCTCGCGTGTGTGCGGAGGGCGAAGGAGAGGGATGGGGAGGCGAAGAAGGGTGGGAGTACGTGTATTAAAATGAATTAATTTGTTTAGTGACTTCCGGCGGCAGGGATAGTTCAGTCGTCAGAGCGCTCGACTTGTGTACGCGCGTCTCGGGCGCGTTCGAATCCTGACTTCAGAAAACTATTTTGTGATTGCTGGATAGTGGCCAGCGCTTTGAGAAGCTCTCTGAGCTTATAAGTGCGCTACATAAGAGTAATATCTTTTTGTTACGGTAGTTTTAAGGAATACTGTTTGTTTCAAATTATTTTATGTTAATTATTTTGTTTGTTCTGCATTCTTTAATAAGGACTAGCTGTAAGACAGGTCCAAAGGATCTACTGCTATTATCCTATGAAAGGTTTCGACTTCTCTCTCTCTCTCTCTCTCTCTCTCTCTCTCTCTCTCTCTCTCTCTCTCTCTCTCTCTCTCTCTCTCTCTCTCTCTCTCTCTCTCTCTTTTTTTTTTTCTCAAACTTGTTGCAATGTCGTCCACTTAAGTTCAGACAGCATTGGTATGAATCGCTGAGCATGGTAATCCCGACCGAATAACACATGACTGAATTCAAATCTCGCGCACTTTGTGCTTCGTCGCGCGCTACTACCACGCCTTGAACTCGTCTGCTCTTAGTTCAAACGAATATCCTAACAGTGGATAACACGAGGTCAAAATGAGGTTATCGTCAATCATCGTCCTTATTATCGTCGTTATCGTCAAGGATTTCCTGCTTGACGACGGAAGGATCATAGATGAGTCAAGTCAAGGCATTCTTTTTTAAACGCATTTAAACGAAATGGGGGCAAGTGGTTCAATAAAACTCTCTCTCTCTCTCTCTCTCTCTCTCTCTCTCTCTCTCTCACTTTCTCTGTCTGTCTGTCTGTCTGTCTGTCTGTCTGTCTGTCTGTCTGTCTGTCTCTCTCTCTCTCTCTCTCTCTCTCTCTCTCTCTCTCTCTCTCTCTCTCTCTCTCTCTCTCTCTCTCTATTTCTTTCGCATGCATTCAAACGAAATCGGGCAAGTGGCCCAATATGACTCTCTCTCTCTCTCTCTCTCTCTCTCTCTCTCTCTCTCTCTCTCTCTCTCTCTAACTTTATTATCAACTGAAAACACTAATATCACTTGCATTTGGCAAGCAATGAACGCATTTTGCAAAAAATCTAGAACAAAAAAAACAAATCAATTTAATTTTTCTAATGATGAATTTAATAAATATTTTATTTCATTAACTGACTCTATTCTTCAATCTAATACCGCAAACACAAACACAGATACAATATATGATAAGGTCAACCTGTTTTGTAGAAACAAACTTCACAAATCTGCCTCATTTCTTATACCTCAGTTAACAGAACATGATGTAACTTCTCTAATATTAAAAATGAAAAATAAAAAGTCTATGGACATTTATAATCTAAATGCATTCATTATAAAATTGTCTCTTCCTTATATCATTGAACCTTTAACTTACATCTATAATCTATGCATAGATCAAAGTCAGTTTCCTTCAATATTTAAAGAAGCTAAAGTTATACCTTTACCTAAAACAAGTGATACTTCAGTTCTTGACAACTTTCGACCAATTTCCATTCTGCCTGTACTATCTAAACCCCTGGAAAGACATATTCACATTAACCTTATGAAATATTTAGAAAATAACGCTCTTTTTCATCCTTTTCAGTCTGGCTTTAGACCTAAACACTCTTGTCAAACAGCACTCGCCCATATTTGTGATGCTTGGCTTGATGCTATAAACAAGCAAGACATTGTAGGGGCAGTTTTTCTTGACCTTAAAAAGGCATTTGACCTAGTTAACCATAACATCTTAATAAATAAGTTAAAATTCTATTTCCAAAATTCTGCATCTGTATTATTTTTTAAATCATATTTATCAAACAGGCACCAATCAGTATACATTAATGGTTCCTTTTCGTCTTCTGGTGATGTAACTTGTGGAGTTCCTCAAGGATCGATCCTTGGTCCTATTTTATTCTGTATCTTTATCAATGACATGCCCCTTTTTCTCACACAAAATGTTAATCTTGAACTATTTGCTGATGATTCATCCCTCCATACTCATAATACAAATTTACAGGAGGTGGAGCAAAGTCTTCAAATAAGCATAAATGAAATTAATAACTGGTGTTGCATCAATAGAATGAAATTAAATCCTAATAAAAGCAAAAGTATGCTTCTCACTACACGACAAAAACGCCAAAATGGATCTTTTCCCCTTAATCTAAACTTAGGGTCGTACAGTATTGAGCAAGGTCATGAACATAAGGTGCTAGGCATAATCATCGATGATGATTTTAGCTGGCGGTCACACGTTAACCATATCTGTAAAAAAATTTCTAAAAACCTCTTCCTCCTAAATAAACTTAGACATTTCGTTACGGCTAATGCATTAAAATCTTTTTTCTATGCCCACTGTATGTCTCATTTTAATTATGCATCGATTATTTGGTGTAATGCCAGTGACGCTCAAATTAAACATCTAAATAGTCTTCATAAAAGAGCAATCAAGATACTTTATAAATCTTATAATAATATAAATACAGATGCTACAACTAATGAAAAATATCAAGAACTCCGAATATTACCACTTCAAAAACAATTTATATTTAATACAGCTATCCTTATGTTCAAAATCACACACGGAGAAACACCTGCATATCTTGATACATTTTTTATTAAGCCAGTTGATGGGCATAGACTGTATAATTATAAACTACCCCTCCCTCGCATTGATTTATACAAAAATAGCCTATCGTTTAATGGAGCTAGTGTATGGAACTCTCTCCCTCTGGAGTGTAAACATTGCGACACACTGTTTTCTTTCAAATGTAAAATATGTAGGCATCTGCAAAATTAATTATAAAAGTGATGTATAATAATATATATGACAACACAGTCATTCGTGTAATTATTAACCTATTTATTTATTCACTTTATTATTATTATTATTATTATTATTATTATTATTATTATTATTATTATTATTATTATTATTATTATTATTATTATTAATTTGCTGTGGAACTTGACTTGTCTTATTATTATTATTATTATTATTATTATTATTATTATTATTATTATTATTATTATTATTATTATTATTATTAGTATTATTATTATTATAAGGGTGAAGGATATGGGGAAAAGGGTAGTTGCCTAAAATTGTTTAAAGATAATGATGAAGATGTTAGTGTGATTGCGTGTGCATGTGTGTTTGTGAGTGATGTGATTTCCAAGTTAAAGTTAAAGGTTAATTATTATTATGTTAATTTCTTAAGGGACAGATTGGAAGATTAGACTGTATCATTAGTCTAAAATCTTTATCCCTAATAAAAAAGTTTCAAGTTTCTCTCTCTCTCTCTCTCTCTCTCTCTCTCTCTCTCTCTCTCTCTCTCTCTCTCTCTCTCTCTCTCTCTCTCTCTCTCAACTCCAGACAAATGTAACTCATAATGGCCATTTAATTAGCATTAGTCTCAGGAAAGGTCGCTGATGTGAAAGTGTGCGGACCATCTTTCATAATTATGTCAGCAGCATTTGTTTTCATAGTTCAGCTTGCAGTTGATAAATGATACTCGCTAAGTACCCAGTAAGTACAAAATACTAATAGTCAGTCACAAGAAAACACAGAAACAAAATACGTAAGCCTAGTTGACACATGGTTCATAAGCTTTGAGACGTAAAACCAATCAAGCCATGCAAGGCCGGACCTGAGAAAAGTCGAGGGGGGGGGGGGGGGATGTTACAGATTCAGCGAAGGCGCGAAGCGCCGAGCCTTCTAGGGGAGTCCGGGGGCATGCCCCCCCCTTTCTCCCCCCCCCCCCCCCCCGGGAAATTTTTTTTTCAAGGATGCAAAATGGTGCATTTTGGTGCAATCTGAACCTTGAAAAAGCTATTTGTGATGGTCTGGGACTTTGAGCTTTTTTAACAATTGAACTGACAAACTCTGGGGTACAAAAATTATCCACTGCCCCTTCCTTTAAAAAAAAACAAACAACAAACACACACACACACAAACATTTATTTATCAGCAGAGATGTTTTGTATACTATTATTATTCTCTACTTTTAGTCGATCGTTAACGGTATAAAGCTTTACCTTGTAGTTTATGAACATCTTCTTCTTCTTCTTCTTCTTCTTTATTAGATTTGTGTCCCCGGACACATGGAGCGTATAGGGGACTTATGAACATCACCGCCCTGCTTTCACTTTCAGTCTTGCTGCACTAGGTTCCTCGGCATTAGTACCATTTGAGAATTGTATCTTCTGGCAAAACAGTTCACTGCCTCTTTGAAGTCAATATCAACATCCCTGTGCACTTTCAGTAAAGCAAGTCCATTGAGCCTCTGTTGCCCCATTGTAGAGCGCAGGTAGTTTTTCAGGTTGCGCAACTGACTGTTTGAACGCTCACACTCGGCAGTAGTGACAGGCAGGGTGCAAAGGTTCTTTAGCATGATGAACAGGTTGGGATAAAAATCCCTGTCACAATGTGTCAGTGCTTCTGATGCCGTGGATGGGATGATAGCTGTCGCATTCTCAGCAGCACTTCGCCATTTGCAAACCCACCTTTGGTATTCTGCATCAGGGGTAGCGTTGTCTGGTAGGTCAGACTCCCACAACATTGCCAGTGTCTTCACCCATTCTGGAACCTGCATGAAACCATCCTGGTTGTCTATTAAAGTGCTTGGCACCAGACAGAGACCATCAACTGCTAGGTCAGCATTTTTGAACCTCGAGTCCAATTCGACTCCAAGAAAGGAATGGCAATGCTAATCTTGAAATATTCTTCTGGAGTGGTCGCAGGTTGGTTGTCACGGAGAGTCTGTCGGGATGCTTGACGAGGAACAATAACATCAGTTGTCAAAGCATTTGCCATTTTGCTGACTTCACCAAACCAGGCAACGAATTATAGTTCATAATTATCAACTTAGCATCTTAATTAATATTTCTAAAAAGTCGTTTTTGTGGGATTAGGGCAGTATCAAGGTGAAGGTGCTGGAAGAGGCTTGCGGCCAGAATAGGAAAATATGGCTGCATTTACTAATTTAGGCTTAGGGGTTGGGTTACTTGGTCGTTTCAATGGAAAAACGCTTTGGACGTTTCAATCGATCCCTTAAAATGATTTCTGTTGAATTGTCTATAAATAACTCTTTGTACCTTGGACCAAAAGTGACTAAAAACTGCAATGTTTTAAAAACAATTTTAAAAAAATTGAAACTCTTTGCATTAAAAAAAATTCATTTTTTTTTTAGTTTGGAGGGGGGGGGGGGGGTGTTCCGGAACCAAGGTACCCCCCCCCCCCCCGCCCTGGATCCGGCTCTGCCATGCCCTTTAGAATGGTTTTGTATTAAGCCACGCCTTGAACTATTAAAATCATGTTTCATTGATGTCCGGCCGATCTCTAATCACAAAGGATTAGGCCCCTTGTTTCGGTCTTTTAAATTCCAGTACACATCATAATTATGTTATAACGATTAATTCTTTGACTTGATCTCTCTGACTTTCAGTGTAATCAATGGAAAAGTAGAAAGGGGAGGGAAAGACACATAAAGACCCAATCTACACAGTCCTGACTACAATAACACCTAGTGCTAAACATTGCCATTCACCCAAGCCTAGTAAGCGCAATACCATTCTTTTTATATAATGAACGATAGGCTACGAGTGTACCTGTAAGAGATAACCAAATGAGCTGTAGGCCTACATATATTGCGCGTTAAGCTTTGTCAGGTACACATTCACCTGTAGAGACGGACTTTTCCGTTTAACTAAAAGCGAAAGTGCATTGTGGGATACAGTAGTTCAGTTAAATTAGAACTTTCAAACGTTTTAGCATACTTTCACACAAATAGGAAGGAGTTGCGAAATTCTCAGTATGAAACATTATTGTGCCCGCCATACTTTACCTTGACGACACCTTATAACGGTGTGGATTGAACTCGTTCATAAAAATATCCGACAAACCAACACAGGAATGAATTCGGAACCATTTCTGCTATATGAAACGTAAATCTTGTGGATATAAGAGACTCTGCAATACAAGCATGTTGATACAGTAGACTCTTGCAGGTCAAAACAACTGCACCCCCTGCTTTTGTGGACAGCATGCTAAAGGCTTTGAGCTTACGAGTACCTCTAATACGATTCTCGAGGCTTTCCTCGCAGGGGTTGAAGGACTTAGAAAATCGTTATGAAGACAGTTTGCGGAGTCAAGCAGTGTCCACAGGGGATGAGTTGCAAAGAGTTGATATAGGCTGTGCAGTTGTTTTGGTTTTTTCTTTAATATATATAGTGGGAAATAAACATGTGAATTGTAGCGTTAACTACATTTCCTTGTAACAGAGTGTAGATTATCACACAGGCGGCGGAAGCAGGGGGGGCATGGGGGCCATGCCCCCCCCCCCCCCTAGAAAAATGTTGGAGGGGGCAACCTTATATATTGCCCCCTCCAATAATGAGTATTTTTTTTTTAGGATTTTTTTCGCCAGGGCATTAAAGGATTTTTTTTCTTCAAATGGAATCGAGCAATACAAGTGTTTATCATCATAATCATCATCATCACCCGCTGATCAGTGAGAGAAGTTCGTCCCTTCGTCATCATTTCCTGTCGACGCGTCATAATCGTTAGCCTTAGCGTAGATCAACGTGACCGACAGTTTTCGACATCGTGCACATCACAGTCGCGTTTTGAAAACTTTCATTTGCTGTCAGTTTTTACAGTCTACCGTTTTCAATATCAGCAATTTTCTCGACTACAAGTGAAGAAGTCAGCAAAATGGCAAATGCTTTGACAACTGGTGTTATTGTTCCTCGTCAAGCATCCCGACAGACTCTCCGTGACAACCAACCTGCGGCCACTCCAGAAGAATATTTCAAGATTAGCATTGCCATTCCTTTCTTGGAACACTTGTCAACCGAATTGGACTCGAGGTTCAAAAATGCTGGTCTAGCAGTTGATGGTCTATGTCTGGAGCCAAGCACTTTAATAGACAACCAGGATGGTTTCATGCAGGTTCCAGAAGGGGTGATGCTGGCAATGTTGTGGGAGTCTGACCTACCAGACAACGCTACCCTTGATGCAGAATACCAACGGTGGGTTTGCAATTGGCGAAGTGCTGCTGAGAATGCGACAGCTATCATCCCATCCACGGCATCAGAAGCACTGAAACATTGTGACAGGGATTTTTTTTATCCCAACCTGTTCATCATGCTTTAGAACTTTTGCACCCTACCTGTCACTACTGCCGAGTGTGAGCGTTCAAACAGTCAGTTGCGCAACCTGAAAAACTATTTGTGCTCTACAATGGGGCAACAGAGACTAAATGGACTTGCTTTACTGAAAGTGCACAGGGATGTTGATATTGACTTCAAAGAGGCAGTGAACTGTTTTGCCAGAAGATACAATTCACAAATGGTACTAATGCCGAGGAACCTAGTGCAGCAAGACTGAATTAAGTGAAAGCAGGGCGGTGATGTTCATAAACTACAAGGTGTTACACTCCGTTTGATGGTGGTGTTTTCAATCAGTAGTTGATTCAGCCCCAATGCGTGAATGCTCCTGATGAGTGTAATCTCGGATTCGATTATCCACGTAACCCGCTCAATCCGCATACAAGTCACTGAGTCTTGGTATGAAATTTTCCACTTTTATTCAGCACACATCAACATCTGCATACAATTCTCAACTCAACTCAACAACTCTCACAACAACCTTTTTTTGAAACAGTGCGGCACTTATATAGTCTCTTCATACTCCCGAACACCCTGGATCAATCGCGTATGACGCAATTTAACCAATCGCTTCTAACTTCGTCATCACTGACTTACGTCATACATCTTTCCAGGAACGTTCTCAAACTTCGAAATTTATCGGGAAATTTCTATCGACAGTAAACACGCGAATCTAGAGAATTCTCCAATAATATCGACTAACGAAAATTATCAACGTTATACAAAGCTTCTTCTAACCACAACGCAAACTCAAATCAAAGGTAAATAAACTCTATTATTGAATACTTTGCAAATCGAAACGATTAGATCTATCGTGCGCGTTTCAGACATGCTATCCTTCGCGTTTCAACGTAACACAAGTAAAGCTTTATACCGTTAACGATCAACAAAAAGTAGTGAATAATAATAGTATACAAAACATCTCTGCTGATAAATAAATTTGTGTGTGGTTTTTTTTAAGGGAGGGGCAGAGAATAATTTTTGTACCCCAGAGTTTGTCAGTTCAATTGTTCAAAAAGCTCAAAGTCCCAGACCATCACAGATGGCTTTTTCAAGGTTCAGATTGCACCAGATTGCACCATTTTGCATCCTTGAAAAAAAAAAATTTCCGGGGGAGCATGCCCTTGGACCCCCCTAGAAGGCTCGGCGCTTCGCGCCTTCGCTGAATCTGTAACCCCCACCCCCACCCTCGACTTTTCCCAGGTGTGTGCCCCCCCCCCCCCCCCAATCCTGAGCAGCTTCCGCCGCCTGTGTATCATATACATCGGATCGATCCTTCAGAACAATTAAAACGAACCAGGAGATGAATAAGTGCTTTGTGCCGTTTAATTCTGGGGTGTACGAAAAGAGCGAAAAGGGCGAAAAGGGCGAAAAAGGACAGCGAAAAGAGCGAAAAGGGGAAACAAAAGAGCAAAAATAAGCGAAAAGGACCCCAAAATTGCAAACCGAAGCCTAATTAAAGCTCATCCATATTAAAAGAAACGGTTAAATGATGAATTATTGATTAATTATGAAAAATTTGCTCGACCGATTCGGGGATTTCCGCTTGTAATGGAGACCATCGATCCAAGACCAGCGAAAAGAGGAGTGTAAAGAGCGAAGATGGGATTAAAAGAGCTTAAATGATACGTAATAAGCAACAAGAATTCAAAAGGAGGTGAATGCATATCAATTGAGGTATTTACTGCGTAAATTCCAGCACATATCACTAAAACAATCAACTCGTGGCAGGCTCCTGCTGGCATTCCGTGAGTTCGATCCAACCAAGAAGAGGAAGAGAATGGTGAAAAGGGGAATACAAGAGAGAAAATGGCCTCCAAATAGCAAACTGGAGCCTAGATAATGTCAATGCATACAAAAAGAATCTGTTAAAGAGTGCATTTGATTGATTATCACTGTAATTCGCGCTTGAATGTGTAATAATTTCTTGACCGAACCACTTCGGGGATTTCCGCTATCGTTCCTAGACCAGCAAAAAGAGGAATGTAAAGAGCGAAAAGGGGAATAAGAGAGCGAAAATGAAACGTAAAAAGAGCGTGCTCTCAAGTCTCCAACAAGAGTTCTGTGTTGGTGTGGGCGTTGAAGTCTGAAAGACTCTTGGTGGCAACCTATAAAGTGACACTACCACCCTGTTCCAAGTCACTACCAATAGAACCTTGGTTTAGTGTTGTTTTCTTTAAGTTTTTAGTAGTTTGTATAACATTATTGAGTACTAGCAAGAGTTCCAAGCTATATAAAATGGCCGTATATTTTGAGATTCTAACCTTCCAGACGTCGGACCTGAAAGTGTCGAGTATTTTACTTAGCATGGTGAGTTGAAATATTTTACTTATGAGTATACATTGTTGTGGTTTTTTTTGCTTGCCAAATCCATGTAAATTTGACATGAATCAAAAGCTTTGTAATTCCTGTCAAAATCATTGTAATTCCTGTTAAAATCATTGTAACTTGATTGCATTTACGGTATCTGGAAATATCCCTCAAATGTGGAAATATCCCTCAAATGTGGAAATATCCCTCAAATGTGTGTGCGTGCTGTGTCTTTGTTTTAAAATGAAGTACACAACGCACACATTAAACCAATAACAAACACATATTTATCTTTTTTTTATGGTTTTATCTTTAATGATTGGGCAGATTAAGAGGCAAAGAACGGTGCTCTGAATCTTTATCTACTAAAGAAGCAATCAACAAAATAGAAAAAGCATTTTAAATTAAAAAAACAATTATTCACCCCAACATTCGTTACATGTCGGTTTTTCAAGACCAGTTGTAAAATTATTTTAAATTCATTAAGAACTAAATTTTGTAAAAATATTATTTGCTCATGGAATTGTGCTTTTCCACTTGCTCATATACTGTACTTTTTCAATGCAATAATTGTGACTTGTTGCTACCAGTGGAAATGAAAAACATTAAGATACTAAGCGATTTGAATTTTTCAGTTTGTTTAAAGCTTGCAAAATGTTTTATTTATGTATCTGTTGGAAGATTTATATTGATTTAATTTAATTTATTTTTTCTCAGTTCTTGTTAATGAATTATTTGATATAGTTAATTATTTACATTTGTTCATTAGTATACTCATTTTCTAATTTTCAATGTCTAAATCACTTAGGTGAATAATAGACAATAAATGAGTAACACACACAAACACATATCCAGTCCTACCATACACCACGCTTCCGAGCTTTCAAAAACTTGTGCTAGATCAGTCAGACTTAAACAGATTTATAACAGTGGACTAATATGATCCGAACTCAAAATTGGTGAGTAGCCTTCTTTGTTTGGCGAGTACAATTTTCTCTCCAGTTGGTAAATTTTTAGATGTACTTGCCGAAGGTGAGTAAAACATATTCAGAGCTGTTCCTTGAAAGGTGCATGTCGACGTCAGACTTTGTTTCAAATGATGCAATTGCTTGTGCTTCTACTGCTATATTATAAAACACTTTTAGTGAATAATACACTATTGACCTTTGTCTGTTGCAGGTTTCCTCTAGGCTCTTGGAGCTAATGCATCCAGTTATGCTTCATGACAAGATGCCATTGCGTGTTGGGGCAGATGGGAATTGCTTTTACCGTTCCTTGTCCCGCGCAATGTTTGGTGATGAGGACTCCCATCTCCTTCTGAGACCCCTTATCTTGCTGGAAATCGGAGAACATCGCCGGTACTATGACGTTAAGTATAGATTATAATTGATCTGCTTAATTGTGAGGTGGGGTTTTATTGTTGCTGGGCTCTGCACAATGGAATGTTATTACCCACTGTCTTCAGTCTATGGGGATCGCTAGTTATCTCCCGGTGACTTCACTTAATACATTTATTTGTTTAGCTCGGTCTGTGATTAGGCTGGGGTACAGAGATAGAAAAATGGTAAAAGATCACTGTCACACTAGCTTTCACACTATATGTAGTCCAGCCACTTGATAACAGTAAAAATCACACATTTATTTCCTCTACTCTATACACGATCTTTAATGTACGAAACTAACTTAAAAGTTCAAATGTCAATGTGAATGGTTCGCTCGCTGATAGGTCTAGGCAGCTACTTTCTCATTATAGTGCACTGGATACTTTCTGCCCTAATGGTCAGAGTTCTTGAAGAGTGGACTACTGTGGTCCTTTTGATACCAGTTTTAGTGCACTGTTTCGGAGGGGCGGGGGGTGGGGGTGGGGGCACTTAACTGAGTGGTTGAAGCGCTGTGCTGTGGTTGGTTCTGTGACAAGTTGTGTTGTCGTGGAGTCTTCTCCCTGTGGTTAGACTGGTGGGCTATTTCAGAAAGACATTAAAACCTTGCCTGGATGAAAATCATGAGTGTATTATAGTTAGACCACAAGCACATTCGGGTTGAATAACATGAATAACAATTCAGAGTCCATTAATCATGTGTTCAAGATGGCTGTTGATTGGCGGCCTCAAAACATCTCTCAGCTTGTTGACACTCTTCGAAATGTAGTCAGGGGTCAGTATGTGGATGTAGAAAGAGCGTTTGTTGGACAGGGTGATTACAGGCTTGTGCCTGCCATAACCAAGTTTGCGCAGCATCCAGCAGTTTGGGAAAAAAAAAACATAGATCAGCGAAATCTGCACTGGCAACGGTTCATGAAGGCGCGTGTGCCTGTATCTTCTCGTTCAACAATTACTAGCACTGATGGCCGCCTCACAGTCTTAACGGCCCCATCTGGGGGCAGAAAGCCTTGTCAAAGAAAGAGAACACGCAATACAAGGATAACCTCATGCAAGCATTCCAAGGTGTTAACCAGTGCTTATCCCCAGTATATTTACACCAAATCTACTTTTAGCTGTGAATGATAGGAACGAGTCTTTTTGTGGCAGTGGTCGGAGTACAGAGTTTGAGGTTAGTGTGGCAGGCAGTGGTAGGAGTGCAGAGTTTTAGAATTTAATGTTTCTGATTTTGCGTGCTCTAGTCTACAATATTTTTTAGATGATGTTAGTTTGTTTCATTTGTATCTGTTCGATGGTTTAGCTAATTGCCCTTATGGGAGAGGTCTGGGGCCCAGGGAGAATATGTCACATGTGTTATGACCATGTGCACCATTGACTGTTTCCTTCATTTGCCTTGGTGTTGGTATGTTTCCTTTGGATGCTATTTTTATTTTCCTTTGTTTTTTCCATCATCATCTCGATAACACCTCTGTACCCTTTGCTGACTCTGTCCGAAACTTTAGAGTTGTCTTGACAACAACACCGTCCAAGCCGGAAATTCTTTTATCACAAAACTAATTTTTCATTTGCCAAGCTCAACTTTTCTCACACAACTCATTCATGTTACTATCCACTTTGTCTGTATCAGCTCTGTTAAAGAGTATCTCACCACTGAAGAAACTTTCTAACTAGTCACTTCTGTCATCTCTCACGCATTGATTATTGCAACTCTCTCCTCACTGGTCTTCCTGATTTGACAATCCAACCTCTTCAGTGTGTTAAGAATATTGCTGCCTGCCTCATACTAACAAAGAATAAAATCTTACCTTATTTCTCCATTAGGTTTTACTGCACCTTCTTCATTGGTTGCCTGTTTCTCGGACCAGACAATTCATTTCTCCATGCTGAAAGGCATTTATCACACAACTCATTCATGTTACTATCCACTTTGCTGTATCAGCTCTGTTAAAGAATACCTCACAACTGAAGCAACTTCCAAACTAGTCACTTCTCTCATCCTCTCACATGTAGACTCTTGCAATTCTTTCCTTGCTGACCTTCCTGATTACACAGAATCAGTGCAGAATAATGCTGCCCGCCTCATTCTAAAAGAGACACAAATCTGGACATATTTTTCATTGCATCATCTTCACTGATTGCCTGTCTCTCTGAGAATTCAATACAAGACCCTGTCACTTTGTTACACAGCTGCCAACAACTTTACTCCATCATACCTCTCTTACCTTCTTCGACTTTATACCCCATCCTATACACTTAGCTCAGACCGACAATCTTCTTCTTCTGATCCCACACACAATACTTGTGTCAGCCTTTGAGCCTTTTAGTCAAACGGTCCATCCCTTTGGATCAAGCACGTACCCTGTCTCACTGCAACAAAAGCCCATCTTCTCTTCTTTCAAACCTGCCCTTAAAACTCATCTCTTTCCACAATAAAATGCAACAACTGCTCATATTCATTCTCCTTTCCCCACTCCCAACTCATTCTCCTTCCTTGTTTTCTCTTTTTATTTTTATTTCTTTATTCTTATTATTATTCTTATTATTATTCTTATTATTATTATTCTTATTATTATTATTATTATTATTATTATTATTATTATTATTATTATTATTATTATTATTATTATATGTTTTGCTTAATTATTTCTTAATAAGATCAAGCGCCTTATAAATAGCATTATTGTTATTTTGATGTAAAGTTTTACAGTACTTTCATAGCGTTTTAACCTACTTTTGATCTTATCCTATCCTTACCCTATCTTAGCAGTGAATATCTATCTAGGCTATGACAGGTTTATTTATTTATATAATATATATGTAATATAATATATGTGAATAATACTTGTCATGAGCATGCGAGTTGTATAGATTTTGCCTAGTGATTGCTGGTGTGTATCTGTCTCTGTTGTTTGCTTTGTTTGATGTGCAGGTTTGAGACAGTTTGCTCCAACCACAAAATAAGTCATTGTGAAAGCTTCGATCCTGGATCTTCAGGACAGCTCCCTGGTTGGTTTCCTGGCCATGCACTATCAACAATGTAGCCCGTTAGACACTCCCATGTTGTGCCTAAAATCTTGTATATGTTATTTGCTGGGTCGTTTAAATGACAATTCTTTGGGTTTTGTGTGTGTGTGTGTGTGCTATTTGTGAATTACACTGTTATATATTCTAAACCAATTATTGGTCTGTGGGAGTAGTGTCAGGTTCAAGGATACAACTATTGATTTTGAAAATCAATGTGTTAAAAATATTCATGCATGTATTGTATATATTCATGTGTATTGCACGCATGTATATATTCATGTATATATGAATAATTATATACCTATTTTCTATCAAACATTTGATTTTAATGAAAGTTTGTACATGTATAATTCAATGCGCGATGATCATTTGTATCTTACACGTTGTTATTATTATGGCAGTATGATGGATATTGTGGCCATCAATCCACCAACCTCCTACCCCCTTGGCATTGTGGTATGGCTACCCCCGTTGGGGTGCCGGGGTCTTCAGTATAAATAGTATCCCCACTTTCTGGAAATTTAGTGCTTTAAATTCCCACTGTCGCTGTCTTTCTCATTTGCTCTTTCTCATTCCTGCTCTGTTCTATAAATCTGCTATACTATCTTCTTCTTTGCTAGACCAGTCTCCTACCTTTTTTCTTGAAAACTCTTCCGGGACAAGACTCCTTATTTGTGTATGAGGTCTGTTGGATCAGCTTGGGAATATTGGATGCTTTCTGCCAGGTGGTCACTAGGGCTTTCTATGATGTTATTATTTAGCAATGTAGGCATTTTATATGTATGAGTTTTGTTAGTAATTTATAATGATGTTTGTATTCTACATGTATTTTGTTTTTGTAAACGGGGGTTCGATAAATTAGAGTGCAGCCTCAGCGTCCCCTGCGTGGGATGTCTTTATTGTAAAGTGACTGGCTGGTGGAGAGCTTTCACTTTTACCACCAGGGTTGTTTCAGCAGATCTTTTATGCGGATCAGGGGTTGTCCGGTCCTGATTTGGCTCGGAAGAGTCCGCTGGACCTAAAGCAATAATCATGTAATGTAATGTAATGTGGTATGGCTTTTATCCTCTTGCATATTATTATTCCACTTCTTGTGAGAGAGAGAAAGCGTTTGTCATGTGATATGACTATGTCATTTGTAAGATTTTGTCTTGTTTCTTTTACCATGACGCTTTTATTTGATTGTCTTCCCCAGTGGGTTTACCAGGAGATGTTTTAGTATAAATAGTTCCCCCGCTTTCTGGAATTTTAGTGCTTTAAATTTCCTCTTTTCTATCACTCTTTATATTTCTGCGTTCGCCTTTCTTTACTGGTGTTTCCCCCATCCCACTGGGGTGCCAGGGTTTTCTGTATAAATAGTATACCTTTGTGGAAAATTTGTGCTTTAAATTACAATTTGTTTTGGTCATTCTCATTTGTAGTTTCTCTTTCCTAATCTGTTCTGTTAATTTATCTTTTTCTCTACTTTTTTTTTCTTGAAAACTCTCAGATCTCCTGATTTTTGTATGGGGTCTGTTGGGTCATCTTGGAGATATTGGACGCTTTCTGCCAAATGGTCACTATGTCTTTCTATGGTATTTAAAAATGTAGACATTTTATATGTATGTGTTTGGTTAATATTTTAGAATGATGGGCATATTCTATTTTGTTTTTGTAATTGGGGGATTCGATACATTAGAATACAGCCTCGTCGTCCCCTGCGTGGGATGCCTTTATTGTAAAGTGACCAGCTGGTGGGAGTGCCATCGGTGTTACCATTAGGGTTGTTTCAGCAGGTCTTCTATACGGATCAGGGGTGAGGCTCTTTCAACCAAGTTGTGACCCTGATTCGGCTCTTTACAGTCTGTTGCACCCTTTAATCAATTACTAATTTTCTGTTGTGTACAGTGTTCACTTTTTCAATATGTAATTCATCTGTATTTTATCAATCATTGTTATTTCTTAGCATTTTTATGATATTGTGGTTGGCCTCCCTGTCTGTGGTGGCTAGGCAGTAAAAATTGTACACACCAGGATGATCTTTGGGTCTTATTGGCCTCACCTGCCTTCTGTAAATAATTTTAGGTGATTTGGATAATATTGTTCTAAGTGTTCTTTCACTTCACTTATAAGAACGTTATTGTTTTCCCCTTTAATAATATTAGAATATTCTATATCAAAGTTAGCAGATAAATGTTCCCAATATGGTATTTGAGGTATTAAAGGCTGACTCGGAATATTCGAAATATCAATGTTACCGATCTCCGTTCTCACCTTATTAGACCTCTCAGCCGCCTTTGACACAGTAGACCATCACATTCTCTTTAGCACTCTTCAACACTACTTTGGAATCTCTGGCTCGGTCCTGGCTTGGTTCCACTCATATCTTTCTGACAGATCACAAGCAGTCACTGTCGATGGCTATTTCTCCAGCACAGCAGACTTGGTGTGCGGCGTGCCTCAGGGTTCCGTTTTAGGGCCGGTGTTATTCACTCTTTACACTAAGCCACTGCTTCTCCTGCTTAGAAAGCATGCTGTTGAGAGTCAGTCATTTGCAGACAACACACAACTTTATAAATCCACTGCCCCCTCTCTCATTAATTCCACTGTTAAAACTTTGGAGAACTGCATCACAGACATTAAGTCATGGATGACACTCAACAAGCTTAAGCTTAATGATGATAAAACCGAAGCCCTCCTCATTCACAAACACAACACCCCCTCCTCACTCTCCCCTCTCCCAACATCGCTTACAGTAGGGACAACAAACATTCAGTTCTCATCCTCAGCAAGAAATCTCGGCTACATTCTCTCCGATGACCTGTCCCTCAACAACTACATCTCCAACGTCTGTCGCTCTGCATACACGGCCATACGCCAAATCAGCTCCTTTCGCCACTATCTTACAGTCACTGCCACCAAAACCCTAGTCTGCGCTCTCGTCTTTTCTCGTCTTGACTATTGCAACTCTCTCCTCGCTGGCTCCCCAAAACACATCATTGACAAACTACAAAAGGTTCAGAACTCAGCAGCTAGACTAGTATTCCGAGGTAAGAAACGCGATCACATCACACCTCTACTACATTCCCTTCACTGGCTTCCTGTGCAAGCACGCATAGAGTACAAACTCTCTGTTCTCTGTCACAACTTCTTCACAGATTCTTGTCCTTCCTACCTTGCTGATCTACTGTCTACTCCCCTTCACGCACTTTAAGATCTGCTGACACTCGCACACTCAAGGTTCCCGTCACCCGCACTAAGACATACGGCCATCGTGCATTCGCTTGCCTTACTCCGCACCTAAGCAGTGGAATTCCCTTCCCTCCCATATCCGCAACATACAATCAACACAAGCATTCAAAAAGGCCCTCAAAACCCACCTCTTCAAACTGCATTATTCAGACTGATTTGTATCCCGCTGCCATTCTCTCCTCTTTTGTCTTTGTCGGATCCGTAAGTGTATACACGGCTGTAAATATTTATACTATTTTTCCTCCTGGGCCTAACCGGGCATATAAATAGCTGTGAATAGGTTTTTGCTATTCTATTTCTGTCTTTTTTGTCATTTGTGTACATAGTTGTAAATAGTCTATTTCTGTCTTTTTTGTAATTTGTGTACATAGTTGTAAATAGTTTGTACCTTTACTGTTCCGTCTTTTGGTGTATTGTAGCAAAAGCGATGTTTTATCGTGTGCATGTATTTATATGTAATGACTATGTAAAGCGTGGTAGTCTGGTCATAGGCTGGAGTACCCGCTATATAAAAATCCGTTATTATTATTATTATTATTATTATTATTATTATTATTATTATTATTATTACTGGAATCATCTAATAGTGGTGCAGGGTTGTTATACCAGCTTTGAAAGTAGAGAATTCGTACTATATTGAAAAAGGATTTTCTATATTTTTATGTGAATTCTATGCCATATTAAGAGCATTACAATATATTCTTGAAACATCCCTGGATATAGTTAACTTGCTCATTTGTGTCGATTCAAAATCAGTTTTACTATCAATTCAAAACTGGGAATATACTACTAGACCAGATCTAATATTTGAAATTAAGCATATAATACATAAAATTATTAGCAGAGGTACAAATAATGATTTTTGTTGGGTTCCGTCTCATTATGGCTTGTACTGGAATGAGCAGTCGGACAAACTTGCCAAAATTGGAGCTAAAAATATAAATTCGATATCAAATTGTAATATTACATTATCTAGGCATGAATTGGTTTCATTAGTAGAAAGATATTTTCAAAAATCTGTAAACAAGCATAACATTTTATCATGTAGTAGAAATATTTCAAAAATCATATATAAAATGCATTTGAATTCATGGAGCACAAAATACATTACTAATATTCATTGTATATGCCAGCAACCAATGTCTGTACAACATTTATTATTTGAATGTACAACATTATTGCCATTATACAAGGCAAATAATGTCTTGATCAATTAAACCGATAGTATGACAGATATTTTATATAATCATACACTTATTGAAAAAATCGCTTACATTATCTTACATACTGACATAAAAAACATTTTTTGATTGATTGATTGATTTATTGTTGCTTTAGGTCCAGCGGACTCTTCCAAGCCAAATCAGGACCGCATTTTTTGATTAAGTACATAAATATGTGTTTATGTTTATGCATGTGTGTTTGTGTGTATGCCTATGCATATATATGTTTGTGAAAGTCTAATATCATTTTATCAATGAAAATACTTTAAATAAAAATCTGAATCTGAAATCAGTTCTCCTTTGCTGTGCGCATGCCTTTTCGGATGTCATTGTTGATTTTTCGGTAGGCATCAGCTCCCTATGAGGTGTTCTTTTTCTTTTTCATCTCTCTTGGTTTATCACACAGGTCCAAAAGTTCAGGTGTGATCCACAGCTTCTTCTTTGGCCGGTGCTTTCCAATGATCTCAGTGGCGGCATCTGTCATAGCTGAGTTGAAGGTGTTGGTCATGGTCTCAACATCTACTTCACCAGCTCCCAAAATAAGCAGTGGCGCAAATTTCCCCTATAATTGTGGCCTGAAATATTTCTGCCACCTCCGGGTCTTGCCGTTTGTCCACAATACAATACAATACAAGATTATTGCTTTAGGTCCAGCGGACTCTTCCGAGCCAAATCAGGACCAGAGAGACGTTAACTTAAAATATTATAAAATGTTTCAAATCTTAAAAAACAAGCCTGTTACTCTTAAATACTCAAACTTTCACATGACACCTCTTTAATAGTCTTCTTTAAAACTGATGTATTAAAAATATGTTCTCTTTCTTCAATCAAATCACTAAATTGAGTCCTATCAATAAAATCCAAACTAAACAAAACATGTCGATATGATTTATATGCGACAAAACAAACCAACATCGTGTAAAAATTTAAACAGGTGTTGACCATTACATACTTTAAAAATCTCTTTGAAAGGTATTGAACCAAAATATGTTTCTCTTTCCTCAATCAGATCAGCACATTCAGACTGCCTTTATTGGAGTTTAATTGAGGGTAATATTAGGGTCTTGAATAATTCCCCGGTGCTTGGAAAAATGAATACATTCAGTTTTTGCTTCAGAAAATTTAAAACCATTTTGGAAAACCCAGTCTTCAACGGCCTTGACACATAACTGTAGCTGACGTTCTGCCGATGCCAAGGTTTTACCTTTGGCTACTAACGCAAAATCGTCAACAAACAAAGAGTTGTCAATTCCCCGTTTAACAGAACAAACAACATTATTTATTTTAATATTAAACAGCAATTAAAGGGAGACAAGATGCTACCCTGAGGCACTCCCATCTCCTGTTCCCTCGCATCTGACAAAGATCCCCCAACCTTAACCTGAAAAATTCTGTCCGTTAGAAAATTGGATATAAACAGAGGTAAATGTCCCTTCAAACCCATTTCTTGTAAATCTGAAAGAATGCCATATTTCCATGCGGTATCATAGGCTTTTTCCAAATCAAACATGATGGCAACGACATGTTCACCCTGGACGAATGCGTTACGGATAAAAGTTTCCAGTCGCACCAGGTGGTCAACAGTACTTCGACCACTTCGAAAGCCACACTGAGTGTTGGATAAGATATTATTTGTTTCCAGATACCACAGTAAACGGTAATAAACCATTCTTTCCAGCGTCTTGCATAAGCAAGACGTTAAGGCTATTGGTCTATAGTTTGTTGGGTTAGTATGGTCTTTGCCAGGTTTAGGAATGGGTACAATAATGGCCTTTCTCCAAGAGGGAGGAAATGTGCCAGTGATCCAAATCTGATTGAAGATGCCCAGCAGTTGGGACCGTGAGTACCTTGTTAAATGTCTGAGAAATTGATAATGTACATCATCCGGTCCAACTGCTGAATCTGCACTTTTGTTAATTGCATCGTCAAGCTCGACTAATGAGAACAAAACGTTGTAGTCTTCAGAATTATCAGAGGTAAAATTTAACCGTTGTTTTTCTTTACGTGTTTTAGTTGTTTGAAAAGGGACGGAATAATTTTCAGAAGAAGAATTTGCAGCAAAAGAAGAGGCCAAAAGATCAGCTACTAGTTTTTTGTTTTTTTTAATCTCCGATTACGTCCCCCTGCACAGTAACGCATGGGCTGACCTGTTTGTTACTTTTATTTTTGAGTTTGCGGACCACTTTCCAAACCTTCGACAGTTTCGCTTTCGAATTTAGCGTGGGGCAGAAACCTCTCCACGATTCTCTTCATTTAAGTTTGAAGAGCTGTCGGCATTGCGCTCGCAAACGTTGGTGGATCTGTTTATTTTTAGAGCTGGGGTGCAGAGCCAGATACATCATTCTTAAAGCTTTTTTACGGGCTTGCTGAAGTTTTTTACATTCATCATCAAACCAGGGCTTTTTAATTATATACGGTTTTGATTAAGTTTCCGGGATGGACTCCTTGGCACTATTTATAACTATGTCAGTGTAAAGCTGTATTGGATCTATGGCATTCGAAAAGTCTGGTTCCTTAGCACGTAACTGAATCTCAGACAGGTTAGAAAACAGACTCCAGTTAGCTTGTTTCAGTTTCCACCTGCCATGAGTTTGCTCAAGGTTGTCTGAATCATGTTTTAATAAAACCGGAAAATGGTCACTGCAATGGAGATCTTCTAAAACTGTCCATTTAAAATCCAAAAGTAAGGAGGGATCACAGATCGATAAATCAATGTGGGACAAAGAAGCAGTTCTTGAACAGGAAAAAGTTGGAGCACCCTCGTTCAAAGTTACTAGGTTCAACGAGTCTAAAATGTCTTCAATTATTTTCCCCTGAGAATCGGTACGATCGCTACCCCACAGGGGAGAGCGTCCATTAAAATCTCCCAACAACAAAAAAGGGGTAGGTAACTGTTGGATCAAATTCTCAAGTTCACTTTTATTTACATTTATTGATGGTGTCAAATATATAGAACAAACTGTGAGGGATTTAAAAAGAGATACTCTGGCTGCAACTGCTGGTAAACTTGTATTAAGTGAAATTGGGTTAAATGGGACGTTTCTATGAATAAAGAGTGAAACGCCTCTAGAAGATGTACAATCTAGAGACGAATAACCAGTAATATCTATAAGCTGTTTCTCTGATAAGAGTTTCCCGAATGGCTAACACCTCAGGTTGATGTTCCGTCAGCAGACAGCAGAGCTCCTCATAATTTGCCCTTATCCCTCGGATATTCCATTGTAAAATGGCCATAAAAATGAAGTAAAAGAATGCTAAAATTTTCATCTCTGAGAGAACAATTACTTCTCTTTAGCTTTTGGATCATCGTCCATCTCTTCATGGTTCATCAACTCCCCGAAACGGTTCTCCGTTTCGAGAGGTTGATGGTGCTTGGAAGAAAGGGGTCCGGGCCTTTGATTTTTTGTGAAAGCCCCGGAACCCGAACTGCCAGCCGACTTCTTCCCCTTCTCCCCAGCACCAGATTTTATATCTTCCTTCTCTCTCTCACCCCTTCCAACCTTTCCCTCTCCTCCTCTGACGCTCCTCTGTTGAGCAACTAAAATTTTGGCCGCCTCTGCGACTGCCCGATCGCTAAAACCTGCCGATGGTGCGGCGGCCTGAGGCATAACCTCCTTCGCGGCAGGTGTGACGGCTTTAGGCACGGCCGTCTGCGTGCATGGAGTGACGGTTTTTGACGTGACCGTCTGCACGTTCTCCAGTGTGTTCAATGGGGCTGGAGAGACCCCCCTGTGACTAAACACTGTGATCATTTTCTCAAGACTATCCATTCGTTTGCATAACGCTTCCAAGATCTGACTCATTTTAGTCATACAGGTTTCCATCGTCCGATGTGTAGTAGACTCCACAAGAGGCGTGGAACCTGCCACCGACGCAAAGGATCTTTCTAAAGGAATGGGTCTCTTTTCCAGCACTTTCTTTCTGGCGTCCCTGAAGGAGCACCCCTCAGTGGCCCCTATCTTTTGAATTTCAAGCTTCAACTGCCACTGAGGGCAGTCTTTGGAGGTGGAAGAGTGCTGCCCCGCGCAATTGACACAGCATATGGGGTCTTTGCATTCACCTTCGTGTTTGTCTTTGGCGCACTCTCTGCAAGTTTCTGTTTTTGCAGGACTTGCTACCGTGGCCAAACCTTGGGCAACGGTAGCATCGCAAAGGCGAAGTTGTGAAAGGGGTAACCTTCACTCTAAGATATCCCACCCTGATTGACTCCGGCAACTTGACCATCGCAAAAGTCACAAAAAAGAGTATTGGTTTGGATACGTTTAGATCCCTTGGTGACATATACCCTCTGTACAGCTGTGACCCCCTGGCTGGAGAGCTCGTCACGGATTTCTAAATCGGACATTTCATTCAAGTCCTGGCATCGGATGACTCCCTTGGAGGAATTCAACCGTCCATGTACAGAAACTTTGATTTGTCTGTCAACAAAGACGGTCAAATTCCTCTTTAGCAGACAGTCCGATGCCCGTTTGGTTGAGCACTCCACCAGATATGCCCCAGATCTAAGTTTTCTCACATCTTTGAAACCAACCGTGGAAATGGACTGAAAACCTTTGTGGATGGCAAACGGGGACAGCTTGCCTAGTGGCAGAGCCGAATCCGTCCCCTCCACAACCAAAAATCGAGGCCAGGCCCCATCCACCCCAGATGCACAAGATTTCTGCCGTATGTCCAGATCACTGTCCGTGTCCGAGTCCGGTCCGTCATCACGCAGTCGTCTTTTATTAGTAGAAGCCATGTTATTAATTTATGAATTCATCCCCCCCTGCTCCCCACCCACCACGGAGTCAACAAGGGGATGCGTCCAAGCGGAAAATCCAGCAAGGGAGCGCACCAGGGCTACAGGGGGGATATACACCCAGACAATCCCGCACTGCCAATACGGTTTTGTTCAAGTTTGACCCATGAGCCGCAGCCTTCTAGCAGAGCTAGGGCAATACACGACCAGCCGCTTGACTGACGCGGGCCACGCCAGCCTCCCGTCTAGGAGAAGTCCGGGCCAAAGAGGTGTGTTAGTGTGAGGGACCGCAGTCCCTCATTGACCTCAACCTCCAGGATCCCATTCTCCCCCAACACGGGTTGCCCTGCACGGCAAACGCAGGGGGCCAAGATAAGGCCACAGAGAAAAAAGGAGGGTAGAAAAAGAAGAAATGATGGGGAAAAAGAAGACAGGAAAAGTCTGGTAAGGCAGAAGAGAGGAAGTCAAAACTGCACAGTTTAGTGGGAGAATTTACGGGTGAAGAGAATATAGGTGAAAGGACCAATAAGACAGAAACAAGACAAAAGAGAAGAAAAAGGGGTAGGCAACTTTGTCACCCAGCCAGAGAAAGGCATGGGGTCCACCCCCGGCGCGCGGAGCCGAGCCCGTGGGGGCGCAGTTTGTCCACGTCAAACTTCAGTCTAGTGCACTTTGCTGTGTTTACTCTCTTCAAGTCAAGCCGGAAAGACATCATCACGAGATCGTGGTCACTTCCGATGTCTGCTCCTGGAAAAGTGCGTGTCCTGCCAATGTTTATGCTTGATCTGAAGCGGTTCTTGACCATGATTGTGACGACACGAGTTTTGATGCACAGTTTATGCTGTGTCAGGTTGTACATAGTAGATAGTTTCATATCTCTGAGAGTGCGATGTGCAAAGTTTGAATCAGCAGTCTGTATTGTGTAGTGTAAGTTATGAAAGTATGTTTTTCACGTGCGATACGCATAGCTCTATAGCGGAAAATAGTGAATGGAGTTCTGTGCATTGGACTGTGGAGAAAGCGGTAGAAGTGGCAGAGTTGGAGCGGTAGTCTTTGTGGTTAGACGACTATTGGTGTGTGCTCTTGTGTTTAGAGACCTCCCAAGACCTAGCATTTCGCAAGTGGTAGGGTGACCTATAGTATCATAATAAGACAGTGTTGTGTTGTTTTGTGGTGTTGGTGTCTGTATCTTCACAGACCTGGAAACTGAAGGCGAGTTGATGCCCAGTATTCTGTAGTTCCTTAGTGGCTATACACTCCGAGCATGTGTATGTAATTGAATGATGTTGGACGAGGGGAAAAGGGGTATGTTAATAAATAGCATTTTTTATATGATTTTCTTGTTGGTTTGTAAAATGGAATAATGTTGTTGATGTTGTTGCCAAAATGAGGTCATGAGTCACGATGCATTATAGCATGTTAGAGGTGTGACAATATGAGAGAGAGAGGTGACGATGTTGATAGTATGCCAGAGGGGTGATGAAAGTGAGAGGAGTGATAGAAGTAAGGTCAAGGGTGACGTTGTGTTATATATTATGACATGGAAGGGGGGTGAGGAATATGAGAGAGGATGAATCAAGACTGTTGATTAGAAATTGAATCATAATATGCGTTAGTATTTGCATAAATAATCATGTTCATGGGATGTTAATATAAATTATAGAAAGATTATGAAATGTTATGATGCATAAATAAACAGGTCAAGGTGGCGGACGGCGGAAGGAGTAATTTCCCATGTATTGATTACATGTTGAGGTAGCTTATTAAGACGACTTATTTGTTGATCAGATTGGGCCTAATTGCGAGTTCTACTACCATAGTTCAACCTGTTTTTGTTCCACTACTTCCGCTTCTGTTGCTCCGTCTTCATGCTTCGTTCTACATCAGGCTGTTTCATCATGATGTATTTATATTATTGTTGAATTATGTGTGTGGAATTTGTTATGCATAGAATGAATTGTTAGTCCGACTTTGCGTGACCACGTGGAAGAATCCGACCACGAGGCAAGCATGACCGGTCGACGCCATGTTGTATCCCTGACGGAACCACTGTTGTTTAACCTATATGTATGCTTGCAGACCAGTGGCTGTACCCGAGAATGTTTATAATAGTATTATTTCTCTATGTGTATAGTTAGCCACGATTTATATTTATATATGTATAGGAAGTTAGAGTGGAGATTCCAGTGGACCACGGACTTAGCAGAATGTTCGTCGCTTATGTATAGAGATGTGGAGCTATCACTGAGGGCTACTTTGGCCTTCAGTGAGACGCTCTGCACAGACCTATTATACAGGGTTGTGCAGAATTTCGTCTCATATGTTACAGACGAGCAGGCGGTATATCGTGCAAAGGACAGAACCTAATCGACGCTTAGAGTTGGCTGCCGAGGCATCTACAGCATTGTGCGCAGATAGCCCACCAGTCGAACACAAGCCACGACAACAGATTGTCCCGGAAGCTTTCTAGCTTACCGCATGTCTTGGCCTGGGCAACAGCAGTCAGATAGTAAGCCCACTCCCCGTCGAGTGTGTGTAAAAATTTACCTAGCCTATCGTATCCCGTAACTCAAAAGTCGTTGGGGCACCAAAGATGATCGTTTAACCAGCGTACTCCATCTTTCTCTGTCCTCAGCAACCCTCATGGCTTCACTCAGTGTCAAGCCAGTCCATTCTCAAATGTTGCCCTCCAACATCTTTTTCTGTCTCGCTCTTTATCTGCCTCCTTGCACCGTGCCTTGCAGGATGGTCTTTGCAAGGCCTGAGTAAAGTGTAGCATGGCCATACCATCGGAGTTCCCGTTTCTTGACCACTGTGAGCATGTCAAAACTGTACACTAGTTATGATAGAGGAGGGGAAGTGTGAGGGTGGTGAGGAGAGATGAACGGCATGACTGCTTCCATGATCTTTAATACGCTCTGGAATGTGCAAGGTGGCTTCCTAACCAGCCCAGCCAGGTAAACATGGGTGCAAGTGTGTTGTATTTTAAATTTGTGTGTCATTTTTGTAAAGGATAAACTTAAAATTAAGGGAACATATAGAAATATTCCTTATTCATGCACATTTTGTAAAACGACATCCTCACGTGGAGTTACAGAGCCAGAGAGAGAGAAGGAGGGGGGAAAGAGTAGGAAGGGTGGAAAGGAAGAGACAGGATAAATGGTGATGAATGTATGAGTGGAGGGTGCGAACGCTGAAGATAATGTAACTTTATGAGGTGCATTGGAGGCCTCTCCTGGAAGATAACTTGTTTAATCACTCTATTTCTATTTCATGTATACATGCTCTTTGAGACAGAAATCTACTGCTCAATATGAGTATGACACTGTCACTGTTTCAAAAAAGTACACACACTATCAAGATGCAACACTGCTGAGGAACAAATTACAGTTGTGAGACGAAAGCCTTCAGTTTCTTAGTGTCCGCCGCGTCGGAGTGAGGGGGGATGCAAACATAAATGAATTTCAACACAGCTCCAAAAATGTGGAAATAAGAAGCACAGCTAAAACTGACCAACTGTTGACCACTGTGAAGAGAGACAAGGAGAAAAACAGACTAGACAGAAAAAACAACCGATACAGAAACATTCTGTCATATTGCTAAAACTTTTCATTTACAAGCAAGCCTTCATATCACAAATTTAGTTTACAACACATAAACTGCATCTTTCTTCAAATGAATTAATCAATTATTCAACCAATCAATCATCAAGACACGGGTTCGTCGTTATACTGTGTTGGAATGCCAACTCGGCCTTGCTTCAGTTTGGCAACAGGAGTTCCTTCCCCTTCACCACTCTCCAGTCCTCTCCAAGAACGTGATGCCAAATACTCCGCTGGAAAAACAAAATAAATGTTAAATAATATATAAAAACAGAAATTTTAGAAAAATTGATAAGTATATACATAACTAAATAATCCAAGTAATGCGAATGGTTGTGAGTGTGAGAATGAGAAAAGTGAGGGAGAGGGAGAGAGAGAGAGAGATGAATTAAATATACCGATTAAAGATTAAATGATTTTTAGTCCACATTTACAAATGGAAAGTTAACTGTGTTGTGCGAATGTTATTGTTCATGATAGCTAGACACTGCAAAAGACGGAAATAAATCTTACTCTTTGTGTTGACAATGAAGAGTCTGATTCTGATTTTGAAACATTAGTATAATCATATGGTATGATCGATTAACGGGAGTATTATTTCTGAATGGAAATATCATGCAACTGACAATTTCACAATTACAGGGACAAAGAACATGCTTGCAATATCCTACTGTTGATTGAAGGAAATTGCAGAAAAAAGATATAAACGAAACATCAATTCATCCGATGAAAACCAAACTTTCAAGTTTATTTAAAACTCCTTCTCGAGGTACATCAAGGCAAAAGCTGAAAAAAAAAGGTCTACTGTTTGTGGGAATTTTCGGCAAGCCCACATCTGGAGTATGTTAACCTACCAATCAAATTCTAGCGTTTGGTGAAGAAAGAGCACAGTTCTGATCTTTGTTTAGAGGCCTTCAAATGCATGCATGTGAGATGATTTTGTAGTAAATTCTGAGCGGAGTTGAGTTTCATTTGTCTGACTGAACTTTTTAAAAATTAATTATTTTTATTTATTTTTGTTTACCTATTGTGCCTAGTAACTAATATATAATTATGTTGCACATTAAATTTAAAAAGAAAACAACAAAATAAACTCACCAGCATCTTTGGCTGCACCATCAACCGTGGCAACAGTAAGAGCCTCTGACCTCAGCATGACAACAGATGACGCTCCGACCTCTGACCTTTGACCCAGCGACCTAAGCTTGTTGCTGATCAAAGACACGTCTGTTGTGTCACACTCTGCAGGGACCGCTGGTATGTACTCTGCTGCCCCTGTGCAATGAATAAATAATTACATAAATGAACTAGTATTAGCATTTCATCTACAGGGTCCCTGAAAATACTGACATTTTCATCCCATAATGTATTTTCCCACAAGAATCTAGCAATACAATGTACCCAAATTTACAAATGTACAAATTTACCCAAAACATAGAATACAAGGTAGAGACACATATAAACGACAACAACCGAATCTAAAAATCCCATGTAAAGGGAAGTAACTCCACCAAAAGTCACTTGTTATATGCCTTTTAAAACCCCCAAAATACAAAAAAAGCATTTCACGATTACCAGATTTTGGTGATTTTGGGGCCAAAATATTTTAATTTCATATATTTATATTGTCTATACAGTAACAAGGGCAAATAAAATATTAACACTCTAAATTTTCCTGAGCAAACTCTGTTTCTGATACTATCTATATGTGACCCTCCACCACGGTTTGAGTCTTATTGTGCCTCTGGGTCATTTTGAGTTATTTGTGCTATCTTAAAGTATTTTGAATGCCAATTTCAATGGAAAAAAACGTTTGAAAATCTTATGAATAGTCTCGGAGCTACATGCTTTTTACTTTGCCCCCCCTCAAAAACGCGATTCTGAGAAATCTCGAAATTTGTGTTTACAAACTTTAAGACAGTAATGTCCTTAGCAACCATGCATGGATCTTATTGAAATTTGGCACAGTAATCTAGCACAGCATTAACAACACACACACACAGATTTTCATTTCAAAGTATGAAGTACTTTAATTTGTACACTTTTTTTTAAAATACATGTTAAAATGTATGTTTTACTTAGTTAACATTTTTATGCAGGCCGATTGCTACTACTATAATAATTTTATTCATAACAATATTAAAATCATTACAAATGAGCAAATGTCAACAATTTCTATAAAATAGCAACATAAAATAAAAAAGTATGTGGTCTAAAAATTGTTTACAGTGGCATTCCCGGAGAACTATTATTTTTAGCCTATCGTTTTAGCTTTTACATTTTTATTCTACATAGTTTAAAAGCTGAGACAAAGACCTTTCAATCGGTGCATAGTACATCGGGTCGGCTCAAAAAGCATAGGGAGGACAGGTTGTTCAAAAGAAGTGGTTTTGGCAAGATTTTCTCACCAAAACGGGATAGGTGGTGCTTTTAAAACAAATTTATAATACTTTTAGAATTGAATTTTAGCAAAATTCCAACGGAAACATGTAGATAAATGATTAAAGAATCAGCAACAACTAAAATCTCAAAACCGATAACCCACACCCCCTGCACCTATTTTCAGTGATTTCTCGGAATGGACTGAGGCACAATACGACTCATCCCGTGGTGGAGGGTCACATATTATATAGCATCCAGAAATATTATAAACTAATTCCCTAAACTGTCCCCGTGTACCAAATACACAAACAAACTACACCAAACAATAGAGTAGAGGCATCAGCATGGTAGAGTCTAGCAAGATTTAGCAAACTCTCTGCAAGTTTCAACTATAGAAACATGCCTGTACGTTAACAGGCACTTTGAGTGTACATGGGTTAACTATGCGATGTTAAAATAATATAAAATAAAACTGCTCCTCACCAGGCAAGAGCTGTAAAAAGTCAGTTACATAGTTGCCAGTCCATTGCCGAGCCTGATTGCATGCTACTTCCATCTCAAAAGGGGTGACCACCGGCTTGACAAATTCCTTGCTATCAATCAGTGAGTTTTGGGGGCAGGCCACAAGCACAAACACATCCACCTGAAAAATGAGAAAAGCTTCTGCCATCATAATCATTCTCAGTTGAACAGCTGTATTTCATCCCTATCATCATCATCGTATTCAATCGATTCAATGTAATCTCTAACCATTAAAAGCGGCTGGTTCCGTACTGTCCACTTTTTAAATGGTTCAAAGAGCTCAAGTCACAAGTAGAGAATTGGAAAGGGAAGGTACTCTGCTTTTACAGACAAAAATGTTGTGTACAACACGGTGTTAAGATTTTTTTCCCCCTTGGGCATACAATTACAATGCAACATTAGGTCTATACAATTCCAGTCTCACCTGTTTTATATCAGTTTATCATACACAGCTCATTATTTGTAAGCAGTACAATTTTAATCTCAATTACAGTAATTTGGACTCAACAAGCTTCTGCTCCCTTAATCATTGGAGTATATTATAATCTGAATTATCAATGAAAGATGGATTGCACCAATCTTGTAACTAATTCAAAGGTACTTACAGTTACATTACCCAAAGCAGTCAATATTTTTTTCTAAACAACTACATTTTCCAAAGCAGTCAACAATTTGGAAAACAGCAAATTTTCTAAACTACATATAGTTGCTAAATAAAAGACAAGTCTTTTTACAGGTGGATAGCTGATCCCACACCTTACAGTAAAGTACAGCCTGACTCACCTCCATGAAGTTGGCCAGCTTTGCCACGTTGAGCTTGCCAACAGCGAAGGTGTAGCTCTTCTTGCCAGCCTCCTTCACCAGCTTCTTCAGGTGTGCAATCATTTCCTTAGCCCTGGACACTCCCAGCGTGCCAGCTACAATCCCTACAATGTTTGCATCTTTGGCTCTCTCAATCATGTAGTAGCGCTTCATCAGTTCCCTGCTCACGTTCAGTGTCTCTTTGCGAGCTGTGCCCTTTTCTGGGTCGAAGGTCACGAAGGGACATTTGTTCATTGTCATTATGAGGTTGGTCAACACTCTTCCTTCCTCCCCTAGGTAGAGAACTGTGCAGTCCTCTAGGTTGCTTCCCTTGGGCAGTGAGAAGCTACGATTGCACTTGCAAAAAGAACACAGCCCACTGTCCGACTGTTCAGTATGATTTGCACCATCTTCTATCTTTTCTTTCCCAGCACTGTGTTTCAGTGTCACCTTAGATGACGCTTCTTGGCTAGAAGTACAAACAGAGGCACTGTTGGATGTTGCCTGTACAATGGAATCAACACAGCTCTTGCTGATGAATGGTGGTATCTGCAGCCTTGATGTGATGACTTCACTGTAATTGGAACGTAGTTCTTCGCCCAGCAAATCTTCAATAAGATTAAGAGTGTGTTTTTTTTTAAAGTTAATTAAGTATATAGAAGACAAATTTAAATTAACAAGATGTTTAAAATGAACTAAGTTGGATTTGTTCTGGGTCTTTAAAAAATTTGTTAATGTTTACTTTTGAATGAGAAAAGAGGAGCGATATAGATCCTTTACATTCGATTTGTTCATATTTCAGATTTTATCTGGCAAAACAAATCTTTACCTTATTTTTGTAAGAAATGTTCACACGAATGATCACATTTGATAGTTTCTACAAAAGAAATGTAATTCATCAATACTGGCAGACCTTGTAGGATTTGTTTTTAAGGCAAGACATAGACACCGTTTTCTGGTGTTCTTCAGGCTTCATAATTATATTTGATCAATTTTCTTTGTGGTGTGCTATAACATTACCAAAATAAATATAATTTCATATCTTAAAATGACTTAATTTTTATCATATGTCTACTTCTTCATACTCAGGGGTCCAAACACCTGACTTAAAATAAAAGAGGAAAATGTGTATAAGACAGGATGGAGGGAATGGGGGAGAGGGAGGTTTTATGTTGTTGAAAAAAATCATGAATAAAATGCATGCATTCTCCTGCAATCAGAGCACTAAGAAACATTAATATAATAATAGGTGCAAAGCACAAAAGTTAACTTGTTACAAACAAGGTGCAGGAATAGATACATTTCTTCGACTTGGGTTGAAGAAACTCATAATTGATGACCGTTTCTTCATTTTTTTTATGCAGTTTGTGGATGCTGAGGTGCTGTTCTAGTCCCTATAGTCATTGTCCTCTGCATCAGTTGACATTGTGTCGCATCGAGCAATTTCATTTGAGATAAGCTTCCTAATGTGCTCGCAATCCGTTCAAAGACGTCAGTGTTGGACTTAACTTTAACAGATTTTTTGCACCACTCCCATCGTTACTTATATTTTACTCCTGAATCGTCATAAACTTCGCCGCGAGCTACAACTCGTGGTGCATAATGAGACACCATGTTGGAAAAGGAACTGTAGATAGAGAATCTTCAGGACTGCTTGTAGACCTATACTGTTTAGGAATTGCGGCAACATTTTAAGAATTTTATTGTCTTTCTCAAGGATTTTCATTTTTGCGGAAAGCGCACATTTTTTTTAGCGGAAAGTTTTTACTTTACGCGGATTTTCGCAGAAGATTTGGACCCCTGATACTTTCAATTTCATTCCTCACCTACGGATTGCTGATACATGGTGTCCGCAATGAGGATGAGCCGAGATGATTTCTCTGTAACCAACCCTTGCACTTGCTGGCAAGCCTGCTTGATGTCAACAGGTTGCGAGCAGAAGCAATACAACACAGGCAGGCGCTGTGTTGGGGACAGACATGCTGAGCCAAAGTGGATGATGCTGTCTGCACCATAGTGGTCAGCCGCTACTTCATCCACACAGCAACTGCAAATAGCATGCTGGCAACGCTCAAGCCATATTCCAAGATTGTGCTGGTGGTTTTTTTCCATGCCAACATCAAGACTAGTAATAATTCAATAATGAGCATGCTGTCATAATCCACTGATGGCATTTCAGCTAATTACAAATCACATATTCATAGACACACAGTTACACAATACCATTTTGTATTATTATAAGAGATATGACATTTAAGCCATTTATTTAATATTAAAGATCACATATGAATGTAGCATTACTGAATTTCTTAGGTACATGTACCCGTAAATAATACATAATTTTAACACCTGTTTTCTTAACAGGCAAGATCAAAAAGATATATTAATTTAGATAATTCCATTAAAAAAAGAACAGTAAATTTTTTTTTATAAATAATAAGTAAATAAATAAAATGAATTTCTTACTATTTGACTCTTACAGTCTTAGTTATTGATCCCTTTGAATGTAATTTTATAATTTATTTTAAAACATTGATTTGATGCCTTGTTTTCTTAACATACAAGATCATAAAAATAAATATAATACCATTGGTAAACTAACCACAAACTCTGTAATACGAAAAAAAGAACTAAGAAAAAACTTACCTCCCATATGAAGTATCGCCAAGAATAAAAGTTGTGACAGTTGGTGGCAATGCATTTTGCAGGAGCTGTTGAAGAGGGATGGAATCCTTCAATCGCTCATCAGGAAACTGCAGTGCAACCTGCTGACCAATACTGGCTTAGTTTCAGACTGAAACGTTTCATCGCAGTGGCTCCGCACGAGCGTCTGACAATTCGGTTACACCTCTCTCTCAGAAATTCGCGCGCAGCCACCGCGATATTGTCATTTAGGCCTATTAGTAATTTATAGTGTTTAAGGAACGGGTTAGGGTTAGGATCAGAATAAGGCGTTATGCAATACCCACGCTACAAATTAGTCGCGCCGCTTTCAGTTACGCGAGACAATATGGCGATATAATATCCGCTAACACATTCAAAAACATTGGGCGAGTTTGCTCTCACACATGTATGGCAATTTGACTTGAGATGTTGCATATTGACTGAAAACGAGGTGAGGGCAATCGTCGTTAGGCGAATTGTCATACATCCAGACTGGTCACTGGACATGAAAATCACTGATTTTTATCTCTTAACTGACAAATATACCTGCACTATCGTGTGTCCATTTTGGAGGTGGGTATACGTTTTAGTGGTCATCGTTTAGGGTGATCAGATGGAAAATTAGCTCTGATCACTGACGGAAGCAAACGAGACATGCAAAGAACTTTGCTACTGCTAGATTATGGAAACGTGTGATGAGCGTTTATTCCGTCATTTTACTATAATTAAATACCGAATCCATTATGGCTGTTCAACCGAAAACGAATAAACAGTTCTATGAGAGTGAGAGAGATTGTGGACTCGGGAAGTAAATAAACAGCGCGATTCACAGAGAAAACGACAGGTGCGATTCTTTCACCTTTGAAAATTCATTGTCTTTCACCCAGGCTGCAATTCGCTCAGTTTCATAAACTCTGGCAAGTGAGCTGGCTTCTGTTGCTTCTCTGGGCATGAAATCGATGTGCTTGTTTACGATTTCTTCAGAACTGAACGCCGACGTCATTGTTGTAGAGTGATAATAAAGTTCCTAAGAATAGTATATTAACACACTCAGATGAATAACGTCACTTTCAACTTGAGATGCAAGTCAAATTCAGTCGGGCGGACAACCACATGGCGTACTCCATCTGGATTAAAAACGGAAGTTGCTGAAATTATTTCCCTTTAAGCACAATTGCGCAGAACACAGGCGCTTGTAGCGCAGAACGTCTACTTATGTAGTAGTAGTAGTGTAGGGACTAGGTCATGGTGATCATTAAGCCTCTCGGCTTATGTAATGTCCCATCTTTAGCACATATATTTCAGGTCTGATTTAAGCCGGCTCAAGACGCTCAACTATAAAAATTGTATTTTATAGATTTTAAAATTTCTTGTTCATCAATAAGATTTTTGAAACTGTTTTAAAGTTTTTGCCTGTTTAATATTTTGTGGAAGTTTGTTCCATAGAGGTGCAACTCTACAACTAAAAGTATGTTTTCGAAAATTTGTACGGCTATGCTTAATAAATAATTTGTTAACAGAGTTTCTTGTTATATCAAATTTGTTTAGTTCAAAAAATTTGTTAGTATCTAATTCATCAATGTTATTTAAAATTTTATAAGCTTGTATTAGGTCTCCTCCCACTCTTCTGGCTTTTAGGCTTGGCAGACATAATGATTCCAGTCTGTCTCTGTAAGAAATATCTTTCAGTCCTGGAACCATTTTAGTTGCTCATCTTTGTACACGCTCAATAGCAGCGGACTGTCTCTTTAATAAGGGGTACTAAATAATATTGCCATATTCTAGAAGAGGTCTAACCAAGGACTTGTAAAGTTGTACAAATGATGATCTATCTAGATACAAGAAACATCGCCGTATAATTCCGAGAGTTTTATTTGCCTTATTAATTATTTCACTAATGTGACAGTCAAAATTTAACATGGAGTCAAATGTTATTCCTAAATCTTTTTCACTATCACATTTAGTACCCCTTGGGGTCATGAGCAATCTTGCCACTGTAGATTGTTCTAACTTATAAATGGAAAAGTGAAAGCCCCAGTTGAAAACCTGTCTTGACTTTGTAGGCATGACCAATTCACTGCGGCAACAGTACCCCCGTTGGGGTGCCAGGTGTTTCAGTATAAATAGTATCCCCACTTTCTGGAAATTTAGTGCTTTAAATTCCCACTGTCGCTGTCTTCCTCATTTACTCTTTCCCATTCCTGCTCTGTCCTATCACTCTGCTATACTATCTTCTTCTTCGCTAGATCAATGACCTACCTTTTTTCTTGAAAACTCTTCCTGGACAAGACTCCTTGTTTGTCACTTTGTGTATGAGGTCTGTTGGATCAGCTTGGGAGTGTTGGACGCTTTCTGCCGGGTGGTCACTAGGGCTTCCCATGATATTATTTAGCAATATAGGCATTTTATATGTATATGTTTTGTTGATAATTTATAATGATGTTTGTATTCTATTTTGTTTTTGTAACCGGGGGTTCGAGTAGTTGGGGTAAAGCCTCAGCCTTCCCCCCTGCGTGGGATGTCTTTATTGTAAAGTGACTGGCCGGTGGAGGGCATTCAATTTTCCCACTAGGGTTGTTTCAGCAGATCTTTTATGCGGATCGGGGGGTTGTCCGGTCCTGATTTGGCTCGGAAGAGTCCGCTGGACCTAAAGCAACAATCAATCAATCACATGTAGTTACTAATACCTGTACATTGTTCACAGTCATGTAATAATCATTTTGGGGATTGTTTTTGCCTATGTGAAGGACCTTACATTTGGCAGTATTAAAATATAGTCGCCAGGTTTCTGTCCATTTCTGTAGTTCATTTATAATATCATTTTGTACAATTTGACTATCTTTTGAAGAACAATATAATTTTGTGTCGTCTGCAAATATTTTACATGAACTTTGCACAGATTCTGGCAAGTCATTAATAAAAAGTATGAACAGTATTGGTCCAAGAATGCTACCTTGGGGAATACCGCTGAAAACTTGTTTTTTTAATAGAATATTCATTACCAACTCTTAACTCTTTGTGTCCGGTCTGTCAAAAAATTTCTTATCCACTGTATGATATTGCCAGATATACCATATTCTTCAATTTTTTTTAGTAGTAGTCTGAGGAAAAAAATATGCCGTAAAGTCTTTGAGAATGTCTTATCTTTGACTGGTTTTATTACTTCATAAATCTGTTATGCATGCACCTTTTACTACAAATCATTCATCATCTCTACAGGAAATCCCTTTAAATGTTGGTCATTCCTCCAACCCGTTTTTGAAATGAATGTATGTTAGGCGCACTTTTAATGAAACGGGTATTAAAAAAAGTACCAACTCTGTTAGAAAAACAAAACTTCTTGCAAAGATTTTCCCCTCCAGAGTTTCGGGTTCCGTCACAAAACAAAACCCAGCAGTAATTATGTTCATGTGCGCCTTTAGTTTTAAAATGGACCATGTCATTGCTATGGAAAATCTTTTCCTGTTTAAATTTTTGCATATAAACATAAAAACTTTCGTTGTTTAGCAACCTACTACAATTAACTGCTTGTTCCTAGGTATAAATAGAGCTTTGTCAAAGTGTAAACTTTAATCAGTGACCTTTCATATTACTCTTCTGTATTACAGCAATGTGATTTAGCAAGTTCGTTTTCTTTATTATTTATCATCATGAAGCGATGCCGATAGCCATGATGTAGACATTTGAAGTTGCAATTCACACTATTAATGTTCTCAAATGGCCAATATTTGTAGTATTAAAAAGGAGAGTCCAAGAACATGTCAAAGAATTTGCTTTAGAGAAATGTTTTCAGTTATTCTCTCCAAAGGAGAGTTATTTTGCTCCCTTTCCAATGAAGACGTCAATGCAGTTTGTTGCTATCACATATTGAAGGTTGCTCAAGATGCGTTGCCATGTATTTACAGTTCTTAGCTAACAAGACAACAAATTTTGTGAATGTTAAATGTGCTGAAAAGGCAGAAAATCAGAATGGACAGTCTATATAATTATTATTTTAAAGGACACGAAAGAAGATAGACCAAGCAACGTTCCATGTAAAGGACAAAATTCAAGACGGATCACACATAGCAGCGATGTTTATTTGCACATGCATCATTCACACTAACAGACTCGAAACAAAAACAGAATCAACGCTTCACATTCAGAATATTTATTGACATTTGCAATTTTACTTGGCAGCCACAGTGGAAGCAGCAGGGGCAGCTATCTTTCTCCTGGGCTTGGGAGTAGTTCCTTCACGGAAACCATTCCTGCAACACACAATTCATATCCCTTGTACTTCCGTTTTTAATCAAGATGGTGTTGTCCACATGACTGATTTTGACTTGCATCTTTATCTCAAGTTGAAAGTGATGTTAATCATCAGAGTACTTCCAACTAAATACAAACACTTACTTCATTTAACATAAAACAGTAAATCCTTCGTGGAACAAGCTAGATCCAGAGCAAGCAGGAGCATGTAAATAAATCCCAAAATAAGTAAATTCTCTTTCAGAGAATGAGGGTAAAATTAGGTTCTAAACAAAATTTTTCTAACTGATTCAGTAGATTCACACAAAAATATAGATTTGGTTCAAGCTAACATGATAATCCATGAAATTGTTATGTCCACACCCTTTGACATTTTATTATTATTAAAAAACCAACATACTAAAGAAGAAATAAGATACCACAAAACCAAATTAATATGGTGCATACAGCCTGTGTTACTAAAAATACTGGCAACCCCGATTTTCCCATCACTGGAACACAACTTTCTTTTCCTCAGGTACCCAAATTATGTTTGGTCATTACGACATTTTGTGTTATCAGATCACGAAATTTATATGTCACAACAGCAGCTCTAAAAAAAAAGTTAAGCTAAGATCAGGCACTAGATGTGCCAAATGCACAGACTTCTGTGGATGCTCTTACCATTCCAAAACGTTATAAAGAAGCACCACCACCATAGGCACTGTTCAAGCAGCTTCTTTCAGCTGATCTGGATAACTATTACACTTTGATGCACAGTACAGAACTCGAGAGAAATTTAAGCATCATTTACATACAAACTGTATACTTGCATGGAAATCTGTCAAACGCATGGAGTTCAGCTTTTTGAAGTCGTGCGCTATATCAAAACTACATTTTACACATAAAAACTGGGTTTCAAAATTCAAAAAAACTACTATATGTTTTATCTCAAATATACAAATTTGCTAACTTTTTACCTTCATAGCATACATCAAGTATCTATCTCTCAGTGGGTTCCAGACATCCTACTATAAACAGGGTTCCCACCAGTTTGGGAAAACAAAATTCCATACTTTTTCCAGACTTTTTCCATGGCTTCCTAAACATTTTCAAGACCATCTTTACACACACAAGAAACGAAGAATTCTACATAGAATACTTATCACATAAAAACACCGGTATAACAAAAAGGAATTGTGAGACGTGTACTTACAAAATACAAGACAGCCCATGATCTGTGATACTGACAGTCCATATGATTTTAATAAACAAATATGCCCTGCATTTTTTCATGTGTTTAAGTTCAACTTTCCTGAGAATGAACACACAATTACTGTTTTATTTCTTTGAGCTTCTGGTCAATTTGGCACTCTAGAGTAATGGCTTCTGCCTCTTTTTTTGTCGCTGACCTGCGCAAAGCATTGGCCTTGGACAGAAGTGATAGGCTCTCACTCTGCCCTGCCCTATCTGCAAACTCATTTGCAGATTTAAGCAGGTCTTTTGCACACAGTTCCAATCGTTTCTTCTTTGACTTCAGCTCTTCAATTTCATCTAACACTAACTTTCTTTTTTCTAATGTCTCTTTTTTCTCTCTCTTTTTCTTCTCTTCTTCAAGGTAAACCTCATATCTGGATCTTGCACTAGCTGCATTGAAGAGGAGTGCTTTTGTAATTGGCACCTGACTGGCTCCACCTGCCTTAGCCAAATCGTCTGCTATAATTCTCTGTGCTGTTAGGGTTTTCTGTGACATGTTGTAAGTCATTACTTCTTTATTAACAGAGAATCCCCTCTCCACACTGGCCTGGCCATGAGAAAGGAGCAGCACTTCTCTCACAACACTCCAAAGGCCACTCAACTCCTTTCGCTTGGCCAGTGCAGAGAAGAAGAGTCTGTCTAATCTGTCTTTATCCCTGTCAAAAGACTGAAAGTTATCAGCAGAAGCACACTCTGATAAGAAGTCTGTGTACTGCAAATTGATTCTGTCTACATCTTTCTTCTGTTCTGCATCGGCCGGATGAGAAAGAAAACAGTAGGTTTATTGTGTCTTTAATCCGCAAGAGTAAGCAAGGGAAATAACCGCGCTAAAAGAAAAATTAATTTGCTACTTTCGGTTTCAATCGCAACATCGCCGTGAGAACATCTCAAATAAACGGTATTTTCATTTTTCTTTCTTTTGAAGAAAAACGCTTGTCAAACTGAAAGATTGCCTTGTGGTTTTTTTCCATGACTTTTCCATACCTATCTAGACAAATACATTTTTTCCATGGCTTTTCCAGCCCTGGAAATCACTTTATTTTCCATAGCTTTTCCAGACTTCCATGACTCGGTACGAACCCTGTATAAAGAGTAAACCAATCACAACACTTATTTCAGTTGGTGCACATTGCATTCTCAGACATAGTCAGATTTAAAATTGAACCCAGCATTTGCTGTTCCAGAAAAAAGAAAAAAAAGTAAGTTCCACCAGTTTGCACCGATTGGAAAAATTAACTCTCAAACTCCCAGAGGTGCCTAAGCCTTATTAGCTTCTATTTCATTGGCCAAGGCAAGTAACTCCGTCAAAATGATACACCATGCGTACCGCTGGACCCAATAAACAATGACCAACTAACAAATCTGCATCAATGTTCTTTTGAATTCCAAGTATTCTTTATTTTCCTTTGCTGACCAGCTCATAGCATTTGTTTTGGTGAAAGTTTAGTTCATGAAAGTTTCCATATAATTTGTTTTCAGCTTCTACAAGTTCTAGAGCTAAGTCATCACAACATAGTTGGGTCATTCTTGCGAAAACTGGTCCACTTCAAATAGCTACCTTTAACACTAAAATAAACAATGAAGCAAAATCATAATTGTGTGTTTTTAAATCTTGAATAATCCCCCACATTGTGCATAAATTGGAGCTAATGGTTACTAATCTTGTCCTTGACTTGTTTGTTTGTTACGAACTACATTTCTTGTGAAACAGTCTTGTTCTGTCATGACAAATGTGACATTCTAGCACCTTGCTTACATTCTATATTACAACACTGAAATAAATAAATAAATCGATCGCTTTGATTTAGAAAACCACGAGGCAAAGATAGCTTGATTTAATGCTCGGCTGCTTTGCGGTGTGTCTGTTGTTGTTTGTTAGTATTACCGAAATAAAAATGTGTGTCTCACACGTAACGTGCGGTGTCCTACTTTCTTTGAACCGGATGTTTACAAAATTTACCTTTTCAGCTGCAAGAAACGAAATTATATATTCATATATTTAAACATCAATATTTCATACTAGATTTACACGTACGCTTAAGATGTTTGCGGTGCTTTTTTGAAGAGCAATAAGCGATTTTCTTATCGTTGTGGTTTGTGGTGTCCTAAATTTTGCGTTACGTATGCCCATATAAAAGCACTATTTTTTTAGTAACTATCGACTTTCACTTTCGAAAGTGTATGAATACAAGGAACCCCTGATGGGGGTCACACAATTGGCTCTTCTTTGTCTCGCAAAATAGCGCGCGTTTTCTCAAAATAGCCGATAAAAGTGTTGGTGTCCGGATTGCGAAAGACGAACACGTGCGAGACGAAAATTTCAATTGTGCCTTTAAGGTAAGTTTTTCGGTTATTTCATTTCTTTTTTAACTCGTAAATCAGATGAATACGTTTTTTAAAAATATGTATGTATCTCTTCGAGTTGTTGGTTTTAAGGAATATTCCATTTTTGTGTGTACAGTAAAAAAAAACAGAAAAGTGAATGATTCGACAGATCTACACCCGGTTTGCATTTTTTCTAAAAATTACTTTATGCAAGCATGCATAAACAGATGTTTTATTTCTACTTCTTAGCTAATTAGTAGAAATAAAGATAGTTGATCTTATTTTGACAATTGTTTGTGTGAATATCCACTTAATATCTTAATAGCTGTCTGTGTCTCGAATGTATCGAGTACGCCATTTCTTTCACTGCAAGAAAGCGTCCGCGATGCGTTCGCGACAATAATATTTAAAATAAAATTTAAAAAGTATGCATTAAGAAATCATAACTACTTATTTTATAAACGTGTAGTTTTAAAAAACTGTAGTTAATCTTAATTTCACAACTGTATTGTCTAAATCCAAGTATTCCAGCTAATTAATGTCTTTTATAGCTAGCTTTGTCTTGAATGTATCGAGTACGCCATTGCTTTCGCTGCAAGGAAGAGTCCGCGATACGTTCGATACATTTTTTTTGTCTGTTTGGTTTATTGCGGTCTATTTTGACATTCGATTTTTTTTGCAGCTTACAGAAATGCAAAATAAAGAGATCTTAACATATTATTGTCACATTTAAAAAAAATTATGTTGTGTGATAAAAGTTGTTGAGCAATTTTACAGTTACAATGTACCGCACGCATCAGTACACCACACAGTCGATCGGGAATGTTACGTGTGTGACGCGCTGGCCTCCGATCATTCTTTTTTTAAGAGGCAAAGCGGAAATATTACTTTAAAAAAATGCTATTTGTTGTTATTAATGTATTATAAATCATACATTTGTGATATTATTTTAATAGTAAAACACATTACGAAAACAGTTTGATTTTAGATTTTGCACTGTCTCACACGCATTTAGGACTCCAGGTGATAGAGAAAAACTTAATGATTGCGTGCATTACACGCCATTCTTGAATTTATAACTTCTGCCTTATTTTGTAATAGCATGTTTATTTTTATATTATAAAATACATCAGTATATTACAAACACAAAATATGTTTTTGTAGCACATTAGTAGGCCTATGGATTCTGAATTGTGTGCTTGCATTTCACCCTGTAGGCTAGTAGCTGGATAGAGATTAAACTTGTCATTTATACAGTTCGCTTTACTTAGATTAAATTAAAATTTTGCTTTTCATTTTTATGTTCAATATTGCTTTGCATATTACTTAAAGTTGTATATTGCATTTTTTTCAGACATGGCTGAACTGGATGGAAGTGACCTTAAAAGGCGAAGTTCACGGATTTCTGCAAAGCTTCTTGCCCCTAACCCTGAACCTGACCCTGTACCAGACCCTCCCAAAGCTGCTCCCATGAAGAAAGCCAAGTCTGCTAGTCAAAGAAACAAAGAATACAGAGCACACATTTTAGCTGACCCTTTCCAAGCTCTACAGTACAAGGAAGCAAACAAGCATAGAAGCAAGGCTTACAGGGATAATGCGTCGGCAGAGCAGAAAGCTAAGATGAATGAAGGTGCAAGAGTTCGAAATGCTGCGTACAGAAAGCGCAAGAAAGAGGAAATAGAAAACAACAGCAAGACAAGCACTCGACAGTTGAGTAAAAGTAAAGAAGAGCACAGAAAAAGGGCAGCGGAATCAAAAAGAAGATGGAGAGCCAATCGAACTCCACAGAAGAAGATGTGGGACAACAAGAAAAGGAGAGACAAGAGAGCTGAAGAAAAGGCACTTGAACAATCTGCTCCACAATCTGCTCCAGCATGTTTGCAGATAGTATCACCAGACAAAAGAACCCCCGAAGCAAAAAGAAAAGCTTTGCAGCGAATTAGAGCTGTGATGCCAAAATCGCCAACCAAGTATGCAGCCACAGTGCATCACTTGCAAACCAAAGCATCTCCCAACAAAAAAGCAGCTCTGGAGCAGCGTGGTTTAACTCAGAATGTTGAAACTGCAAAGGTTGGACATTTTGTTCTTCAAATGACAAATGAATTGTCAAACCGGAAAGACTTGCCAAGTAGAAAGGCAAGGAAGCTCATCCTCTCGATTTATGAGAAGTACGGTTCTATCCGTAGGAGAAGCAAAATACTAAGAATGAACAGAAAGACGGTGGCAAGCCATTCAAAACCAAAAGAGTTGCAGCGTAAGAAAAAAATGCAAGAAACACGTGAAGAAATTAAGGGGTTCTTTGATGATGCTGCCGTGCCACTTCCAGACAAAAAACTTGTTAGTAAAAAGACAGGCAAATCACAAGGGCAGCTACGGAAACCGCTGACAAACCACTTTGATGATTACAAAGAAAGTGGTGGCAAAGCCTCTTTTTCGATGTTTGCCAAATGCCGACCAAAGCACATACGAAAATTGAGCAGTGCAAGGTTGAACCAATGCCTATGTGAGTATTGCGAAAATGTCAATTTGAAGATCAAAGAAGTTAATCGCATCGCACCCAGGCACTGCCGCATACGCCACATTTTTCATGCCGTTTCCCTGTCAACGTGCCGAGATAAAAAAAAAGACTGTGCATACAGAGAATGCTCTGAATGCGGCATCACCCAACTGGAAGAGTTTTTGACTCCAATAACCCAGCACACTCGGCCAGTCACATGGCATCGTTGGAGTGGAAAGACAGTGCAAAAAGGAGGCCAAAGTGCAACACGTAAAATCTTGGAAAGCCGCAAAGGGAAAGCAGATGACCTTGTTAAGGAACTTTGTGATGAAGTTGAGTTTTTATCACAACATCTCTTCAGAGCTGAATGGCAACACAAGCAGTTTCAAAGCATGAAGAGCCAAAATCCATTTCCACCACATCAGCTTGTCTGTGTCATAGACTTCGCAGAAAATTTTGCCTGTTTCTACCAAGAGGAAGTTCAATCTGCACACTGGCATCACGAGAGTGTGACGATTCACCCAGTTACAGTCTACAAAAAATGTCCACACTGCCAAGAGGCACAAACAGAGTCACTGATTTTTGTATCGGATGACATGAAACACGATCATCACATGGTTCAGGCCATTGTGGATAAAACCATGAAGCATTTCGCTGATTTACCTCTCACCAAGGTAATTCAGTGGTCTGACGGATGCGGAGCCCAATACAAAAGCAAAGGCCCTTTTGCAGACTTGGCAGCAAGCAAAGTTGATTTTGGGATTCCATTTCAGCGTTGCTACTTTGGGTCTAGACATGGCAAGTCTCCGTGTGATGGTGAAGCTGCAGTCGTGAAATCCCACGTCACACGGGCTGTCACTGCCAGTGATGGCTCCCTATCCATCAACAATGCTGCGGCTTTCTTTGAATATTGCCTATCATCAAAACTGACCATAGATCAGACAGAAGAAAAATGCTGCCACTTTCTTCGAAAGTTTGTTTGGTTACCCAAAGATGCCATCAATAGGAGCAGAGCAGAACGGGAGGTCAAAACAGTGAAAGGTACAAGAAATTTGCATCACGTGAGAAGCAGCGTCAATGGGAAGACACTTTTTGCTCGGCATCTGACATGCACATGCGCAGGCTGTACTGCAGATTTTGGAAAGTGTGACTTCACCGAAATCGTGGGAAGCTGGCAGCAACATTCTTTGTTGCCACTCAACCAGCCTGCCTCCACTGCTCAAAGACAGCCTCCATCAGACAATCTCGTCTCTGTCCAGCGTGCTCCAACTCCACAAAACCATTCCGTCTCTGACCAGTCATCTTCAGATTTACCAGAGCAATCAGCCCTTCCTGCATCCGACCAGCCTGCTGTTGCTACACCAGCCCAGCCCCTGCCTGCCTCCGACCTGCCTGCCTCTGCTACACCAGCCCAGCCCCTGCCTGGCTCTGACCTGCCTGCCCCTGCTACACCAGCCCAGCCCCTGCCTGACTTCGACCTGCCTGCTTCTGCTACATCAGCCCAGCCCCTGCCTGCCTCTGCTACACCAGCCCATCCCCTGCCTGCCTCTGCTACACCAGCCCATCCCCTGCCTGCCTCTGCTACACCAGCCCAGCCCCTGCCTGCCTCTGCTACACCAGCCCAGCCCCTGCCTGCCTCTGCTACACCAGCCCAGCCCCTGCCTGCCTCCGACCAGCCTGCTGTTGCTACACCAGCCCACAACCTGCCTGTTAGCAGAGTGACAACAGAAAGGTGAGTCTAGTTTGTTTTGTTTTTTCTATTTAAAGAAGCACACTTTTTGAATGTAACCATAATAATCATTTTGTAACAATCTGGACAGTTAATATATTTTGCATATTATTTTAATATAGCAATGCCAGACCATTTTTTAGTTATCATTTGATGATTAAGCCTTTTGTGTATTTTAAAAGTATATTCTAAGCTGATAACAAATCAGTTTAAATTTTGAAAATCGGTCAAGAAGAACCAAAGTTATAGTCAAGCAAAGGTCAAGAAATTTGGGCCTTCGGAGAAACAGTTTTTACTAAGGATCATAGGCAGTGGAGTGGCACCAGTTTAATACAGAAAATTATACATTTTTCATCAGATTTCCGATATTTGTAGGAATTTTAAAATAAAAATTGGCACACAAAGTGAAAAAAATGTGCTGAATCCATTGGCGGCCATTACAATGAAATGTGACTAAAGCAAAACTAGCTAATTTGCATAAATTAACATAAATTTACAAAAAAATTATTTTTTATATTGAATTCAGTATATTATCAACTTTAATTATGAATAACTAGCATTTTTGCATTCTGTAATGATCTTCTAAATTAAATTAGTTAAAAAATATGTAAAATTTAAATTTAGCAATTTGCATAATAAATTATCTTAGCTCAGATTGGCTGAATTTTTTACGAAGCATAACTTCACTGAAAATGAAGCGATTTACATAGTTTTAGTTTTTTTCTGGCTAACTTTTTATTTCAAACTCAATCTTTTATTATTGAATATGATGTGGATTTTGTTTGTTTGTTGTTTTTTTGCATTACAACATGACTATTATGACAGTAGATAGTTTACAGGTGAGACATTAAGTCACAACATAATACACTCAAAGTCAAACAACAACTTTTGTCTAGTGAAATATTACAAGTCTTGTTTTTATTTTAATTATCAAATCATCCTCTGTTAAAAAAAATAAAATAAAAAAGTTATGAATACTGTTTACAAAAATAATATTTTATTAGTAATTATGAATCACTGTCAGCGTTAAACTAAAGTTAATTATTAGGCCTATACATCGGCATAGTGATTGTCAAGTGCTAGTCAGTACGATCCAACCCTACATCCCTATAGGCACATTCCAAGTTGACTAGCTATCGCACATCAGAGCTGGCATTCTAAATATAGATCAGCTGCAAGGGTGTTCTACAATAATGGACTGACCTACATTGCTGAATAAGTAACCACGAACATTGTTTACTACACTGTTTAAATTACAGCTATGATCTTTGTCTATGCTTTTGCTAGGCTAATCGTAAAACAAAAGAAAAAGAAAAACTGTTAACAATATTTATAGATATTTTTTTAAAGATTAACAATTACACTTTATAAAATAATAGAGAACGTGATGCCGGTAAGCTACTTGCACTTAGACTGTTATAGGCCTAGTCGCTCGCTACTGGCTTCTGACTGAACATTGTCGAAGGGGTACCTCGGCAAAATTCAAATTCCATCGCTATGCTTATCGGAATATTAAAACCAAATACATGAATGAAAAGAGGAAATCCTGAAGAATTTAAATATGTGCGTTACCGAACAAGGCAAAAAAAAAAATTGAGTACAGTTTCAAAAAATATAAAAGCAGTTTCAAATTTACCTTATTAACTCCCGTGTTTGATAAGACAGGAAGTCGTAACGCATACCAAACGAAAGAGCAACCTTTTTTCTGATTGGATGCCAAGTTTGAGAGAAATCCAATCACAAATTGTGTTGGAAACGAGAGTTGACTGATGTACCCCTCTGAGAAAAAAGCGACCGAGTGTGTGCCATGCTGATCGGCAGCAGTTTTACTCAAATTTTGACAAATAACTCGCAATATTTCAATGAAAACAACACGGACAAACACCAAACTTCACAGATATGTTGTTGAAACCCTTTTTAACAACTTTATTTCATACATTAGTTATGCATAATTTACGATTAGGCTACATTTGTTCATGAAAGTGAAGTGGTGGTAATTGTGCCATTTTTTGACGCAGTTTCCGCGGGGGTTTGGCATTGCTATTTAATATAATGAATTGAGTTTGCAGCAAAACGTAATGATTTTTTTTTCTTCAGGCCTACCATGAAAATCGGAGATTTCGTTCGGGTGAACGTCCTGCCCGCCAGTGGTAACTTGGCCCGAGCCAGGACATTCCACGGCATGGTAAGATTTTTTTAAAAATTAAAAGTGTCCATGTTGCAATACATATAAGCATTGTAATTTTTAAAATGTACAAAACACTACACCTCAATCTTTTTTTCATAAATGGGGATATTTAGTCCTAAAAATTGTGTTTGGCAATTTATTAACCTGGGGCTGCGTGAAGGGGAAACTATACTCCATTTTCAACTTTTTTGTTATTAGATTGTGTTAAATCACATTTATTTTGTTCATTTATGCTTGTGCTTATAATTTTTTATATATTTTTATTTGCATGTTAACAGATTGACCAGCTGGATGCAGGTGGGGATGGCGTTGTCGTCCGCTTCCTAAAAAGAACAGGACACTATTTTGTGTGGCCAAACATCGAAGACCGGTCCTTTGTGTTTAACACAGAAATAGTTGCAATGCTTTCTGCACCAACAATCGATGGCAGAGGCCGCCATGTATTTGAATAAATGGAAAGAAAGCTCAAATCTTGTCTTTGTGTGTTATATTAAGTTTTTGGCGTCCATAATTACACGCGAGACATTGTATGTTTATTTGTCTAAGTATACTTTATTTTTGTGTTTTGCTTCATTAAGTCTCCTGTTTTGCTTACAAAATTTATATTCACATTGAATAATGCCATTTAATATATCTAAATTTCCATTTTCTGCATCTAAAATAAAACTTTGCACATCCTTAAAAAAGGCAATTTTTTTCACCAAATTTTTTTTTATTTAAATAATCAAATGTATTAATATTTTCCAAAAAAATCACTACATACAACACCTATGTGCAATTTAAGTATAAATAATACTGCTAATATAAACATTTCACACATCCAGGCTTTAAAACACACAGAAACATGTCATTTTTGGTGTCTTCAGTTACACGCGAGACACCAACCATAGCATTTTGATTTCACTAAATAACTCCGTTTTCAAAGCAGCTACCATTTTGCCAACATATTTGCTGGAAAGCTCTTGCTTTAAACATATTTTGCAAATGGTTTCTTTTAAAAAAGAACCAATTTGAATTTTTGACATGTATGTCACACAATGGACCATATTTCACAAGAATGACCCAGTTCCAAACTTAAACTCTTAGTGTTGGCTTCTGTTCTTCATCTTTCCATTTTAAGCTCATCCCATCCTCCATTATGGACTTGTGCTTTTGGGATTGCACATCCTTTTCTTTCTTCTCCTTCAGTTGCTGCAGATAACTCATAAGCCTGAAATGAATATTAGGCACCAAGAAGCAGTTTGTCGTTTTTTTTACATTGAAAGTTCCACTTCACACCACCAAATGTTTCAGATTGTCACTGAGTGACACCAAGGTTTTGGTACTCTTCTCACAAACGGTGCAGTAAACCATTGAGCTTTACAGTATGTGCTGCTAGCCAGCCCACATACTCTATGTTTTTCAGTCGTATCTTTCTTACTAAACAAGCACTTTCCTTTCTTTATCATGGAGGTTTGCACACCATGATAATTCAATCGCCACAAAACCAATCAGAAGCTAGGAAAGTGAAACTAAAAATAAATGACCAACCTGAGATTGCCTTTTAAACAATCTAAGCTACATCTCACTCACTTCCTCTGCATTTATTTAGATTGTGGCAGGTGTCTCACTGAGGTAAGAATGCAACTCAAAGAGCCAATGGAAGATAAATACTGAAGCACTAACCTGAATCTGCGGAAAACCACCTTGAGATGGCGCATTCTGCCTGTGCCAGTGGTCCTCCTCCTCTTGGACTTCTCACTCCAATTAACTGCCACAAAATAGCAGCAATAATAATATACAACTGAATTTAAAATATACAGTCACAAAAACAGGTCTCTGAACATTTTTTTTTAATCCACAAGGTTAGTAACAGCCAGAAACTTCAACCCACCCACTGGGCTCACAAAGTTTAGGTAGTCAAAAGCCATTTAAAAAAAATAATTTTCTCATCAAAAAACTGACATAGATTTAAAGAGCTTTTCATTCTGAACACAGTGGTATATTTTTTTCCCCCGTAGGACAAATAGATAAAAAGTTATTAATGTTTGAAAATGCCGAATGTTGGTGGTTTTTTGGCAACGTTTTGGAATTGAAGAAATTGATAACATTGGAGTCTCAAAGTGAAGGCAATATTGATACCAGAAAGCTGATTTTTGACAGATAACCCCTTCATATGTTATACTCCAAGCCCAATTTTCTTCAGGCCTATCCCATGTAATGTTCAGCTGTTTTGGTGCTTCAAAGTTGGGAAATCATCAAATTCGCAGTGCGTGCCGGCAAATTATAGGCCTACTAGTGTGCTACTATGCTCAGCACTCGTGTCGCTGAATAGGCCTATGAGTTCGCCATGGCCGCAAACAAAAAAAACGAACACCGTTTAGGTACACTTTTCTACGGCAAAGCGCACCGTGATAGAGTAATGCACAAATTAATAAATACCCTAGTTTTATAAAGGAAAGTCTGCTCTTTATTTCTTGCTAATTTTTAAACTTCTAGTTAAAATCAAACTTACATCAAAACCGCTTTAACCACTTTGTTTGGCTCGTAACAACACTTTCACACATCAGAGCCCACCATATTTGATATGTAAATGAAGCTAAGTATCCGAACTTCTCATTGGTTCTTAGTTTTAGGCCATCCAATGAAATATCTTAAAGCACTTAGAGTTTGAAACGAGCCACCTCGCAACAAACGCGCTGACATTTTGTTTCGCAGCGGCATTCAGCGCTCGGATGGAAGCGTATGCAAAAGCTGTTCTCTCGGAATCTTTCGCATAAACATGCATTAAAAACAACACAGATGTAAAGATAAAGCTTTAAATTTTTATTTGAATACAGCCACTGTTCGTTTTGATGCAGTTTTACATTAATAATAAGTGTTGAAAGTGAAGTCAAAACTGAGTCAAAACTGCCGAGCGGACAAGAGCCAATGAAGGGCTTGGACTACGTACAAAGTTACTAGCCTGCAGCATTTCTCCCTAATCCAATAGACTTTCAACAAAAATAAAACTCAGATTTTAAAAACATTACAGGATCATTCAAAATAGAACGAATCAACTTAGGGACAAAGGCAGCTAAAAAGCCCTTTTTAAAAGGTCACCAACCAGTCGAGTAATCAACAAGAGTAGGTGGCTCGAGAGGATTTTTACTCGCATTTCAGTGATGGAGAAAGTTTTTAAGCTAGGGGTATTTATATCCTCAACCAAAACATGTGGGGGTTTTCATACCCTCATTGCAAACATAAAGGGGTTTTTATACCCCCTTTCAGTTTTTTAGGGGGTACACCAACATACGTAATAAACACTTTGCGTGCACGCTGGCGGGAGTATTTATGGGATAATAAGGATAGATAATAGCTGGTTGATTGTTTTGTTTAGCATGTCAATATAATTCAACTTTGCAATGGTATCAGGATTGATTTGTGTCTGACTTCCTTACACACACACACTTGTTTTAAACAAAGGCTGACAAAAAAATTTGTTTTTCTTTTCCTTCATCTTGTTTTAATTTTTTTGAGCAATTAGTCTTGTCTCCTTTTATTTTTCCTTTTCTTTGGCTTCCCCTCAGATCGAATGTCCCCATACGCGTTGGTGTTAGGGGACGGTAATTTTACCCAACATCGCTGCTTGTCGGCCATGTTTAATGTTGGGTTGTTGTCAGTCTTATATAGCCAATCAGAAGCGTCGAGAAAAAATAGTGAATATTATCATGCATATGATTGGCTGTTTCTCGGAAGCGACAAAATGAATAGGAGGGGGAGAGAGGGTGGTAGGCCGTCGCGCAGGACGCACAGGCACACGATTCAAATCGAGCGAAAGCTGTACGCACGACCGATATAGTTGTACCTGATGATACCTCCCAGCAACTTAGCTTTACGTTTTCATACCCCTTTGGCACTGACTTTGTGCGTGTTTATACCCTTTCCTTACATTTTCGTTACGTGATTTCCCAACTCAGTACGTGAAACACTTACGATTGTACGTGATCTCCATCACTGGCATTTAGCAAACATAAGGAATTTCAGGCCCCCCCTCCCTCTCCCTCCCTCCCCCCCCCCCCAAACTCCATGCTGACAGTTAAATATTTCATAATACTTACATGTCCTCTTTTTAGCGCTGGGGTATCCACATGATGAACAGGTCTTTTTCTGAATGTGGTATGAACGACGACCACACCGACGGCAATGGGTGTGGGTCTTGTTATGCCGCTTTCCGAAACTCGAGGTACCCTTCGTCTGCAATCAAAAGGTATCAAATAATATATATCCTAAATACAACTAAAAATTTAAATAATGCAACAATTCAATAAATGTTGCAGAAGCCATAAGCCAACATAAACAATGTAATAAGAGCTGTGGATACTATGCAAGTTCACATCAACAAAATATGATTTAATAATTACAATCCAAGAAAAAGGGTCCTACAGATTAACTTGAAAAAGATGACTCTTTGAATGTTGATGACAAACATATCAAATAGTGTTTTAATTTTATGGATTTTCAACGATAAACAACGTTCCTCTCACCATTTCGGCGATGCTCTCATGCGCCGGAAGTTGAAAAGAAATAGCCTCGTTTTGGGAACGGAAACTTCAAATTTTGAGAAACTAGGCCTAATGGCATGCGCACAAGTTGTAGCAACTGTCAACTTCTTGTTTGTGCTTCCACGTTGGAAGAAACACGACAACAAGGCCACTGTGTCACGGATAGTGTATAAAGACTTGTTGCGATGAAGTTGTCAAACCATATCTTTCTGCGTGTGATATCACGGAGGACTTTACCATCTGAATCTGCTCCACTACATTTTAGAAAAACATGTTGGCTGTCGCCTTTCAACCGAGTATAGATCTACCACTGGTAGTACCAGGTAACAACTGTTACTATTACAATTTACACTATTAGTATTACAAGTATTCGTCTATTAATAAAAATTTCTTCTTTTTGTTCTTCTTCTGGATACTGTGGATACTCCATTTGTTTAGAGTATTGCTTAGTTTTGTATAAAAATTAACATTTCTGGCTAGTAATGTCCCTACTACTATACTACTAGTACTACTACTACTACTACTACTACTACTACTAGTTTAGTTTAGTTTAGTTTAGTTTGGAGGGACTTGTATAAGCCTCGCGGCTTTTTGAATGTCCCTTTTATTTTGAGCATTTTTACTTGTCCGGTTCCATTTGCGATTGTTAGGGGAATACTAAAGATAGTATGCTAATTAGTCATCATACTCAAATTTTGATTTCTGTATGGAAATTACCTTTTCCAGAAGATTTTTAAAAGTGTTCAGGTTGTTAGCTCTTTTAGTATCAACTGGCAATTTATTCCATATGGGCGCAACTCTGTAGGAGAATGAGTATTTTCTTTTGTTTGTGCGGCAATGTCTTATAAGAATATTGTCCTGTGAGTTTCTTGTTCTAGAGTTAGTATTTAACTGAAACAAAGTGTTAACATCAATGTTGTCAATCCCATTAAAAATCTTGTAAGTCTGGATCAGGTCACCTCTCAATCTTCTAAATTTCAGAGAGGGCAAATCCAAAACTCTCAATCTCTCTGAGTACGGCAATTGTCTCAGCGATTTAATCATCCGAGTCGCTCTTCTTTGTACTCTCTCCAAAGCAGATGACTGCTTCTTAAGATACGGAAACCATATCACATTCGCATATTCAAGATGTGGCCTTACATGCGATTTATACAGGCGGGTTAAGGTATCACTATCCACTACTACTACTGTACTACTACTACAGTAAAATGTGTCACTAACGACACCCGTAAAGCAAAGGCTTTCACTAGTTTCTGGGCCCGGCTTTCATTTAGTTTCAGAAAGCTTTTTTATGTTTGTTATGATCAAGTTACTTATTTAGATCAATGTATTTTCTAACCTCATCCAGAGGGCAAGTATGTATAGAATAGAAAATATGTGAAGTTAGCAAGAAAAAAGGAAAATAGGGTGAGAGAGGGAAAAATTATTAATTTATTTGCTTGCAATTGAATTAACTTAGTCAAATTATTTTATTTTTAACTTGTAGCTCCTACAAGAAAAAATAAAAAGTTACCCAAGTGAAGCTCATCTGAACTCTGAACCCCTGTTTTAGTAATAGAGTTGCACCCTTTTGGAACAAACTACCAGCACATTAACATTTCTCACCAGTAAAATGTGTCACTAACGACATAGTTGTAAAGACTAAATAGTTCTTACTTTTACTGTTCTGTCTTTTGGTGTATTGTAACAAAAGCGATGTTTGATCGAGTGCATGTATTTTTATGTATTGACTATGTAAAGTGCGGTGAGTCTGGTCATAGGCTGGAGTACCCGCTATATAAAAACCCGTTATTCCTGTCCTGTCCCATAACCCGGAGGTCGTAGGGGCACCACAGATGATCGTTTAACCAGCATACTCAATCTTTCTCAGCAGCCCTGATGGCTTCACTCAGTGTCAAACCAGTCCATTCTCGAATGTTGTCCTCCCACCTCTTTTTCGGTCTCCCTCTTCTTCTACCTCCTTGCACTGTGCACCTTGCAGAATAGTCTTAGCAAGGCCTGATGATCTGGTGACGTGGCCATACCATCGGAGTTTCCGTTTCTTCACCATTGTGAGCAGGTCATCGTGTTGTCCAATGGCTTGTGTGATGGTCTGTCGGACTTCATCGTTGGTGATGTGTTGGGTATAGGAAATGCCCAGAAGTCTTCTGTAGCACCTCATCTCCATGCTTTGTATTCTTAGTTGGAGATCTGCTGTGAGGGTCCATGCTTCGCAAGCATATATAGGAAGATGGAGATGACAAGGGAGCGCAGCAGTCTTACTTTGGAATGTAGACTGATGGTCCTGTCTTTCCAAATGGGCTTCAACTTTGTCAGGGCAGCAGTTGTTTGTGCGATTCTGGAGAGGACTTCCTGTCGGGACCCATTGTCTGATACAATGGCTCCTAAATATTTGAAGCTATGCACTGTGTTGAGGGATTGGCCTTGGACTTTGATGTCCATGTTGATGCCATTGGTGTTGTTGGTCATCATTTTGGTCTTCTCTGCACTTATTTCCATTCCATAGGCTCTGGAAATGGTGTCAAGCCTCTGTACCAGCTGTTCAAGTTCTTGTTCCTCTCCAGCCAATCCATCAATGTCATCCGCAAAACGAAGATTGGAGATTGCTCTTCCCCTTATGCTGACTGTGCCTTCATGATCTTCATATTATTATTATTATTATTATTATTATTATTATTATTATTATTATTATTATTATTATTATATTACATATATTCCTATTACTATTACTATATTACATATTAAAAATGTTAATAATATTAATGAATTTAAGAACCTCCTTGAACAGGTAAAATTCTTACAGGATTCAAAATTCATATAAATACGAAGAGTGATTTACTATGGTCACTTTAATTTAAACTTCAGGCATCTGCAATGTAACCCATAAAATATATATGGTTGTCGAAATTGACTGGGACACTAAAAAGCTTTTACAGTTTTAGGCTTACACAAGTCACAACTAAACTGAACTGAACTAATCAAATGAGTTGTCTTTAACTTGCAGCCCCTTCAAGAGAGATTAAAAGTTACCTCAGTGAAGCTCATCTGGACTCTGAGATTGCGGGTGTGCTGTCTTCCATCAGTCAGCTGCTGCTCAAATACAAAATGTACAGCAGAGCAAGTGAAGTGCCAGCTGTGTCTGGAGGTCTGCAGCAATTCATCATCAACAAACTAAAGAAACGCGGCGAAAGCGAGAAGTCTCTGTCGCAGCGCCTGAGAGCTCTATACATGAGGGAGGAGAGTGTTCGTTTTGAAATGGACATGGATGGACAGTCCATGTTTGACTGTTTGCCTGTGGATGTCAGGCTTCATATCTTCTCCTTCCTAGACGCTCGCAGCTTGTGTCAGGCATGTGTTGTGAGTCGTGAGTGGCACCTATTGCTGTGGGACGACCTGCTGTGGCGTCGGCGTTTAGGGATGGACAAACTGGTCTGGTCACAAGTGTCGCACACTTCCAACCCCCAAGTATACAGTGAGGCAGCCTCGGATCTGGCGTATAAAGAAATGTAAGTTTTCGCTTTACTTATTATTTCTTTAGGTACTACCGTTAGTAGTAGTAATAAATTTTGTTTTTATCTGCCAAAGTTATAAACTATTTAGGCAGTAAAAGCCTTTAGAATCTACATAAACAATACAAGACTTTAAAACTATAATCTAAGATCAAGGGAATGTAAAATTCATGTTCACATTAAATACTTCAATCTATTGTGGTCATGATTCGGCTCTTGGCAGTCCGCTGGACCCTATAAGCACTGGGTATCTATCTAACTTCAATCTATTAGACCCTTACATTTGTTTTTAAAACACCCACACACAATTGCTGTCCTATCGCCTCTGCTTATTTGAATGTTTAATACTGGTTATGTACTTCTAGGTTGCCGTGTTTGACGCTCAACAGATTTTTTCTCAAAAAACTAGAAGAATGGGGGCGTTTTTAATCACAGCCTGGGTGTTTCAGAGTTTTTATTTTTATCTTTTTCTTTTTGAGAATGTCAATCTGTCATGTTTATACTGATATCCCAAATTGGTGACTGGCCACAGCGATCAAATGACTAACTCACTGAACTCCTATAATAGTCTCAGACTCTCTTTCAACTACAAGTAACTGATCATAACTTTCCTTGATGACTGACAAAGTCACAAACAGACCTCTTAGATGTCATGACCTGCTGTTTGTTTTATTGAGATTTTATTTCATTTAGAGGTTATTTCATTGCAGTTGTCCAAGCTCTTATTTTATTATTTATACTGATCTGAGATTTTATTTTACTAAGATGTTATTTATTGCAGTTACCTGAGATGTTTTACTGCAGTTATCTGAGATTTTATTTCACTTAGAGGTTATTTCATTGCAATTGTCCAAGATGTTGTTTCATTGAAGTTACCTGAGATTTTATTTCACTGAGATATGTTATTTCATTGCAGTTATCTGAGATGTTCGCCAGAGGTGCAGGCCAGCCAGCGAGAGGAGAGTTCAGCATTTCACCACGTGTCCACAGTGCTGAAGTACCTGATGCCAAAGAAAGTGCCAAGGGTGGCCATGTTTGGGCCTGGCTTGGAGTCCTCCACCAGCGGCCTCGTGCGCACAATGCTCTACGAGGACAACAGCATGTTCACCAAAGTGGCCATGTTTCCTGGACAGTTTGAAGGTCAGTTGTTGCTACATTGTTCACCAAAAGAGATTTAATTCAGCAGTTTAATATTGTATAATATGCGCAGTTCTTTTACTCACCTTTGGCAACCATGGCAAGTATTTTCAAGACCCGTGGTTGGTGTGTTCACGCCAACAGCCTAGTATCAGTCAATTAATCAATCTGTAGTTCTTTAACTTAGTTTAAGACTAAAAGTAATTGTGTTTGCAGGTTTTGGAGCTGGCATGACACTACGATTGCCCAACAGCACAAACTTTCACCTCACAGTTCTCTACACAGCTTCAATGCAAGAGAGGGAGAACCAGAACCAGGCACAACCCAATCGGCTGGCACGCAACCGGATGCTAAACCAGCAGAGGAACGCAGTGGGTGTAGAGGACGTAGCTCCCTCTTACGAACTTCAGCCTGCCTTGCAGCAGTTGTGTCACACACTAGATGCTTTCATCTTTGTTGTAGATGCAACAGGCAACAAAGAGGCTGGTAAGTTGAGGCATGTACACACATACACTAGACCATACACCCGCATTTAAGTACATATATATTTTCACATATACATACATTCATATACAGCCACAAGCAATTTATTGTCCCTTTCGACATCTTTCAGAGTAGGATCAGTTACAATATTTATGGCACATCTTCTGTGATTGATCTGCGGCCACACACAATCGTCAGCTCAGTGACTGGCGAGATCGTTCAGTGTTTTCTAACTTTTTAGCAGCATACCCTCAGAGCTTGGTGGTGCCCACGCCAGTTTTCTTGAGAAGTGCTGGCAAGTTCTTCGGATGAGAGTATAAACCGAGGTCTAGTCTGTGTCGCATACATTCCATCATAACGGACTTTAAAGATCCTGACGCTCATGTCCTAGACGGGTGAGTGCCGGTGACAAGAAAACACCCAGCATGCACTTAGGTCCTTCTCCCCCATCCCTGGCTGCCCAGGATTGTGCTCAGTTGTCCGGGCGTCAGACTATGCGCCCAAAGGCTGCGGGTGGGCGTCTCGGGTGGCTTGAGTTAGATCCTGTATCGGCCAGCGCCTTGAGCAGCTCTTGAGCTGGTAAGGCGCTATATAAAAACGATTAAATAAATAAATAAATAAATAAGTTGCGTGAGCATGATATGCTGTGACACTTCTTGCCAATGGAACAAAACTGTACCACTTTTTTATCAGCTGTCGTTTATTCGCAAAAATACTTTTGAGGTGTCTTTATCACTGTTTATTTGTTGAAAGTTATTTAGGTTTGGTCATTGTGAGGTTTTCATTGGGGCTGCTTCACTGTTGCAGTGTCACAGGGCAGGGAAGAACTGAGAACAATGGTGCAGGAGAGATGGGCGTCACCTCAAGTGCCTGTGCTGGTTCTGTCTTGTGTATATACAGCATCTTGCCAGCGGTTGCCTGCTGTTGAAGTGGTCAGTGCCTTGGAACTCTCAACGTTTAGTCGCCCCTGGATGGTAAGCACACATGTTTTACTTCTATCCTGCGTATCCATCTGTGCAAATGTGCTAGGAAACTTCCAAATCTGCTACTATCACTGGTCTTGAAATCACATGGCCTCTTTCAAATTAATGTTGTCTTCTGCCTGATACAGAGTGCGGAGTTGGCAACACTGATGACTGATGTGATGTGATGTTTTGTTTCAGGTGATGGACAGTGTGGTCGACACGCTTCACAATGTTGACAAAGGTGTACAGTGGATTGTGGATGTTTGCCAGCGCAAGTAAACTGTGGTGTTCTCGCTGAAATTGAGTGTTTTGTTTCAGTTGTTCTAGAATGAGATGACGATGGTTGATGATGATGGTGGTGTCCACGAACAATAATAATTATGTACCATTGAGCAAGCTGTATTCTTGTGCTTGGGATTTTTGTGAGTGTAACTTCATTTTGTGATGTGTAAGAACGTGACAATTCTAACAAATTATGAAAGTTTGGTCATTGACAAACACAACATGTCTGGACTGATTCAATGTTCTATGTTGGTATGATCTCTACCATTCACAAATAGTTTTTGGCCAGTTATTCTGGTTACGAAATTTATGTGACCTACCACATGTATAGCCTGCTGCATAAAGTCAAGCTGCCTCCAGCTATCCACAATTCTTCAAACAATTTCTTGATATTGGTGGATAGTGGAGATCGAGTGCTATGGACCTTGCTAATGGAACAAGGCACATACACTTCCATTCCATTTAAATATGTTATATGTTGTTAAGAATAAGAATGCCTCTACAATATCATAAATATGATTTCTTTAAAACATAGTCTTGTACTGTTGTGAACACCTTAGCTGATATTAATCTGAAATTTGTTCATTCTTTGGGGAATTGTATGAGATTATGCAATCCCTTGTTGCTTTGTTCTTGTTTCCGTTATAAAACACCTCTGTGATACTCACAATTAATATTTATGATCATGAATAACAACAAAAAATTGTTATAATGAATGAGAAAATTAAAAAATGATGTTACATATTTCGTTTCTTATTTTATTTATAATACTACGTTTGAATGAAAACAGAAATGTGCAATGATAGCAGAATGGGACCTTTGTCCTTTCGTCAGTGTATTTTGTGTGTTCAGCTGTCTTGTTCTCAAGCTATTACGCACACTAACATACACCGCTTATGCTATATGAAAGCTGATGGAAAAAATATGTGCATGAAGATGAACCCAAATTTAAAGGTAAGTTTTAACAGTAAGTTAAATCAAAATATAACTTACTCATGAAATGAAAAAAACGCAAGCACATACAAATCGGCGTGTATTCATGTTTCTGATTTTCAGTTTTATTGACACTTTGTGTGTAGATCCTAAAGCAATACAATAACAAAAAGAGATTCTTTTTTCCTACATACAGAATCTAACACAAATTGGCAGTGAGAAAATTGGTTATGGTTCGATCATATTATACAACAGCATACAGAAACAGCATGGGCAAAATGGTTTAATCACAAAACTGGAACAGTACACATCTAGAATACTAAGAGGGAAAATCAGCATCAGCAACAAAAACTACTGATTTGAAACGTTATCATATATAATTAGAATAAATAAATAAAGTTGAATATAACTTCACAAATTCAAGACTGAACTAATAAAATGCGTCAGCAATTTTTGTTAGACCAATGTTAAAATATACTTTTAAACAAAAAAGTAAAATTGGAAAAGGATTACTATTAAAGACAACAAAATAAATATAAACATTGTTATTGGTCTGTTGATGTGGTCAGGTCATTGATTACACAGCTATTCATCATGGATAAACAGGAAAAAAAAAGGTATTCAACATTTACTGTTGACAATAAGGTAGACAATGCAGTATTAATTTAAAATGGAATTGGTGGGAAATTATAAATGGAAATAAAGAGTATAAAATGAGCTGTGTCACAATGTTCACATCAACTCCACTAAATTAGTAACTCTTTAAAACAACTTATGCACAGCAATCCATTCACTCATTAACTATAATCAGAATGTCAAGCATGTATCGAGCAATTCTGAATTGTTTTATAACTGAAGGTTAACACAAAAAAAGTATTAAAAATTATCACTACCGCACATCATTTTGAACCCAACTTCAATAATTCTCTTTATCTCTCTCGCACACATAAAATGATTTTGAATTTATACAGCTCATGCACACAAACACAGAAAACAGTTGGCAAAGCAAAAACAATATACAGAACCTCTATCATAATTAACAGCACCAAAGAACACAAAAAGGCAAATAAATAGAAAGGCTTCTTAGCAATAAGCATGTTTTATGGTCTGTTAAACCAATTTGGTTTTTCATGTTCATACCAAGAAAAAAAACTTCATTAAAAACCAATGGCCATATAGCATTTCTGTAGCAAGTACATTGGGCAAACTCAAAAACATTTTTTGCTGAACTGTGAGTGTTAGACAACCCCCAAAAATTAATACGATCCAAATCATTCAGAATAAAACATCTGAGATATATGCATATTGTAAAATAAAAACAAAGGTGTACAGATGAATGAATGTTCACACCCAAAGAGAAGAATGTTTGCACCCAAAGTCTGTGTAATTAAGAAACACCTATGTAATAAATGGACAGGGTCTGAATACTTAGGACAGGGTCTGATTGTTGGATAGTCTGTATAAAACAAAACTTAAAAACAAGCCCCATTACACACACATTCTCAACAGTTCAAAGCAATTACAATTACATCACATTACAATTTAAGAAAACATATTATGTATTGCACGGTTATGGTTACGATAACAATACTGTCTTAATGTTATTTGTCTGCTTGCGACCCCGCAATAGCCAGCAGCGCAAAACACTGCCCAGAAAATAAATTACGTCATGGATTCCAAAGATTGTGCATTCCTCTCAGTGAAAAATGACTAGCCTGGATCAGTGCACATTACTCCAAAGCGTGTAGCATGCAGCTCATTATATATTTCCGACTTAACAGCTGCATCGGCATTTACAATGCAAAAAAACAATGGTGACAAGACATAGGCAAGAGTTTAGTTACACCTTTTTAGAATACAACTATGCATCAATCTTTATATTGCTACCCAACTGAGAGATGAGACATTCTTGTTCCTCATTTCAAAATAAAAATAAAGTCAGAATTCTGCACAATCAACATATTAATGGGACCCTGCGTTGAACTAATGCACAGAATTATACACAGTGTCAAAAAGTGCACCAATTCCCCCGCCCAAAAATGTTTCGTTTGACGAACATCCATGGAAGGAAACGAAGCAACTGAAGTAGTCTTCAGCAGACACTGTCATCCATAATGCTAATGTGTCTATCCATGAAGCAGCCATTTTGAGTGGTTGGTCAGGTAGTCCACACAAGGGTTTCAGCAGTTGGAAGCACTGGTATCCACATGCCCCTTCCTTCTAGATTCCTTGCCCTCTTTGCTGTGGACAAAAGATGTTTAAAAAAAAATCCGACTTGTTCAATAACAGTTCCTGTTTAACAAAAGCAATACCTACCCTTGTCAAGCCTCCTAACACAAGTTCCCACTGGATCAGGTCATGGGCTAAGATAACGATGATGCGGAAGTTTTATATACCTCAAATATACATGCCATAATAGCATGTTCAACGCATTTATTTTTTAAAGCCTTATTGCAAACTTTTACCAGAAAAATTTACCAGTTCAAGCAGCAGCCATATCTGCCACCTTTTTTTATATTTTAACTCACAAGATTTTAGTTTTGGCAATAAAGAATAAATGATCTTGTTTGAAGCTGATCATTTGGATAGTTCGGTATTTCCCAAGTACCTAATTTTTATTGGAAACACCTATGTTACGCTACGCAAAAACATACAAATATTTCTTAATGCCACAGTTTGCTCAAATGCACAACACTAACAATTTCTCCCCAAAGAGTAAAATATTGTACTAACAAAGACTTCTACTATTACTGAAGGAGGAATTGGAGGAGCTGTACCTCTTGTGGTGTCGAGACTTGCGAAGCGAGGTGGTAGAAATCATGGGTTGCAGCTTTTCACGGAAGCTGTGGTAGTTCCTCTCCAATTCCCTTTGGTAATCACGCTGCTCATGTGTGATCAGTGTCTTGTTTCTGTGTAGCGCGTCACCACATCTACACAAAAAGAGATATAGAGGCAAAATGTTAAACTAGGCAATGAGAGAGATTATTAAACAGGAATGCTGTCTCAAAATAAGGTACCTGATTTTCTTTTAAAACTACAGGCAAGTCAGTAAAATTATTGAAATCATTTTTGCATGATATTGTAGTCAGTTCATAGAAGTTTTGTCCCCAGTTCACAGCTTTCAGTTGAGATCGCCTGTTTCTTCACACCATGTGATCAATGTAGCCACCCAGTTTTCCAATTACAGACCGCATCCTCATTGCCATTGGGATGTTCTGGATTTCTCTGAGAATGTTTGCCTTCAGTTGTCGGTTTCTTAAGACTGGGATTTGCTTAGATCCGGTCCTTCAAATACCCCCAAAGAAAGAGGTCTGGTGGCGTCATGTCAGGTGAATACGGAGGCCATTCTGTGTCTTCATGCAGAGATCAGAGGTCCAGGAAACCTCTGTCATAGCAATTCCCGCATGCCTCTTCTTGCTGTATGTGGTGGGACTCCATTCTGTTGGAATCACTGTGTGTCATTCTGATTTCATTGTCCCTTCTCCGAGCAAGCCTTCGTAACTCTGGAAGATAAAACTCCTCAATCATGTGACGTAACTGGCTTTATTTCAATGTTGCTGTTCCGCCATTGTCATTTTAAATAAAGTAGAGCCCAATTACACCATACCAGCCCACTGGCACCCACTAGGTCAGCTGGAAGGACTGATTTAGGACTTTCATCTATCAGTTCATTGCCTGGATTATCTGTCCCCCAATATTTGAAGAAGTGTGTGTTCACTGTTCCTGAAAGATGAACATGAAATTCATCTAACAAGTGAATTTTCCTCAGAAACAAATCAACTTCCTCCAATTTGCCAGAGAACCACCTGGCAAATTCAAGCTTCCTTGCCATTTGTTGGGGTGTTGATTAACTCTAAGACTGTACTTTGTATGGGAAAAGATGTAAATCATTTCTTAGGGTGTGATGCACAGAAGACTGACTGAAGTTTGTTTCTGCAGAGAGACGCCGTATCGATTTTCTTGGGCTTTGAGCGACTGCTTGCATGACCTGTTGCCCTCAATCTACTGCCATGTTCTTTGCACAAACTAGTTTCTTCAAACTTTGTGACAGTTTTTCTAATTAATTTTGCAGTAGGTACATGTTTGTTATGGCCAAAGAAAAGCTGGTATCTCCGCTGAACCTTAACCACTGATTTTGTCTCCTACCAAAATTCTAAAATTTGTATCCTCAATCTGCGTAGGTTGTGTCAACTTCCGATTTATTTGCTGGCTTTCACAACAAACTTCAGGCCTTCTCCAATCAGAAAAACAATTACATATTTTCAATTTCTAATTACTTAAATATCATTGTCATTTTGGGTACTTTTGTCGTTTTCACTTGTACTTTCATTTGGCTTTCTCATGATGCCTGTGAACGCTGGTACGCCTGCTTGTTCTGCAGACATTAGAAGACATAAGACTAAGAGTCATGTGATGGGGGCTATTGCCTACCTCCTTTTTGCCTTGACAGAAGGACACTCAGGAAAAAGCGGAAGAATCCAGCAAAAAAGCAGAAAAAAATTTGTCGCTGAATATGCCTCTCGCACTTGTACAAAGATCCTTGAACATAACATTACAACTTTTTTTTTTTATGTTTTTTTTTTTTTTACCCAACAGTAAGTTTCATTCTTTGTACACACAGGCAGTCATCACTGAAGAATTCTCATAATTTCATATTTCTTCTTCTTTTTTACGGTATCACTCTCATCTTTGTCAACGTAAATGGTTTCTTCATCGTCCGTTTCATGAACGGGAACCGCGCGCTTCGTCGCCATGTTTGAGACAGAAAGACTTCTTTTGTGTTCTTCAGTACAGAAGAGTGCAGCACAGTGGTTATCTCCCTTCTGTACAAAAAAAAATACGATCTCTCTTACGGATTCAAAACTAGATTGGTATGCAGAAGATTTTCGATTTCTTCAGCGGAAAAAAGTTGTCAGAGGCGGAAGGGCGGAAAAAAAGCATTAAAATTCGTAAGAATCTTCCGCCAAAAACGTAAGGTAGTCAGGTCTGTATTATTATGGTCTGCTCTCGTCACAGTGAGATGAAATCAGAGATCAGCCATTACATTCTACCACTGTTAAGGATACAATATATTTTCTCTTTATGCCAATGCAGAACTAATTTACACACGTTACAATCCATTTTTAATGGGGGGTTACTTTTCAACCATCCTGAGTACCTCACACCTAGATACCAAGAACACCTCGGATGGGAACTCTGCCAGCATAAACTGTGAGAGCTACTTTTGCAACCACCCACATCAGCAGCATCCTTGAGCTGGTAGCCATGCTATAGAAAAAAAACAAATTCCGTGTCTAACACCCTTACAGGTATGGCCTTTTATACTTTTGCTTCAGTGTTCATTTCAAATAAACTGAGTAATAATGTGAGCATGCTTACTTTTTAAGGAAGTCCTTGAAGCACAGCCTGAGCTTGTTGTGATGCCTGGTGGGCACCTGCTTGCCCTCGGCCACCTCTGACAGGAACACCAACGCTACCTCCAATGGGCCCTAGCAACGACAACAACAGCAACAAAAAAGAGTTTAAATTACTTAATTCTTATACAAATATGAAAATTTCCTGAGAATGCAGCCTGAATTTCACCTACATGGGTAACCCCAATTCCCTAAAAAAACAACACCCAACTGCATGCTAAACAAAGAGAGTAATTACTACTATTACTAAGTGTAAAGAAAGTAGGAAAAAATCCCAGTGACTGAGAAAGACTACAACTGGTTTTCATAAGAACAGAGATCAACTGTAGTATAGCTTTGCTGTACTGTAAACAGTTGATGCCACTCTGTAAAGAGAGGAGTGAATATTGTTGTGCAGAAACACCAAGACCCGTGGGCCCTGTTCAACAATAGAACAGACAGCAGGGAAGGGTTGAAGGAAGGTGAACATGGCCTATCCAGTTAAGTTAATTTACGTGGATGGTAAGAGGCAAAGAAAGAAATAGTGGGTAACTGAGTAATGGAAACACCAAGAAATTAGAACAGACGGCAGGGAGGGTTGAAGGCAGAGGTCAACACAGACTATTTAGCTGGGAAGAAACAAGAAAAAAGAAGTGGCTACCTGATTGACAGTTGTACCAATGCAGCCCTGAAGCACCATCTGCAGGATTTTGGCATCCAGAGGCTCTGTGTAGAGTGCAATGGCCAGCTCTCTTGTCTTCTTCATGATGTCTTCTATTGCTACCTCCACTGGTGACAGGATTATCTGGATACAAACAAAACAATCCCAGTAGCCATTATCTCATGTAATTACTTTCTTTAGGATGCAAAACAAATATTCTTACTCGGTATGGCTATATCACTGTACACAAGAGAAACAGATAGATGTCACGAAGTGAATGGGTAAATATTTATATTTGTGTATTCATCACATGTTTATAGAGTAAGTCGCAAGCTGCTGCTATTGACATAGGCACGTGGCGTATGCATTATATTTCCTAATTCGGGAATATCTTGGTGATGAAACACGGCTATATAAAGATTGGAGAACAGAAGTTTGTTATCGTGTGCATCTGAGAGTGTCTGTGATTTAATAAAATAGGACTAGAATAGGGTGTATTAGTGGAATGAAAGACTGTGAAAAACAAAGGGTGAAAGCTTATTTTGTGTGACTTGAAAAAATTGTGTTACTGTGTAGGCTACTTCTATTGTTCACTGTGGTAATTCTGGATTCTGTGCATGACAGACACAGTAAACAGAACATTTATATTTTATGATTTGCTTGCTTGAAATATAATATTGAAACTAATTTTGTAAATGCATACAATATTTTCATAAATTGATAAATTAAATTTTTTGTCAGATCAGAAACGGGATTGCTTCAGATAAAAATAAGATTATATTATAGTTCAGCTATTTATTATTTTATTACTTTAGGACATATAGTTTCCTTGAATTCCTTTTTAATTATTATTCTACTACTTTGAGTGAGAAAGAAGAGAACCATAAAATTAGCAAAACTTATATTGGTGCTGTGTTCCAACTGTTGTGTATTTTACATCTTCAGTGTTTCAAGTTTACCTCTACAATACAATACAAGGTTATTGCTTTAGGTCCAGCGGACTCTTCCGAGCCAAATCAGGACTGTCTCAACTTCTTAAATTGTATAAGAAAGGCCTTTTGATGAATGCGTGTATACATTAAATTGGAAAGTTAAAAACCGTTTACAAACTAATATTAAGGTTGTAGGAATCTTCTGAGAATAAAGCTAATCAGGGCTTCCAATGGTCTGAGATAAAAAAGGAGGAAAATGACCGAGTGACGAGGTCACGAGCGCACGACCCCAAACACTGTCACAACACTGTCTGCTATAAAAGAAACAATTTTATTAGTGAGAGTGAAGTTGAAGAAAGAAAATAAGTGATTTACAAAAGGTTTGATGTAAGGTCTCACATGAATAGAGAATAATTAAGGCAAATATGGAATTTACCACATTTTAACGATCTTAATTGCTTCATATCTTAAAAGCAAAAACTGAAGATGCCTTTTTGTGTTGATTTGTCTTGAGGTGATTTTCAAGTGCAATCCTGCCTTTTGATCCGTAATTGATTTCGTTCGAGCACAAGACGCAAAACGCGTGTCCGACACGTGGAATCTTTCGGATATGTTGACTCAATTTTTCTTCTTCTACCTCCACCTCCATCCAGTCCCATCTCCACTTGTTTTTGCAAGAAACATCGTCAAACTTTTGGCCGCGTTGAACAAAAATTTGACCCGCCATTTTTGCCTATTCGCAAACAGAACGATGATCCGTTTCCAGTCTTCGAAACCAGCAAATTACAGATCAACCAAACTGAGACTGTGTTACGGATATTTTGGAGCCCCTATGAAATTTTTACCTCGGCAGTTTTCTACGGCGGAACTTTAAAATTTTTCGGCTGAAATTTTTTTTAAATGGCGGAAATTCGCCGAACGGCGGAAGATTGGAAGCCCTGGCTAATTATTTCATAACACGCACAGGAAGTTTATGACAGCAGAACTGAAAATGCCTTCCATCAGCATCATCGTCATCATCATCATACTAACAATACTAGATGCTGCATATGCGCTTTTTTCCAAATCACCAAACAGGCTCAAAGCGTGGCGATCTGTTTCAACATACAGGCTCATATGTTTCACGCTCTCACATAAACAGCAAACACACATCTATCACTAAAAAAAAAAAAACATGGGGTGTAAAGGCAGGAATATTGCTATAAGGAGACAGAAGGAAATGGAATTTTATTTTGAAATTTTAGATTGATTGTTGATTGATTGATTTATTGTTGCTTTAGGTCCAGCGGACTCTTCCGAGCCAAATCAGGACCGGACAACCCCCGATCCGCATAAAAGATCTGCTGAAACAACCCCAGTGGGAAAATTGAATGCCCTCCACCGGCCAGTCACTTTACAATAAAGACATCCCACGCGGGGGACGGCTGAGGGTTGACCTCAACTACGCGAACCCCCGGTTACAAAAACAAAATAGAATACAAACAGCATTATAAATCATCAACAAAACACATACATATAAAATGCCTATAGTGCTAAATAGTACAATCATAGGAAGCCCTAGTGACCACCCGGCAGAAAGCGTCCAACACTCCCAAGCTGATCCAACAGACTTCATACACAAACAAGGAGTCTTGTCCAGGAAGAGTTTTCAAGAAAAAAGGTAGGTCATTGATCTAGCGAAGAAGAAGATAGTATAGCAGAGTGAAGGACAGAGCAGGAATAGGAAAGAGTAAATGAGGAAGACAGCAACAGTGGGAATTTAAAGCACTAAATTTCCATAAAGTGGGGATACTATTTATACTGAAAACCCCCGGCACTCCAACGGGGGTATTGTTGCCGCAGTGAATCTGTCTTGCCTATAAAGGAAAGACAGGTTTTCAACTGTGGCTTTCACTGTTCCCTTTATAAGTTTGAACAATCTACAGTGTAGATTGATTGCATCCAATACATTACAATGAGGGCGGAAACCAGAGTACCCAGAGAAAACCCTCCGTGACCTGAATAGTCTCGTATCTAAGTCACATAACTAGCGGGAATCAAACCCATGAATGGCCCTCGGCATAGAAAACCAGTGACTCACCAACTGCACCAAAAGGCCACCCAAGGTAAAAGCCTATCATCATCCTCCACCACCACCATCATCACAACCACCATCATCATCGTCATCATCATCACCACCATCATCATCATGGTACCTGCTGCCTCTCCACCACAGTGAGCCTAGTCTTGATGTAGGGGAAAGCCTGCACAGTGGTCAAGATGGTTTTACGTTTGTACTGTTCATGCAGCTCTCCGTGTGCTCGCCCATCCAGCGTGAAAGGAGTGGCGTACATGAAACGCTCTGCAAAGGTTAAAACAAATCAAGATGATTATGTTTTATTAAAATGGCCTCAATCGATCCAAATAAAACAAAACAAATAATATAAAATATATTTATTTATTAATTTGTTATTTATAGGATCCAGTGAACCTTTAGCAGTCATAGCTGGACCACATATAAAATTTATAAACGAATGACTCACTGAGGTTGTAGTTTTTGTCAAAGTACGTGATGCGATCCTTGTACTCGTAGGCATCAAAGTATGGCTCCACATAGGTGATCTGTATGTAAGCCTGTGAAACAAGAAAACACAAAATATCGTCCAGTGTCAATGCAGTGGTTGCAAAACATGGGTGGGAAAATGAAGCACAAGTTCAGAATCTCCTAAGAAATGAATGAACAACCTAACAAGAAAACATCACTCTACTATGCCTCTCAAAACCAAAAGAAATTTTTAAAAAAAAAATACGCAAACAATTAAATAACATCACTTTATACACGCTATTGATCTTGTTTCCTATCATAATCATTATTCTTCTTTCGCTGACACAAAATCTCCAATCCCTCCCCCATTATTTTAGTATGCATATAACTAAGTTATCGTTATCACAGTATTCATTGCAGGCGGCAATATGCGTCTTCATATTCTACTAACCTGATTTTGCCCTTGTCTTATTTTATAGATTTTTGTACAAATGAACATTTATATCTTTTGAAAAAGCTCAATAAAAAGATCTTTCTTATTTATTTATTTATTTATTATTATTATATACGAAAGGCAGGAGCATGAAATGTATGGCGTACCTTCTCAGGATCCAGCTTGTCCTTTTCCACCATGTTGGAATCCTTGATCATGTCCACAAACTCATAGCCAAAGCGCTCCCCATAGAAGCTCTGCACAAGTAACACACAGCTATCTCAGTGTATGCTATCATTAACTATCCTACCTACTATCCTACTATTCCGTAACTCACCACAGATGATTATTTAACCAGCATACTTCATCTTTCTTTGTCCTCAGCAGTTCACTCGGCTTCAAGCCAATCCATTCTCGAATGTTGTCTTCCCACCTCTTTTTCGGTCTCCCTCTTCTTCTGCCTCCGTGCAGTGCCTTGCAGGATAGTCTTTGCAAGGTTTGAGGCTCTGGTGATGTGGCCATACCATCATAATTTCTGTTTCTTCACCACTGTGATCAAGTCATCAAGTTGTCCAATGACTTGTGTGATGGTCTGTTGGACTTCGTCGTTGGTAATGTGCTGGGTATAGGAAATGCCCAGAAGTCTTCTGTAGCACCTCATCTCCATGCTTTGTTTTCTTTGTTAACTATGGTTACTGAAATAACAATGTGTGCTGTTCTGTATACGGAAAGAGCCTAGTTGTGTGTTTAGAGCATGTACGTTATGTGTGTGAAAGCATACTCATGTGTATATATATGTAAAGAGTGTGTATGAATGTGGATGGGGACAGACTTTGGAAGAAATGGAGTTCTGTTCTTTACACAGAAGCAGTACATTTATGGTATGATTTATTTTGATTTTTTAGCAATGTTGTTGTTGTATCAATTTTTATTCATCAGATTAACATAAGTTGTACTGATAAACATTTAACATTGAACATTAGATCGCTTAATAGGATAAAGGTTTTGAATTTAATATATATGAGACTGTGTGGCGTATGCAAGTTTGTGTATAGTTGTAACAGTGCGCAAAGAATGTGTGCTTGAACGTGTATCGAAGCAACCTTTATGAAAAAACAAGAAGTTAATTGAGGTTTCTAAGATTTTAGCTGATACATGTAAAATAATATATGACACATTTTACGATATTTTGGTTTGGAGACAGGTTGCAAGATTGGAGCAAGTTGATCCCTTCACAAGTGTCTATGGACAATTTTGGTCGTTTGTGCTGAATAACAAGAGAAAAAAGAGGAAAAAGCCTTAATTTTATTGATTTTGAATGAATGTTGAGTTTGTGAGATGCATTTTTGTGATTGTAGTCATCACGATCGAGACGAACGCCATTTCCCTCTTCACTGATGGCATTACTGAATGTTACAAATGAACTCGGTCCACCTCTAAATTATAGCATCTTTTCTTGACAAACAACAAGAGATATACACTATTATATTTCAAGTGTTAAACAACAAAATAAAGACCTTTACTTTATTCCACGTCTGGGGGAAAATCCACCAGTATTTTCATACACGTCTCCAGATTTTAGTTACCGGTCGATGAGTGAAAATCACTAGAAGATTGTCATAATTTACAGACAGTGTGTCTAAAACATCAGAAATGGCCCAAATTGTCTCGGAAGCAGCGTTTGAAGCCAAGCCTGAAGCGTGAAACACATTCAAACGTTGAGGAGAAGATTGTTTGTGTTGCTGACATGCGTGTCCGAATTCTGAATATAACAACCGACAACATTATTTTAAGACCTTTCATTGTCTTATGTTAACCAGATATGATGTACAAAGCATTGAATTAGTATTTCCTGTTATTCTAATTTTGAACAAAGTCAAGCGCAAAATGTGTTTTGTCTAGCCTTTTGCTACATTTGAATAATTCGTTGTCCGATCTCAATGACCAAAACCTAACGATTGATATTTCTTGTTGCTGGTACTTATTTTAAGCATTTCCATAGTTTTCAGTGTTTAATAAGGACGAGTGTTTCAAAAGTGTGTGTCTTCTGTCCATGTCTTCGTTCTAATGTCGTAGTCAGATCATACTTTGCCCAGTTTAATTGAAAGCAAGCGGACAAAAATCGATTCATTGGGTGGTGATTGTAAACGTTTGGTTTTTGAGTCAAACAGTCTTTTCAGTCATTTAAAATAAAATTGGATGGAAAATCGTGGTTGCTGGAAATGGGATCACACCTCCATTTTTATTGCTTTTTGTCCTCTTCTCCCTATGGCTATGCTTTTGAGATTCGGGCCTTGCTTACAACAGCATTTATTTTTTTTAAATAGTTTGCTGCCTATTTTTTAACGTTAATCAGGCTTAGTATTTGTGCATGCACACCTATTATATTATTTTGATCACACTCACAGACAAGGATATAATTGTTTTTTCCCTTTTATTTTAAATTTAGGAAATGTGAAAATATTTGTAATTAAACTTGATATTTTATTTGATATACTTCTGTGTGTTTTTCAATGTGTGTGAATTGCGCTACCTTTTTGACATTTTTGGGGTAGGGGTGGCCTTTTTCCTATCAATCAAGGTTTACTTCCATTGTATGCATTGTAATTGTTTTTACTGGTGACTGAGATGATGAGCTTTGACATAAAGGTGATAAAGGTAGCAAATGTTTTCTGTTTCTTTCACAATGAAGAGATTTGTTCTGTGTAATATTGTAAATGTTCTTTTCCACACAGTTTTTGAGCAAGTTTTGTTGGCTTTGTCATTTTCCATAAAGTTTGTCAGTAACTTTCAGAACACATTTTGATGGTAACAAGCCATTTGTTCATTAAAGTATAGGGTGTTTTATGTCGTAGCATAACCACCTGAAAATTGGCGAGTATACCGGCCAAGCAAAGGTCTCACTATCTCTCTTATTTCTTGTTTTGGATAAGTCTACAGTTCATGTTTTAAAATATGATCAACAAATCTGTCGGAAAACAATTTTTCATTTTTTTTCAAAAAGTGAGAAAAAGTGGTAAGTCCAAATGTTGAACATTGCAAAACCTGTCATATGCACAACAACAACAAAAAATAAAATTTTAAAAATTTGTTGTACACCCACCTCCAGCCTGTGGGAGATCTCGGGCAGCTTGGTGATCATCTGCTCCTTGTAGACAAACTCCTCTCCGTCCAGGTCACCAAACTTTGCACCGTAGAATCCCACTCGGAAATAAGTCCCAAACACACGCTTGCCCTCCTGTTCAACAAATATCACCACTTCAACACACGGTAAAATTGGCCAACCACCATAATGATTTTTATTAGTTCAACACAGACCACTTTTCCCTAAACACCGTCTGTCTAAACTTCAGAATAGTAAAACCATCATAATGGATTGATGTATAGGATGAACACGTTCATGCAGCAATGACATAATAGAAAATAACCCAAAAAGCATCTTGTCATTCTTAGCACAGATTTGACTTATCTCTCACACTATCCCTCAGGTATACACTGTTCTCAGCTAAGACTATCTGTTCTGATTGGGTGAAGAGTTTAGCTGAGAGTGTACCAATGAAATCTATTAGCCTCACTACATCAAAATTTCTCTATCGAATAATAAAAGCTTTCATTTTCTTTGTAGTTTTGTTATTCTAAAATCGATGCTCACCTGTCTGATGACATTGTTGAAGGCCTCTTGCAGTTTCTGGTGCAGGTGGGCCAGCTTTTTGAAGTCGCGGTTGTGCTCATGGATGGGGATCATGATTTTGTACACCTCATTCACTGCCTCATACATACCAGCCTAATAAACGCAAAAAAGGGAAAGGAAAAAATAACATAATTTTTTTTAAAACAAACAAACAACCAACCAACATGATCAGTAGTCAAGAATACCAATTAAAATCTCAGAAAATTCTAACACTAAGAGAAAATTAAATCAAATGGAAACTGGTGAGTGATGAAGAACAACAAGATCTCGCCAGTAAGCAGAGACAGTTCTCACACTCACAAACCCAAACAATAAACGGTTCACTTCAAGAGCTGGCCTCAAAGTGTGACATGATGTTTGAGAAGAAAAGCAAACAAACCAAACCAATAAATACATAGATAAATAAAGTAACAAACCAAAAGATTCTTTGTTTAAAAAGAAATAATCATTCACCATGGTGAAAGACCCAGCAGCTTGTTCCAGCAGCCCCACAAGGCCGTTTTCAGTGAAATATTTTCCAGTACAGATCCCTTCTTCATCCGGCGACACCACATCATCTGACACAGCGCTCTCTTCCAGCACGTTTTGTGTGACCCTCTGTCGAAGACATCATCAATACAGCACTCCAGTTAAAGATGGGGAGTGGGCAGGGTGGGAGTGGGCATGGGGCTGCGGGTAATTTTCCATTATATTGTTAACATGGCCCTGACAACCCTCACAGATTGAGGGACTAGATAACAGATCTCAATCTATTTTCTCCTTCCTCAGTTTGGCAAAATTCACCGGCTGGAAAAGCCCGTCTACCTGACTCAATTCCAAAACAAGTCCTTCAGATCAAAAGATTTTTATTCCTGAACTTGCAGAACAACAAAGTCTACCTGCATAGAACTGTCACACCATATCAACAAGCTCCAAGGGAAATATTTTCAAAGACATTAACTCACTTTAACATTTTGTATACTCCAAAATCTGCTGTATTAAACATGCTTTGTTGTTATTCAGCGAAAAAATTCGCTGTGTCCTGCTCAGAAAAGTGGGCTACATATAATTATCTTGTAGGCATGCATGTCACAAGATCTACTTTTCAAGTGTAACCAGATTTAAAAAAATTATATTACTCTCTTTAAAATAACGACATTTGATCATCAAAACACAAATATTCCGGCTCCATCAAATACATTTTTAAACAAATACACCCACAATATAACAACTGAAAGCCTGGAATAAAATACACTGTTATAAAGGGTGATGGAGTAGATAAGATGAACATGCACCAACCTGAAAGGCCACACAGCCTACAGGCAGGTATGGTCTGTCTTCGATCATGTTCAAGTACTCTGCCACCAAGCCTGCCGCATGGACCAAGCACTGCGCTGCCTCTGCATGGTTCCCTTTCTGTACATATAAAATTCAAAACAAAGATCTTCAGAATTTGGCATCAGTAAAACACACTGCTATTGAATGAAATACATGCACATTTGTGTCCCCCCAAAAATTTAAAAAGTATAGGAATGCATTGGCAAAAGCAACTTCAAATACAATTTTGTGTCCAACAAACAAACATAGGAATGCATTGTCAAAAAAATAAACGTTATCAAATTAATATAGAACAATATGAAAATAAGCCAACAAGTCATTTGTTTGTTTTTTTATTTATCAATTTTTCTCAAGGGACACAATGCAAAAATGCCACTAGGAGCATACAAATGCATTTTCAAAAAACACACAAAAAAGCTTACATTCTACACATTGCAATCTGAATGTTTCAAAAAGTTGCTCGCTTGAAGACAGTGACTGAATGAGAAACTCCAAAGTTGTAAAAAAAAGAAGTCACCGACAAGTAAGTGCCTTGGTTGGATTGAGCTAGATCTCTATTGGCCAGTGCCTTGAGCAGCTCTTGTGCTGACAAAGCCCTATATAAGAATGATTATACTTTTTTGTATAAAGTGGCGATAATGTGAAAGAAAGATAACAAAGTGCTTGAATACTGTTATTTACAAAAGTCTCTCCAGACAACTGTATGGAAAACTTACCTCTCCGTGCTTGCCGGCCATGTTCTGTAGCCATGTGAGGCGTAGGTCGGGAGAGGTTTGGTAGCCCTTAGCGATGCGGTACATCAGGTCCAGTAACATCTCAGGGTCTTCCTGGAACTCTTTCATCTTGACCGTGTCGGACAGGATCATGTGCAGGTTGAACACCAGGTCACGCACCTGTCACAGGTAGGTCAACGGTCATAATATTAAAACATGTAAAAAAAGATGACAGAAGGATAGGCATGTATGTTTGTGAATGTATAAAAATCGTGAACATTAATGAAGGTGTTACAATACATTACATGATTATTGCTTTAGGTCCAGGGGACTCTTCCGAGTCAAATCAGGACCAGTATAGCCGAATCAGGACCACAAAATCAAGACCACAACTTCACTGAAAGAGGACTCGCCCCTGATCCGCATTAAAGATCTGCCGAAACAACCCTAGTGGTAAAACTTAATGCACTCCACCAGCCGGTCACTTTACAATAATGACATCCCACGCAGGGAACGCTGAGGCTATTCTCTAATTTATCGAACCTCCGTTTACAAAAACAAAATAGAATATAAACATCATTATAAAAATATAGAATATAAACATCATTATAAAATAACAAAACATACATATAAAATGCCTACATTGCCAAATAATAACATCACAGGAAGCCCCAGTGACCACCTGGTAGAAAGCGTCCAATATTTCCAAGCTGATTCAACAGACCTCACACACAAATGAGGAATTTTGTCCCGGAAGAGTTTTCAAGAAAAAAGGTAGTCTAGCGAAAAAGAAGATAGTATAGTAGATTGATAGAACAGAGTAGGAATGAGAAAGAACAAAGGAGAAAGACAGTGACAGTGGGAATTTAAAGCACTAAAGAAGGAAGGTGTTTGCCATTGTAATTCTAATTCATGTTTTCTTGCTTTCAGACTAAAATATGATTGTGCTATGATCAAAAAGATGACACTGTTGAATAAAATAATGCATTAAACCTGAAACAGCATAAGCAGAACAACTTTCAAAGTTGATCTCTTCTGTTACGATCATTGTCTACTCTCACCATCTTCTATTGGATGGAAAATTTATTCCACACACACAGAGAAATGTACAACAATTTCTAAACAAGAGGTGGTGAGCAAAAGACCTGTTCAGGGAAGGTGGTTTCCTGCAGCTCAACATCAGCCTCAGCGTAGGTAAGGATGGTCTTGAGCGACTTTCTCAGATACTCCTCATTGAAGTCCTGGTTCTGACCCACCAACGAGCTCAGAGACATGGTCACCTGCATCTTCACTCTGGCAAAATTCTGTTACGGCAAAAAGCCAACAACACAAAAATAATTAACTCTATTATTTGGCTTGAAAAGTATATGCAGGGCTGGAAGACTTGACACACAGATAAACACACAAAGCAATAATTGAATAAATTTGCTCAGGGAATGTGCTAGTACTTTCAAATTTGCATTCCTGTATACAAACATATAATAACTTAATCCACAATTAAGAGAATGTTTATTATGATGATGACAAGTTTGGCATTTAGCGTAACCCTTGCAACTTTGAACAGTAGTTGGTATTTCTACAAGAAAACTCACATTTCCCAGCTCAAAGTTCTGCCTCATGAGAAGATAGAGAGAGGCAGCAGCCTGTGATCGCGTAAGGCCGATAGGAGAACTACAGTGACGTAACAGACGCAGGCACAGGTCTGCACATTGCTCTGTCTCTTCCTCAAACAACAGGTCCAGGAACTGCAAAAACAATATTACGAGATTCTCTACTAAAGATCCTCTACAGAAATTTATAATCTTTTGTTAACAATGAAAAGAAAACCTCAATATTTTATGAAAGCTTTGCTCAACATCACTTAGTTAATACATAAAATCAGTTTAATTAACATATTAAGCCAAAGATATGGGTCTTTGGTAGATTTCTGCAAATTACCAAAACGCTGTAGCATCTTTTTTCAAGTTCATACAAAGCTGCCCATAACAAACACTAATGTAGATTACGGTTACTGACAAAGTTTCACAAATACTGGATGCTATTTACGCGCCTTTCCCAAAATCAATCAGGCTCAAAGTGCTGCGATCTGTACCAACATACACGCTCACCTGTCTCATCCACCCTCACACACACAACAAATACATATCCATCACTCAAACAGGTGGTGTAAAGGCAGGGAGATCGCTATTAAAAGACGGATAGAAAATCGAATTTTTATTTTTGAAATTTTATATTGACTGTGTCCAGTACCATTATTGAAGGGAGGGAGGAAACCAGAGTGCCCAGAGAAAACCCTCGGTGACCTCAATAGTCTCATATTTAAGTCACATACATTCGCCCCTTGTAGGAAACGAACCCGCGACCTTCGGCATAGAAAACCGGCGACTAATCCACTGCGCCACCCTAAATGACTGTTTACATCTCTGTTCCTTTTTTATTCGCTGAGAAGCAGTGTGCAATATGAATTCTCCATTGTGGGTAATAAAGACCTGTTGACTTTACTTGACTTACTTGACTTGACTTGCCTGTTATTTTTAATCACTCTCTTGATCTTCTTTCTTTTTCTTTACTTACCAAGACAACAATAATAAGAATTTTTTTTCTTTTATATGAAAACTAAACAAAGAAACTTTACTTGATCATTAGGCAAACAGCAGATACTGAAAGAAAATGCAGTTGACATAGCACTTGAAGACTGTCACTGTGTCAAAACTCGGCGACTGAATAACTGACCTTGGTGACCAGAGCACGCTGGGTGGCAAAGAGGTTCTGCAGGACGATGGTGCTCTGGTTCAAACCCAGCATGTGCAGTAAGACACGCAACGCTGAGCTCAACAAAGGCTGCATGAGGTCTGAGGCCTGGGCAATCTGTGAATCACATTTCTAACATATAACACATGGTCACTTCTAATTCATGGTCACGTCAACGAAGTAATAAAAAATGGATGATGATGATGATGGTAATCTGTGAAACATGTTTCTCACATAAAACACACCATTATTTCTGATGTTAATCAAACCAGTCTACATACAATGTTATTGCGTATTTATAGAATTGTTCTTGTGCACTATTAGCATGTCTGTCGTCAATGACAAACATCTTATTTTTTAATTTAACTGATGCGCAGCAATTTGAATCTAGCATGCAGCTGAAAGCTTTAAAAAAAGCAATGCTGGAAAATGTGATTTGTAACATTCTCTTCTCTATTTGTAATTGCTTGCTTTTTAAATTGGATCACAATGAAAGTGGCTTGTTGTTAGATGTTCTGTCTCATGTTCTCCCCTCTCCTCCCCTCCTAATGCCATGACCAGGCAAGGGAGTGAGGTATGTTCATGTTTGCAGCATTTCTTCATCCTGTTAAAATGCGAACAGTTGAGTTGTACTACACTGCGCACACCTGGATGATAAGCTCCAGCGTGTCCAGCGCAATGAGCGACACCTCGGCCGCCAGGTTGCCCTCCACCTGGGTCTCCATCTCCTGCTCCGCGTGGAGCGGCTTGGGGCTGTCAGTGATCTCCATGGAGTGCCTCCACTGCACCTGGTCCTTTCTCCACCGCAGCCTCGATCCTCCACCCTCTGGCGCTACCAATGGAGGCGTGCTGGCCCCTGCACATAAACGGCAGATTTGTTTTAGACACGTGGGTCTTTATGTCTTCTTATGTCTTAGGTCAGCTGAGCTCACTCATGCACTGTCAGGTGATGGGCCATTGTGGGCTGCCCTAGATGAAATCAGAGATCAGCAAGGACAGTCTACCACTGTAAGGATCCCAATACATTTGGTCCAATGCATTCACAGTACTATTTACGAAAATTATAAGCAAATTTTCTATAGGGAGTTACTTTTCATCCACCCTGTTAAAGAAGCCCTTTACCTGAAAGTCCACTGTTGGAACTCTGCCGTCGGCGCATCATCATTTCAGTGCGAGCGTTTCCAGTCCCCAAAATGGCTTCCTCCAGTTTGAACTTCATGTCCTCTCGCTTCTTCAAGGTCGTCTGAGAGTAGGGCTGTCCTGGCGTCGGTTTCTTGCCCTATTCACCGTGGAAACAAGAGGTCAGGTCATGGTCGCAGAAGATAAAAATGCCAAAGAAGCGTCAAGTTTGTGAATGCGACACAACAAAATACAATCCAACAACCATTTCAACATAAAGTGTAACATTTTGTTTTCAATTCAAACACTTCCAATTCTACACATGCAGACTTTGTTTACAACTCCAGCAAACAGCCTTTTGTGTGCAGCCTGGCTTCCCCCCTTCCCCCCCCACCCCAACCTTATTTTATTATATACTTAATTTTAATAACAGCAACAACAAAAACAAGATGACCACAAACAGAAGCTGGAGACACTCGCTTGGTTCCCTATCCTTGATAGAACTAGAATGTTCCTCAGACTGTTAAGAGAAATCAGATAGGTTCACATGACATCTCTGGATAGAACTAGATCATACGAGTTTCAAGTTGGTTTGTCTGGGTGTTAGTTAATGCGCCCAAGGGCTCAGGAGGCTTAGGTTAGATCTTGTATCGGTCAGCTCCTTGAGCAGCTCTTGAGCTGAAAAAGCGCTATATAAGAATGATTTTAACACACAGAAAAAGACAGAAAAAAAATCCAAAAAAGTGTTAAGTCAGATTTGGCAGTTATCTAAGATACTATTTTGATCCTACCCATTACTGGGAGGGGAATGGGGGGGGGGGGGGTGTCACCGTGAGAAATGCAAGTTAGTAGGGATATTGTGTTGTGAAAATGATTCCACACCACTTTCTCTTTTTGTGCATTCTGCGAGGCAGCTTCATATGCCACTCAATGACAAAGTTTACCTACTTCCAGTACCTCGCTTAAAACTACATTTTAAGTCTCAAAACAAGTGCAGATTCCCGTTTTCACATCTAAAATGGTTGAGTATGGTCCATTCCACAAAATCATGTAATTTTGGGTGTCGTACAATCTAAGTAATAAACAAAATATACCCACAAAGTTGTCCTAGTCCATGAAACCACTAAGAAAGAGTTCATGAACTTTCACCTTTGCATACTAATGAGAGCATAAACTGCTGATGTCACGGACAGAAAGTAGTGCATGATCACCTTCACAACGAAAATCACTTGCTTCCGAAAGATCCCTATTGTGTTCCCAGTGAGACTGGTAGAGAGTATTACTGGCGAACCCCCTGGAGGTTGGGTCATATTCACCAAGGTAATTAAGAAAATGAAAACAGAAGGTGGTAATAAAAAGATTAGCTAGATTAAGGCCAGTTATATCAAACGTGTGCAAAATAATCTACCAGCTAAAAGGGTGATTTTAATTCTATCAATCATAATGTACCAAAATAGTTGCTTTAACTTTAATAGTGATTGTGTGCCAAGTTTTACATTGAAAAAATACATTAAAAATGAACAATGTTGATAGAAAAGAAATCGCTTTATAAACTCTCATACAAATTATTAGAAAAGATAAATAAACAAATAAATAAACAAATAAACAAACAAATAAAATAAGAGATACGTTAGCACTATATAAGAGCTCGATAATTCCAGTTCATTCCTAAATGGAAAATACGAAAACACGTGCAGAAACAGAATAAGACTTGCTGAGTAAACTGTGCTCTCAAAAAATATATATATAGTTGCAATATACATACAATTTCATAAGACATAGCTAGCCAAACAAAGGGAAGGAGAGTACTGCATTACAGATACAAAAGGTGGATTTGGACCAAGACCTCAAAAATGAATTTGTTAATTTTTTGTTTAAATGGTGGTTTGGATTTGGGGGTGATGCCTGTGTCATGCCTGTTCATAAATGTATCACCAAAGCCATGATGCCAAGATTCCAAGGGATACATAATGCAAGGAATTAAAAGGAAGATATAGGAGAACAGTTTTAAAATAAAGCTGTATTTTAATCAATTTAATCATTTACTTTCAGGAGAAATATGTAGCTACCATGTCTTTGATGTAGAGTTACTGATGAAGTATGGATTCGTAGCATTAGTACAGTTATGCATAAATGATCTAGAACAGTGTTCGATGATATAATGGAAAATATAACGGAGTAATCCAAAACGTGAAGCACGAGCAATGAAGTGGGGCTTTTTTTTAAATACTAAAAGCAATTTATTTAATGTTCTGCAAAATGCTGTTATAAAAAATATTTTACATCTGCAAATTGCTGTTACTGTAATTTACAAAAGACAAGTATGTCGGTCAATACAAATTGATTTCATGATACCATATTCACCGTTCGCCTGTGTTCAATGGAAGTCACAAGCTTGGACCAAACAAAACAGGAAAATTATAAATAATGCACAACAGTTCGGAAACTTTTGATAGAATAATGTTTATTTCCTAAATGTAATGTGATGTATAAATTATATTCTTAAAATGTTAATAATAATAATAATAATAATAATAATAATAATAATAATAATAATAATAATAATAATAATAATAATAAAATTATATTTAAAAATATTATTATTATAATTATTATAACTATTATTATAATTAGTAGTAGTAGTAGTATCCATGTTTTATTTTTAATGTATATTTGAATCTGTAAGATGAGAGACAAAAATTAAGCATAAATGCATGTTTTGTGTGTGTGCACGTGTGCGTGCAATTATGTTGTAAGTCCATGTGGGGTACCAAAAATCGGCCTGAACTTTTTTCGCAGTATCAACTACTATCAACTGTCTGTTCCATACTCTGCATCAGGCCTGTATTTATTCCGGCCCTGTATCTGCTGGAAACGCATATCAAAAAGTTGGAATTCCACCTTCCCGCATAGCTAGCCACATGTACCCATGGAAAGTAGACTATATATGGATAGATGGGTGTGTAGTGGGAGCATGCATGTGTGTGTGCTTGTGTTTGTGTCTGAGCCTTTGTCAGTGAAATCCAAAACTCCAAAAAACCTTTTAACTCCATATTACCCTCACCACAACAGCTAAGAGAAATTTCATGCTACTAACCACACATTAATATCACTAACCCCAAAATCTAGATACTGTAAGGTGTAACTGTAAACAACACTAATTCCCATCCCAAAGCCTTTTTCCACAAGCAGTGAAATTTCACCGATAAGCAGGGATCCCAGAAATTGAGGGCCAAATAATAACAATTTTGACTAATATTTTGAAACAAGCCAAAGAACTTCAGGTACTCTTTATCAACATTAAATAATATTATAAAAAGTAACAATGACATTTTCATAACAATTCCCACAATTAACAATCAACAGTCAACAGTGATCTCACATTTTCAGTTTCGTCTTGTCACATTCATACACTGAACCACTCATAAATAACACACACACATTCATACATAATTGTGCTGAAATTTCCTTTCATACACAACCATTTAATAATAATGATAATAATAATAATAATAATAATAATAATAATAATAATAATAATAATAATAATAATAATAATAATAATAATAATAATAATAATAATGGATGCTACTATATACGTGATTTTTCCTAAGTCACCAATCAGACTCAAATTGTGGCGACCTGTTTCATTATAAATGCTCATATGTTTCACACACTCTCAAATTTTTTAACAAAAACAAACATCAGACTTGAATTTTCATCTAAAACTCAATACTCTTTATATCATAAGAGCATGAACTTATCCATGGATAAATGTGATATACAAGACTACATCGTCATCATCGTCATCATCATTATTATTATCATAATCATCATCATCATCATCATCATCATCATCATCATCATCATCATCATCATCATCATCATCATCATCATCATCATCATCACAAACATAGTCTTAGATTCATATTCTCTATTCAATAACTTCTTTAACCAATCCTCAGCTTATGTCTTTCAATATGAAGGAGAAACACTAACAAATGTTCAAATTTTTAAATATTTAAAAAAACTGTACAAAGATCAGTGCTGGTTTAATTCAAACACTGACAAAAAAAAATATAGCCGATAAACTGCAGGCGACAATACTTCCAGGTAAGAAAACAAACATTGACACGCAAGCCAAGTCATTCCACAACCATAATGTGGAATTAAACTTGCTGTATACGGGGTTGAAGCTTCTTGCCATACCTAGAAATAAACTGTTCTGCATTCCTGCTTACACCTGTACTGTGAACAACAAACCGCACCTGTAAGACAACCCATCAATAGCAGTTTCTATGTACACTCCAGTAAAAAGAAAGATTGCACTAAGGACACAGGCTGGGGTGGGATGTGGGAGTAAAGAGGGGGAAGGGGGTGTGGGTAGGAGTAGGTATGGGGGTGGGGCAGTACTGCAAAGATGAAAGACAGCCAATCAGCGGAGGGGAAAAATCAAACAGCAACAGGGGGTGTAGAGACAAGAGGGAAACAGCCTCTGTAAGAAGAAGAAGAAGGTCTACAATAGGTACAAGGTGCTGATGATGCAGTCGTTTGTACCTGCGGGGCGTCCTCCTTGGACAGGCTGCGGTTCAGGAGGTTCATGCCGGTGCCGCGCAGCAGGTCCTGCGACTTGCGCTGGATGCCCTCCCACAGCTGCTCGTGCAGAGAGGGAGACTTGGGGAGGGTGTGGCTCTTGGGGCGGCCCCCTGGCAAAGGGCCCGCCCCGTCGCCTCTGCTGCACCAATCCTCCAGAGTTTCCTCCGACCACGACAGGCGTGAGGACAGACGCTCCATGCTGGCCATGGCCCATTTGGCCTGACATAACACCCAGTATCAGTCATAACTGTGCTCCCTAATAAACTACTATCATACCCTAAGCTTTTGCCTTTTTTTTGTTCCCATTTGGCATGACATCACGCCTATCACTCAACAATTGTGCTCTCTAACAAACTACCATCATTCCCTATACTTTTTTTTTCCCCAGTTGGCCTAACGAGCAAGCAGACCCAAAGTATTAGTTTTGGCCCCAAATTTTCCTCCCTTTTACTCCTGATTGTGAACGTCACTGGTCATACAGCTGTTAAATGCTGGCAGCTCGTGCATTGTTCCCTAGGTCATCATTTCCAATTGGCTCTGACAGTGAATGCCTACAGTCATCTGTTAAATGCTGGCATCTTACCACGAGTGGCCTAAATCATCTTTTTCCCATTCTTACATCAAAAGGCAATGTTCCTCATCAACTGGCCTGGCAGCGTCATCATACAAAAATCAGTAACATGATCTGACAGCCCTCTTTCTGGGTTTGTCCCTAAACGATTTGGTTCCTAACGTTCCCCCAATTAATATATTTATATCTCTATGAATATAGATTACTAATGGCAAGTCATAAGCCCTCACTAAAATATTGTCTAGTAAAAACTGTAGAGAGTATGCCATTTCCTATATAATATTCCAGAGTAAGTAAATGGTTACATTTATTAGAAGCAAGTACCTTCAGCAGCTCTTGAGCAGGTAAAGTGCTACATAATAACAATAAATATAATATGAATATAAATGTGTTTTGGTTCTGTATTTTTTGTGGTAAATATTACTATGAAAACTTAACTTACATTAAACAATTACTAAATGCTATCATTTTAATACATTCATGTGTTTAGATATTTTACATGCTGCTCACAAAACTTCTTTTTCTTTCATTCATGCGTATAGCTATTTTCTATGCTTCCAGAAACGTCTTTGCCTTTCAGTTCAAAGCCTTACTATCTTCCTCACTTCACTTCTGTCTGTATTAATCTTAGCAGCTCAAATCAGCAAACTGTACGTCACAATTAAACTGAACACTTAACCTCTGTAATTACAATGTGAACAACAGACATGCAGCATACGCAACCGGACCACTGGGCTGATAAAACTGGAACCACACACACACCATTCCCTTGTCTGGAGCATTCCTCTTTATAAGCTCATACGACACATGCATAACAATCTTAACCGTCTCTGTACCACTAGCATTATTCATGCCCACAACAACCCACAATGCACCGACAAAACCAGGCACCAGCAAGTTTCATAGTGAAATAAAAACTGGGAAAGAATTTTGTTGGATCAAACAAACCACAAGCAGTGCCCCAAAAGTCTTGGCAAAGTGCAAAATGTGATGGAAAGGGTACCCTTGCAAGCAAAATCTTACAATTAATGATGCCCAAGACCATGTGCAACAAGTATATAGATCTGCTACTAGATTACTACAAGAGCCTTTACAGAAGTACAATACAGTATCCGATTAAATGTGTTACAATTATTACAGCACTTCAAATTCGATTAACAACAGCACTTCCAATTTATTCTGAACATCATCTTCAGGATTTAAAAGTTCCGTAATGCAGATATTCCCTCTAGAAATCTGTTAACCATTTGTTTATACAATAAGCATGACACAAGAGAGAACATCAAAGTTATTTCGTCATGCTTGTGTTTATTACAGTCACAACACTGAGTCATGAGCAACTACTCCATCAAAAAAAAAGTTTCAATGGCGTTCTAGATTATATACAAGGACGATATTAAAAACGAAATTAGCACCACGTTTCCAAATGCAATAAACCTCCAACATCTGTAACTTTCTGATAACATGATTGAAAAACAAAAACTTACAACAACAACAAAAAAACAACCTAGAACTCTCTCAAAAGACAAATTAAAATGGAAATATAAACCGTTTTTCAAAACATCATACCTGATTAGAAGATTTAAAACAAAAATTTAAAAGAGTAAAATGAAAACAACAATAAAAGAAATGTTGGTTTTTAAATTAAACAAGACCAAAATGAATGCTTCAAGCTTTCCAAACAAATTGAAACTCGACAACCATCATGCTAACAATCTCCGTGCAACAATCAAGTCCTCAAAAATGCAAATGCATCAACAGTTAATAACAAAAACACTGCATACATGTTCATATCTCAAGGAACGCTGAAACATCGCAAAAGTTAAGCATTCTAAATTTGCCACTGATCAGAATCTAAATCCTCCCTCAAAAGCTACATAAAGTTTAGCCCTAACTTTACTTATGTAAAACTAACCTACTATTTTAAATTAAAATTTTTTTATATGACTGGAGAAATAATGCTGTCATATTTGCTTCCAGAAATATTTTTTCTACAATATTGTGCTGCCAGATTTGTTTCAAGTAATATTTTGTAAAGTAATATTTTGTACAATACGCTGATTGTTAACAAATAAGCTGGTATACAAAGTACATATACTATGATATCATTTCCACTAAAGTACAATGCACAGTACAGCAAGAGATTTCATTGAAGTGTATGTAAATTGGACTAGCTTACAATAATACTACATAAATCTGTATACAGCAAAAATACAACATTCATAGAGAAAATGCAAGTTACATTCTACATTCACTAAAACAATCTGTGTACAATAAAGATATATTTACAATAGTAATTATACTACAAGTTATTTTTCTAAGTTTGCTAAACAAAAGTTAGATTCTGGCAAGGCATACGACTGCATACAAAGAACATCTGTCACGGATTGGTTTTATAATATTTGGGTCGGATGACTTTATATTATTGTTAGTCTGTTTCTTGTGAGAAGATTATGGTAATTTTTTTATGAGAGCTCAATTTTGATTGAATGAGCTGGTCACATGACAGTTCACTAATGCACATTCAAAAAAATTTACTTATTATTTTCTTGACTATAATAGAGATAGGTTGTGTTGGACTTCTCGCAGCTGTGTCTGCAGGTATATATTGTTTATTATTTGTAATGTATTATAAATGTAATAGTATTATTAAATGATGGTATTGTATTGTTATGTAATAAAATTAATAATAATAGCTAATTTTTGATAGTAATGTGAAGGATGGAGTGGGGAGGAGACGAACATGGTGCTTCACTGTAATTTTTGAATAACGAATTGAATTTGGATAATTGAATTGATTTTGAAACTACAATTGCAGTGTAAAGTATTAAGTTTATTTGTATGAATGAAATTAATTGGTGTAATTGACATAATAATCAGTTGTTATAATTATAGTTGTAGAATTTGTGTTTATGTTGTGAACTGTATTCGATATGGATGAAATTTAAATTGTATTGCTGCACTGGTTCCGTCTCAGAAGAGAGAGAGGTATATGTAATGGTCCAAAGAAAGTTTATGTATCAAGAAACTTAGTTGTGGTTAAATCCTTTGTCTGCAGAAGAATATTGCTGTGGGTGCCTCGAGGATAGACAAAGAAGAAGAAGAAGATAAAGAGGACGGAGAAGCAGTTGAAGAAGAATAAAGAAGAAGAAGAATAAGGAGGAAGGAGAAAAACAGGAAGAAGAAGAGAGAGAAGGAAGAAACGAGGAAGAAGAAGAGAAGGAGGAAGAAGCATCAGAAGGAAGAAGAAGAAGAAGAAGAAAGAAGAGGAAGAAAGAAGATAACGCAAAAGAAGAGAACGCAAAAGACGAGAACGCCAAAGACGAGAACGCCAAAGAAGAGGAAGAAGAAGCAGAAGAAGAAGAAGAAGAGGGGAACGCGACAAGATAAAGAAGACGGAGGAAGGGAGAACGAGGAGGAGAGAAGAAGACCGAGTAGAGGTGGACAAGGAGGAGAAAGAATAGGATGAGGAGGAGAGAACGAAGGCTGAAGAGAAGGAGAGTGAGATTGAGGGGATTGAGGAGCAGAGAAAGAATATGGCGTAGGCAGAGAAGAGATCAGAGAATCAACCATAAATACAGTGTGACTATTTATAACTTTTGTTTTCTCTATCTCTAGCGATGGTGACTGGGAATTGTGTGTTATTTGTGAGTGGGGTATATATATTTTTCTTTCAACTGATTTATTCTGCAAAAAGACGTGAGTAGAAGCAATTGTGTTTATTCCATTTCATTCTTGTTGACTCTGTGTTTTGTGCTATTTTATTGATTTATGTTTATCGTTTTTTTAATAGAGGGTGTGACAGCTTAGTTTATTGTTACGAGTTAGTGGAAGTAGAGATGGGAGAACACGCAGATTCATGCATACACGCAGACAATTCTGAGATAACCCTTTCCATTACAACATATTAATCAAGATATTAATAAATAATATGTAACAATTATAACTGTTACAAGTTGGAGCAATAACACAGCTGAGTATTCTAGTCGACATTTTTAAATGACTGGAATACATACAATAGAAAATTCGTGAGTGTGTATGTGTGTGTATGTGAAATTGTGCATGGAGAGCGTGGGATGTAGGAAGAAAAAGAAAGAGATAAACAGAGAGAGAGAGAGAGAGAGAGAGAGAGAGAGAGAGAGAGAGAGAGAGAGAGAGAGAGAGAGAGAGAGAGAGAGAGAGAGAGAGAGAGAGAGAGAGAGAGAGAGAGAGAGAGAGAGAGAGAGAGAGACACACACACACACAGAGAAAGAGAAACAGAAACAGAGACAGAGGCCCAAAATATTACTGCAGCAAATTTTTTCTCCTGAAAAACACTTCAATTTTGTCTGATTTTTTGGTGTTTTGCTGTTGTTGTTGGCAAAGAATCAGTCACATCCACTTACTACTTTTATAAAGACCCTATGTATAAAACCCCAAAATGTACATTGCTTTCAAGGAAACCGCAAATGCAAAACACCAAGAATCTCAACCTCTAACAAACCCAAGACTAAGGAACTCAGCACTGGAAGATAACAAAACAAAACAAAACAAAAGTTTCCAGAAAAAAGAAAAAAAGGATTGGCTTAGAGAGCTGAATAGAACAAATGTTTCCATACAAAGAAGAGTCGGCTACAATAAAAGAGAAAAGAGGGGTGAAGGTTAGGGAAGGGGAGAGGACAGGGTGGGGTCAAGGTAAGGAAAAAAGCACCAAAACAGAAATGATTCCTCCAAATATAGGCAAAAGACCAATCCATTTGCATATTCAACGTTTTTAGGAAGTAAGTTTTCAACATTCTGCTCCATATTTTGTTTTTAACACTGAACTGATAATAAAATATTTAATGGCAATTTGTCCATTAAAAGAAAAAAAAAAACACACACACACACACAAAGTGACTGAAAATATGTCAGAAAAATGTACACACTTACTTATTTCAAATTCATGCACAATGGGAGTTTCTACACCCACAATGCAACTATAGGTATTTTGAATGCTGAATATTGAGATGGATTGTCTTTTGGTTACAAAACCATATATTATATAATACTTCTTGTTAAACGCAACTCAAGCCAGGCTACACCCAAGAATGGTTATTTTCTGGGTTAGAAGGTCAAGGTTAAAGGCAGCAAGAAAGTCAAATGCAGTAACAACGGTTATATAACTAAAATAAAAAACATACAAACAAACAAATAATATTTGTCATATTGTTGTCCAATTTCATGACATTCATACAAAACACCTACCGCGCAGTTCAATTTACTTCCAACAAAAATTACTTCTTTGGAACACTAGATTCAACTACAATCTAGCAATATATACAAAATATTTTTAACGTGTTACTTTTTTTTATAAAAGCTTCCAATATAGTTATGGGTTGTTCTTTTTTTTTTTTTTGGCCAGAACATTACCATAACAGAACAAATACGAGTACATCTAAAAGTTTGTGAAACCCAGTCATTTGATACAACACAACCACCATAACAAAAGAATACCCAATAAAAACAATAAACAAAAACAAAACTGCAAATCTTGAACAAACTAGACATTCAATCAATAGAATCAACCACTACCAAATCAACCTATAACAACCGATCAACAGACCAACCAACTAAACAAACACAACAAACAGACAAACCAAACATGAATCAAACATCCACCAGATAACAGAACGCCAAAGAGAACTGTAACCACCAAAACACACCACCAACCACAACAAAACCAAAGCAAAAACACGCACGATGAACTTGGGTACTTACACTCACCTTGTACTCAAAGTTGGACACTGAGAGGTACAGAACTTCCAGGATTCTGGCCAAGCGGTGCAAAGGGAGATCATTCCACCACTGCCTCAGCAAGGAGTGTTCCGAGTTTTTCAACACCCACAGGAAACACATCAGAAGGTTCCGAGTAGCGTCGGGGTTGATGGGACTCTTGCGCATCTGGAGTTAACAGAACACGAAAGTTGTTTTCCCATCAAATGCAAACAAAATTGGTTTTTTTTTAAAAAGTCAACCCACTCAAAGACAAGTACACCAATGCTTGTGCAGTTACTTTCTACGACTTCTGCTTGACTTTCTTTCCTGAGCAGAATTAGTTTTAAACAAAGCGTAAGATGCTCACTTTCAACAGACACACACACACACACACTTTATCAAATTGGTAAAACAGCATGTGTAGTTTCAGACTCTGGAACACCCACTCTCCCACAAGAATTGGCATATATAGACAAAGCAGATTGTTTCAAAAACCGCTTGAAGGCGCATCTCTTCAGCTGAGTCAGTGGACAAGTGTGTTTTTAGCCCTGTGCACATGCATCCTCCCTCTCCCCTCCACCACTTTCCACCTCCCTCTTTCGCCCTTTCCCTCCTTTTAAAAGTTCCCTAATAAGATGCTGCCGGCGTGGGATGGTGCTCGTCTACATCATCATCATCATCATCATCATCATGAATGTGACCTAACGATCTAACAGCGAGACGTGAGTCACCTTAGAGGTATGGTCATCATTGGACATGTGGGGGACATTAATGCCACGATTTCCCACGCTGGACCCAGCGATGGCCATGGCCACTCGCCGACTAATGCGGTCGCCTTCCTCGTCAAGCCCAAAGCCACTGCGCAGCTTTCCTTCCAGCCCAGGGTCGTACAACTGCGGCAGGCTCTCCATGATGATGCCTAAGATAGGCAGGTACAGAGCAGCCAACCGTGCCTGACAAGAGCACATGGAAATTTCGAAAATCAAAAGTATATCAGTTCCGTTTTTGTGATTATTACAAAGTCATGGGAGCAAAAATGTGGCTAGAAATGTATGAGTGCGTCAAATCTTTCCCAGCCTGTCCCTGCCAAAACTTCATGTCTATATCTCAGTTCTTTCTCTGTCCCTTTATCATAATACTGTGCTTAGTTTCGTCTCCAAACTATAATATAATCATATAATACCGGAAGTGAGCTCACTCTATCAGTAATCCTCCCTGACAAAGCAACACAATTTAATTGAATTTAAAACAAGAGAAAAAGAAACAATAAACGTTCATCCTAATCTTTAGTTCCAGATCAAGTGAAGTGCTTCCCAACAACTTTTGTACCAAAGTTTATTTATCTTTTATGCAGAATGGTCAACATGATACTACTTGCTATTACCAGCACATTGTTGTGATTGTTATGTTCCATGACTTTACCTTGATCAGGGGGTCAGTGTAGCGTACATCCAGGTCATGATTGTACAGCAGATTGCACAGGACGCCAATAGCTTTCTGGTGAACTGCTACATTGCTGCACACAACAAACAAAGAATGGGATAAATAAACGATACAAGGTTTACAATTGCACAGACTGCCTTTATGTAAAATTGTCTAGCCCTACCAACGGCTGAAGGTAGAACATAAGATAAGTCCCAGTAGCATAATCAACATAGCTCACATCCAGACACTGCCACGACTCATAACTACAGCACAAAACAGGTAAGCGCTACTGGATCAGCGCAAGGACTCATTCTGATTCTTCACAGGCTGCCTTAACTTAAAAGATTGAAATGTAACCAACTTTGGTTGGGAAAAAAAAAGGGAATAAAAAATCAATGGCCATTAGTATATAAATAAATGTTAAAAGTGAGCGTACGTGGCATCGAAGGAATTGTTGAGATCAGACAGGACCAGGCCCACCAGGTAATGCTGCTGGCGAAACTCTGGAGTCAACTCAAAGAACACTCCCTTGTCCGTCAGTGTGCTGGTGGATGTATACGAGCTGTACAAAACACAAAACAAAATTAAAAAAAATAAATTTGATCATGATGATGTTGAAAACAAGTGATGAGGTTGGTTTTTTTAAAATTGATCCAATTTCTGAGTAATGAACTCGATTAAATATTTTCAATTTAATCATCCCCACCCCCACCAACCATTTCACAAAAAGTTTAAAAAACACCACAAACACCCCTTGTGACCCCCCCTACAATGGACTGACCTGTGTGAGACAGCGCTGCTGATGCTGCTGGTTGGAGAGTTCATTCCAGAAGGGGTGAGGGGGGTGCCGAAGGGCAGGTTGAGTGGGAAGAAGTGCTCGTGACTGCAGAGCACTCGCAGGAAATCCAAACGCAAAAGCAGCAAGCTGGTGGCGTCTGACAACTGGTACACTTTCAGCGACATCTGCACCCAAAAACAAAACAAACTGAAACACTCTCACTCCCTTCACTACAACTGAAACATATTTTATACAAAGAACTATTTTTCATTACAATAAAAGACCAAAGAACACAAAAAAAAATCTTTTCGTTTATCTGTTTTTCATTGTATTTTAATTCTATAGGCTTGACAGACCACTGGAAATGAAGTTCATTCATCATTTAGAAAACGCCACTGCTATGATAAATTCAATGTGGTATTGCATTCATTCTATTTTAAATTTCAAAAATAAAATGTTATTACCTTTCCGTCTTCTAATAGCAATCTGCCTGTCTTTACACCACATGTTTGAGTGATAGAGGTGTGTGTTGGTTGTGTATGCGAGAGAGTGTGGAGCATGTGGCGTGTTAATGTTGGTACTGACGGCAGCGCTTTGAGCCTAATTGGTAATTTGGGGAAAAGTGCATATATACCATCCATTATTATTATTATTAAAAACTGAAAAGAGTGGAATTAGAAAGGACTCCAGATAATCAAAAGAAAGAAAATTACCAACCCTCTTAATGTACTCTTTGATCATTTGGAACACAAAGCCTCGATCCATCAGAGACAGCAGGTCGTGCAGAAAGAACGCCAGGCTGGTATTCAGACTTTTGATCAGTGGCGGTTCCTGTTAAAAAATACAAACTGACAGATAAATTGAACTACGGACAAATAGTCTCAAACAGTTTCATTAGAAGTCCCTGTTGGGTTTGTTAGTCAGTTCAGTTTTTTATACGACACATAATCTAATAGGATTTGAGTCTGATAACATAGTATATTTGATAACCAGGTACACAACCCACAACCATCTTCAGCAACCTTTCTCAAATGCACAGCAAACCAAAAATATATTATGGGTAGTAATAAAAAATCATAATTCAGAAAATTCTAGCACAGCTATTTTTATTTCTTCTTCTTCTTGCCATTATGCTCAACCATTCGTTACACTTGCCACTCATCTTGAACCTCTATGCTCTTCAAAGACACTAACACCATCATCTGTCCTGGTGACCTTCAGTGCTATGACCTTGAAACCTGAGTTCTGACCTTGATGTATCGGTCGGTCACGTCCTTGATAAGCATGTTGACCAGTGCTTGGATGTCGTCGATGAAGTGATCGGGGAATCGCATCTGGCGTGGAGCACACACCTTGTCGCATTGAGCCAGGTGCTCACCCATGGCCTTGACCTGATGAGTGGACACATCAACCAGTATTATTGAGTGCGTGTGGTATGATTAGCACTAGAATGTTACACCGATACTAATGCGGGGTGAGCTATCAGCATCTTATCCGCTCAAAGCGCATTAAAACACCAGAAATAACAAAAACCTTGTTTTACATTTATTGTTGTTATACAGCGCTTTTCCAACTCACAACCAGCTCAAGGCGCAGGCCAAACAGGATCTAACCCCACCCGCCCACTTGCTGTCTTCGTCGCATCCTTTGATGGTATTATGTGTGTTTGCTTACTGTATTGTCCTTTTCTTTAACAAACAGTGTTCACCTGACCAGATACCTTTGAGTTTAGGCCAACACAGTAAGCAAACATCACATAATACCATTTCGTCCTAAAGTTTATTTTGTTCACAGCCGGTCATGAAAGCCATGTCAAGGTTGCCTGCGTCTGCATGTTTGGGGAAAAAAGGACTGATCAATTATTTAATGAAAAAAAAAAAGAAAAAAAAAAAAGAGGAGACAGCAAGCCGCTCACTGACCATGAGTTCAAAGAAGAACCAGGCGTTGCTGACGGTAAGTTCACGAGACGACCCGCTAGACACCACCCACTGCAGCGCCAGTTCCTCGTGCACCAGCTTTTTACCGCGAACTTTGGCTGAGAAGTTGGCAGGGTTGTAATCGTCTCCCTTCATGCTGCCTGTTCTGTCCAAAGTCTTTCCCCCACCTATCGACAACGGCATTTCATTTTTTGTTTGTTTCAGACATGAAACATAAAACAGTTACTCCTCCAAGACAGGACATAGGACATATGTTTGTCCAAGCAATCACACTAGAAAAATTGTTTATTATATGATACTGCACTACCTTATATTGCAGTATGATATTTAGTCAGCATAGGCCTAATATTTGATACTCCAATATAAGGACATCTACAGGAGGAGGGTAGAGGAGGGGTAGGGGTGGTTGGGTTAAAATAAACTACCACGCTGTACATGTAATAGCAGCATGAATGAGTATCAGTGGTATACAAGGTCTCCATCATTCAGCCATTCACTTTGCTTTGCCCAATCCTGGTTAGGCTGTCTTCATCCTGGCCACCCTCCTTCTCCTTTTCATTTCATATTATATTCTCCCAGGTGGAATACAAACAAGAAAATGTACTGAATTTGGAGTGTGTTCATTAAGTAAAACCATATAATTTTCCACAGACAAAACAACACTTTCCCAATGAAAAAACATAACACCTACATTTAAGTATCACTCCATTCCATCATTAGTCTCCTTTAGAACCCTTTTAAAATTTGTAAATATTTTAATAGTGATATCGTGATACAAGCTCCTTTGAGATATGTTTATAACTTGTTTTAATTATGATGAAATTGAAAGAAAAATATAAATATTTTGTTCTGTAAAAGTCACCGAGGCAAACACGTGGAAAATTGAATGATGCAGCATGTACGTCATTTCCAGGGCTTTTGTCACATTTGTTTTTATTTCTTCCTTTGCTTGGTGAACCAATCGATGGCAAAAGTAGCATTTTTGCATAGAAACAGAATCGCTAGGGGATTTTGTTAACTGTTCAGTCAGTCTGCGAAAAGCTCTGCACAGAGGAGAACTCAGGCGCTGGCCTAGCTAATGGGTTTTTTGAACCAGCAACTAAAAAGCTTGTGTTCCGAATGTTGTTCATAACCTATTCTGAATTGCAGAGAGAGTTTAGTTTAAATAGGTCTGTAGTTTGAAGCATTTGGACACATTTAGAAGGAATAGTAAGCTGTGGAAGCATCCTTTCTATTTATTAAGAATCTGTCAAAAGTTGGATAAATGTTTGGCCATGAAAGCAACATTTAATGTTACAGATTCTTGAGGGCATACTGCAGCCATAATAGCAGGAGTTTGATAAGTTATATATTCAAACATCGCTGTGTAGGTATCCGCTGTTCGTGCACGACTAGGAGCTGGAAACGTCCGTGGGTCATAGATAGCGAGAGATCGAGACTTATTTCGACGGTAATGGTCGAGCAAGGGTGGCACTGGTTTCCAGTTTCCAATGATTGAATGAATTAACTGTTTGTTTCGTGATTTGATCTTTTCGTGCATGTTTGCATGTATATTAATTCTGGTTTTCAACAGCGCGGAGAATGCAGAAATGGATTATTTCGTTAGCCGCTTAGGGAATGACGTAGGCAGAAGTGATGGTGAGACTGACTGGCGTCATCCCGTGAATATGGCGGCATCTGGCTATCATTTCCCAGTTGGTCATATGTTTCAGGTGCTATACTTTAATTTCTATTTTTATTCTTAGTTTTAGTTGTTATTTTTGTTGTTATACATACTTACATAACCATAATTTCCAATATGGATTGCCGGAATGAACATTGTTCGTGGACAACCTTCTGAATGTTGAATTTTCCATGGTGGGATTATATGTGTGATTACAACATTGTGACTAACTTTATGAAGGATCACCGAGAACAAAATATATAATCTATGTCATATAAAAGACTACCACTGCAGTTATCTACAAATAACATTGTATTTTTTTAGAACCACCTGTCCAATAACAGAAGATAACGTTCAACTATAAGGAAATTCTACAGACTTTGGTTTCTATGTATAAATAACATGTATAAACGAGTGAGAGCTGTGCAATAGACATTGTTTTCATACTGACAATATAGAGGATGCCATACCTATTGAAGAGCTACAATAAAGGAATATCCACAAGTGATACAGATGCAGACCTGCCAACCCCAGTAAGGACTCGATAGTACTCAAATAAAATGTTGATAGTATTTTTAATAAAACAATAGTATTTTGAAAACGACGAAAAACATAATTACAAAGCGGCTTCGGTTTTACGTCATTTACACCTTGAGTGTAACTAAACCTTTATTTTTAATAATTAAAAGTCTTCACACGGTATCTCTTAAATGCTGCAGTATCTCAATTCATGTCTATTTCCAGTACTTAGTGTTCTTCACACTAGTTCCACAAAAAATCAATGTAAAAAGCTTTTCAACTGCTAGAAGGACAAGTGGGGGTGGAGCATGTTGCTGAAGTAGCAGCTGCACTCTGCTGCATTTTGGTAGCCGACTTGCTTTTTTTCAGAAACTGTTCTGAAAATTCTCTCTCATAGCATGGTCCTTCCTTTTTCCAGCTGCACATTCGTTAATTATAGCAGTCATCGTGGTTCTAGCTGAACCATAGCTCTTTGCAATTTCACTGTCCGGGAATATTTTTTTGAAAAGTTGTCCAGCATGGTCCGATGCCGAAATAGGCACATTATGCTCCACCAGAAATGCAGTAAAATATGCCTCACTTCGAATTGTTTTCAAGTCTGCATCTTTCGTTGAGACATAGCTAGCGATTGACGAAGCATTTTTCAATGCCGAAGCCTTTGCAATATGCCTCTTTGAGTTTGACTGGACATGTTTTTTCACATCATCGAAACCGCCATGCGCGACTGAAAAATCGAACTCACAGACACGGCATCGAGCGTATTTGCTGTTGACTTTTGATGTGACGATGCAAGGATAATCCTTGGAGTAAGAAGGAAGAAAGTTTTGCTGCCTCCTCTGTTTTTTTAGAAGCGATTTCAGCAGTAGCAGGGGGAGATTTACTAGTGCGTTTCCGCGGCCTACCTCTGCCCGCCATGTTTTTCTTTGCTTTAGAAAGAATGTATACCATTGGTGGTTCAGGAAATCAACGCGACTATTGATTGGGCAAATTCTGATAGTATGCAGCCAGTGCGCGACCAATCAGAAGGGTTCGTTTTTATTTTTTATTATAAAAACGCGTGACTTGGCTTACCCTATCGCTGGCTGCGTCGTGTGCGATGGCTGTTAACAGTGCTGTAACTGTTGTACCGATAAACCAGATTTAGGGTTCACAAAGACCTATGATCGGTTTTTTAAAACTCATCGTATTATTTTCTAAATCGTCGTAATTTTGTATTTTTTCAATTTCATCGTAAAATAATACGGTCAAATCGTACTGGTTGGCAGGTCTGCAGATGTAAAAATCTGACTGTCTGAAGGCAAAAATTCATTATCTTCATGATTGAAACTGTGATTATAAACTGTAAGTAGATTTATACTTTTATTTGTGCCTACGTGTAGAATGGATATCAAGAAAAGTAAAAAAGTTTTATTTTAATATAGAGATTAGGAAGAAACAAATAATATTTTGTACCATCTCTATATATATATATATATATATATATATATATATATATATATATATAAAACTCAACAAAAGGTGTGGTCTCATAAAATTTATGAGTAGATGTACTAAAGGTCTGTGTTGTTTATGTGTTTTACGTACATTTCACGGATCATGGCCACTGTATTTGCTCCTTGAGAGAGAGTTGTATTGTTGTAGTGTAGTGTAGTGCAGTGTAATGATTTTAATTTTTTCTTGTCAGAAAAGTCTGGTTTAATAGTTAAATAGTTTAATAGTTAAACCATAGCCAAATCAACGAAGTGCGTTACCTATATAAGCCAGAACCTCGGCATCAGGGGAGGTTGGGGTTAGCCCGGCCAGGTCAGGGTTGCTGGTGCTTCGCTGGTAGTTTTGTTTGGACAGTGGCAGGGAGGATGGACGACCGAGAGTGTTGTAGCCAGTTGGACTGCCCATCTGGGGCACAGAGGCTGCAAAATGCACAGGCAATGCTCAAGATCCACAATCAATACACAGCAATGCATGGCAAAACAAGTCAGAAAATGTTCACTTCAAATACACACATAATAATACAGACAAGTACAGTACATGTGCACTTACCAATGTGCAGCATGCCATGGTGGGGTATAGTGCAGCAATACTGAATGTATGACGCCAGCACCGAATTACGGCCGTTTTGGTCATTCTTGTCCTCCAGAAGTTCGTGAACACGGCGGACAATTTGTGCCAGAGCCTCAAACGTGGCCTGGCCTACATTCACTGCAATAGAAAATATACATCAAAGTAAATGCTATGCAGCTTACAAAAACTGGACTCTTGTGCATGCATGTCTGAGATCTTGTTAGAAACAAACTATGTGTTTATAAATTTAAAAGAACACAAATGTTTAATATCGCTTAGTAATTGAGGAAATGATCACTCTGAAGTTGTGCACATCAACTGCAATGTGAAGTAAGTGAGACCCTGACCGATGTTGCCACCAATGACTGGCGGCCGGACCATCAAGGAGATGAGTTTGTCCATGATGATATGCAAGAACTGCACCAGAGCTTCTCCCTGAGCATGCACGATGTCCATGATGCTGCGCTTCAGCTCGTTCTCAAAGGCGTTCTCGCTCATGCGCGGCGGCAGTTTCTGGTCGTGAACGTAGTTGCACAGGTGCATGAAGCGGTCGATGTGCTCATCCTGAAATAGTACACAACAAAAAGTTCATAAAGCGACTGACCGGGATCTTAAATGCTGCAAAATACAATTATGGTATGCTCAGTTGGGTGGATTTCTGTAAACCTTTATAGGGGTAACCGAGCATTGACCAGTGACATATGGCTGGCAACATTTCCCGAGTACCGTGCCTCCCCCTTCTCAACTAGCAAGTTTTCTTTAATATTGTTGAAAATAACATTCCTGTCCCACCTGTGCGTGCACAGAGGAGATGGCTTTGATGTTGACAGTGAAGACGCCTTTCTTGCTGTCCACCCACTTGATGTGTGGCAGCTGGGCCTGAAATGACAATAATATAATACGCACTCTAAACATTGTTACAGCAAACAAACAAATAAAAGAGCGACCGTTGGAATTCCAGGACATTTGTAAAGATTTTTTTTAAAATCAGGATTTTTCCCAATCCAGGAAAGGAGTTTTACAACCCAATCCTCGCAACCCCTCCTCAACCTAATCCAAAATTCCTGTGTATGCCGGACAACTTTCACCCTCGTATCAAGAACCTTCAGCTCCAAATTCTGGAGATTCAACCACTCTTAAAAGGCATTCAAAATTATTTTACTGCTATTAGCATCCTAGACAAAGAAGTCCAAAAAGCTAGTATGACCAGCTACTAATATGAAAATACAAGTCAAGTTCTATATACCCATCACCCGATAAGCTATTTGCTATTATCACAGAAGCTGCTGTAAAAGTAGTTGTGATCATCGACAGATACAAAAATGAAAATAAATAAAGTTTTAACACCAATCCTCATTACTCTCTATGTCACTTGACTTCTGCCCATTTTATTGAACTTTTTTTTTTTAAGTTTTGGTTGTATCCACTGAATTGTTTCCAATCATCTGCCAAAACTACACAGACCTGCTGCATTTATAAAGTACTGAAAATTCTAATAATAAAATCGTACGTTGTTTTCCCAAAGATCACAACAAAAATTAAAACCACCACCCCCCAATAGCTTACTCAAAAACCTTTTGTAAGTAATGATGATTTTATTGTCCCTTCAAAACAGGGAAATGAGGTTAAGTGGTTTAGTGTAAAATGGTATTAGTAAATTTTAGCAAAACAAGAAGAAGAAAAACAGAACTTCAAAAGTGAATACTGACTGACGATAAATGAATTAAATACAATACAATGTTAATCATCTTAACGTGAGCATTTGTAGTGGCAGACACAGCATAAATACTCAGTCAACAAGTAAAATGTATCGTTAAAGTCACTGTACTAACCTCGGGGTGAAACATGGAGTACTGAGGAGGTAGTTTCTCCGCAGACACTGGCAGAGTTAGCTCCCCTGTCAGCAGTCTTCCTTCATGGTAAAGTGGCACCCACTGCAACATTAGACAAGATGAGGAGGAGGAGGATCAGATGATGGAGGAGGAGGAGGATCAGATGATGGAGGAGGAGAAAGAGTAGGTGAAGGAGGAGGAGGAGAAAGAGCAGGGTGAGAATGAAAGCAGTAGTTCTCTGAACTGGAAAATGCGCTCTATGTTGCCGTTCAACTTGTTCACATCGTTTCACATCCACAGAAGCAGTCAGCACCTCAACTGCTGGGTAAAACTTGGGTATCCCTTGCCTGCACACTCCGTTACCAGGACTTACTTGAGGAAAAGAGCAAATACAGACTGTGATGCATGCAATTCAAGTTTCCAGACTCACATTTTATCAGTTGAACTAGGCCTCGGATCTCTGGGTAAAACGTACACATGCATACACACATTAACTCATCCACCCACCCTCCCAGGACTGGTGCATACAGTTATACACAGACTGATGCAGGGTGCTTGTAGTAAGAGTTCTGCAGTTCACTGAGCTCCAGGAGTTGGAAACCAGGGGAATATTTGAAGAATGTGCTTTGAAAAAGAGTTAGAATTTGAGGACAGTTTTTAAAGAAAAGTTTTTTTAAAAATATGAGCTAAAGGCAGAACATACAGTGTATCCGACTGGCGCCTCAGTGGGTGTGGGTTCGTTTTTCTTGACTTGGCAGCTGATGTGGTAGAAGGTGAACAGCAAGTGGTGCGAGCTGGTCAAGCGGGCCGGCATCTTCATCTTTACCTCCTCGTAGAAATCGGGCGACCTGTAATGAAGATGAACGCAATATAAAGAAAAGTTCACATCATACCTAGTTAAAAACTTTGAATATTCAACTTATCGCCTGGTACTTATATGCAATAAAACTATGCCCGCCGTTCTGATTGTTCTCATGTGCCATGCAAGCTGTCTATGTTGACTCAAAAGCACAACCTCTTCAATTTTGTCGCACATCTATTTTTCACAGGAGATTCTATTTACACAAGCTCTAGTAAGCGTTGCTGAGAGTAACCCCTTTAAAAAGTGACATTCCAGCCCAAAGGCTGGTAGAATTCAGAAAGCTACCAATTTTAGTGGGTTTATTGCTCACTTTCCCACACAGCAGTGTTCCATTTACCATTCAGCATTGAATTTCTTGTTTTGGTCGATTTTCTCAACAGCAACAATATGTTCTCCATGGATTAAGACCATGTACAGCAGAGAAGATCGCTATTCAAAAGGTTTCAAAGTTCCTAACAGAGCACCCAAAAGAGCATGCAGTAACCATGATAGATTTTCAACGTTCAGGGACTTACTTGTTGTGGTAGGTGACAGCAGCAAACGACTGGTTGGTGAACTCTGGACAGCTGGACTTGCCAAAGATCACCTGGCCACACAAAATGAACAGCTGGTAATATATTTTATTATTTGCACCACATCCAATATACTTCATTATTCACACCATAATATCTAATATAATCATTCAACAGAAATTGTAAACAACAAAACAACAGTTCAGTGTTACTTTGATGTGATGCAGCAGTAAAAGATTAACAATATGACAGGAACAATATAAGACTCATGAGGCAGACAAGTGGAAAATACACAGTTCTTTCCAGGCTACACGACACACTGGTGTATAAGCTACAACCCCCAATTTTTTTTCCCTTCTTCTAAAGCATAAACAAATTATAAATAAGCCACATAAAACTTTTACCCCACCTTATTAACAGATTAATTAGTATGTATTAGAGTCGAGGAATTTTTTGTTGTGAAGAAATCACACATAAGCAGTATGGGAAAAACAATTGGCTGACACAGCGGCTCTACCGAAACTGTTCAGATTTTTAGGTCAGGTCAGCCAGGCTAGCTATAAATAGCTTCGCCGATGCCTCCTTTCTCTGGAAGGGGAGGGGAGCCGGCAAGCTATAAATAGACTGTAGCATGCAAAACATGGAGGCACTAACAGTGCTGCTCATAGGAATTGAGCTGGAGTGCTGGGTAGATGCAAAACAGATTTACACCCTGGGAAGCAAGATACTTGGTTTTCATCATTGCTCATTACTACAGAATTTAGGAATCAAAATGTCCTAAATATATATGTCTTCTGATTCCTTATGCCTTAGAACATTATTTGTGTATCTCCTAAACTGAAATAAATAAATAAATAAACTGAAAATGTATGCTTTTACCTTGAGAGATACAAGCTTCTACAAATTTATTTCATTTAAACATTTTTTTTTTTAATTTCATTTTTTTTTTTTTTAAATATTTTTGTTATGACATTGGTAATCTTTTCATTATTCCACATGAAACAATGCTGACAGAACGTACAGGCAGAGCACAGCTGTCGTCCTCCCCACACATAAACTGCATCCGCACTGCTATGTTCCTGGCTGAGCCCTGACGATTGGCAAAATTCAGGCTACGAGGGTACACGTACAGCAAGTTCCTGTAGACAAGACAACGATCCATTTTTGACGAATTTCATATTCAACATTTATTCACTTCTTTGCATACATTTCATTTTTTGATACTGATTCATTTCTTTGTTGTACTAAGCACAGACTTGCCCCCCTGAAAAACATGTTGACAGTACTCCAGGCAGCTCAAAATCAAATTTTGGAGGCTTTGACCAGATTTTTGTGTAATGGATTTTTAGTCTTTTTGTAACATGGTAATATTAAAATTGTGCACAAAGTGCACTGAAATACATATAGAAATGTCTGTTTACTACGCAAATGATATTACAAAGTATAAAAATGAAAGGACAAGTGAAGAGTTCAGGGCAACGTTTTGCAGAATAAAAAAGGGCAAAAAAAAACGCTTTCACATATTTAACACATCACACATACTTCAGGTTACAATATATGCATGTATTCGGCACCAGTGGCACCTGCAAAACGGCTTTTGATGGATATATGGCCTTTAGCAGTTTCTTCAAACTTTTCATGTGATTTTGAGAATATGCGCTATCAAAGTCATTTTGACCGCCAAGTGCAAGCGGTGAAGTCGATTTTAAACAAAGTGCATCTTGCAAACTCTGACCCTTTCGGAGACATAGTCAGACAAGGGCACTTTTTGTTGTAGACTTTTCAAAAAGCTTTCTTTCTGGCCTGCTGTTTAACTTTTGTTTCATCTTTATTCGGATGGGGAGAACGGCCTGCATCACTGCTTCGCTTTTTCTCAAGCTAGTACACAACACCGAGCAGAAACCGGAACACACGTCTGGCAAACTTTCGATATGTTCGCATGCGCCATCTCGGTAAATGGAAGTAACCACACTGCCAGTCTTTTAAACAGAAGAAGAAAACAATATATAAATAAATTTTAAATGCTTGACCGTATTTTTAGCGGACGATCAAGGCTATGAATATGGCGAATGAACGTACGGCAGGCAAGTGTGTAAGCGTGCAACAGTTGCAGCATTTAAGACCTCTACTCCCTTTGTCAGTCGATCAGGATGGCTCAAATGTTCTGAGCATGCTACTGATACATGAACATTAGTAGTAGATAAGACCTCTACCTGTTTTTAAGTCGATCAAGGCCGCTCAGTTGTTTTGAGGCGTTTGACAGTGCACTTGATGCCTTAAGTTGGCATCTAGATGACTCTGAGTTAAGATACTGATTTTAGCCAGCACTTTGAGCACCTCTTTGACTGATAAGTAGGCTACATTGAGAACTATTCTTATTTTATCCTTCATCGTTAACACAATGGTCTTTGGAAAGCCTTAGCTGTTGCTGACATTCCGCCTGCACTAGGTATTCTGACAGCAATGTACCTAAAGGCAACACACAATATTAATATAAACCTACTTTTAAAAAAAATTGTTTAAATATTATAACATTACATTTATTTAATTATTTATTTATTTGTTAGTTACTTAGATCTTGTTATTATTATTATTTTGTTGTTGTTGTTGTCAAAATCACTTAATTTTGTGAACAGACTGAATTGAACAGAATTCAATCAGTATAATTTTTAGTCAAAATCGCTTAATTTTGTGAACAGACTGAATTGAACTGAATAAAAACAGTATAAATGCCAGTCAATGAAAACATGGAATTATGGTGAGCGTGATGTGAAAGAGAGTGAATAACAACCTGTGATGAGCAACTTGTATATAGTGTTCAAGCAAAATCAAAGGTTTCTGCCTAGAGTTCCAGCATTGCTTACCCTTACAGCTATCTTCCTTAGTAAATGTTTCAATGTGTTGCTAAAGAAATACAAGCATTATGTTTTTTCCTAATGAAGACAAAGAATAATAATAATACTAACAGAATAAATCGCACTAGTTCCAATAAAAATTAAGAAGACAATTACACAAGTACACTGACACAATTACCTGTATACTGTTGCTGGAACATACACCTCTCGCGATGGGAACTCCAGAATTTCCTTGATGGGTCTCCCTTTATCATCAGGGTAGGGGTCAACTCGCATGAGTTCAGGGGTCAGAGAGTATCGCACTTCTTCCGGACACGGGGAGATGTCAAGCTTCAGAGTGGCTGAAAGGAAATAAATCATGCTCTTCGTTTTCACCTGCACTGGCAAAAAGAGTGTAATCATCTTTCAAGTTATGTACTTCCTCTCCCATCGACCACACTCAGTGGCCACTCAGGTACATCTGAAAGCAGCTTTCCTCTTTTAGAACACAAAAAAAAAAAAAAAAAACGACCAAAACTATAGAATTTTACCTAAAAGATCTGAGCTACAGAACCACTTGAGTCCTAGAAAACATTAACACAAGACATGGCACTAATGTTTCTGATGTGTTGAAAAACTGAGCTCTTTAGCTCTTCATCCTCATACTATACATTCAGTTGTCCATCTTTCACACTTAACAATCATCATGATTTTAAACATAAAAGTGTCTGAAGATGAAACCAACGAAGCACCTTAGAAGAAGAAGATGATGAACAAGAAGATGAACAAGAACAAGAACAAGATGATCTTACCTGGAATGCACTTGACACGTTTGAGGACAGACGATGGCCGTTTGAAGTCAGCCAAAAATTTGTACAGGTCTTCATCACTCAGCTTCACTCCCTCCTAAAAAGGAAAATATAAAACATCTTTCATCAATAACACCGATAGTAAACGTAAGCGTGTCTTGCGTAACACAACTAGAACACATATGAACTTGGATAAGCTGATGTTCAATAAGAAAAGGTTGCAACATGGTGTGCATCCCATAACAAGAACACCTCCTTTCACACTTTATTTGGATAGGTAAGCAGACATGGTGTGATTTGCCTGCAAAACTATTTTGTCTGTTGTTAAGGAGCTTTCTCTAAAAGCCAGGCTTTGTCAGGTACCTCATCACCAATTTTTTAAAGGACTACATTATTTTTCATCATGACTGATCTTGTAGTTTTGCTGTCCTCAGAGTGACTTGAATGCTTGCTACAGGTTTTAAAAAAAAACAAAAAAACTCTTAGAACAATGGGGTAGTTTGAACTTCTAAATCATTCCTTCCTAAAGAAGAAGGTCGTGCAACATTCTGAGCTCAATAAGGAAAAGGAGTCCTACATCTGTGAAAACTGTATGCGTCAAATCCTCTCAGAATATGCATTAGTTTATGTAAGCAGAGGTGCCAAGCCCCTAATCTTCGTGTCAGTGTTTTCAGACCCGTTTGTCAGTATTTTTTAACACTTGTCAGTATTTTTTTTCTCGGAAAACCCAGCCTATGACACTATAAAGTAACGAGAGGCTTCCCTTTGAAACAGCAGGCTATTTTCAGTCCTCTAAAATCACCATGAAAATCAGCTTGTTGAACACCACACTTGTTTTACTCTAAAATCACCATGAAAATCAGCTTGTTGAACACAGCAACATTCAGTGAGTGCAGGAGTACTATTATAAAACCAGAAACCGGTACAGAAGCACCGCTGGCAAAGATAAACGATCGGCAACTTCGCCTCCGTATTTTTATAAAAGCTACCGTATTTCCATATTTAATTCACTTCGCCGGAATTAAATACGGTCAATTCGTACTGGTTGGCACCTCTGTGTAAGTAATTCTTGATCATTCTACAAAATAAAAGTTTGATCCTGCTAAAGTACTGAAGCTGAAAACAAAGACAATGTTACATGTTACTGTGATATTGGATGCTAACCTCAAGTTAACTGACAACTCCTGGATCATTTTAGTGAAAAACATGTTTTGAGAACATTTTTCTTGTTTAGTCTGCTGCATTGTATTTCCATAGCTGCCAAGTCCCCGGATTTTATCCGGATTCCCCGGATTTCTCATCTGTATCAGGATTTTCCCGATTTTGTCAAAAAAATCACGATTTTCAGGATTTCAATTCAAGTATCGGCAATAGCATATTTTTGCGTGGGTTGCGGACTGGCGCGTTTGCGCGTTGTTTAGTGACTTCCGGTTTGACCGACGTGCGTGTGTGACAGGGATATACATAGAGAAGCCAGGCATGACTATTGAGTATTATTGCAACTTGTGTGACAGAAGTCACCGGCCAGGGCGGAGGAACCTCACGTTACTACAGGTTCAACGACCATGTGCTCAGGGCCAAGGCGAGCCACACTGTATTCGTGGATTTCGGCTGTGGCCAACAGCCTGGAGAGGATTGGGCACCGCCAGGTCTTTTTTGCCCAAGACACACTACATGATGACACAATCCACTAATTCCATACCGGATCGGTCGTCGCCCGGGTCGTCACACGGCACAAGGACCGCGCCTTCCGTTGGCCACCAGGACGGAGGTGTTAAGTATGCTACTGATGGACAATTTAGCAAGATCCGCACGAGAAACAACATCGTCATAGGAACCTGGAATGTCAGGACCCTAACTGCGGAAGGAAAATTAGAAGAACTGGCCCACGAGTTGGACCACTATCGATGGAATGTTCTAGGTATCAGCGAACTGCGCTGGAAAGGCCTAGGTGAAACAACGACCGACAAAGGCCACAAGCTCTATTTCAGCGGTAGGGATGACAGGCACGAACACGGCGTTGGATTCTTGGTCCACAAGAACATTCTAGCCACTGTCATGGGTTGCCGCCCAGTCTCCAGTAGACTCATTACCATCCGCCTGAGAGCAGCCCCTTTCAACATCACCATCATCCAGGCCTACGCCCCAACATCAGACTATGACGACAGCAAAGTGGAGGATTTTTATGAAAATCTACAGGCGGTCCTTGACCAAGTGCCGAAGAAGGACATAGTCATAGTGCAAGGCGACTGGAATGCCAAGGTTGGCCAAGATGCGCACCACAACTGGGGAGACACATGCGGACCCCACTGCAACAACGAGACAAATGACAGGGGTCTGAGACTCTTGGAGTTTGCCAGATACAACAATCTGGTACTGGCAAACACGCTTGGTCTCCACAAAAACTCCAGACGATGGACATGGCACAGTCCTGGCGGGGAGCATCACAACCAAATAGACTACATCATGGTCAAGAAACGCTTCAGATCAAGCATCAACATTGGCAGGACACGTACTTTTCCAGGAGCAGACATCGGAAGTGACCACGATCTCGTGATGATGTCTTTCCGGCTCCACTTGAAAAGAGTAAATACAGCAAAGTGCACTAGACTGAAGTTCGACCTGGACAAACTGCAAGACCCGGAGGTGGCAGAACTATTTCAGGCCACAATTGGAGGGAAATTTGCACCACTGCTCATTTTGGGGGCTGGTGAAGTAGATGTCAACACCATGACCACCACCTTCAACTCAGCTGTGACAGATGCTGCCACTGAGATCCTTGGCAAGCACCGACCAAAGAAGAAGCTGTGGATCACACCTGAACTTTTGGATCTGTGTGATAAACGAAGAGAGATGAAAAAGAAAAAGAACACCTCACAGGGAGCTGATGTCTACCGAAAAATCAACAATGACATCCGAAAAGGCATGCTCACAGCAAAGGAGAACTGGATAGAAGATCAATGCCAGGAAATAGAGAACAGTCTGAACAAGAACAACAGCAAGAAGGCCTACCAGACTGTGAAGCGGCTGACAAGTGTCAAACAGCCCAAAGTCTCCACTATCCAAAGCAAGTCTGGCATATGCCTTACAGAAGAACAAGAAGTCTTGGACAGATGGACAGAGTACTGCTCTGACCTTTACAGCCATACACCAAATGGAGACCCATCAGTTCTAGCATGTCCCGAGAACAGAGAAGAAGAAGAAATCCTCCCAATTCTCCGGGAAGAAGTTGAGGCAGCAGTGCAAGCGCTAAAGAAAGGGAAGTCAGCGGGAGTGGACAACATACCCGCGGAACTGCTACAAGCAGGAGGAGAAGCGATGATTGATGCCCTCACCATTATCTGTAACAAGATCTGGCAGAGTGGGGAGTGGCCTATACCATGGACCCAGTCGCTTGTCATCACTCTTCCCAAAAAAGGTAACCTTCAGGAGTGTGAAAATTACCGGACCATCAGCCTCATCAGCCATCCCAGCAAGGTCCTCCTGAAAATAATACTCAACAGGTTGAAACCCCAAGCTGAACAAATCATAGCTGAAGAACAAGCAGGATTCAGGGCAGGGCGAAGTACCACTGAGCAGATTTTCAACCTCAGAATAATCTGTGAGAAATACCTACAGCACCAACAACATCTATATCATGTGTTCATAGACTTCAAGAAGGCGTTTGACCGAGTCTGGCATGCAGCTCTATGGGCAACAATGAAAGTGTACAACATCAGCCCTAAAATTATTGAAGTCATCAAAAGCCTGTATGACAAGGCTACCAGTGCAGTCCTCCACAACAGAGCCATCGGGAATTGGTTCAGAACAACAATCGGCGTGCGTCAAGGATGCCTACTCTCTCCAACACTCTTCAACATCTTCCTAGAGCGCATCATGTCGGATGCTCTTGCAGACCATGAAGGCACAGTCAGCATAGGGGGTAGAGCAATCTCCAATCTTCGTTTTGCAGATGACATTGATGGATTGGCTGGAGAGGAACAAGAACTTGAACAGCTGGTACAGAGGCTTGACACCACCTCCAAAGCCTATGGAATGGAAATAAGTGCAGAGAAGACCAAAATGATGACCAACAACACCAATGGCATCAATACGGACATCAAAGTCCAAGGCCAATCCCTCGACACAGTGCATAGCTTCAAATATTTAGGAGCCATTGTATCAGACAATGGGTCCCGACAGGAAGTCCTCTCCAGGATCGCACAAACAACTGCTGCCCTGACAAGGTTGAAGCCCATTTGGAAAGACAGGACCATCAGTCTACATTCCAAAGTAAGACTGCTGCGCTCCCTTGTCATCTCCATCTTCCTATATGCTTGCGAAGCATGGACCCTCACAGCAGATCTCCAACGAAGAATACAAAGCATGGAGATGAGGTGCTACAGAAGACTTCTGGGCATTTCCTATACCCAACACATCACCAACGACGAAGTCCGACAGACCATCACACAAGCCATTGGACAACACGATGACCTGCTAACAGTGGTGAAGAAACGGAAACTTCGGTGGTATGGCCACGTCACCAGATCATCAGGCCTTGCAAAGACTATTCTGCAAGGCACAGTGCAAGGAGGTAGAAGAAGAGGGAGACCGAAAAAGAGGTGGGAGGACAACATTCGAGAATGGACTGGTTTGACACTGAGCGAAGCCATCAGGGCTGCTGAGGACAGAGAAAGATGGAGTATGCTGGTTAAACGATCATCTGTGGTGCCCCTACGACCTTCGGGTTACGGGACAGGATAGGATAGGATAGGTGTGACAGGGATATAGAGAAACCAGGCATGACTACTATTGCACCTTGTGCGACAGGGAAAGCCAGGCATGACTATTAGTGCACCTTGTGCGACAGGGATATATAGAAAAGCCAGGCATGACTATTATTGCACCTTGTGTGACAGGATTATAGAGAAGCCAGGCATGACTATTATTGCACCTTGTGTGACAGGGATATAGAGAAGCCAGGCATGACTATTATTGCACCTTGTGTGACAGGGATATAGAGAAGCCAGGCATGACTATTATTGCACCTTGTGTGGAAGGGGTATAGAGAAGCCAGGCATGACTATTACTGCAACTTGTGCGCCAGTGATATAGAGAAGCCAGTCATGACTATTATTGCACCTTGTGCGACAGCGATATAAACTACAGTGAACGTGGCCCTCACTGACAGTTGAGAGTGAGACTGATTTTTTTATTTCCAAAAAAGGTTAAAAGTACTTTTTTGCTTAAGAAATAATGTATGTATTTCACTCCCAGATTGCACAGATTTTGATCTTGATTTTGAAATTTTTTACGGGGGGGGTTGGGGGGGGGGGGGGGGGGGGGGACCCCCCTAGAAATTCAGGATTTTCCTTTTGACCAAGTTGGCAGCTATGTATTTCCTTTTCTTCTTTTATCTTGTCTTCCGTTACATGACAGATTTACTGTACCAATTATGGCCAAGATGCTCGCAATGACAAAGTTTGTTTTTTTTTAGGGGGGAGGAGGGATGGGTGGTGGGAGGATACTTTATTGTCCATTTTTATCTGGAAATTCTGGGCCGCCTCCCCTGGAGAAGGCGTAGTCGCAGCCTGTGGCGTGCCCAAACCCAACCTACCTAATAAGTAATATTAGTTGTGTTCTTAAATTTTACTGGGGAGCAAACCAGAGTACCCGGAGAAAATCCCCGAGATGTTGCTGAAGTTGAAATTAACTAATATTCAGAGAAACATAACATCCAGAGGCGGGATCGATCCCACACCTGTCAGGAGCCACTGGTTTCTAGTCTGTGGACAAGGCATGTTCGTCCCGCCTTAGACCACGCAGCCACAATGCTTGCTTGCTGTTTAAGATAAAATTTGAGCCAATGATGTCCATGCTATGAAAACACTGACATTGCCTCGGTTGTAAAAAACATACAAATGCTGCGACACTCACTTGCTTGAAGAAGCTGGAGACAGTGAGAGTCACAGGACGGAAGTTGTCCAGGTTGGAACCGTAAATGTCTGGCGACCAGTTGTGGTGCTTTTCGTAACCGCTGCGACCTCGGTCTTGCGACCCCCTGCGTCCCAGAATGCTATTGTCGTCCTTGGAACGCTTGGAGCGAAAAGAGTCAAACTGGCCTGACCCCATACCACTTCTTCGGTCTGTAAAGCCAATGTGACCATTGTTAAGAGTGATCAGAGCATAACAAACATTAACAAGGTAAAATGCTTTTTTAAAAAGTACGAAAGTGAAAAACTGTTTTTCTTTGCAAGGAGATTACTAAAGAAATCAAAACCTAACACACAAAAATGCAATAAAATAAAAAGAGAAAGAAAGAAAGCTAGAAGAGACATAATTCGGAGTGCAAAATCCATATTACAAATAAGTTAACTGTTATAAAATCAAATTATCACCCTTCTCTTACAAGACCCAAAATTCACTTATGAATTTATTTAGAGTTGTGAGAACTTTTGCCCTGAAAAAAATCTTTCTGAAATCTTTTTTTTTTCTTCTCAAAAAAATTCTGCGTGTGTGCATTACAAAATAGCCCAAGAAAATGCCCAGGATTTTTCTTATAACCATACATCTAAAGATTCCTACATGGTTCTAAGAGAGTTATAGCGACTAATAAAGAAAACTTGCATGCATAGCCTTCACTGTTTATCAGCCGCATCAGGAGCAGTATCATATTCATAAGTAATCAGTCTTCAAAAAAAAAAAAAAAGAACAATCTTATTATTTAAAAAAAAAAGTAAAATAAACATATAAATAAATAGAAATAAGAAAATGAAAAAAAAAAGAAATCATACCCAGACTAGCAGCCCTGGAGCCCGTTTCCTGCGAGGCGTCGATGGTCTTCTCTACCGACGTCTCTCTCTCCATGCTGCCGCTGCCTGTCACGATGTTCATCAGGTAGATAAAGGTCCAGGCGAATGGCATGCGGTACGCTCCCAGGCGATCACAAAACTGGGCTGCCTGAGCTCTGTACTTATCCTCTTTGGTCGACTGAAAACAGCGATCAGATTTTCGGTATTATCTTCTTTTTTTTTTTAAATGGAGATGATAAAACAAACATAAGCTTGGATTTATGTATGCCCAGGAAATTCTTGGCTGACATAAAAAAACAACTGATAATAGTTCAAGTTAAGTTATTTTACCCTCAAAGTAAAGACAAACATATCACTTACCTAGGAGTAATAAATAAAACTGCCATATCTGATGATTACTTAATAATACTACTACTACTAATAATAATAATAATAATAATAATAATAATGAGCAGGAAGATAGTTACTCATTGCTTACAGGGTAGCAGGAAGATAAAGCAAAAGTAGAATTGTGTATTTGTTGCTGTTTTCCATCATTATCTGTGTTGTTATCGGCAGAAAAAAATCAACAAGAAAACAAAAATCCCAAGTTTTCAGACAAAACAAAACAAAACAAAAAGGGCCAAACTATCGAGTTTATTGAAAACTCTTTCTCAAGATGCAATCAGACTTCGGTGCTGTTTTTATAAAGCTGTGAAAAGTGTTTTTGCTACTGTCACCTTATCCTCCTTAAGGTATGGCTCAGCGCACTCCCCAATGTCGCCCTGCTGAAGAACTTTCTCCAACTGAAACAAACACAAAACCAAATAAGAGAAACACACACACAAGCAACCAAGTTTTAAAATATTTCAAAGAAAATTAACACGACAAAAAAAGTGTATTGCTTCTATTATATATACATCCCTAAATTAGGAAAGTAAAACTATCTATTACAAAATGACTAATTCTCCTTTCTCTTTATTTTCTTCTCTGTATGGTTTGTCATTGGTTCAACACATCTTACCAATCAATTTTCATTTTCTAGCATTCAAATCGATTGGCCACTACAAAAAGTAACATACCCTGCAATCTTCCTCCCCATTATTTTTGCAGAAAAAAAAAGAGGTCTATGAACCAAAACCACTAAACATATTTTTGCCTGTGATTGTGCTATGTAACATCCCGGTCTCCATTTTATCCCAAAATCCATTTTTCCACTCTACTCACCCTGACCACCAAGAAGACATCAGGGGAAGGATATGTGATGGAGAAGATACAAGCACGACTGAGGGAGGAGATGTCTTGTCGAGTCACATGACCAGCAATCATACGCTTCGACTGCTCCGAGTTCAGGTCAAAGTGGAACGTCTCGGAGATCTGCAACAGCCAGCATGTGGAAAGAGGCAAACCCAAGTTCCAATCCCGTGGTGGGCAAGATAAAAAGTGGTCATTTTCACTGTCCGTCTTAGCAGTGGGATTGCTCTGATGGTTCAGTGTTGATTTAAATCCTTACCTCCTCCTCCATGGGATGGTTATCCCCATCTGCCAAACCTCTAATGTTGGGTGTAGACATTAAACTTCAATGTTTATTTTTTCAGGCAAAGCATTGACAACAAGCTCAACAAACTGCAAAAACGAAACAACAAACACCATGTGTCATAATAATGTTTTACCATGCCTCATAACAATGTTTTTGTAGTTGCTTTCTTTTCACACTTCTTATGCATCCAAAAAATGCTATTATTGCATGGATTGTGTAAGTGGCTAATATATATCTATTAAAATAAATAGAAACTCACTGACCTTTTTTCTCTCTTTGGAGTCATACAAAGCCATGGACACAAACATGGGCTCAACATCCATTTCCAGCCTGCACAACCACAACAGAACCTCTTTTTTTTTTTTTAAATTAATGTCTGCAAGCAAATGCCATTCACAGATTTCCACACTTCAAAAGACTTGATGTCGATGCTAGTGTCAAGTTTATAACGGCTGTTAACATCATCGTCACATTCATGATTACGTCTATCACTATTCATTAACAAAAAAACACACCGATACCATCACCTAAATCAATCTTCGTCCTCTATAACCCATCAACAACCAAACAAAAAAACAAACCACCAACAACTATCAACAAAAACACCACCACCACCCACAATAATAAAGCAGTGTCCTTTTCCTTTCATGTATATTTCTGCAAAGGCAAATTTTTCAGCATTGTATTTATCAGACAATAAATTTGTGGTGTTTTGTATTGTGTTGTGTTGTGCTGTATTGTATTGTATGGTATCGTATCGTATCAAATGGTACTGTACTTACGATAGCTGAAGACATTTGACCAGAATGCGATGTCCGAAGTGTTCCTTGGGCAACTCAGCAGGAGCTCTTCTTTCAATTGCTTCCTCCTACAAACGATACGCTTTTATCACTACAATAAGAAATTACTGAACACATGTACTGTTTCTTCTTCCATTGTAAAGTCCCTAAAGTATCCATAAAATAATTACAAACATTAACCAATATAGTTGCAAAGGAACTGTTTCTGTGTTAGGTCCACCCAGTCCAAATAAATACATTAATAAAAATATAAAATAAGTAATATAAAATAATAGAGGCAAGAAGAACACTATCATGAAATCAAATTATCTCCCCTAGCTTACAAAATAGCTGACTAACCAGACACACCTCTCCCCCTACTTCACTCCAACCCCTCCCCCTCCAAAAAAAAATAAAAATAAATAATCAACATCTTTCTTAAGCCATGATACACGTTTTTTGCCCAAGTTTTCTTCTTCAAACTCATAGTCAACACATCATTAGTATCCTTCAAAAGGATTCGGTGACTATGCATAACAGTAAACTACTCTTCAAATCACTTGGTCGAATCAGCTGCAGTTATCCCACATCAAGGTGCTGGCTACAATGTATTATAGTTAAACTTTCGTATCTTAATGTTGCGCATGGAATAAACATTCACATCTAAAATACCGCCCACTACTCCTAGTAGTAAACATCTCAAACTGACAGAAATGTCCCCCTTCTTTAAAACAAAATGTAATAAAATAAAAAATAAAAATAAATAAATAAATAAAACTTTCCTCTTCAGCCAGTGGATACAGAGAGAAGATGGAGTCTTGGCGGTTCTGCTGTCTTTGTGCCTCGTTGTTTCGGTCAACCTCATCGTAACTGGCACGCTCAAACAGCTTAGGCAAAAGAGCGTCCGCCTGCGACTGCTTGAGGTCAAAGATGCTGCTGGCCCAGCTGCCTCGTGGCGTGTCATTCATGTGAATCGATTGACGTTTGGTGGCGTTCTGTGTGTGGACAAATGACAAGCCTGGTGACTGCTGATAATATACATTCACTAAAGAAACAAACTACACACACTCAAGGTGATAAGTATAGATAATGAACATTTGAAACTTAGCTGCTAGAGCTAGAGGTCAAGAAAACGTGAAAAAAAACAAAAAAACTTTTCAATGAAAAAATAGATTTTTTAGTGCTTAACCTAACAGTACTTGTTGTAGCTATTACTAGTATTAGGTTGCTAATAACATATAATAATAATAATAATAATAATAATAATAATAATAATACAGGATGCTATACGCGCCTTTCCCCAAATCATTCAGGCTCAAAGCGCGGCGATCTATACCAACATACACGCTCACCTGTCTCATCCACCCTCATACACACCAAATACACCCAGCACTCAAACAGGTGGTGTAAAGGCAGGGAGATCGTTATTAGAAGACGGAAAGAAAATCGAATTTTTATTTTTGAAATTTTTATAATGACTGCGTCCTGTACCATTATTGAAGGGAGGGAGGAAACCGGAGTGCCCGGGGAAAACCCTCGGTGACCTCAATAGTCTCGTACCTAAGTCACATACGTTCGCCCCTTGCGGGAATCGAACCCGAGACCTTCGGCATATGAAACCGGCGACTTATCCACTGCGCCACGAGGCCACCCCTATATAGGCAGTAGGCCCAAAAGTTAACTGACCCCCGATCTGAGTATCAGCGGCTGTTGAGGGCAAAATGGCCCGTTTAGTGAAAACTGTCCTCTTGGTTTTTACACATTCTCTCTCTTCCTCCCTCCATTCCTCTTTCACTCTCTCTCTCTCTCTCTCTCATTCCCTCTCTCTCTCTCTCTCTCTCTCTCTCTCTCTCTCTCTCAATGTTTAGTAAATAGTTGGACAGCAAGTTGAACTGCCACAGTGCGACGTGTCCAAAGCCTGAATCATTAAAAAAAACAAAATACTGCTTTACCTTTTCTTGTTCAGATGGTGTATCCTCCACATCAATTTCATAATCATGCTGAACCAGACCGTGTTCCGACAACCGCTCTTTGCTGCAGTGGCTGGAGCTGTACACCTGGTACCTGATTCACAAGACAGGATTAATTCAGGTATTAAAAAGTGTCCAAATAATTTGTGCCATCTATATAATATATTTTTTCTGTACACAAACTGCCTCTCCACAGTGGTGTTAAGCTTAAAAAATTAAAAAATAAATAAGCACGTTTAAAAAAGATGAAGATTTCAACAACAACAAAATCATTTAATATCTTATGTCATGGTTATAAAGTTAAAGGTTATTAACTTAAAGGTTTGATGCTGTACAAAAATATACAAATAAACAAACATAATACATATAATTATAGAACACTTACCTGCGCACAACAGTGGTGTAGTCTGATGTGTATCGCTTAATACAGTCATTGATGTGATGGTCTATTTCTGTTGCCCTGTTGACACACAATAACCATACAATTTTTCTCATGACCTTTACAAATACAAATAAAACTGAAATTAATAAATACAGGCCTGCATATTGGCAGCTGCACAAGTTATACACCAAACACTATTGACATTATCTTTTTCTTTTTCTTTTTCTTGCTTACCCTGGTTCGGGCACAAGGAGAGAGAGTGTGCGGCAGGGCTTGGGAATCTTCTGCACCTCAATGTCATCTTCAGGGAACAGCAGACGATCGCGGAATGGGTCACGCTCCACCAAGCATTGGTTCTGGATTACAAAGTCTTCATAGTCTGGTGGTTCCACAAGGTCCGTCAGAGTAATCTGGAAGGCGTGCAGTCACAGAGTACTTAGTGAAAACTAATACAGATTTCTGACCAGCAAAAAAAAACTCCATTAAAAAATGTCACATGATTATATCAGATCACTTTTTTTCTGTTTTATCTGAAATACCAAGTACTGCATATCTGCAAAGACTACTATGACAATGATTAGTCATGGCTGCACTAACATTTATGGTAGTGCAAAACATAAATAAAAAATAAACATCTAAAATAATTATAATAGATACATATATTGATATAGTGCAAAACATAAGAAATACAATCTAAAATAAAATTAATTAGAATAAATACATAAATATTAACTTGAAATTATTGCAGTTTCTTATTCTCACACTTTTTCAAGACTCTCCAGACGAAAATATGACAAGTGACATTTACTCAGAGGACAGTTGCTGCAAAAACATACAAAACAACAATTATGTACATCAGTAACATGCACACATTCGCTCTTAATCCAATTCTGCTACAAATGTACAAGTATGTAATAATAATTACTGTATAAGAAATTACAGAAAACTAACCATAGACCCATGGCTGGCAAATGACTGCCCGCTGACGCTGCCAATGCTGCGAACAGTCTCATGACTGGCGACACTGCTGGCACTACTGCCAGCTACCTGCCGCCTTACTTCTGCTGCTTGTTGTCTGTGCAAGAAAAATTTCTCATTTAAAGACTAATAGTAATATAGATATTTTAAATAAACAATATTGGCCATCAAATATTATTTGTGATACATATATTATAGAACTGTCTATATCACCCATGCACATTGATTTAGCATGGACTGCCAAATCCCATTTCCCGGTTCCCGGGGCAAGTAAAAAAGTTGCAGGGAAAGTAAAGTCCCTTGCCTGGGGGGTAAGTTAAAAGCTGTGAACGTAAAACAACACAACTAATAATCAGCACCGAATCATGTTTACCTTGATTTGCATAATAACATACTGGAAGTGTGTTAGGAATTTTGACGTCACACGCTAATACCATATATTACAGCGGATTTGATTGGTCAATTGTTCAGCCAATGACAGTGCTCTTTTTATCAATAGTGCAGCGATACATCACAGCATAAATTTGATTGATCAATTGTTCAAACATCCACTGTACAATGACCTATTTGGGGGGTGTTTTTTAAAGTTTTTTTTTTGCTTCCTCTATGTAACCAATTACATTTTTATGATTTTTGAGTGGGAAATAATTTTTTGAATGGGAAACTTAAAAATGACATGTTGCTTGCCCGGGGCAATTTAATTTTAATGTATTATTTACATAAATAAATAAATAAACAAATATCTATATCTATCAAGAGAGAGAGAGAGAGAGAGAGAGAGAGAGAGAGAGAGAGAGAGAGAGAGAGAGAGAGAGAGAGAGAGAGAGAGAGAAAGGTCAAAGTGGAAGAACGTGCAGTGACTGTTGCTGTGCAATGTGTGGGTTTAGACTAACTTAACGAGTGCAATTTTGGAAAGTGCATCTCTTTCATTGTTAACATAAGATCTAAGTGATCTAGGCAGTATCTGAACTTACTACTAAAGGCTCTGGTGTTCTGTAACTGCTGATGACGTTAATAATAATAATGATTATATAAATTAGCAACAACAACAAAACTGGTAAATACAAAGGTTTGTTCACATAAGCACCGTGCCACTTTTTAATGACTCATCAGTCATCTTCCAGGAAATCAGCATCTTTCATGGCACCAAAAAACCAGGGCGATGGAGCAACAAATTGAAGTTCATCAAATAAGGAAAATAAGTGTTACTATCGACAACGTAAAATTATAGTCAAAAACAAACTCTGTATCAACTTACTTGCTTAGTTTTTGCACGAAGGCTCTCTGTCCGGAGACAGACATTTTCCCCCGGCTTGTGTACTACGTCATCAATTTTGCTGTTGTAAGCTCTTCAGAAATATGGCTGCCCATGGTGACCAAACGTGGTAAAAGACTATACTCGTTATTTCGAATATTTTATTGTCATTAGAGGCACACAAAAAATAAAATAAAATAAAATAAATAATAAATCATTATCACCATCATCATCGTCGTCAGCAGTGGTAGTACCAGTGTTGCTGCTATTATAAAAAGTATTTATCACCATCATCATCGTCGTCAGCCATAGTAGTAGTAGCAGTGTTGCTGCCATAATAAAAAGTATTTATTCAATGTGTTTGATGAACCACACAGCATAGCTGACAACCACCGAGGACCTCTCATTAAAGACCAAACATAAGCCTTGCATGGCGACTCGGAGCTAAGCTGTGTGATGGGGAACCTACTCGATCGTGCAAACAATATATTTTTGTGTTCTTATTTTTCTAAATTTTGTCCCCATATTTTCTTTGTTTATTCTTGAAATTGTATGAATATATCTATATTGTTGATGTAACATTGTTGTTCTTCTTATTTCTTATCAAATTATTACTATATTATGCATGTTCATATTTTCAGCATAATAATTAAGTCCTTCTAGTTTGCTTCCCATACAAAATGAAATAGCCTATAGCATATGATCAGGTATTTTGTTTATACAATCAAATCGGCAGTCGGTGGTTACTTCTATCTGTCCGTTTGTGTTGGTGTTGTATGCCTGTTTGTGTGTGTATGTGTGTGTTTATGCGCTCATTCATTTGTGTGCAAGTATGTGTGTGTTTACACAGACATACAGCAACACAGACATACAGTAGTCACAACAACAAATAACAGAGAAAGTCAACTCTCGAAATGCCTTTGAATTGTATTATAACTGTACCTTATTGTCACACAACATACTGCCCTGATTTCCATCACTCAAGGCACGTCAGCATTACTTAACAAAAAACGAGCATCTAAAAATAAACTTAATTTTATAATTTATTAGATAAGACAATCATAATTGGCACTTGCAATTAATAAAACGACCTTCTTGCACAGTAAACCAATTAACAGAAAACAAACGTGAAAAAAAAACATCTATTAAACATAAAGTGTCATGGCATCGACATACACAAAAAAAACATGTCGATGAAATAAATAAATTTCTATTCATAAAATGTTAATTCTCATTTGAAACAATGAAATGAACAAGCAGATTTGTCTGCCATTTGCAGTGAGGAGGAAAGTAACTCAAAAAGACAACAAGCTCTGATATCAAACAAAACGAAGAGATTGTACACTGAGTATAAGAACAGAAGGCAAGCACAGGTTTTTCATAGGCTTATATTGCAAGTATATGTTTCCCTGAAGCAAGAAAAAGGTCAATAACACATTCCCTTATGCTTACTACATAATATTTATTATAAAAAAAACAACGTGTATGCTTTCACAATAAATTTTATTACATAAAAAAGAATAAACAGAAGATTGACACGAAACACAATAACCAGAGAGAAGAAATCTGTTGGTAAAACATGACAGGGAACTGAACAAACCACACATGTATGAAGGAATGCACCAGTTAATTGACTAATTATTCAAGTCAAATTTAATCTTAAAGTTCAAGCAGAAATTCAAAATAGGTCTCAGATTCACAGAAACTACTTAATTTGTATTCTATGTCAACAAACTCACAGTCAATTCACACAACTATCTGCAAAATGCATTAGAAATATTTTAAATCAGAAAAAAATGACTGGAACTGCAGGTGACTGGAACTGCGGGATTTGGTTCAGCAGTTCTAACTTTTCTTTCATTTAACGACATGAAGTGGTTATATTAGGGCTCACATCTTGTATAGATGATAAAAAAAAAAAAATTATGTCAAACACAGACTTGAGCAAAATTGTAAATGTGATTACTATTTCATATTTCAAAAACGTACACATGCACCTGATTACTATTTTATTATTAAAATAAGATATGAGGTTATTCAGAACCAAACTATCACAGAAGTGGTCAATGCTTTAGTTATGCATGGTGTCGTTTGTTTTTACACTGTATAATGCTGAGACTGGAAAGTATAACAAAAATAATTTAAAAATTCAACAATAAAATTGAATGCAGGTAACATATTACAACAGCAATCTGTTGTAACTACAGTACTAAACTCTGTCACAAAATTTTATGCATTTGCAGAAAGGCATCCACTCACTATTGTCTGTCCATCCCAATTTGGCTGTATATAATACATGCAAACATACTATTCTCATATAGCTTTGATTTGTTCTGAAATATCAATTTGGCTGATACATGCAAACAAACCAATATTATTATATAGCTTTGATTTGTAATTGAATTTCTGCCCTTTATTTGCAGAATCAATCATCAAGTCATTTGATTTTTAGTTATGTCACACTGAATCAAAACAGCATCCATAATATTATCAGTCATGCAAATAATAATAATAATAATAATAATAATAATAATAATAATAATAATAACAATAATAATAATAATAATAATAATAATAATTAATAAATAAATAAATAAAAAAATAAAAAGTAAACTAAAATATGTATTTTCAACATGTCCCAACAACAGTCACAAGTACACAGCACCAACTCACTGTCATGCAGTCAACAAAAATTAAAAATGTTCCTGTTTGGAAAATAAAATGTAGAAATAAATTCATAAATCAGGTACTAACTGGCAGTCAATGTTTACAGATGACTAGACTGTGACTGATGGTGGAACCCAGCTTAAAAAAAATGGCAATGTAAAAATGCACTTAACATTAAACACAAAATTAGTGCCGCCTTGACGATGGATGTTATTTCATTAAAAAATTGGCAGGAAACATGCTCAACAATGTTTAGTCATTCAACAACTGCCCACATCCCATGCCAAAATTTGGACAGCAGCGTCAATTCTAAATATTAATTTGCAAGATTGCTTTGATTAATCATAACATTCGCAAATCCATTTTAAAAAAGTATTAACATATTCACTCATGCACACACACATATACACAAGCTCTAACTTTTGCACCAAGCAGATTTTAAAATTGGCAAAACCAGTAACCTCTCCGGGATTAAGAACATTTTGTTGTGCTCCAAGCGTGGTCAGTATACATCACAACTGCATGTATAAGATATGCATAGAACGCGAACAGCAATAGCAGTACGTACTTAACACTGATAACTATAAACAAAAATCAGCAGTCGGTGAAAAACGTGTATTTTATAATACACAGTTGTCTATTTTGTCTTTAGAATAATGCTGACAATACAGTCAATATCAGCAGTGAATTGATCATTATAAAGGCACATCTTATGCTCTCTACACTCCACAGTATCTTTCAAACATTGCAGATCCATCAATGTGTAACAATTCGCGATATTTTAGCATGCGGATTTCTGGACATGGATTCTATCGTATTCAACCAAATATTTGTCAAATTGTTTTGGAGGATCAGCATGCTTATGCAGTGCCACAAATATGTGGCAAGACAAAAGTTCACATGCAACTTATAAGTTATAGGCATCACTTTCAGCTTAATGAGCAAAGCAGATTTGACAAGTTTACCAATACAAACTTACAGCTGGTAGTGGCTTCTACCAGCAGAACTAAACAAACAGGTCATGGCAACAATAACTTAAGAAATTCACTACAGTTTGTGAGAATGTAAAGCTCTGACACATAAATATACATACAACACACCAACACTGCTTGAAATTTGGCACCCATGCACTGCACAACACTGAAGAAAACGTAGAAGAATGATGAAGAGGTTTGGGATGGAGGTGGTAGGAAGGGGGGGAGAGGTGGGTGAGGAGGAGATAAAGAGAGAGAAAGAGAGAAATAGAAGAAGTAAACGCGAGAACAACTTCAAAATCATGTACATTATTTAAACACTCCAAATAATATTTCGAAATAAGCTTTAGCATGAAACACTGGTCCTCATCAAGATTTTAGTTTGGATTTTCTGGTTTTGAAATGTACGATTGTCAGATCAGTTGGGGCACCCTTTGCAGTCAAGACTCGCGTTTTGGGCTCTTTTGTCAATGGTGAATGGTAGAATTTTCATTTGGGAACCTGCTGAGTCACCGTCTCTGATTAGGGTTCTTGCACCATCTTTGTGTCATGTAGAATCACGTTTTGGGTTCTCCATTAGAGGTGACAAGCTCCCTCTCTCCGGAAGCTCGACTTCTTCTGCCGCTGGCGGTGCTATCGTTCAAAGATTTTTCCGCACCTTCTCCCAAGAGCTTGGCGCCGTTGATGCCCCGGACGGTGACCTTGCTGGGCCGCACCAGAAGGCCGTGGTCGGGCTTGCAGGTGAAGTAACGCTTGCCCTGCACACTGCCGTCGTTTTTGCCTTTCTGGGTTCGCAACTCCACACCCAGCCAGGTCCCCTCACCAAAGTCAGTGGGGCCGATGTATCGAATTGTGCCTGAAAGACAATATCAATCAGTCAAACCATATTTCATAGAAGGGCCGTGGCAGTCAATAAACAATGAATTTATTTTCAACTTCTTTTTATTGATAGCAAAACACTGCTTACTAGTAACCTTAATCACGTTACAATCATCCCTACTAATTAGCATAGATCAACAAACTATATCCATTTCTTAACAGTGTAAGTGAATGAAACCTTGAATAGCACATGACAAAGTTTAAATTAATATCACACCAGCTCAATGCCTATGTGAGCAGCACTCTTAGGTTCCCCCACAGGCTGTGGGCTATTTATAGCTTGCCTACACCCTCCCTTCCAGTGAAAGGAAAGGAAAGAAGCACTGGCGAAGCTATCGGCGAAGCTATTTATAGCTAGCCTGGCTGAACTAACCTCAAAACCTAAAAGCTTTGGTTGAGTCAGTGTGATATATCAGGAAGACAACCACAAAAGTTGAAGGAGATAAAACGTTACCAGACTAAAAGGTTCTTTATACATGTATTTCACTATAATGCTTCATCAGGAATTCCAAACCAACTGATATAGAGTATAGGTGGCTGGTAGAGACAAAAATGCACTAAAAATAAAAAGAAGTTCTCTTGTTCCAAGTAAAATGAGGCTACAGAGTTATTAGAAGGTGGTAATTTGTTCGGGATTTTTTTTTTTTTTTTTACTATGGTACAAAAATGAAAAAAAAGGTTTAATAAATATAACAACAAACCAGCAAATAGTGAGAAAAAATGCTGACCAACTGATGATTCAAAGACTTTAGACTTATTCTCAAATTATATTTTACTTCTCAAAAAGAAATCTTGTAGGGGTGCTGAAAACACTAGTACATTCACAGTCTGGAACATAGGCAAGTTACAAAGTCTTGCTTTGAGTACCCTTGCACGACCTAAGAAATACTAAGCAAAACTTGATTCTTGCCTAGTTCATTGTTGCACAACACACTCATCCCTGCCTCCAGTGTGAAAGTCTGCCTAGATCCTGGTGTACGAGTGATTCCTACCCCCATTCTTGGCCTGCACACCAATGGGCAAATAAAGGTAAAAGAAATCAACATCAAAGTCAAAGAAATCAACACCACAGAAGTTAAAACCAAAGTCAAAGAAATCAATTTAAATATAACTTATAAGTCAAAAGCTAACCCTGGCTCAATAGCGTACAGCAATAAATCTCTCTCTCTCTCTCTCTCTCTCTTTCTCTCTCTCTCTCTCTCTCTCTCTCTCTCTCTCTCTCTCTCTCTCTCTCTCTCTCTCTCATTTAGGTTTGTGGAAGATGAGAAAGATGTTAAGATCAATTAGAACAAGATGTCAAGATCAATTAGTACAAAATGTCAAAAAAAAAATTTCATGAAAAGATTATACATTTTTGGGGGTGGTGGTGGGGAGAAAGGGGTGGAGGGTGGAGGGGAACTGACCATGAATTTAAAATAAAAACAATAAATGAGGAAAATGTTGACTCATAATGCATCATCATTTTACACAAATATGTTGCTCAAAATGCATTCAATGATTGAATAGGGTTGATAAAGTTGTTAAAAATTCTATATGATCCCATGTGCACCTATTTTATCAAAGTTTAAACTATCAGTATGAAAGGAACGGAACGGAAAACGATGCTTAACGTCCTATTGCATGAGCGTTAAGGACGATCACCACGTCGCCACCCTGACAACAATGACCATCATCATCATATCAAAAATGAGATCCAACGGATCTTCTTAATATGAAAGGAAGAAAAACAAGCTTGCAAATGGTCATTTTTACTTCTTTAAAAATGGAGGGGAAATATGTAAGAAACTGCACAATTTCACTTACGATTTTGTTGGGGTTTTGCTGCGACCTGAAAATACAAGAAGAACAGAATAGATAAGAATACATGTATTAAAATGTTACACTGTATACAGTGTATTCACATATACCAGGTTCCCACAAATGTGAAAAGTAAATACATTTGATTTCATTACCTGTAATAATTCTTAGTAAAATGATGATTGTAGTAAAGAGATATTAATTCCTGATATACCGAAAGAGATTATATTTACCCTGTGCTTTTTTGAGATCATGACGTTCAGACACTGCTCCCCAGCTGATGGTGTCCAGTGACTCACTAGAGCTGAAGCGGCGATCACCCAGTCTGAAAATACAGCACCAATATAGACATGTTATTGCTACTGACAACAAATGACAACCAATAACAATTCATCCCAAACATTCTTGGTAATGGTGCAATTCTTATTTAAAATCTCAGTAAGCAAAATTTCTTGTTTACATGGAATATAATTTTGCAGAGGATACTTTTTTTTTTCTCTTTACAGTGTGCATAACTTCATTATGTAGCCATGTCATGAAGCAGTCATACAAGTCATCCATGTATGAATTCCTTTCAAATAATCTTGAGTTGTATAGACATGATTGAGGTAAATGGTTAGGAAACTTACTCTCTTAAATCTTGATTTGACTTTGAATGCTAACATTTTTACTATGCATGTTGATTGTCAATGCTGTATGAAGTGTAATATGTACATGTAAACCATTGGCATGCTGCAAAAGTTGCTTATTAAGATACACAGTAACCAAAACTTTGAACTAATCTTGATCGCAATATATATATACTACTCTGCAATAATCAATCTAACTTCCACATCCTCTTGAACGCCTTTTCTTTAAAAAAAAAAAATTACTATGAACATCTTGGACTTCTACAAAATACGGCACTCAGAAGCAAATTATTACAAAACTCACTTCATGTACTCAAAAGGACATAACTATAATGTGAAGACAAACTCAAACCCACAAAATAGACCAAATACACACATCACATCAAAATTAAACCAAAAAGACCAAATACACACATCACATCAAAATTAAACCACAAAGACCAAATACACACATCACATCAAAATTAAACCAAAAAGACACACAGATAATTATTAAAATGATTAAGATCTGATCCATCACTGCACATATGTTAGAAAAAAACGAAGGATAAAAATACCTTGATTTTAAAAATATATAGACCCATCAGTTAAGTTATTTTCTGCTACTCTGGTTAGATGTTTATTCCACCACAAACAAATTCAAAAAAGCATGTCTGGTACTCATACAACATAATTTAGCATCCCAGCCAAAAAAAAATGTCCACACAGTATACATTCCTGACCCAATCAAAACACACACCCTAAACACACACACACACAAAACACAAAACACAAAATACAGGGAGGTGAGGCAGAAAAGCAAAGAGTCATCATGACAGTGTATCAACCGTTAGCCAAAACATACAAGGGACATAAATTTTCTAAGGCAGTACTCTGATCATGATCACGGCACACGATGAAAGAAGGAACCCGTCTTCCAAACGTTCCTGTGTGATAACTACGCTACAAAAAGGAATGATAAAACACCAAAAAAATACACAGGTTGGGTGTGTTAAATATATGTCCTTACAGGACTCGCTTCTGCCGCAGGTGATAGAGATACTGCCGTCTGAATTGTCGTAAGCTGAAAACAGTCATTGGGTCATCGCTTATAAACATAATAGTCTATTCTGCAATCATCAATCTAACTTCCACTTCCTCTTGAACACCTATTCCTTTTTGTTTTTCATTTATTGATTACTAAAACAAGCAAACTATATTTTTCTACCCTCATGCTGAAACCTTTTTTTTTCTTTTTATTAATATAATTTACAATTATAACAACAAGCACACACAAAAAATGGGAAACAAAAAAGTTACAGATTCGGACTCCATCAAAAGCATTTAGTGTTACGCTATCAGTTTGTAGAACAATATAATTAGGATCTTACAATTAATAATATCTGAATCAGAAGTCTGTCCTCTCAATTTCCCATCTCAATCAATCACTTGAAAAGAAATATACATGAGGAAAGACTTAATCAGTTACTAACGTAAATATGTTAAGGTCGCTACTGAAAAAAATTAACGTCTGAAACAAAAAATAACTGTTGAACGCAGATGAATAAAAAGAATGAACCAAACAAAACAACAACATGAATTCTTTTTTGTCCGAGAACTTCATTCAAAACAATAACAGCTAGTTACCATTCAATGCAACAACATGCACTTTTCAATAATTTATTCCCAAATGCAGCCAACATAAAGAGAAGATAAAAAGTCGGCTTACTTTTGTATGCGAGAAAGAGGTGCGAAGACTCCGTGTTTAGGCTTACAGGTGAAGTACTGAACACCGCCTACCGTGCCATTGTTTTTTCCTGCTGGCTTGTCCAGCTCCACACCATACCATAGACCTGAACAGCAAAATCACACTCAAATATGTACCACAAAGTAACATCAATATAATTTATATTCTTATGTCACCATTACTAAGTCCAGATTAATTGTTCCCCACATCATGTGCATGCTTCATAAGTCACACTCAATTTACAACATAAACTAATGTAGATTTATCTTATGTACCATTATTGCATTTGTTATATATGCAAGAGTGTGTATGTGTATAACATGTGCGCTTGTATGTCTGTTACAAATCGCAGTGCTTCAAGTCTAATTTAAGGGTAAAGCACGTAAATAGCATCCAGTAATATTATTGCTTTTTATGAGCAGTTTTCTAGTTTTGAGATTCATCACACTCTAAATATTAAAGCACAGAGAAACGCATACACAGTGCATTTATCAATACACCTGATGCTGATTATGTTACGTTAATTTAACAAAAACACCAGACTCAACATCGGACCATGATCATTTTTCCCAACCCCAAGAATCAATAAAAACAACCCAACCCCAAGAATCAATAAAAACAACCCAAGCCCAAGAATCAATTAAAATAAAAAAGTTAAATAATAATAATAAACTATTTATATAGCACATATTTCTCGCCATTACAGCGATTCAAGGTGCAAAATAAATAAACTTGAACAGTGACTATCACCCTCAACTCACCAGGAGCAAACTGGGTCTCTCCAATGAAACGAACGGTGCCTTTGCGTTGTCCGGCCACGATGACCCGTTCCCCCATCTCCATGTCACCCGAGTCTGACAATGATGATGCTCTGGACTTACTCAGACCTGCACAGTTAGGTACAATGTTCAGCAATCATTTCTAGGAGATTTAAATGAAACGCTAGTCCCCCAATCAGGACTTCAATGGGTATGGAACACAAATCAGTTTGAAGAGACTGGAGGTTTTCTTCAAAAAGCGTATCCACAAGAAGAAGAAGAAGAAGAAGAAGAAGAAGAAGAAGAAGAAGAAGAAGAACTTTGGCCCATACGACAATCAGTTCTGTTAAATTTATAGATGTATGTCCCCACCTCCCTATTACCAAAGTCCACACTGCTAATCCTATCCTCCTATCCTATCCTGTCCTGTAACCCGGAGGTCGTAGGTCCACCACAGATGATCGTTTAACCAGCATACTCCACCTTTCTCTGTCCTCAGCAGCCCTGATGGCTTCCCTCAGTGTCAAACCAGTCCATTCTCGAATGTTGTCCTCCCACCTCTTTTTCGGTCTCCCTCTTCTTCTACCTCCTTGCACTGTGCCTTGCAGAATGGTCTTTGCAAGGCTTGATGATCTGGTGACGTGGCCATATCATCGGAGTTGCCGTTTCTTCACCACTGTGAGCAGGTCACCGTATTGTCCAATGGCTTGTGTGATGGTCTGTCGGACTTCGTCGATGGTGATGTGTTGGGTATAGGAAATGCCCAGAAGTCTTCTGTAGCACCTCATCTCCATGCTTTGAATTCTTCTTTGGAGATCTGCTGTGAGGGTCCATGCTTCGCAAGCATATAGGAAGATGGAGATGACAAGGGAGCGCAGCAGTCTTACTTTGTTACACTGCTAAAATAAAATTAATTTAAACTTATTATGTGTATTAACATTTCCTGGATGGAAAAGCATGTTCATATCCAAAGGTATTATGATCAGGCCATACAAAAATTATCTTTGCATGTGTGCGTGTATTGTGGCATTTCTTTATAGATAAATAAAGTTTATCTCTAGCTATACAATGTTAATTTTAACAAACTGTTTGTGCGCAGGAGAGATGCATGAGAAAGATACGTGTTTCAATATTTTGAAAATGGAGACATTTTTAGGTCTTGTCGCTTAGTCTGTACCTGTATTTAGCAGAAACAGGTCACACAAGAGAGCGAGGGAGGTTGTGAAGGGGAGAAGAGAGGGTGGAGGGTACAAGCCATGAGGGTTGCTGAGGACAGAGAAAGATGGAGTACGCTGGTTAAACGATCATCTATGGTGCCCCAACAACTTCCGAGTTACGGTATAGGATAGGATAGGATACCAAACACCATAACCGTTATGAGTCATGCTGTACATAATTATGAAAACACTTGAAAACCTCAAGTGGCAAGTGATTAATAAACTGTCATGTGCTCATATAAAGCGAACATTTAAACGTTTTATTAATACTGTAAAGCCAAATGTTACACACTTCATTTACAGTGTAATGAGCATGATAATGAGTTAGAAAAATAATACAGTCAACATTTAGTTTTAGCACACGAGTCAGGTGCATGTGCATGTTGCTGTATGTGCAAGCATTTACTACTGTTACTTATTTGTTCATTGTTTACATTTTCTGGCCCTCACATCATGTTTTTCTCATCTTAAGTGTACTTGTCAGTAATTTTCTGTCCACTGTCATAGTGTTTTACTGTTGTTACTTTTGATCTGCTTGATTCTTTATCATTGTCATTGATAAACTTTTTTTTATACTTTTTGTGGGTTATTGTATATATTTTATTGTACATGCCTAAAGTAGGTTTATATAAATGTTAATAATAATAATAATAATTTCATATGTGAATGTATAATCGAGGTCTAGTCTGTGCACGCACGCATTCTATTGCACAGACTTTAAAGATCCTGACACTCATGTCCTAGACTGGTGCGTGCCAGCTACACAAATACACCCGGCACACATTAGGTCCCTTCTCCCAATCCCCATTCAGCCAAGATTGTGCTCGGTTGTCTGGGCATCAGACTATGCGCCCAAATGCTGCCAGTGGGTGCCTCGAGTTAGATCCTGTAGGTTATTGGCCAGCGCCTCGAGAGGCTCTTGAGCTTTGATTGATTGATTGATTTATTGTTGCTTTAGGTCCAGCGGACTCTTCCGAGCCAAATCAGGACCGGACAACCCCCAATCCGCATAAAAGATCTGTTGAAACAACCCCAGTGGGAAAATTGAACGCCCTCCACCGGCCAGTCACTTTACAATAAAGACATCCCACGCGAGGGACGGCTGAGGGTTGACCTCAACTACGCGAACCCCCGGTTACAAAAACAAAATAGAATACAAACATCATTATAAATCATCAACAAAACGCATACATATAAAATGCCTATAGTGCTAAATAGTACAATCATAGGAAGCCCTAGTGACCACCCGGCAGAAAGTGTCCAACACTCCCAAGCTGATCCAACAGACCTCATACACAAACAAGGAGTCTTGTCCAGGAAGAGTTTTCAAGAAAAAAGGTAGGTCATTGATCTAGCGAAGAAGAAGATAGTATAGCAGAGTGAAGGACAGAGCAGGAATAGGAAAGAGTAAATGAGGAAGACAGCGACAGTGGGAATTTAAAGCACTAAATTTCCATAAAGTGGGGATACTATTTATACTGAAAACCCCCGGCACTCCAACGGGGGTACTGTTGCCGCAGTGAATCTGTCTTGCCTATAAAGGAAAGACAGGTTTTCAACTGTGGCTTTCACTTTTCCCTTTATAGGTTTGAACAATCTACAGTGGCAAGATTGCTCATGACCCCAAGGGGTTCTTGAGCTGGAAATTCTCCATATAAAAGTGATTAAATTTAAAAAAAAAAATATGTTCATGTGTATATGTGTAATTGTCCTCATTCGAGTAGTCTTAAATTAGCACTGAGCAACTGACACACGAGAGTTACTAATACTAGTAAACTAATGATGGAAACAATGCAAATGAATGAAAACCCTGGATTATGCAATTACTCTCTATGGTCTCTACCGCTACATCATGCTCAATATGTATATTAGTATTTAAATTACAATGTTTTCGTCTTAGACTTTTTAAAATACGTATTTCCATGAGCTCGTGCATCATAGCGTTTTCCTCATGCCCAAGGATGAAGGTGAAGATCAGGATGCATTAAAACCATTCAAAAGAACTCATTAATCATTTAATGTTATAAAATAAATATACTTCTGGCATTAATTCATAATTATTTTGTCAATGCTCTCATTGAAAAAAAGAAAACAAAATTATGAAGTTTAGCAATAGAAAAAGTTCAGTAACTGTAAGATGAGAACAAATTCCTTAGAAGTAAACAGGAACAACAAGCGAAAAGAGAAGAAATGGGTTATGACACAATGATTACAACACAATCTCAAAGAAGGAATGAATTATGAAACAATGGTTGATTTTAAACTCTCTCTCTCTCTCTCTCTCTCTCTCTCTCTCTCTCTCTCTCTCTCTCTCTGACAAAAAAAGACCATCCCCATGAATGCAATTTCTAAACTTTCATTTTATTACTTTTTACCTCAAACATCACAAACAACAGCCTCAATATTAAAATCTGACAGTAGCCATTCATGAGATAGCTCTCATACAGTCCAGTCAACTTCTGATCAGATGCTCATGTCAGCTCGGTTCAATCCGCCACAGTTCATATGACATAACACTCAAAATCATTACACTAACAACATAATCCATTTTAAAGTGATACAAGTCAGTTAAAACAAGAACAATAATTAAACATCAGTTCACCCAAGATGTATGACGCTAAGTTCATCTCATTTATAACTAACATTTTTGCTATTAACTTTAGGGTTGATCTTATGAAAATCATTCAAATGTATAGTCAATTTATAAAAACAATAACAACAACAACACCAATAATTTATTTTACTCTAATTTAATTAACTAAAACTTCAGGTAGGTTTGCTTAGAATTCTGTATACCATTCATGAAAATTTTACCATGGAGAATTTAATTTTAATATAAACTCATAATATGTAAGGAGCAAGAATGTTTAAACAGAACAATAGGTACAAACTAAATAAATTATTACCTCTAGGGAAGTAAAAAAACAAACAAAAAAAACACCTACTATTGTTGAATGCTATGCAAGTCACAGTGTAATCAATCTATAGCAAAGTACTCAGTAACAGGAAAAAGAAGTAGAAGATAAAAACACACTAGCACTTTATCAGAACCTGTGTATTTGCTTTCATAAAACTGTTTCAGATCACAAATTTCTAATGTGGAAAAAATAGAATTATTAAGTTATTTTTAATTTAATCATTCTTATATTCCACTTTTCCAGCTCAAGGCGCTGTCCGATACAGGATCTAACAGGATCTAACTCCTGGCCGATACAGAATCTAACTGTAGTAACTCAAGCAGCTTGCGGCCTTATATGCATAGTCTGACGCCCAGACGACCGAGCACAATCCTGGCAAACGGAGACAGGGGAGAAGGGACCTAGTGTTTGCTTGGCGTATGTGTGTGGCTAGCTCTCCCCCGTTTAGGACATGAGCCTCAAGATCTTTACAAGTCAGTGAGAAATAATCCATGCATGAAGAGACTAGACATCAGTTTATGCTCTCATTCGAAGGAGTATAATAATAATAATAATAATAATAATAATAATAATAATAATAATAATAATAATAATAATAATAATAATAATAAAACCCTACACAAAAACATCATTTGGATTATGTATCATTAATGACATTATTGATTTATGATTATAGTTATACAATTTGGACATTCTCTTTCCTGACACTTAAAAGTTTAATGAAAGGGCATTTTATTTTAATTTTTTTTGGAAAACAATGGGTTTTTTTAATTTTTAATAATAATAATAATGATAATAATAATAATAATAATAATAATAATGAGTTATATTTATATAGCACAAATTATATACCAGTGAATAGTACATATATAAACTCAACAATATGAAATCAGCTATCATTAAAGAGCTAACAAAATTCAAAGCATTTAACAAAAGATAATGTCATTTAAAATTCTCCACTTGTGACACAACATGCATTGCCAACACATAGAAAACCAGAAACTCATGCACCGTCACTAATCTCTCCACAAATCAAATATTCGCATACATGTTTCAGCCTAGCCTCCAAACTTTAACCATTAAAAAGTTGTAACTGTATCTAATTTATAATAAAATGTATGTCATAAATGTTATGATGTAATGGTAAACAAAATTATGCTTTTCCAGGGATGGAGATGATAAACATGGAACCTTGGCCATTTTCTAAAATCAATAAATGCATAGGTTGAGAAGACAACCTAAATCCCGTACATTTAAACTAATTTTGATTGTTTTAAAATGCTACTCCGTCTTGCTGCCTCGGCTCACTAGCACTGTTAGCAGTGTAGTGTAAAGTCAGTGTGTGGTATTTATCTCTTATCAGTGAGTTTCTCATTTAACATATGACGATTTATCTCGTGATGGTCAGTGATAGTCAAAATAGCATTTTAAACTCTTGAACTTGAAGCTATTTAGAGTATGAATAACCCTCATAAATATGATATGATTAAAGGTCATAGGGAAAAACAAAAATCAAAATCAACAGAGACAGTAGTCTTTATTAGCCAAACGCACATATTGACACACACATACATGCACAGTTTAACACACACATTTGCCAAGACTGGAACGCACGACTGTAACACACCAACCCAAACATGCACCTTCACACCCAAAGATGGTACACATGTACACAATCTGTCATTCTGAGGTAAATCATCAGGAGTGGGGAGGAGGGTGGCCAGGGGGGTGTGGGGTATTCACATTAGCAGCTACAACTTATCCCAGTTATCCGTTGGAGCCATCAACTGAAGTTCCTAATTTATCGTCTCCTTTATCCTATAGTAACTTACAAACTGTAACAAAGTATTCAAATTAACACAGCACACACGTCACAGCCTATTAAAGAATAGCCATGACTTTTGGCCTAGTTCAGATTTTAGCTAGTCAATCTCTGCTCTTCTTCGCCCGGTCAGTCCGTGAAGTTATGGGCAGGCGGTAGGATCATACAACAACTTCTAGTTCTATGCTATATTCCTATCTTCATAGTATTTTTTACACCTGCGCAGAAAGCTATAAATTACAATTAGTACAAAACTTGTAAAAGGGCACAGGCTATGAAACTACAAAGTTAAAATTTTATGTACAATACTAAAAGTGTGCATGTCATACAAGGCTAGGTGAGTGGGTGTGTTCAGTGTTGGGTATGGGGTCAGTGGGAGTTTATGAAGTTAAGCGGACTTGAAAATAGTCTATCTTCAGTGTACTGGTTATTCTGTTAAGTTAATACTCGCACAGTGATAGAAATTCTCAAAACAACAGATCTTATGATTCCAGGTTCACTGTACATTTGTATTAATGATTCATACTACATAATACTCACTCTAAAATTATATTCACATATAGTGCTATTACATCACAAATCACATACACTCTTAACATTTACATTCATAAATATATTGTTTACATAACACACATTCATACTATCTAGCATACACTCTGAGCATCTGTGCAACATCAATATGAACATGTATGGCAATGAGGAACACTCCAAGTGACTGCTCCTCTCGGCTATTAATACACAAGTCAGAACCTGAATCACCACAAATCGTCAAATGTAAAAGGAAATCAGAATAATTTTAGAAAGATGTAGCAAACGCCATGTTCTTTGCTGTCAGAACAGCCATGCTAGACTTTTAGGGAACGAAGAAGCTAAACTTTTACCGAAGAGAAGATTCATACAAATGGTCAGAACTCCACTGCAACACCTTCCAAACATACCCACACACTGCATGCACTTCAGCCACTACTTCATGAAATTAAAAGCTAACCGCCATAACGTATTATCAGGAAGAATCTGACTGTGAACTTGTCAAAGAGAGAGAAGAGCTAGTACCACTAGGTCCTGGCGAAGGCCGAGCTGTGGTGAACGCAGGTCTCAAACGAATGAGCAAGCGTGAAGCCTGACCATCACTACTACCAGAACTCTCATGTACACTGTCAGCTTCGGCACTGGTGCCGGCCACTATCTGCCACTGCTGCTCTTCCACTGCTGCAGCTTGAACTGCTTGATCTTCTTCGTCAGAGTCAGTCGCAATGTCATATTCCTCGTAATGACTGGGCATCAGGCGATTTGGCAGATCTAAATCAATGTTGCTGGAGTTCACGTCTCGTGAATCGTCATTTGGATTTACTGCTACTGAAACAACGTCTCCATCTACTTGCATGTCTGTCTCTGTCTCTGCATCATGTTGCTCCACATCTGTCTCTGCATCCTGTTGTTCCAGATCATCATAATAACCGTAACCATCCTCATCACTCTCTTCTTGGTGGTCGTTGTTCACGTTGCCGTTGTCAGCGTTGTTGTCATTGTCACCCTCTGCTACTGCTTGATCAACTTCAGCGCCATCACCACCACCGCCATCATCAGCACTACCACCTTCATCGGCATCACCGTCTTCCTCAACGTTGTTGCGATCAGGAGCCTCGCCACTGCCAGCCGCCCCTTCACCTCCAACTTCACAACGGAGGTTAGTGATCTCGTCTGCTTTGGTGGCAGCATACTCGTAGTACATGTTCCTAACCCCTTCCGTGACGGCCATGCGAAGTCTCAACGAGTATCGGAAAGAGCGGTGGTTCTCGCGGCTGGCTTTGTCGTAGCGCTTCGCCATATCATCCAGCCGCCGGTTCAGTTGTATTATTTGATCACAAGCTTTTTTGAACGATTTCTCCGCCTCAGTTAGGCGTGTCAGTACATCGGAGCTCATTGTCACAAATACTTCAAGTACCTGCAACTCTACACTAGGTTGCAGTGCAGTGAAATTTGGTACTAAATTCCACAAATGTTTATCCTTCTTCCGAAAAGCACGACCCTGAAAACTCCGTCTGTACAGCGTCTAAAAATAGCTACGATCAATTGCATAGCAGATGAGTCCAAGGCACCGCACTTCCGGGGGGTGGAAGCTTCGACTATAATATAGTAGGCCATTTCAGTCAAACTTGCGATTTTTGCATCTCGCAAAAGAAGCTGTAAATTTGTGTTCTTATCTTAAGATAACTATTAACTATTATGCAGTATCACCGTCACAGGACAGCAAATGTCATTTTACTTCATTATAGCTTTGTTTTACGGATAATCTAGTCATCTTAGTAGGAAGTCACAGTTGATACAGTATTACACATTAATTTATACCTACAAATAGACTGGACAATTATTTATTATCTCATTTACAAATGTTTCTCTCTTTTGCACTGATTTGTTTGGGGATCCTCTTACTCCCCCTCCCCACCCCTCATTCCCCACCTCTTTCCTAGACACTTGTTTTTAATTGTTTTTTTTTTAATCTTTGACACTTATTTCAAAATATAAAACATAATAAATTATTTAAAAAAAAACAAAATCCAAAAAATATATATATCTCTCAATGAAAGAAACACCCTTACAACCTTTATTCTAACTTTTTTTTCTGCATGTTTGAGTGACCAATGTGTGTTTGTTGTGTGATCACTGTATACAATGTGAGTGTGTATGTTGAAACGGATCATCATGCTTTGAACCTAATTGGCAATTTGGGGAAAAAGCATGTATACAGCACGCCGTATTGTCATTATTGTGAGCCCTTAAAACCAATTGCATATTTAAGCTATTCAGCTGATATCTATTACTCATTTATTCCTGTACATTAACACATATATTTACCACCACAAGCCCCTTAGCCTCTTAACTCCACCCACCCCCACCATATTAATAACGGTTGCACCTTGTCTCTAATGTCATCCCCATACCCTAAGTTCAGCACATGGTAGGCTAAGATTCAATAATACAGAAAACAGATATTTATTTTTCCTCAAGCGTTACAAGGAAAACTGTGTTCAGCACCTATCACATCAACACAGGATGAAAAACACCCAACACACTGGAACACATGAATAATAATAATAATAATAATAATAATAATAATAATAATAATAATAATAATAATAATAATAATAATAATAATAATAATAATAATTAACGTTTGTACAGCGCCCTTTCTCACAATATCTCATAGTGCTTTACAGAAGAAAAACAAAACAAAATAGTAATAATAATAATAATAATAATAATAATAATAATAATAATAATAATAATAATAATAATAATAATAATAATAATAATAAATAAATAAATAAATAAATAAATAAATAAATAAATAAATAAATACATAAATAATTAAACGGAGCGAAAGCAAAACATGAAATACCAAATCAGAACATACACACACATACACACACACATTAGTGAGATAAACAAACCAACTGCAAAGTGAGCAAGTAATAAAATAATTAACATGTTTTTAAAATCACAAGCTTAGGGCTTGTCAGTGTTTTATTTATGATGTAACTACTGATGAAAGAAAGAAAAGTGTTTTAATCCCTTATGCCATGGTTGAATGAAGGAAAATGCCAGCAATTGGAAAATGTGCATGTTTTCATCAGATTCCTCTTGAAGAACCAAAACTTTGGGTCCATTAGTGGGGTGATAGAGATTACTGAGTGCACTCTGTACCGCTATGTTAGTGATTGGTGCACTGCAGTTTGCTAATATTTTGGTACACTGTCCCAGCACTATCCATCATAATTATGAATTATTATAAGTCTGTTAACAATAACTGTAAGAAGACTAAGTTGACAGAATATTACACAGGAAATGCAGGGACTACATCAGCAAAAGAAAGACTCGGACTCAGACTCAGACTCAGACATTTGTTATTCACAACAAGGATACAGATTTTAGGTGGGAACCTAATTTTACAATCATTCCTCGTGTCATTCACACTCACATTCTGCAATTTTCAGTCAAATATGCATACAACAAGACAAATAACAATAATAACATGATAAAACAAGTAACTACAAGAATTACTATGCAGCATACAAAAAAGATATATGACAATCAATATTGGTGTTGCAATTACAAAATACCTAACAAACAACCCATTATATATGAAATAATCAGTAATAATCAATTACACATACATTTGAAGAGGCAGAGACAGACAAATTAAGACTGTCAGATGATGGACTTTTCATAAACAGAGAGAGCAAAACATCTACCTAATGGAACATACATTACAGACAGTTTAAAAGCACAGTGACAGAGCAAAACATTGAGGCTTTCAAAACAACAGGTTAAATAAAATGATAACTAGAAGGACAAAGCCCATATGACTCCCATGCTCCTTATGGAACTCACAATACTGAACATGAAAATGAGTGCCCTGGAAAAACAAAATGAAATGGTGGCATTAGAATGCAAAGTAATACCGACTTTGATCTTTCTATGCTCGTGACTTTGAGGTAACACTGAACTCTGGATCCAAATACACTCATGTACTATTAAATAAAGTACAGCAAAAATTGTATTATGACACACACACACCAAAAAAAAAAAAAAAAAGCTGTGACTTTGGAATGACCTTGTCCTTCAATGACTTTGACCTTGGGATGACCTTGACCAGCATGTGATCTCTTACATGTCTGACCAAATAACCCAATTTTGTTGCATACTATGGGATAAATAAACAGTCATTCCACTGTACGATGACCTATTTTATGTATGTTTTGCAAGGCCTAAGATGACCTTGACCTTCAAGATCAATGCAAAAATGGAACAAATATGAAAGATCAATCTATTATCTCTAAATACAACAAGTTTGGACTTAATACCTCTCATAGTTTATGGTCAAGGTCACTTACACACTGACTTTGGGCAGCTCCAGTGACCTTGACCTTGGAGTGAGGTTAACCAAATTTGCAAAGTATGTGTGTCTCATTGATATATATGAGGAATCATAAGTTCAATGTTAATAACCTTGGAAAAAAGTTAAATTTTGTGATAAATTGTCATTTTTTATGACCCTGTGACCTTGACTTGAAGTGAAATCATTCATTCACTGATCATTTTTGAGGTCTCATGGGTAAACACCATCTTACCAAGTTTGGTTGTGATAGTTGAAATAGGCTCTGAGTACTTAGCCACTTTACTGTTTTTGCACAGACGGCTGACAGTTGACGGCAGAAAGACAAACGGACGGATGGACATTTTCTTTCAATATCATTGTTGGACTATTTAGGACTTATCTCGTGCAAATTTGCAAAAATCTAGAAAAAAACATTGGGGGAGGGAGGGAGGGGGGGAGGGAGGGGTGTTGGGGGCAATGGGGGTATAGGGTCGAGGGGTGTTAGTACATAAACTTACATTGCTATGCATGTGCGTTAAAGTTTTTAATTAAAAAATATTGATAACTTAAAAATAGGAACTAAATTTTCTTCTACTCTTTCCTCCCTTTGTCAGGCTGTCTCTACGTCTCAATCCAAATGTTTCTCTCCTCTCTCCACCTCTGTCTCTCCTCTCTCACAGTCTCACACACACACCTATGCATATGTACACGAACACAGACAGGCACAAAGAGTAGTATTAAAACCTGCACACTGACCTGTATCGACCCGAGCAGTGACCCTTGACACATCCACATGACCTTTGGACAGTGCACGTATGAGGGAAGGGGGAGGTGTGCGTGACACAGGAACAGCACCAGGCTTCATCACCTTGCTGATGGGTGCAAAAATACCTGCCAAACAAAAACACCAGAACAGAACCACCCATTACAAAAAAGGCTACACAGGCTCACTCAATAAAGCAAATTGACAACAATTACATATTTCTTTGAGAATGTCCAACAACGACTTCTGTACAAGGAAAAGCCTCTTGTTTACAAAGGACAGAGGGATCTCCCTTTTCTCATGGTAAATTTGTGAGGATCATGATTGCTGCTTCAACTTTCCCAGATCTAACGAGAACATAAAATAAACAATACAGTAGAGAATACTATATTTATACATTAGTTTTTTCCACCTCTTACTGCATACTACATAGTGCAATTACAACAACAAAAACACACACTTATGATCCAGTAATTTAACTTAACAAATAAAACAAATTTTTGGTTAACCCTTTCCTGACAGCAAGCAAGTTTTCTCGTCTGAGGCCAACCATGCCTTAACATTGGCAGATGAGTTTACCCGTTTTCAGACAGGTAGAGCAGATTTCAGTTTTCAGGGAAGGGAAGTTACTCTTTTTAATTTCCTGTCAGCAAGTACGTTCTCCTACCTTCAACTGAATACAATTTTTGTATTACCTGATGCATAAATGGCTGAGAAACAATTAAGAGAGTTACACTGAAGAGAAATATTTTAAGATCGGACAATCCAAATGATGACCAGCAACAGTTCAGTGATGAATGAGAGATGGACAATCGCTCTGGATATGACATGCATGTCAATTTTACTCGGTCCCAGCACCAGTGCTTACAAGAGCTATATTTATCTTTTTGTGCACAATAATTCAGAACTAGGGGTGCATTTATTAACATGTAATTCCTTTAGTAAAAGTTAACATAACTTCCAAAATAAACTATTTCGGAAATGGCAGAAGGACTCACCGTAGTTGTTCGGACACTTGAAGTAGGAGATACCGCCAATGCTACCGTCATTTTTGCCCACCGCCTCATCCAACTCAATGCCTGCCCATATGCCGGATGAAAACTCTGTTGGTCCGCAGTACCTTAGGTACCCAGTCTGCAACAATCCAGGGATAGAATGGTATGGTAAAATAAGATATACTGTGTTTATCCGCAGACTTTGCAGACTATCTGCAAAAACTTTATAAAAGAGGAATATTCTCCAACGTACATGGTACCATATTGCAGAAATGAGAATATATTCATCTTTTCTATTCTTCTTTCTAATAATATGAATTAAAAATGGCATTATTAAAGAACTTTTTTTCCTCAAATAAGTATATAACTTTAAAGTTCTTGGGAAGCACTGAAGGGGAAAGAATAGCAAAGCCTCATAATGCACTCAAACTCTCAAAGGGAGATAACCTTCAAGTGAACCTGGACATTATGCATATAAAATTGATGACTTTTCTGCTGTCAGAGTTGCCCAAGGCGCTTGTTTATAAATGCTCACATGCATAAATCATATTATTTAAACTGTGGATTTAAAGTTTCTTATTTCCTTTTTTTTTTTAAATTGTTTATCTGTCACAGGGTTGTTTTAATTTCACGAGTCACAGTAACAACACAAAGGAAAGTATGTACCTTGACACCATTGACGACAATTTTGTCTCCAAGCTGAAGTCCCAATGCCTGCAGCGTGACCTTAGAGTGCACAAGGTCGTAGTTCGGGGGTGGTTTGTTGGGTGAGGAGGGCGAGGCTTCTTGCAGTGTTTTTCTGACGCGCTGGGCTAGACGTGCCATGTCGGAGTCTGACTCAAAGTTGCTAGGGTCTGGCACACAGTCTGTTTAACACAGAAATAGTAAGTTTTGAACATAAAACAGTCCTCATGCATTGCCATACATATTTATGCACACATTTTATAAAAGTATCCTTTGTTTTTCAAATATGTTTGACTAGTAACACGCTCTTATATCTTTTTCTTTCTTTTTTTTTTCTTTTTTTTTTCATTGATGCACAATGTTTGAAAAATGTTTTTAAAAGTGTTAACAGACAAAATTCAGAGATCAAGTTGAAGAATAAAAACTATGAAACCATTCTAAAATATTTGGACAGTAAAATTCACTATTTAGTTTTAATCCCAGAGACAAACAAAATATATCATGACATCATGTTACTGCCATTCTCTCTAATTCTGCCATTTCTACAGCAGCTTGGAACTTGACTGCTTACAAAAGCTTTTGTAGAACAAGATTGATCTGAACAAAAAATCCAAATATTCCAAACAATTTTGGCAAACCAATAACCTGAACAATCTATCCTGAATTCAACATTGTGAGGATTCCACTCAAACACACAATCCAATTAATACAAACAATCTGTATTTGAAATAACTGTGCAGATTTTCCATTTCAACATACCAAGAGGAATTCTTCCCAGCTCATCCTTGAGTCCAGCGTTGGCTCCGTTGTGTATCAAGACTTTGATGGCTTCGTGCGCCAGATTGGAGGCTGCTATGTGCAATGCTGTGCCGTTCTCAAACTCTGAACAGGTACTGTCAATGTCTGTGCACAGAGAAAACGTGGTGAAAATTCAGTTTTGTATATGTATTGCAAATCGGTGTTAATCGCTTCTTTTTTTAAAGTATTGCATGACTCGTCTGAATGTATAGTACACTAAACTTTTTTAAAAGATGCAAAAACACTTATTAAAAAATATTATATGTGCATAATGGTAATATTTACTTCTATCTGAGTCAAGATTCCCTAAAAACATTTTGCCAAATCAACAATCTATTTTCATATTTTCTTCTTTTCTGCCTCCGGTGAAGAAACCCACAGCTCAGTTCTACAAAATACCTCCTACATTTCAGCAATTGTCAAATATGACAAATGGATATTATATGAAGAAGATCACTCCTACCTCTAAACATGTAATAAAAAGATTGCTTGTAGTTGTAACAAAGAGATCGCCCCAAACTAAGCACGTTAACCCAAAGAGATCTCTCCTACCTAAGCATGTTAAACAAAAAAAAATCGTTCTAGCCTAAGCATGAAACAAAGAGATCACTCCTACCTAAGCATGTTTAACAAAGAGATTGCTCCTACCTAAGCATGTTGAACAAAGAGATCATTCCTACCTAAGCTTATTAAACAAAGAGATCACTCCAACCTAAGCATGAACCAAAGAGATCACTCCTACCTTAGCATGTTAAACAAAGAGATTGCTCTTTCCTAAGCATGTTAAACAAAAAGATCACTCCCACCTAAGCATGAAACAAAGAGATCACTCCTACCTAAGCATTTTAAACAGAGATCACTCCTACCTAAGCATTTTAAACAAAGAGATCACTCCTACCTAAGCATGAAACACAGAGATCACTCCTACCTAAGCATGTTAAACAAAGAGATCGCTCCTATTTAAGCATATAACAAAGAAATCGCTCCTACATAAGCATGTTCTACAAAGTGATATTCCTACCTAAGAATCTTAAACAAAGAGATTTATCCTACTTAAGAATGCTACACAAAGAGATCGCTTCTACCTAAGCATGATAAACAAAGAGATTGCTCCTAACTAAGTGCGTTAAACAAGAGATCACTCCTACCTAAGCATGAAACAAAGAGATCGCTCCTACCTAAGCGTGTTAAACAAAAGATCGCTCCTACCTAAGCGTGTTAAATAAGAGATCACTCCTACCTAAGCATGTTAAACAAAGAGATTGCTCCTACCTAAGCATGTTAAACAAGAGATTGCTCCTACCTAAGGCTTTGGTGGCTTTGAGCAGCACTTTGAGCACAGGCACAACGTCGAAATAAGCAGCGTAGTGAAGGGCAGTCATGTTGGTCCAGCGACACCTGATGTTGACGTCAGCGCCTTTGTTCAGCAAATCTGTCACCACGCGCGCTGCAAGGTCAGGGTCACCGATGCCTGCTGCCCCTGCCTTGCTGGCGTAGTGCAGTAACGTCATGTCTGTCAGACCGTCCCTGTCATTCACGTTGGCCCCTCGATTTAAAATCTGGAGCAAGAAAAATGTCAGGCATTTTATTTCATTATTATTATTATTATTATTATTATTATTATTATTATTATTATTATTATTATTATTATTATCTTCCTAGATAATTGATCTACTACTACTACTACTAATTACAATTATAATATACACACTGAGGCTACTGTTAATTGGAGAGTGTGACTATTACCTTTAAGACTGATAAAAAAGACCAAAAAAAACTGCTTTGAAGAAAGAAATCAAAAATTTGATCATAGGTGAAGACACTAGTATCATGCCTCATTGTATGTTCTTTTTCTTCCACATGTTATTTATTGTGAGAAAGCTTCTTTGGGGTGCAGAGACATAATTTCTTCTGGTGATAGATGTATTTCATGTAATACTTCACTTGTTATTCACTGACTTATTTATTCATTATTACAACACTAAAATTGAAAAAAACTTTATTGCTCAATACCAATAAATTATTTTGGATTTTGTTGTTTTAGATTATATTTGTGACTCATGCAGACCTATAAACTTCAAGGTTACTTTCTCAGCAAAAGCATGGCAGCCACAGAGCAACGCCAAACCAAGCAGAATGACAGGGAATAGGACCTAGTCCTTGCAAAGTGGATTGGTGGGGGTTTTCTTGCACTCGCCCTAGACGAACATAAGCATCAGGATTTTAACAAATCTGTGTGATGGGTTTGCATGCGTGCACAGACTAGACGAACATAAGCATCAGGATTTTAACAAATCTGTGTGATGGGTTTGCATGCGTGCACAGACTAGACCTCAGTTTTAATTATAGTCTCATCTGAAAGAATATACAGACCTCTTCCACTAACATCTCCAGACTCTGTTGCGTTTGTGGTGTCCACTGCCTAAGTATGGCGAAGATCTCCGGCACCGTGGTAGAAGGGTTGCCCAGAATGTTGCGGCATCCGGAACACACCGGGTCGAAAAAGGACAAATCCAAACTCGTGCAGTTGTCACAAAGAGGGGGGTCCACACACGGGTGAATCACCGCCTTGGTCACTGGCTGGGCTGAGGTGATGGGCGGTGACTTGCTGTCTGAGCTTGTGTCTTCCAGTGTCATTCTGCGCACCAAAAACATGAAGTATGTGTTCATTCACATTGGCGTTAGAATATTGTAATATTTGTTTTTGCATTTATAAGGAACTGACCCCTATATAACCTATATCTTCTTTATTTTTTCCCAAGGTCAGTGGGGGAAAAAAAGCAATTTCATACTATATTGTTACACAGCATAGCTGAGAGTCACAGAGGCATACATTTAGAGAGGTACTTTGTGTGTCTCAGCTGTATTGTTTGCCATTATCGTTCTTCTTCAGGATACTGTGGGTGACTGAAGATAACTGCCAAAACATTCAAGACTTGTTTTTTTTTTTTAACTAAAAGTGTTTTTGTCTTCTTGTATAATGATATTTATTATAGAGACATATCACCAACGACGAAGTCCGACAGACCATCACACAAGCCATTGGACAACATGATGACATGCTCACAGTGGTGAAGAAACGGAAACTCCGATGGTATGGCCACATAATCAGGGCATCAGGCCTTGCAAAGACCATCCTGCAAGGCAGGGTGCAAAGAGGCAGAGGATAAGGAGTCAGAAAAAGAGGTGGGAGGACAACATTTGAGAATGGACTGGCTTGACTGAGTGAAGCCATGAGGGTTGCCGAGGACAGAGAAAGACGGAGTATGCTGGTTAAACGATCTAGCATAAACGATCATTTGTGGTGCCCCAACGACTTTCGAGTTAAGGGATAGGATAGGATTACCGATAAAGAGATGTTTGTGTAGGTGTAGGTGTGTGTGTGCGCGCGCGTGTGTGAGTGTGTGTGTATGATGAGTGTGTGGAAAAAATAGAGAGTGCTCAGGCATATGTGTGTGTGTGTTTGTGTGGTGTGTTTGAGAGAGAGAGAGAGAGAGAGAGAGAGAGAGAGAGAGAGAGAGAGAGAGAGAGAGAGAGAGAGAGAGAGAGAGATTGTTTATTTCATTTTAACACCCATTCACCTAAATTATATCTAGACTTTATTACCATCTTACACCGACAGAGAATGCGTGCGTGCGTCCCCCTAACCAACCTACAAGTGAAAGTTCTCAGCCTTCGTCACTGGTCCTGATAATGTACGTATTAACACTATCTCCACGCCATTTGTCTGTTCCAGGCTCACGCAGAGTATCTAAAGAGCGCACTAACTCATCTCGTTCTATATCGTTGGGTTGACATGCAAACTGTTGGTCTCGGATTTTTCGGGTTACAGACTTTCATTGACCAAGTGGCAACGGTGTGATTTCCCACTTGTGTCAGTCGCTATCACACTCGGCAGTTCTTCAACACGGCCCATTGTGTCAACGACTGATTTGTTTACCACAAGCTGAATGTATTTTCCTTCATCATCATCTCGCAAAGAATCACACATCCCCTTCTATTCTATAGCCTAGCTTTGCAGAGCTTATCTTCTCTCTCTCTCTCTCTCTCTCTCTCTCTCTCTCTCTCTCTCTCTCTCTCTCTCTCTCTCTCTCTCTCTCTCTCTCTCTCTCTCTCTCTCTCTCCACAGTTAAAACTATGGAACCATTATTTGTAATCAACGATGAAAAGGAGACTTTCTCTCTCACAAGATAAATCACGGAGTACGTTAGATTATTTTAATTACAACAGAAGGTCGTTTATGTTCTCTTAATTCACGGACGCATTCTCTTATCAAAGATCATCTTTCACGTGTGAACAGAAAAAGCTAGGCCCTCGAAGCCATCAATTGGGGAGTTGGGGTGTGCAGGGGCCGGGGGAGAGAGAGAGAGAGAGAGAGAGAGAGAGGTAAACGGGGAGGGAGGGAAGGGGGGTGGCGGAAAGGAAGGACAGCCGTTTCATGAACATATTATTTTATAGAACATAGTAAGAGACTGAAAACACATACAGGAAAAAGGATGGAGATGTGGCGTAAAAGCCTCCACAAAAAGTCAGAAAGTCCAGTCCGTGAAATTCACTTCAAAGTTATCAGGATAAACCCCCAAACACCGTTCGATCAAATAACACAAATGAAACAAACAAACAAACAAACAATTAACAAACACATGTAAAATTACATGAAACTAGCATTCAAATAAAGAGAAACGACAAAAGAAGGAATTAAAAGCGCATACGTCAAGACGGGGAGCATCACAACCAGATCGACTACATCATGGTCAAGAAACGCTTCAGATCAAGCATCAACATTGGCATAACACGCACTTTTCCAGGAGCAGACATCGGAAGTGACCACGATCTCGTGGTGATGTCTTCCCGACTTCACTTGAAGAGAGTAAACACAGCAAAGTGCACTAGACTGAAGTTCGACCTGGACAAACTGGAAGACTCGGAGGTGGCAGAAATATTTCAGGCCACAATTGGAGGGAAATTTGCACCACTGCTCATTTTGGGAGCTGGTGAAGTAGATGTCAACACCATGACCACCACCTTCAACTTAGCTGTGACAGATGCCGCCACGGAGATCCTTGGAAAGCACCGACCAAGGAAGAAGCCGTGGATCACACCTGAACTTTTGGACCTGTGTGATAAACGAAGAGAGATGAAAAAGAAAAAGAACATCTCACAGGGAGCTGATGCCAACCGAAAAATCAACAATGAAATCCGAAAAGGCATGCGCACAGCAAAGGAGAACTGGATAGAAGATCAGTGCCAGGAAATAGAGAACAGTCTGAACAAGACAACAGCAAGAAGGCTTACCAGACTGTGAAGCGGCTGACAAGTGTTAAACAGACCTCTTCCCAAAAAAAAGACCTCTTCCCCAAAAAAGGTAACCTTCAGGAATGTGAAAATTACCGCACCATCAGCCTCATCAGCCATCCCAGCAAGGTCCTCCTGAAAATAATACTCAACATGTTGAAACCTCAAGCTGAACAAATCATAGCTGAAGAGCAAGCAGGATTCAGGGCAGGGCGAAGCACCACTGAACAGATTTTCAACCTCAGAATAATCTGCGAGAAATACCTACAGCACCAACCACATCTATATCATGTGTTCGTAGACTTCAAAAAGGCGTTTGACCGAGTCTGGCATGCAGCTCTGTGGGCAACCATGAGAGTGTACCACATCTGCCCTAAAATTATTGAATTCATCAAAAGCCTGTATGACAATGTTACCAGTGCAGTCCTCCACAACAGCGCCATCGGAAACTGGTTCAGAACAACAATCGTGTGCATCAGGGATGCCTACTCTCTCCAACACTCTTCAACATCTTCCTAGAGCGCATCATCTCAGATGCCCTTGCAGACCACGAAGGCACAGTCAGCATAGGGGGAAGAGCAATCTCCAACCTCCGTTTTGCGGATGACATTGATGGATTGGCTGGAGAGGAACAAGAACTTGAACAGCTGGTACAGAGGCTTGACACCACCTCCAAAGCCTATGGAATGGAAATAAGTGCAGAGAAGGCCAAAATGATGACCAACAACACCAATGGCATCAACCCGGACATCAAAGTCCAAGGCCAATCCCTCAACACAGTGCATAGCTTCAAATATTTAGGAGCCATTGTATCAGACAATGGCTCCCGACAGGAAGTCCTCTCCAGGATCGCACAAACAACTGCTGCCCTGGCGAGGTTGAAGCCAATTTGGAAAGACATGACCATCAGTCTACATTCCAAAGTAAGGCTGCTGCACTCTCTTGTCATCTCCATCTTCCTATATGCTTGCGAAACATGGACCCTCACAGCAGATCTCCAACGATGAATACAAAGCATGGAGATGAGGTGCTACAGAAGACTTCTGGGCATTTCCTATACCTAGCAAATCACCAACGACGAAGTCCGACAGACCATCACACAAGCCATTGAATAACACGATGACCTGCTCACTGCGGTGAAAAAACGGAAATTCCGATGGTATGGCCACGTCACCAGATCATCAGGTCTTGCAAAGACCATCCTGCAAGGCACAGTGCAAGGAGATTGAAGAAGAGGGAGACCGAAAAAAAGGTGGGAGGACAACATTCGAGATTGGGCTGGTTTGACACTGAGCGAAACAATCAGGGTTGCTGAGGACAGGGAAAGATGGAGTACGCTGGTTAAACGATCATCTGTGGTGCCCCAACGACCTCCGAGTTATGGGATAGGATAGGACGTCAAAGAGATCATATATACTATAGATAGCATTCATATCTGTTGATGAGACAGTTAAATGATTATATGAAAGCAGCAACTTACTGTTTGTAGCGATTATACAGGCTGAGCTCATACACAGTACAAACATCGTCCAGCGATGAACAACTGTCACTGTCACTTTCACTACAACTGTCACACAAACCGCAGGGATCCTCTTCATCCGGTGCTAAGGGAGAAGTGCAATGACAACAATGAACAGAATCACCCTCATCCAGCTCATCACTGACTCCGATATGAGAAAAACTCCGATGGTCTTTTTGTGCAGTGTCACATAGTGTGGTACAATCTTCACAGATGTAGTCTGCACTTGATCGACGATAAGGTGAAGTACGGTTAGATCCAATGCAAGTACCGTGACATCTGGTATCATCACTGACCAAACCGTTGGCTTCTTCGTGGTCAATTAACGGATTGGAATCCTGATTCTTAAATAGCCCATCGTCACTTTGACTTTCGATATTATGACCGAAAGACGGGTGGGCGCATTTATTTTCACGGTGTCCTTCAAAATAGCTAGTTGTTCCACTTCTGTCAAGAGTAGAATTGTGGCTAACACTTCCAACACGCCTCTGTCTATTTTCAGGAATATTTGCACGATGGCTGCAACACTTACTGTGACAGCAGTGTCCAGCATAGCCACACTGCTCACGAAGAAGTTTACCAGTGTGGCGTCCTTTGATTCCATCTATTGCTTCACGATCACCACTACCATATTCTTCTTTGCTTGCACTGCCAGTTGATTTGTTACTGTCATCATCAACGCGGTTTTCTGACTCGTGGAGAATGTTACGCCGTGACGTGTCGGCAAGGGTCAGCTCCACGCCAAAGACCGCTACCAGCCCCAACAGATGAACGGTGACCACCAACAGTTTGCTGACCACGGTGACGCACCATTGTAGGACAATTAAGACCTTGCCGCGGCCCTTCTTTTTCCCCTCAGCCGATGCTGCTGATGATGATGGTGACGATGTTGCCGACGATGGCGGTGACTCTATGACCCGCACACAGGGATGAATGTCGCTATGGCCAGCGCGACCCAAGAACAACATGTCCGCAAGACTGTGACTGCGATCCATGAAGACGGCACAACATCTGTGGTCTGAGACAGAAATTGGACAGACTGTTTCTGACTCCGATGCTCGTTGACTGTTTTTTGGTCATTCAATTCAGCGTATTATTACAACACAAGGTATGTAAGCTGTAAAAGTCCAGTTGATGTAGTTTGTAATCACAATGCATGTTTATTTTTTTACACAGTAGGCTGCAGTCCAGCAGCCGGGTGCACAACACACTTCTACATGTAAAACTGTTTAAAAAAAAAAACAAAAAAACAACTTATTTTAGAAACGTTAAAAACTAATAACCTTAGATGTGATTCACAAGTGATTTAGAGTCGTTTTTAGAGCTTAAAACTGTTCTAACTTCAGATCTGATAGGAGCAGTATTAAAATCACTAAAACCACAACAAAATGGCGGTCCCCGAGGTATAAGAATCATGTATAATTCAGATTCCTTTGAACACTTTGAACACATTTACAATGAATCGTATGTAATATACGCCCATGCAGAAGTAGATTTTACGCAAACGCTGGAAAACACGTGGTGTTATAAACGTACTAAGATATTATAAAACACTTGAAAACTGCTGCAAATAACTCTTCAGAATTTCTGTCAAACTTTCATGTACTAAAATAAAGCTGTATTCAATTAATGACCAGGAAACTTCGCTTCATTCACTGTCGCAGATGTTTTCTTTCCCCTAAAGCTAAACACTGAAAGCCGATCCTTCACAGGGATATCTAATACCTTTTTTTCCTTTTTTTTTTTTTTGTTTCAAGTTGCTCGACAGTCGTTTATCGCATTCAATTTGAAACTGTGTTAACGTAAACTTTCTCTCCGGCTGGCGACCTCTCCTACAGTCGGAAGCTCCCTGAAATTCCTCCCATAGCCCCCATAATACTACACACAACAACATCTGTCGAACGTGGGAATGTCTGACACGGTCCCAACTTCTCACTCTCTGTACCCAAACAGTGTGGAGCTAATGATGAAAACCCTCCCTGTGCAAGCATGTTGGAGAGACTCGCAGCCTTTCGTTCTCGCATCCACCCTCGTCCATCCTTCCAACCCACAGTTATAATAATACAAAGCTCACCCTCAGCATCACTATAAGCTCACCCGCCCTCCCCCCTCTCCCTCTCCCAGCAGGAACTCCATGCCTTGTCTGTACGGCACTTTATGATTCACCCCCCCACCCTTCACCTACCCCCTTCATCCCTCCGTACTTTTCTCTTTCTCAGACTCGACAAGGTACGGGACCAAGAGGCGAGGTCGTACTGGTAATCTGAGACTACACAGATAGCAAGATGCTTGAAACATGGGATGCTTGGTCTCAGCCAATGTCTGATGCTCTGTATAGCAATGTTGGCGGGTGGGATTCTGGAAGAAGATGGCAGGTAAGGAAGGTGGTGGCGGAGGTTAATCACCTGGGGAAGAGCGAGCTTTACACCTGGCACACCGTGTTTGAAGATGTTGCGAGGTAACGTTGCGAAGACGGGCACGCAACATGGGGTTTATAGCGTGATTGCCTGAGTTCAAAGCGTTATTAGTATTACGCTACCCGTTTCTCTTCCTCTCTATATAGTCGGCCGTTTTTTCTGCAGCTGAACCGTCCCCAAAGTGTTATATATAACGACTGAACGCTATAGACAATATCCAGAAAATGCGGTAATGTGAAAACAAAACAAATCAAAGTGCCGCTGTCTCTGATGATGATGATGATGATGATGATGATGATGATGATGATGATGATGATGATGATGATGATGATGATGATGACCGTGGCACTGTAATAATAATAATAATAATAATAATAATAATAATAATAATAATAATAATAATAATAATAATGTGCACAGCGCCCTTCCTCATTAGAGCTAATAGAGCTTTGCAAAGGGATTTTGGGGAGGAACGAGGGCCTAGGGACGGAAGACGAGGAAAATTCATAAAAGAAATCCTGACACATCTACCAGTGATGATTGGAGATTTGACTTTGAAGAAGCAGCAACAAAAGGCACGAATGAGAGGAAGAATGAGAGGAAGAATGATGATGATGATGATGATGATGATGATGATGATGATGATGATGATGATGATGATGATGATGATGATGATGATGATGATGATGGGTAGGCTTATTTATATAGCGTTTTTCCAAAATAAAATATTCGGTTCAAAGTGCATCAATTGATTTATTCCCAAGCATTCAAACACCAAGAGCATGACCATAAAAACTGATACAAGTATTTAAAAAAAAAAAAAAAAAAAAAAAAAAGAGAGAAAATAACAAAAAAGAACTATATACACGCTATGTGCAAGATGTGGCAAGTTGTCTCAGAGACCATGTGGAACAGACCATTGTTACACTTTCCAATGACGCAAGTCTTACTGTATCCTCACGTCATTTTCACCTCACATCAAACAAAAAACGATTCTACTACACGACCCAACAAAAACCACCACAGCTGCAAACCTTGAAAGGCCTCAAAACTATCCGACAAGATTAACGAAATCCAATTTCAAATACAAGCACAACCTAAACCCTACAGAAAGTTGAGCAAACTACCTCGGTATTTAATAAAGTTATGCACAGTCTTTTAGCAAAAGATGGTAGAAGAAGAAAAAGAAGAAAAAACACTTCGACGGTAACAGACAGACACATAAGATTCCACACACAGTTAAACTAAGCACAATTACTTTGAATCGACCACAAACACTGTCCTTGACATGCGCAACATGCTAAAAAGCTTTTCCTCTTTCAAAACACACACACGCACAGCAACTGTGTACACCACATGACTCGGTTCGAATTTTCTAGTTTGCTGGCGGCAAAACTGTCACAACCGAAGGAAAAGGATGCGTTAAAGTGATTCAGTCCAATACTATGCAGAAAAAAAGAAGATATTGCGATATATTGGTCGATTAAACGGTCATTAGCATGCATAGCTATGGCGGGAGCGCCGAACCCAACATGTTGTACATAGTGGAAATTCTTTTCAATGACAGCCCTCGCGCGTAGCGCAAATATAAACGAAACGCATGGAATCGATTTATTGTTATAATATAAGGGATAGACTTGTGACACACGGGATAGAAACATCTAAACAGTGAAATCAAATCTGCAGGACACAAAACAACTTCTGTACAAATACAGTTGCAAACGGAAACCCATCCTAAACTTTAATTTATATTAAAAGACGAAATGCCCCAAAACACTGATTTTTGTTTGTGTAGTGTAAAGAAAGAAGACTTATTGAAAGTACTTATACATTTATCTGAGACTGATCATTATGATTTATAATTGCAATGCAATCAAAATTGCATGACACAAAAACAACGTCCGTATGACTAACAGTAGCGATAGTTTATTATTACCATCTAAATCGAAAGGGACTCGAACAATTAACCATAGACATTTTGATGATTTTTTTTTTTGATGTCCAGAAAAAAAAAGGGCTGGTCGAGTGTACCAATAAGTTCTCATAATTTATTTTCAGATGATTTCCAACAAAAAAAATACCTTATTAATTCTGGCACACTAGATGGACAACAGTATATGCAAGTCCTATCCTATCCTATCCTATCCTATCCCATAACTCGGGGTCGTAGGGGCACCACAGATGATCGTTTAACCAGCGTACTCCATCTTTCCCTGTCCTCAGCAACCCTGATTGTTTCGCTCAGTTGGTCAGTGTCAAACCAGTCCATTCCCGAATTTTGTCCTCCCACCTCTTTTTCGGTCTCCCTCTTCTTCTACCTCCTTGCACTGTGCCTTGCAGGATGGTCTTTGCAAGACCTGATGATCTGGTGACGTGGCCATACCATCGGAGTTTACGTTTTTTCACCACTGTGAGCAGGTCATCGTGTTGTCCAATGGCTTGTGTGATGGTCTGTCGGACTTCGTCGTTGGTGATGTGCTGGGTATAGGAAATGCCCAGAAGTCTTCTGTAGCACCTCATCTCCATGCTTTGTATTCTTCGTTGGAGATCTGCTGTGAGGGTCCATGTTTTACAAGCATATAGAAAGATGGAGATGACAAGGGAGCGCAGCAGCCTTACACCATAGCATTGCCGTTGGTTGCATTATGAACATGGAGTGAAGTATTCCTAATTCAGCACCGAAGATTGTATCATGACTATACCCTGATTTAAAACACAGATCTTTGGTTTGAGTATAACGGTGACACTGCACGCAATGCAACCTTATGCTCATGGCATGTAGCCTAACTAACCCCTACATGAAAGACGACGGATACAGTCTGTAATACATTAATTCCAATCAGTTGCACTGTGATAGGTGTGTGGTTCAAAGTATTACTGGAATCTATTACTGTTTGACGATTACTTTACTACTCAGGTAGGACTACAAACATGACAACGTGCTAACAGCAGCAAGGACATTCCCCAAAAGAACATTGAAGTTTGACCTCTATACCCACCAAAGGCGAGATGATATAGCAAACGGGGATCACCCTCCCAAGGAAGATGGGTAAAGTACCTAAATCAACGCTGAACCATCAGAGCAATCATACTGCTAAGATGAAGAGTGAAAAGGGCCAACCTTATCTTGCCCAGCACGGGATTGGAACATGGGTCATCTGGTGCCAGGCGAACGCTCTATCATTGGGCTACGGCGATCACGTGAGATAAATATAAAGTCCCCAACACATGAGCATAATTTATAGGAGACTATCAACCTCACATTTATAGTATGATGCTCGCAGACATACACACAGAACAACTTTTAACTTAAACGCTCAAGGTGATGCAACAGTTCGAAGAAGAAGGGTGGTATAAGAGGAAGAACAAGAAACGGAGTAAAGACAATAAAATATAGATAGGGTAATGAAAAAAGAACAGAGAAAAGATGAAAGAAGGTTTAGGGAGAACCTGAAAAGAAAGAAAGAAAGAAGAACAACTGCAGCAAGCATTATAATTGCACTGACGCTATGTAAATAAACCAACCAAACAATCAACCTGTTAATAACGAAGAAAGAAAGAGAGATTAAAAATTAAAAAAAAAGCCGAACCCCTACTTGCATCTCCAGCAAAGATGAATGGTCGCGGCTGTGGAGAGAGCCGTGAGACCGGTCCCAAGACCAGTGGAAAGACCTGTCTCCGACAGCGTCCCACCACCACGCTTCCCAACTCCTTCCTCCGTCTTTTGGTTATCCTTGGTTCCCATTATCATTAACCGTGGACACACTCACTCACGCACACGCGTGACACTTGCCCTTCGTCCGCCACATCAATAATCCTAAGACACGTCGCGAGTGTGAAAACACGCACAACTGACGAGAAGTCACTCTACGGAATGGTTCACGAGTTTATTCAAAGATTAAGTCGTAGAATAAAATAATTGTATCAATGTTCAAGGTTTAAAACAACAATATATCGCGTCAATAAGCTTATATGTTGTAGCTTGAACGCTTGAAGTATGTTAGACTATTTCAATGTTTAACCTGGCAGTGCTTGCTGATCCAGTGTTTCCACAGTGTGCAACGCTTCAGTACTGTACGAGTCACTTCATACTAGAGATACTGTCCGTAACTATTATTATTAACGAGATACGTTTATCTTAAATCAAGCCTGATGCGAAAGGGCAAATTTTCTTACATTGGTAACTAAACACAGTCGCTTCAGAGAACGACATTATACCAAATACTCTTGTCAAATCACTTTTTCAGATTTTTTTTTTTAACACACAACTGAAATTCAACTATATTATAATTATACAGCAATTCACTAAGAGAACATACAGTATGCTGAATATATCTCTACCTATGCTAAAACTATACTGTCTATAGCAAAACTGCCAGAACAACTGTCATACAGGGTAGCTAGCTTTATCAACGAGTAAATCGATCCTCCTAGATCGGCAACAGTGATAGCTACCGGTCGAACACAAACAATGCAATCAGAATTATACTGGGCGTGTGAAGCCCAGAATGTTTGATAAATCGACATTTAGAATAGACGGTTCCATGTTTATAATAATTGCTATGGCATTTTATAAAACAATCAACGAACTCCGACCATGGAAATAAAGTTTAAAAAATCTAAGCAGGTGCCAGCATCAAAACATTGATCATGAACAATCATGCTAAGGGATAAATACTGGAGAATGTTCACAGGCCGTATAACTAATATAAAATCACCATGTTCACACTATGTCGTCTCTATGACCGTACCATTATAGCTAGGCAAAAATATTCAAAGTAGAGTGAGTACGAGTACTGGTGCACGACTGTAATAGTAAATACTATAGTTTAGCCTATTTGTGTACCACAAGAAGGCCGAATTGCCGTCTTAGCAAACCAAAAACACTAATCTGCGTATACACATACACTCGCCTTGATCCAACATAATCACAGGTGCAAATCGCCTCCAGAACAAACTCGCATAATGGACACCCAACAACAGGCTACATTATAAAGCTGCCACTCTTGAAAGGCTTTTATACACTGCACTGCAGGTAATAGGAACAGGCTGTTATAAGCAGTATGTTTGTGTCTTCACGATAATCAGCGGTCTCTACATGGTACCAAAGAAAGTTTAGTTAGCTGACCATTCTTTGGTGGTGCCGATACTCTGAAGGACCTGAGTGGCCGGTTTGTGCAGGTGCAGAGCTATAGCCTCCATGTAATGCTAAAGTTTCCAATACCGAAGTGTGTGGGTTCAATCCTCCTGCCGGGAACCAAAGTCTTTAACTTACCAGGTCACTGTGGGTTTCTCAGGGTACTCCGGTTTCTTCCCTCCCTTTGTAATGCATATATTTGGATGCAGTTAATCTAAATTGCAAAAATGCTCAACCAACTTTCTTTCCAACTTCTAATAGCATATCTCCATACCGCATGTTTGCTTGATGAATGTGTTTGTTGGTTATGTAAGAGTATGAGCTACATGTGACAGTGTTTGTTGGCTAAAAACCGCCGAATTTTGAACCCGATTTTGAAGAAAAATGCATATAGCATCCAGTATTATCATTGTTGTTGTTGTTGTTATATTTACACCCACTTTGGATTGCAAATTTGAAAAGGAAAAAAATACTGAGGAATATAAAAGGTCGAACACAAAGAATATGATACGTTTTCTTTTGGAAGAGCTGATTCCTAGATAATGCTTTCTCCCGATAATTGCTATAATGCTTGCTTTCAATGCCAAAACGATTCATGTGCTCAGTAAGAGCTATCCTTACCAATCCACGGAATTTTTTTTTTCAAATACTGAAATTCAAAATTGCATTTAAATGGTTTCAAGCTCTTTTTAAAAGTGTTCATGTTTGAATTTACATTTTCTTTATTACCAAGCGGCGACGTAAATTGTTCAAGCACTGAACTGAAGCAAGAATGTGAATAAGAATTAAAAGCGGGCACAGCAAAGAGCCATTTCTATCGAATTTCTACACCTCATGTGTATGCTTTGCAGTGGAAGGAGATGCACATTTGCAGTACGCACACACACACACACACAAACGCACCCACACACACACACACACACGCACACGCACAGAGAGAGAGAGAGAGAGAGAGAGAGAGAGAGAGAGAGAGAGAGAGAGAGAGAGAGAGAATGTAGTAATACGAGTGCGCAGGTAAAAGAGACCATCCTGCAAAACACGGTGCAAGAAGGCAGAAGAAGAGAGAGACCAAAAAAAAAAGAGGTGGGAAGACAACATTCGAGAAAGGACTGGCTTGACAGTGAGTGAAGCTATGAGGACTGCTGAGGACAGAGAAAGATGGAGTACGCTTGTTAAACGGTCACCTGTGATGCCCCTACGACTTTCGAGTTAAGGGATAGGACAGGAAGGATAGGACAGGTAGAAGACCAAAGCAGTGCAGCCTTCTCTATAGTATAGAGTAGCAAATGAGTGTGCATTACACCATACCAAGAGAGCAGCAGAGGGTCCACCAGCACTCCGCAGGACCCTACACATAACAACTGTATACCACCGCACTGAATCTCAGAGACCACCCACATCAAGTCAAAGAGGGAAAAAAATCGGTTTACATCCAGTACAAGCCCTGCCAACAATAGTAAGGTTACTTCTATCTAACGTCGACTACGCAAATGAGAGCCTAGCAGCGTATTCGAGGATTTCCGGCAATAGGCAGACCAGTTGTCATAAAATAACCTACATTAAGTTAACAAGAATAAAATAAATAAATAAAATAACTCCGTGGTGTAGATCAGAGAGCACGGTTACGCCTTCCGCATAATACTGCAATACACGACAGCAGAGAAAAAAAGAAATATACTCCTGTATATCGTCGATCAGGGGTGTATTACAACTGAAATGCAAACGCAACCCTTGAGACTTGAGAAAAATAACAAAGACGAAATGAAGCACGTGCTATCACCAGAAGCAGGAACTGTTTTATATAGCGCGCACGGGCCGCCCGCACATAATGCCGGTGCCACCACATAAATTGTAATTAACGTTAGAGAAATCAAGAGTCCAGCCTGCCAGGAGGGGAACATCTTATTATGATTAGCGGCGGACAAGAGGCGCCTGAGGTCATAGCTCCACAGGTTCTGACGCTACAAAGCACACCCCCTTGGTTCCTGGATAGACAACCAAAGTCTAGGGCTCCATCCAGGATGGTTGGTGCCATGCCCCTCCCTGCCAAGACATCGTCTAGGAACATTGCTGCCTAGTGTCGAGCATCGGAATATAATTTCTGGCGGAAGGATATTAGCGGAACACCCGTAGTTGTCAGGTAAATCTTAACTAATGATCTGAGACCACACTAGCACACGGGCCGGAGCATACGGAGAGACGCTGACGCTGATTAGAAAGTCTCTAAAACAGACAGAGAAGCCTTGTTTCAGTTGAAAAGATGAAACGCCAGAAGAAATGATAATTCAAGGTCGCAGCGGAGGTCCAGATACAAAGACTGACAATTCAAATGTAAATGATAGTTAATGATGTCTTTCCTGTCAGCCTTGTCTGTCTTCCTGCTAATGTACTTCTTATTTGTAAAGTACACTTCCACGTCTGCTGACCAGGGGAGTTCAAAGAAAACTGATCTCTGTATCACTGGAGCAATCCTCGTTTTAATCAAAGGACCCTTTTAATATCAAAGACGATTCCGTTTTCCCTTTTCCGTTTACAACAACAACTACTAGTACATGTACTACTACTACTACTACAGCTACAACTACTGTTTCAATTTTAACGTAACATCAAGAACTAACACAGCATTCACATCAGACTAACTTAGGCTATCTTTGCACAACATTTTTGGTTGACTATAGCACATTGTATCATGCACGCACGTCTGGTTCTCTTTGGAAGACCTCGAAACAGATAAGCCACAGTGTGTGCTGACAACACCGCACTCGATACACACAGCGTGACTGAGATTAGACGACTACAGAGAGAAGGTCTAATCTCGTTCAGCTACGCTATACTCACTAATATCGAGTTTCATTTCCTGTAGGCGATACTAACGTAAGTCTAGTCACCAAATACGCTGTACCTTGATGGTACCGAGAGTCTACAAGCCACGGTTCCATGCAAGTTTCGCAGTCTGAAACATTATATTCTATTCTATCGTTTTTATATTGCGCTTTTGCCAGCTCAAAGTAGAGAAACTGTTACAAATGCGGTGGCAGACGAACGTTTTTCTTTCTTTTATTCCTTGCCATGATGTGGAGAGGAAGAGAAATGTAGCAGGGAAGAGGAGAAATCAGGAGAAGAGGTGGAGGAGAGAAGTTCTGAAATGGAGGTGCATGTCTGATTTTTTTTTGTTTTAATGACGTGGAATGACAGAGCATGCTGCCAACGCTGAACATTATGCGTGACAAGTCTACACTTACAGAGACAGTGAGGGAGCAAGGGTGGGAGGGAAGGAAAGAGAGAGAGAGATAGAGACAGAGACTGATATAGACAGACATACAGAGAGAGAGAGAGAGAGAGAGAGAGAGAGAGAGAGAGAGAGAGAGAGAGAGAGAGAGAGAGAGAGAGAGAGAGAGAGAGAGAGAGAGAGAGAGAGAGGAGTAAGAGGAGGAGGGATGAGGAACATTAGACAATGTGCTATTTAAATGCTGCACCAGAAAGATTACGTCATCCTCCAGACGCGCTCCCAGATGCTTACACCTCGACCTACCTCATCACTGACCCTTCCACCTTTTCCCCCTTTCGCCCTCCTCCCCACTCCCACTCCCGTCTGACTCGGGAGGGGAGAGGAGAGGAGGCCCGCAACAGCCAGAAACAACTAGGATAACAAACCTTATCACAAAGTCTCAATAAAGGACTTTAAATAGGACACATACAAATAAAAATAAAAATTTGCAGCTCTGGCACAGCAACAGATTAAACATCCTACCCCTTTCTGTCGAAATTGTTGCTGGCTTAACTATTACACCCTGCATCTGCCAGTACTCCACGGAAAGGAAGAACGAACGTAAGAAAAACTCGAGACACATTCAAGATAAACGCAACAATTTTTATGTGTCTGCATACAAGCTGTTCTTCAATTCAGAATCTGTCCCCGTTTACTTGGCGTTCTTTCACGAATTTTTTTATAATCATCCCCCTTCCGTTCCACACTTTCAAACAGAAAGTGACTTTAGATCTATTTTAGCTATTCTGCAGCTCTCGTGAAGAATTATCATTTCTATTTTAAATACAGACGCGTTTTAAAAATCTTCCTTCCCTCTCCTCCACCCCCAGATGTACAGAATACTATCATTTTACTATATGTGACTTGTAAAGGCCCTACCTCGCTGGTCGCCACATATTCCCATTCCCCATCCCATCCCATGGACTGTTCGCAAAATCCCAGTCCCTCATTTATCTTGCCACGATCAACAGCTTGCAGCAGAGGGCTAGAAAGACATAGTAGACATGCCTGGCAGAATATTTGGATGGATGGTGATGAGATGAGAGTGTGAATCACATCCTCATCCCTCTTCTGTTTGTTTCCTTCCTCACACCTCCATACCCCCCCCCCCTTTCTCTCACAGTCCATTTTCTCATTCGATACGTGAATAGAGATGGAGGTGCAACATCAGGCATAGACTTGATACACATATATGCCCTAGTACTGTTTGAGACTCCGTGTGAGACGAACCCATGAATACTAGACGTCGCGACCAATATCAATTTTTTTTTTAACCTGTACCCCACCCCAACCCCACCTTACAACACCGAAACCAGACTCCGAGATCCGAGGTCAGATAATCAAACTATGAAAATGTTGGACACATGTATTAAAATGACAGCACCCTATAAAGCGCCTTATATATCAAAGTGAAGTTACAAGGGTAAATCAGTCATTCAGTGTTACTATACAAAATAAAACAAAAATAAAATTAAATCAATTTAAATTAAATCAAATCGTCACGAGTAATTATTATGACGGGCAGAAATCTGGGCGTAACTTCCACGTCCCCGTTCCCCCTTTCATCCCTCCCTTCATCCTCCTCCCATCTCTCTCTCTCTCTCTCTCTCTCTCTCTTTCTCTCCCTCTCCCTCCATCCCTTTCCCATCCTTATCTCCTCAATTTACTCCTTCGAATGAAAGTATAAACCGAGGTCTAGTCTGTGTCGCATACATTCCATCAGAACGGACTTTAAAGATCCTGACGCTCATGTCCTAGACGGGTGAGTGCCGGTGACAAGAACACACCCAGCATGCACCTAGGTCCTTCTCCCCCATCCCAAGCTGCCCAGGATTGTGCTCAGTTGTCTGGAGCGTTATTGCGATGCGCCCAAAGGCTGCAAGTTGGCGCCACGGGCGGCTTGAGTTAGATTCTGTATCGGCCAGCGCCTTGAGTCGCCAAGTACGGCGAGATATGTGCGCTATAAAAATCCTCGATAATAATTGCCAAGGTCAACCTGCCATGTTCACGTCCAATCCGTCACCCGGATCTTTTTCTTTTTTTTTTCTTTTTTTTGTGTGTGTGTGTGGTGGCATTGCAACTTTCATACGTTACCTGGATGGTGCCAAAAGTCTGTACAAGAGAATGTCTTTGTCTGCGGCGAGCGCATGCCTCACGCACACACACACACACACACACACACACACACACACGCACACACCTACACACACACACACAAACACACACACACCCACACACACACACACGCACGCACACACCCATACCCACACACACCTCATCCATACACTCACCTATAATTCATCCTTTCCTGTTATCATCACCGGAGCACTTTGTCGTCGCTTTCACCTGAGCTTACCTTCCTGCAGCTATGTACAGCACAAGTGTAACAGCTGTGTGCGCTTCAGACATACAAACAAGCGTGGGAAGCAGGGCGCGCATCCAAAACAACAACAGCCAAAACAGTTAAAGGCTAAACTCAAATCCTACCGTTTCTTCTTTCAACAGGGGTTATAAGGACAGAGCGTATCTTGGCTTCTTCTTTTAATTAACAGGATTAAAGGTCAGAACTCAGAATGATCGTTTGGTAAAATCTTAATATTATTGACACCGCTGCTCATGAGTAACTAATGAGAACCTAAGTAAGTAAAAACAAAAACCAACAACATCAGAAGCCTATTTTCTCTGTATATTGACCCTTGTCGCATTCCGGTTAACAACCAAATACTATTTTACTCAATTCTGCTACACTTCTATCTTTTTTCTTAAGTCCACTTGAGGAATACAAGTTTACGTTCAGCTTCTTCAGTTACTATAATGTATGATTGTTGGGAAAATGTAATGTTAGTACTAGTAGTGATTATCTTGTGATTTTATGTACTATTTATAAATATTTTATTTATTTAAAACATTTTCTTTCTTTGCTGAGGACGTGTGCTGCATGGATTCTCCGATGTTGGTAATAAATATTTGTTGACTTGACTTCAATTTCAAGTCGAGATGTTAGCTGGAAACTATGGGTCCTGAAATATTATAATATTTGTGTGGTACGGCAAACTACCACGGCACCCCATCCCATCCCCTTCCTACCCACTCTTCCTCAACTACCACCCCATTCCCAAAACTCTTCCTTGAAAGTTTGTTTAGTCTTTCGCACCCGTGAGTGGAACGTCTACAACAGTTGAACATCCCAAAGAAAACCTTCAGGAAACTCAAGAAATGCTTGCATGCGCTCCCTCCCTAACTCCCATCACAGAGGTCAGAAATATCTACAATATTATCTCCTTTTGCTATGTCTTCGGCTTATATAAAAATGTAGCGTACTAGGAAAAGTACAAGATCTTTTATTTACAGATCTATAGGGAGACAATTGTTAAACTGTTGTTGTTGTTTGTTTGTTTGTTTGTTTGTTTGTGTGGTCTTCGCGCATATCTCACTTCCATTAATTGGGGAGTACAGAAACCACTAAGCATTAGCATTCACGGAAAGAAAGCTTCAGTCTTTTGAATCATGAAATGATATGTGTGTGTCTCTGAAATGAACACTTGCCAACGCTAGAAATAATAACAGTGAGTAGTGTGCATTTGGTTATAGACGTGTCCTGACCTGCTTCATTTTAGATAATAATTCATTTTCCTGATAGTCTCCACGGTTTAATCACTATAGTCAATTCAGTATCATAATGGTCACTGACTGCTTAACTGGATAGAACCATTGTCACTATGACTTCAATATATCTTACTGACAGTACTATCTCTTTTCTCAAACACACCCATTTTCAGCTTTCAATTGTATAAAAATGTGACTTCAACATACCCATAATTTCTCCCCATATTCATTTTCTATCTCTTCAGTGCACTTGTGGAAAGAGACAAACAATAACACTGTGGAAATATTCCCCAAACAAACACTCATACACTTTCCAATAGATCAATACATTCAATCCGCTTGGAAACATCGACCCAAGACGATGGAGGACTATAGACAAATGGGGGTTTATACACATTACCTTAGGGTTAGAGCTAAACTTCTGGAAATGTTTGGATAGTATTATGGGAATAGTAAAGCTATAGGGCCTTAACTCGTATACTACACAAAGTACTTAGTTATGAGACCATGATCGTTCGTGGTTCATAACAACCCCCCCCCCCCCCCCCCCCCCCCTGCCTACATCACAGCCAGCTAGCTACCAATGATCGGTCCCGTCTCCAGCACCAAAATCGAACACTTGAAGCAACTCATCCCACATCAACAATGCCCACCACATATGAACGATATTAGTAGGGTGCTGACACAATAGATAATTTTAATCCTGACATATCGCTGACTATTACCTATGTGTACAATGATAAAACAGTATCGAAACACTCTATGAGTATTGACTTTAAACCGCGACTCTGCTTGTTGCTTTAAACTTTCAATTCATGCTGAAAGTGAAATGTTAACATCAATAATTGTAACGATCTTATATTTTTGATTTTGGGATTTGGGATATAATTTGTCACATGCGGGTGAAATTCGAGTTGATTTCTCGGGGAAAGCGCGGTAGCCACAGAACAGCGCAATCCAGTAGTTCATAGGCCGTGTTATGGAATGCATGAGTGTGCAAATTATATCTCGGTTTCAACACGATGACATGCTCACAGGGATGAAGAAACGGAAACTCCCAAGAAATGGCCACGTCACCAGACCATCAAGCCTTGCAAAGACCATCCTGCAAGGCACGGTGCGTAGAGGCAGAAGACGAGGGAGACAGAAAAAAGAGGTGCGAGAACAACATTCGAGAATGGACTGGCTTGACATTGAGCGAAGCTATCAGGGTTGCCGTGGACAGAGAAAAATGAAGTAAGCTGGTTAAACGATAATCTGTTGTGCCCCAACGACTTTCGAGTTACGCGATAGGATAGGATATAATAGGCACTGCATTGCATTAAATTGTATTGTATTGTATCGTACGGTATGGTATTTGTATGGTATTGTACGGTTGGTGCTGCTGTTGTTATTATTTTTGCAATTGGATATATAGAACTTAGAAGAAGAAAAAGGGATCACACAACAGTCTGTTTAGCTCATAATAATCCGCCTGCTATGTATTAATGTGGGGCCGTTAATGTGAGTGTAGTGTACCAGGCAAAGAGAATTAGCTGAGTATAGCCTCAGTTCTCTCGTCGATTAGCTTACGAGCGTACATTGTAAGGTCTTGTGCCTTTACACTGCCATGCCCAACTCACCTTCTTTTAGACCGTCATTTACAAGTCTTAAATTGTAATATATACCACTATCCCACCCCCAACACTTTACCTAAAAACTTGGACTGGCTGTTCGTTGAGGCTAATAAATAATACTATTCAGTCGAGTTCAGTAGACTGCTGCGCCCACCGCCGTAGCTCAAGTGGTAGAGCGTTCGCCTGGCACGCCGATGACCCAGGTTCGAATCCCGTGGGCGATATAAAATGTGGCCATTTTCACTGTCCATTTTAGCAGTATGATTGCTCTTGTGGTTCAGTGTTTATTTAGATCCCTACCCCTCTTTCCCTGGGATGGTTATCCCCGTCTGCCATATCGCCAATGGTGGGTGTAGACGTTAAACCTCAATGTTCATTCTGTTCATTCAGACTGCTGCCCGAAGACTGGACAAGAGTGTACAGCTTTATCGAAAGGCACAGTGCAGCATTTGGAAATTAAATTGAGCTAGAGTATTAATTAACCCTGACGATAAACATCCTGATTATTGTGCATAAATAAAATAAACGGGTTATACTAGTATAAAATATGCAGTCTCATAAAGTGTCACACGATTAAATTAAAATAACACTGACTGCAATGTTGTACATAGGGCTGTACTTCCGTTTGAGGTAATCAAGATGTGTTGTATTGTATTGTACAGTATTATCAATAGTTTTATGTTATCTAAGGCCTTTCCTTTGCCCTTGAATATCAATGTTTTGAAATAAAATAACTTGATGAAAATCTTATCAAATTTGATGTTAGTATAAACAGCCAACAACTGACACAGAGAGAGAGAGAGAGAGAGAGAGAGAGAGAGAGAGAGAGAGAGAGAGAGAGAGAGAGAGAGAGAGAGAGAGAGAGAGAGAGATTATGCAAGAACAGTCATAATAAATGTGTAAATTTGTCATTTTGTCACACAGGCAGAATCATACAGAAAACAGCACTCTTTCAGAAATTCTTCCCTCGCAATTGTAATAATCCAAATTTAAATGCTGATTTAATACAAGAAAAACGAGTCACAGCCTCATCAAACTCAATATCAGCATACACATGTTTGCAACAAGGTGATCAGAATCGTGGTGATAAGGAAGATGGGTGGAAAAATCAAAATTCTTAGTAAAGTTTGAGGTCACGTCTCAACCAACTTAAGACACAAATCTAGCAATAAGTGGTGTCAACAGTGAAAGGATAACATTCTCTGATAATCGCCACTGATGAGGAATTGGCAAGATTTTGTAGACATTTTGATTTTCTCTGGCATCTCCTCTCCAACAACCTATCCGTTATAATTATGAGATGGGCGGAGAAGATGGGGGGAGGGGGGTGGGAGGTGGTGGAGAAGGGGAGGATGGACAGAGGTCGAACTCTGAAACACGCTGTCTGAATTCTAATTGAATCTAATTTATTTTGAACAAGTGTTGTTTTGTTTTTTAAATAAACAAAACTAAATTAAAATTGGCAGGGTGCTAATGATTACTGCTATGTAAACTTCAAACAACTCTCTGCCCCTTCTCCTCCCAACTCCCCTTCAGTCATAATCCCAAAGAACATTCCAGCAGATACTTACTTACTGAATGAATGGAAGATTTTAAAATTAATACTAATTAAATTTTACTCTTACAGTGATAGAAACTTAAACAAATTAAAGTCATGACTGACAGTGTGGCCCCCTAACTCTTAACTATCTAAAAACATTTGTAGAAATCAGAAACAAAATACACAAAAACACCAAGAAAAATATAAAAGCAAAGACTTTCGGGCTACGCCCTTCTTCAGTGATGAAAAATAAATAAAACATGAGGTCAGTGATGATGACGTAAACACTAAACATGCGTCATAGAAGACGCTCTCTCTCTCTCTCTCTCTCTCTCTCTCTCTCTCTCTCTCTCTCTCTCTCTCTCTCTCTCTCTCTCTCTCTCTCTCTCTCTCTCTCTCTCTCTCTCTCTCTAACACACACACACTGTCTCTCTCGCTCTCTCTCTCTCTCTCTCTCTCTCTCTCTCTCTCTATAATTAATAATACATAATAATAATAATAACAACAACAACAACGACAATAATAACAACAACAACAATAATAATAATAATAATAAAAGGCCAGAGAACTCAGACATCGAAAATGCAAGGTAAAGCACGAAATGTTACAAACTAATCACCAACCACCCAAGGAAACAGTGCTGAAAACAGTCAGTCAAATACATTCAGCCCCTCAGGGTAGTTGGTGCGTAGCTTGTAACGCCAGAATTTCTCCCTCCGTTTTCTAATGTCAGGATTGTCTATTTTGACTTGTTCAATGACTGTCACTCTCATGGCAGAGAGGGCGTGTCCAGGGGACCTGAAGTGTTTTGCCACTAGTGTGTCCACGTCTTGTAACCAAGACTCTAAAAACATTTGTGAAAGAGTCTTGAGTGGAGTGTGCAGACACAGAGGCTGCCCAAGATAAACACTAACTGGAATGTGTTTAACAAGACTGGGGTACGGGGGTGTTCAGAATCTCACACACATGGCAAAATAGACAGGAAAATCGCGAAACGGAATCTGTTTTCAATGGAGCTTGGCATGCTCAACCAATTACTGTGAAAGTGGTCATGCCACCTTGATCTTTTAGTGAATTTAACATTAGGCAACAGCAGAAAACTAAAGGCCAGCAAATTCCTTTACTCTGAATATACTTTAAGGGTTACATAAAAAGTTAAATTGTTGGAATGTTAAGAGATCAGATAGATTCCAGCTTCCAGTTAATTTATATCATCCTTAATTAAATGCTAGAAGTAGAATAGAATTGGTGTGTGTCATTGTATGTTACACTATAAATAATACATGTATGTTATAAAAACTTATATGTTGCATCAAGTAATAGTTACATTACATTATTATTGCTTTAGGTCCAGCGGACTCTTCCGAGCCAAATCAGGACCGGACAACCCCCGATCCGCATAAAAGATCTGCTGAAACAACCCTAGTGGTAAAACCGAAAGCTCTCCACCAGCCAGTCACTTTACAATAAAGACATCCCACGCAGTGGACGGCTGAGGCTTCACCCCAACTTATCGAACCCCCGTTTACAAAAACAAAATAGAATACAAACATCATTATAAATTATCAATAAAACACATACATATAATATGCCTACATTGCTAAATAATAACATCAAAGGAAGCCCTAGTGACCACCTGGCAGAAAGCGTCCAATATTCCCAAGCTGATCCAACAGACCTCATACACAAATAAGGAGTCTTGTCCCGGAAGAGTTTTCAAGAAAACAGGTAGGAGACTGGTCTAGCGAAGAAGACGATAATATAGCAGATTGATAGAACAGAGCAAGAATGAGAAAGAGCAAATGAGAAAGACAGCGACAGTGGGAATTTAAAGCACTAAATTTCCAGAAAGTGGGGATACTATTTATACTGAAACCCCCGGCACCCCAACAGGGGTAAGTAATAGTTAACCATACAGTATACCACCAATACTGCAATTACAAACTGTTGTCCTGAGGTGCACGTTGTAAAAGCAATGCACATGAGGAAGTAAAGATAAAAGATCAGACAGATCTATACATGTGGGAAGTAAGACAAAGTTATTGTTGTATGTGGATCTTTCACAAATTCACATTGATTAGACACAGATAGTAAACATAAAAAATAAATGTTAACACAACATATAATATTATGTACCCAAACAAGTTAAGGCGCTGGGTTTTTATGCTGAAGGTCGTGGATTCAAACCCCACAAGGGGCAAACCAACGTGGTAGGTATAAAACTTTTTAGGTTACCGATGGTTTCCTCCAGATACTCTGGTTGCCTCCCTCATGTCAAGAGTTAATAGATTCAGTCAATCTAAAACAATTTACAAAATACATTCAATTTCTTTTCTGTTTTTCTAATAATGGCGACTTCCCATTAAACATGTTTGAGGAGTGATTATTGTGTATCTGGTGTGGTGCTGACAGAGTTTATAACATAATAATTGTATGTTGGTTACAGATCGTCAGGCTTCAAGTCTGATTTTGGAATAAGGCATGCTTAGCATCCTTTATTATTATTGTAAATAAAGAGGTGGAAGCACAACATTGGAGAATGGACTGGCTTGACATTGAGCGAAGCCATCAGGGTTGCTGAAGACAGAGAAAGATGGAGTATGCTGGTTAAACAATCATCTGTGGTGCCCCAACGACCTCAGAGTTACGCGATAGGATAGGATAGGATTATTATTATTATTATTATTATTATTATTATTATTATTATTATTAAACAAACCACACAAAAAACACACACATGAACATGCTGAGTTAGCATGCCAAGAGGAATGTTCACCCTGCCATGAACGCTAAAGGTTCTTGGCAGAATATCAAGATGGACTGGTTTTTTATATAATACATGTAGTTTGTTGTTGTTGTTGTTTTAAAAGACCAATTTAAAAGACCAATGGCTTTGCAGATCATTTACAATGATTGTCATGCAGAAAATAAAGTGTTAGACAGCATGATGATGTAATTAATAATTATGCAGATCTATTATTTATACAGTACCAGCTTAAAACAAAGATCATCCATTTTAAATAATTTTTAATAGTAACAAATAAACTGCTCAGCCTCATGACTTTGTTATTTGGATGATTTTATTGAGATCCGAACTGCAGAAATAAGATTAAAATTATAACACAAAAATTTTTAATTATATAAATAGGCCGGTTTCCACTAAACAGACAACCTTGATGCTGGTTGAGTGTCACAGACCTACCAAGTATAGGTTGCATGTAGGCATATGCCCACCAACAGCCGTTGACACAGTCTGGGGTCAGTGTCGCTTTCAGGCTGACTCCCTATATAATCTTACACACACTAAATACTAATACAGTAATACCCCAATAGCGAAGACAAAAATTCTATTGTTTAAATGATGTCCAGATACTTGCAACATTGCAACTTATACCAATGCAGTGATATTCATATATATATGTACAATACCAATATGTATTATGTTCGTAGGACATTTAGAACCCCCGTGGGGATACTAGGGGATCTTTTAGTATAAAAACTTCCCCCACTTTCTGGAAATTTAGTTCTTCAAATTTCATTTTTTTCTATCACTCCTTATATTTCTGCCAGCATTTTTCTGTCGTCTACAGTATTCACTCTTTCAATATGTCAGTCACCTACCTTTTTTTTCTTGAAAACTCTCCCCAAACTCCCCTTTTGTGTATGAGGCCTGTTGGGTCAGCTTGGATATATATTGGATGCTCTCTGCCAAATAGTCATATATAGGCTTTCTATGGTATTATTATTTAGCAAAGTAGGCATTTTATATCATGTATGTGCTTTATTAATATTTTATAATTATATTTATATTCAGCTTTGTTTTGGTAAATGGGGGTTCAATAAATTAGAGTAAAGCCTCAGCACCCCCTGCATAGAGTGCCTTTATTGTAAAATGACCGGCGGCTGGTGCTACCATTGGGGTTATTTCAGCAGATCTTTTATACGGATCAGGGGTGCGTCCTCTTTCAACCAAATTGTGGTCCTGATTTGGATCTGTGAAGTCCACTGGACGATGTAAACAATAATTAACTAACTAACTCACATTTAAAAACATTCAGGCTAGATGAGTAAAATGCTTTGCTATCAATTTTATAAAGCAATCATTTGGTTGCAAAAGTGAACACCACATGCTCATAAAAAAGGCAAGTATTAACTGTAAATCAATATACATGTTGATCTAGTACTAGTAGTTGGCAGCAGCTGGGCAGATATGCTTATACTGTACTGTATAAATAGCACATGCATGTTTTTGCAATTTTAGTTAGTTCAGTCACACAAAGTTTCAGAAATGTAACATGGAAGACTGCTTTTAATTTTAAATCAAGCATCATTAATTATGTTGCACAATTAGATTTGGACTGTAAATCGATCTAGTACTAGAAGTTGGCAGCAGCTGGGCAGATAGGCTTATACAGTACTATATATATACATAGTAATGTTTTTGCAATTTTAGTTATTAATACAAAGTTTCTGAAAAGTAAAATGGAAGATTGCTTTTAATTTTAAATCAAGCATCGTCAATTATGTTGCACAAATAGATTGGGACTGAATTAACTGATCAATGCAAATATGGATGATGATGATGATTATGATGATGATGATGATGATGATGTTGACTTGTTATAGTGCACACCTCCACACTGGCAGCATGCTCAGATGATTTAGCAAACACGGCACCAATCTTACATTGTCATTGAATGTGATTATTTAGAACAATGTAAATGCACACATTGGCACTCTGTGTATAGCATTTGTGCATGAGTGTGCATGCATGCAGCGCCAATGAAGGATAACCGGTCATCCACTACTTAAGTTTGTAAAACTTAAACCGCATTGGACTAATGTGATTGTCATAGGATACAAATATACAATATATATATTAAGGAAATAACCTTGTGTCAGTTTAAATTAAATGCTTTCGTGTTGAAAACATGACCAAATGAAATATTATACATAATTATTTGAAAAATTATTTTGGTAATCCAAATATCTTTTTGAAAACATCATCTAACCCGTCTCGTTTTCAGCAGCATTTCATTTCAAACACCCTGAAACTGCCGCATGTTTCAATTTTCAAACAACGAACATGACTCACCGCGTACTTGCCACATCCTGACACACACAGACAGACGAACATCTGGCAAGACATCACCACAGCAACCACTTTGTCTTTCACTGGCTGGGACTTTTTCAACTTTTCGTCCCGAAAGTATCAACCGCTACGTTTAGAAAATGAAGGCAACATAGTGACTCACCTGTGAGTAGAAATGGTTGCCGTGATAGCGTAATAACACTTTAAAACAAATAATCCCGTCAATTCAGCCTCAAAGCCAGGCGATCGAAACTTTTCCGGCTTCAATCACTTTCGCTCGTTCATGTTGGAAGAAACAGGAAGTGCCGAAGGAGAAAATCCAGCCTCGTTTCAGAGAAAGCACATGGCACTCCAAAAATAATAACAAGTGGGCGTGGTTTAACTTACGAACTGTTTTGTTGAGACAATACCCTGAGTGTTGAGGATGAGGAGGCAGTGTAAAGAAAGGAATGGAGTAATTTTAATGTGTTCAATGAAGCTGAGTAACCTAAACATTTGATCGTGCTTTTAATTACAGCTAATGCACTTGTACGACATTCGATCAGTGTAAAGATTTTAATTACAGCTAATGCACTTGTACGACATTCGATCAGTGTAAAGATCAATATTGACAAAATGTAGGCTAATATGATTTGTGCCTCGATGGCGATCTGCACCAGTACCAAGTCATGCTTCAAGGGCACATGCACTGTTCGAATTTCGGACGAGAGCGATTTTCTGTGTCATGGATACGCAGACTTATAACGGTAGGCCTATATAAAAATGCAACACAGGAAGCACGCGCGCCGGGTAGCTCAGTTTGGTAAGAGCGTCTTGCTAGTAACCGAAAGGTCGCTGGTTCGAATCCCGGATTGGTCAACGTGTGATCATATTATTTTCCCCTTTACCAACAACTGGCCCGCTGGTGTCAGTATAAATCGGTCCAGTAGTCACCTATATGCGAAAGTGTCGTGTGACTATAATCTACATACAAACAAACACGCGCGCCTACACACAACCGCCTGTACGCACTTGCTCACATTCAGCACACATTGCTCGATCTATGTGTGATTTAACCCAAAACAATACATTCGCGATGTGTTTATCTATACAAAGACAATACACACACAGGAAATCACATATTCCAGCGACTCTCGTAAGCACAGCACTGTCATACACACTAGTCTTATCACGCTACATGCAGACGTCCGGTAGGATACATAATTATATATATGCTGTAGGCCTCTTACGGTATTTATGAAACGTACAGGGTTTGAGGCCACTCCATCTTATTTGGACGGCCAGGATTGTAGTAGTGATGAAGATGGACGACGACGACTAGGAGGAGGAGGAAGATTACGATGACGACGATAACGATAAAGATTGTGGTGGTGGTAGTGATGATAATAGCTGATTTGATGCTGGCGATGATGATGATAATGATGATTGTGGTGGTGGTGGTGGTGATGATGATGATGATGATGATGATGATGATGATGATGATGATGATGATGATGATGATGATGATGATGATGATGATGATGATGATGATGGTAATGATGATGAGGACAAATAGAAGAAGAAGTTCAACATAAAACTGATACAGAAAATAGAACACTCCAAACAGCCAAACACCAATCCAAGTTATTTTGACGATTAATCAGTCCACCTGTCCAGCAATCACTTATCCAACAAACCAAACAACCAACCAACCAGCCAAACCACAGTCAGGCAGTTTGATAAATTCAGCAAAAATAAAATTATTACATTAGCAATTCTACTAACCCGTATTCAAACACGGAATCGGAATCGGAATCCGTGTGGATGAAATCCGTTGTAAACACATTCATGTTGTAACGCTGTCGGTATCCGTGGAGAATGCACACAAAAGATCAGTTCAGATCTTACTCCGGTTTCTCAAGCTGACAACATGTACACAGTAATTGTGGAGACTGTCCTCACTTGAATGCGCATAGAGCGGAACTTCCACTTTGCTTGGAATCACAGTCATCAAGATGTTGACAGCTGCGGTTCTAATTAAGGAATTAAAAAGAATCAAGGATGTGTTCACACTTTAACGTCAAGAACAGACAGGCAGTAGTATCAAATAATTATTATATGTTCACAGTTCAACTCAGTTTTCACAGTTCAGCTCAGACGAATAATTAAGATACGTGAATCCAAAGAAAGATCCTGTTAATGTTAGTTCCATTCTGCGCTCACTTCAAAACATGTATTCATTTTATTTGGTTTAAGGTCCGTAAGGTCTGCATACTATGTGATTCTTTTAGACTATTTAAAATAAATAAATAAATAAATAAATACCGTATTAACAGTGTAACAATTTAAGCAAAGGGAAACTACCACCTAAAATTCCTACTCAGTTTCGAATTTCAAAGACTCCATAGCACTTAATTACTTTCCCGCTTACTTCACTATACCTAAGCTAATGTCATGCCCTTGCCGGATTCTCGCAATTTCCGATTTCAAGGACCCAACCCCGCCGTCAGAACCCCGCAACCAGCGGCTGTCCCGACAAAACCCTGCAAAAGACGCCGAACTAGCATGTCCACACTAATTAGAATATATCCATTGTATACAAATACAGACTACTAGGTTTCGAGTGCACTTATTGGTTATTGTCAGAGAGGATGAAAGAAAGGGGGAACACTTCGGTAATTATGTAAGCCCGCTGCAATAGTTGTGACCCTTCCACAGTGCATGCTCGGCAGACCTGTCGTTTTTTTAAACGGTACATGCAGTCAGCCGTCAGTTGCAGTTTGTGACTGTACAGTCTTTCGTCTCATTCTCAGTATCTGACTGCATTTCATACTGAAGGACATTTTCAACATGTTCAGGCAATGAAACAGGAAAAATTGTGGTTTTGTCTCATCAATAAGATGTGAACACTACTAATTCTATGAATCTTTTTTTTTTAAAATGTGGAATATATTGTTTGCTTGGTAGTGTGTAGTTTGCTGTTTGTCTGATGTTGTTTTTTTCTTAAATCCAAAATGTTATTGTTTGAAATAAATAACTGGAAGAATCACAGGAATATATTACATCTCTGCGGAAAGGTATCAATGCATGTTATGACAAGATGCATGTTTATATTCGTTTTGAGTTAATAGGGCTATTTACTGTTCATTATCAGCATAATTTATTATTATTATTTTAAAATAATTATTAGCTTTGTGATGTGTTCATAAAGCCTATCGTACCAATTGGTTGTTTGTAATTCTGCATGTACCGAGGCAAAATTTCAAGATTCAAGAATATTTTATTATTTCATACAAAGAGATTGAAACATGCTTTGCTGACAGTACTACAACAAATTGCAATAAATGCGTATGGAGAGGCAATTATAAACATTCACTCATTAAAAGGTTTTAAAATGCTTTGGCTATAACGAAGCAACAGGCAACAATAAAGTAATAAAATGCGCAAAGGCCCCAATTAAAAACAGTTGGAGTGGAAACAAAATTAAGACAATCCAACACACACACACACACACACGCACACCCACACACACACACATACACTCACACTTATTTAGTTCAAAAACCGCAGCACAACACCCTGCCAACATCACCGACAAAGAACACGACACTACAGATCACACATCACAGTTCAAAACGTCAGATTCGATTGATCTATAGACGTTTGAATTGTGATCGATTGGACCGTTCTACAATTTAATAATAAAATAACATTGCTGCCCTCTACTTGAAGAACAAAAGGATACAGTGATTTTCCTTGTTTTGTTCTCTGTCTGTCTCTGTCTCTCTCTCTCTCTCTCTCTCTCTCTCTCTCTCTCTCTCTCTCTCTCTCTCTCTCTCTCTCTCTCTCTCTCTCTCTCAATCTCTCTCTCTCTCTCTCTCTCTCTCTCTCTCTCTCTCTCTCTGTTGAATATTCACACTGTAACAGCTCACAGCACATAGTATTTTTCATGCAGATAATTTTGGAGGCAATTTGACCAATTCTTAAAAAGAAACAACAACAAAACAAATAAACAAAAATTAAAAGGCATGTTTTTACTAGCCAATAACATTAAGAGCGGAAAAAAGGGGTGTTAGTGAGCATTAACACACACACCAGCACACACATACCAGCACACACAAACACCCCCCCCCCCACACACACACACACCCACACGCCACACACACACACACACCAACAAACACCCACACACACACACACACACACACACACACACACACACACACACACACACACACACACAGAGCAACGGAAATAAAAATAACTTTTGAGGTAACTTTAAAACACAAACTAGGAAAAGGAGCAAAGCTAAACAAAAATAAATGAATATATTTTTTTAAGTCATATAAAAGAAAGAGGAATTAAACAAAAGAATGAACAATGCATCCAACCAGTCCCTTCCTGACAGACAACCTTATGCAGTAATAAAAGGGATTAAAGATAAGGATCAATGAACATTATCACACACACCAGCACACAAACACACACATACACGCACACACACATAACTATAAACCACACACATACAGTGTATATAAATACAGAAAAATAACTTTTGAGGTAACTTTAAAACACAAAATAGGAAAAGGAGCAAGGCGAAACAAAAATAAATAAATACAACTTTAAAAAGGGCATATAAAAATAGAGGAATAACATAAACAAAGAATGAACAATACATCCAACCAGTCCTACTGACATGCTTGCCCTACTGGCTTCCTGCCCGAGTCATCTCATAGACAAACTTCAAAAAGTCCAGAATTGTGCTGCTAGGCTAGTCTTTAGGGCAAAAAAAGCGCGATCACATCACTCCACTACTCCGTAAGCTTCATTGGCTACCCATAGAGGCCCGCATTAAATACAAACTGTCCGTACTGTGCCACAATTTCTTCTCTGGAACCTGCCCTTCATATCTGTCAGATCTGCTGTCTGTCTATGTCCCTTCTCGCACTCTTCGCTCTTCTTCTGACTCTCGCACACTCTGCATTCAAAAAACCAACACCAAAATGTACGGAGAACGGGCATTCACCTATTGTGCACCCAGACAATGGAACACTCTTCCAGCCAACATCAGACACAAGCAGACCACACCCTCATTCGAGCAAGCTCTAAAATCTCACCTCTTCAAACTCTACTATCCTGATTAAATCCTTCATTCTATAGACCCTAGCCGCAGCTCATATTTGTTATGCTTTTGGCTATGCTTGTGGATTTGCTGTGATTGTGATGACTTGTTTGCAGAAAAATAACTTTATGTATTTTGTTTGATTTTGTGTGTGTGGTTTTATTTTATTTTATTTTTTCTCTTTGTATAATTTCTAATGCAATATTGTAAGTTGTTTCATGTTTGTTTCTTTCCTTTCATGTAAAGCGCTATGCGCTTGTCTCTAAAAGGACAAGTAATAGCGCTATATAAATGTCCATTATTATTATATTACTTACAAGAGATATACCAAATCCAAGGGAGATAACCGACAAACAGGCTTACTAGCGTAATGAAGAAGTTTCTACTCTTTCTGTTATCCTCTTTGATTGCATGTATAGTTTCTGGATACAAACAGGAAATAAAGTATATTGTTTCATTTCACACAATTTTAGTGTACTGATAAAGCAAAGGTCGCGATGAGTACCAAGGGCTGATTAAAATGTAAAGTTTACCGCTGCATCCATAATCATAATTTCCTACTTTCAATGAAACAGTACTAATTTAAGCTTTGCTTTTGCGTGCACTTATGTATTCCTTGTAACGTTATATTTGCTTTCTTCAATAAAAATTAAGTTTAAACCAATTAAACCTGGCAAAACAACGAGTTTTCTATAATTATCGTTATATCATATTTAATTGAAACGACACTGTATATCACCTGCCGGTAGCGATAAAGGCCCACCATTGACTACTATTACTTTTATTTAAAAAAACAAACAAACAGATTAGACCAATCCTACTTTACCCAGGGCGATATTGCACTGTTGTACATTGGGTAGATGTGGATAAGGGTGTAGTGGAAATATAACAATTGTAGAAGCCAGAAGGAATTTTCAATAACCATAAAGCTGCCTCGGACTTTGGCTCGTCAATGTTGGTATAGACCTACTGTTGGGCGGTAAAGAGATTCTTTAGTTTAATTACAAATTGTCGAGTATCGACTGTGAAGGGTCAGGTTGCAACCACGTTAAAGCTAGTCTTGTCACTTTTTTTTCTTCAAAACTTTTACAGTAGGTGGGCGAGGGGAGGGATGTATATATATGCTTGCGAAACATGGACCCTCACAGCAGATCTACAACGAAGAATATAAAGCATGGAGATGAGGTGCTACAAAAGACTTCTGGGCATTTCCTGTACCCAGCACATCACCAACGATGAAGTCCGACAGAATCACACAAGCCATTGGACAACACGATGACATGCTCACAGTGGTGAAAAAACGGAAACTCCGATGGTATGGCCACGTCACTAGATCATCAGGTCTTGCAAAGACCATCCTACAAGGCACTGTGCAAGGAGGTAGAAGAACATGGAGACCGAAAAAGAGGTGGGAGGACAACATTCGAGAATGGACTGGTTTGACACTGAGCGAAACCATCAGGGTTGCGGAGGACAGGTGAAGATGGAGTACTCTGGTTAAACGATCATCTTTAGTGCCCCTACTACCTCCGAGTTACGGAATAGGATAGGATAGGATAGGATATATGTATAAGTTTGACGGAAATGACCCCGGAATTACGCGACAGGTTAGCCGCAGCAGCCTGTTAGCGCTGAGTTGCATGACCTACAAAACGTGTGGAAATGAGCGTATGAGTGGTGTGTATATAATTTACCGCTGCGTTTAACTGCCAGCGCCTGTACACGCTGTGGTGATTTCCTTGGTGAAGAATAAAAAGGGAGCCTAATTAATGTGATGATGATAGCAGAGAGAATGTTTTAGGACGCTCAGACAACGACTCCTACTTCTTCTTTTTCTTCTTCATCATCTTCTTCTTGAAAAGGTGTTCGTCTTCTAATGAAGGGTTCAGACCCGCTTTAAGATGATGCGCGGAATGAATCATCTTAGGCCATGCCACCTGCTGGGTAAAGTCACGCATGCGCCAACGAAAGTCAACTGTCGTGTTCTTTGCATCTCACTGCCGCAAGCGCACATCGTAGCTGAGAATCGCCGAGTGTTACATTTTAACGTTACCCGTCCGATATCGGGGATCCAAAAAAATCTTGCCGAGAGTCCATTCTTCTTGGTTAATCCGTCTGTGCGTAAGGCGAGACTGATCTCAGCTACGCTGTGTGTGCCGCATGCTGCAGTCTTATTGACTTTCTACATACCTGTAGCAAGGGCGGATCAGCAGGTTCACGCGGGAGGGTGCACTTTTTTTTTTTTTTTTTTTTTTTGGGGGGGGGGGGGGGGGGGGGGGGGGATAGAGAGAAGTTTTTGTATCTTACCTCAGAATTATAGCAAAGAACAGTTATTCTTTCAAAACAACAGTTTATGGGCAAAACGCCCTGACATAGGCTTACATGTGTTACACTTTCTTTTGTTGTTGAGTTTGAGCTGTTACATGTCTAACATGTGTAGGCCGATTGGTGAGTGTGAGTAAACGAAAGAAGAAAGGAGGGAGGGGGTGGGGGTAACAGGAGATTGAGGCGTGAAGAGGGCAGGGATTGACATGGGAAAGAAAATAGGAAAGAATGCATCTTTGAGGTAAATGACGATTATTATTATTATTATTATTATTATTATTATTATTATTATTATTATTATTATTATTATTATTATTATTATTATTGTGCACGCCGTTCTGGCGTGCATTCACCTAATTGTTGTTTTGTGTTTGTTTGTTCTTTGTTTTGATCTAAAGCTAAATTTAATGTTTATTAATAATGTTTGCATCAGCGAGGACGCCGATGGGATAACGTTTGGGAGGTGAGGATGTAACCAAGTTTGGAGACTGATGTATTAAGATATTAGGATGAATAATATTTGTGACACCGCTAGATAGTAGGGATGAGAAAAGGTGGGTGATGATTGACAAAATGATACAATGATACAGTGTGCATTGGCGGGGATGTCTGGCCCTATTGTTTTGCCTTTCAGTGTTGAAAGATTAAGCCAGAAGATTAGTGGCTGCAGCAATTTGCAGAATATCTGCTGGTATTGTAGGATATGGGAGGGTTTTATGTTAGTGCAACGTAATTTGACAGACCGACAGTTTGTATAAACAATGTTGTTTTTATGCTTGCATAAACTGAAATATAGTACGATGATAATGATAAAGGAAGAGGTATGTTTAGTCAGTAAGTTATAGAGTTTTTAATTAGTGGTTGATATATATTTTGTTTAGGAATGTACATGTACGTTAATTGGTGTTTGAAGTGTTATGTTTATTGGTTTAGTATATTGTCTGATGTAATCATTGTGCATTTATAATGGTGAATGTTTTTGGTTTGATTTGTACTGTTGTTTCTCTTTAAATTTATAATGTATATTTTTTAAGAGTGGGTTTTTGCCGAGCGCCAATGTGTTGGATCTAGGGTTGGGTTTTCCCGATCTGTGGAAGCAGATAAGCGAGGGAGTGATGAGACAAGATAGTTGGTGGGAAGGATTTGTTTTGCGTCAGCAGGTGTCAGACCGATGCTGTCACCAGGCAGTGTCAAAGTTGAAATGTAGTTTTATATTTTGTACGGAAATGGACGTCAGCACGAAGGGTCCATTGTTGTGTGGGAATCAATGTTGAGTTTTTAGTACCAGAATAAAAGCTGGCGCAGGACAGGGATTCAGTATAGTTAGAGACAGAAAGAGAAAGAGGGACGAGGACAGTCCCGAGAGAAGATGGGTTAGTTTAGTTAGAGTTAGTTAGATTGGGGAAATAAACTGTAGGGAAGTAGTGACAATGGTGTAGACCTTTATAGCTAGAAAGTTTGAAGTATTGTTTTTCAAGAGACATTTTGCACACGTTTTTGTTGACGGTGATGCCTTCATGTGAAGCAACGTTTGGTATTCTAGTCAAACCATACAGCGCATAAGGTAAATTTGTTTTTCTTTCTTTTATGTTGTCTTTTTCTATTTCAATTTGACCATTGTGGATAATTGTGTGACGTGTTTTCCATTGTATGAATGGATTCATGATCAGTTTGTCATATTTTGGCCTCTTTTAGTGTTCTTTTGGGCCAATATTATTAAGTTTTGTAAAAGTAGCCAACTTGGATTGGAAAGGTTTATTTAGTGCTAAGTTTTATTAGACTGTTTAGTGTCAATGTTAAATGTAACCCTTTAACGATGTGAATAATAAGGGGGTTTGTCTTTGTCTTTGTGTATTGTAACGTTTTGTTTGTTTCAGTCGTTTAAGCATGACAGGCACAGCACCTAGTGTGTGTTGTGCCCAGGGTCATTTGAGTGCTTAGATGCTGAGTGTGTGTGTCTTTGTCTTTGTGTATTGTAACGTTTTTGTTTGTTTCAGTTATTTAAGCATGACAGGCACAGCACCTAGTGTGTGTTGTGCCCAGGGTCATTTGAGTGCTTAGATGCTGAGTGTGTGTGTTTTGTCTAGCATGCAGTATTAAAGTTGAACGAATACTGTAAGCTTAACGTTTTCGTAGTGTGTGTCTAACCTTAGCAAACAGTATTAATGTTGTTGAACGAATACTGTAAGCTTAACGTTTTCGTCGTGTGTGTCTAGCTTAGCATGCAGTATTAAAGTTGAACGAATACTGTAAGCTTAACGTTTTTGTAGTGTGTGTTTTGTCTAGCATGCAGTATTAAGGTTGAAGGAATACTGTAGGCTCAACGTTTCCTTGTCCGGGGCTGTCTAAATATTTTGTTTAAACGTGTATGTTTTGTTCTGACTAGCAGTTGTTTTTTACATAGGTTTTTGATTATAGCTTAGAACGTGTTAGTGTATTAGTCTTGAATCTGTGTTTCGTAGTTAAAGGAATATATTATGGTAAAGATGGTTGCTTTATGATAATGTTTGTTATTTTTTTATACAATGTCTTATGATTTTGTTTTTCTTCTTTGACCTAGTTTTTACCGCACATTGATTGGCCACTATTGTTTAGGGACTACGATATATGTTGTTTTAGCATGAATTTTAGTAAACGTGAAGTGATTGTCGTATCATGCTTGCAATATTAAAGAACATCCCATAACTTTCAAGGCTCGTGCGCGTTATCGCTTATGTGAATGTGAGGTCCCTGATTGACGAGTGTTAGTGTGAATACCAACCTTTGCATGAAGGCGCGCACAATTATTATTATTATTATTATTATTATTATTATTATTATTATTATTATTATTATTATTATTATTATTATTATTATTATTATTATTATTACTATTATTGTATCACTTTGGTGGAAAGACTTTAAATAAATTATTATTGTATCACTTTGGTGGAAAAACTTTAAATACATTAAACAACTTCTTCTTCTTCTTCCTCTTCTTCTTCTTCTTCTTATTATTATTATTGTTCTTTATTATTATTATTATTATTATTATTATTATTATTATTATTATTATTATTATTATTATTGTCCTCTATTCTTCTTCTTTTTATTATTATTATTATTATTATTAGGCCTATTATTATTATTATTATTATTATTATTATTATTATTATTATTATTATTATCATTATGCTGCTGCTGCTGATGATTAGCATGATGATTATTATGAATATTATGGATATTCTGAATATTCTTCTTCCTCTTCTTCTTCTTTTTCTTCTTCTTTTTTTTTTTTTTTTTTTTTGTGTCGTTTATGGGGGGGTGCACGTGCACCCGTTGCACCCCCCCCCCAAGATCCGCCCTTGTGTAGTAATGTTAGAAAACATTTAATAGCAAAAACTATTAAACAGAAACAAAATCTTTAAGCCTTTTTTCTTTGAATAACCGCAGAGAGAGAGAGAGTGTGTGTGTGTGTGTGTGGGTGTGTGTGGGTGTGTGGTGCGTACGTATATGTTGTGTGTGTTGTGCATGTGTGTGTTGTGTTTGTGTGTGTGTTATGTGTGTGTGTGTGTTGTGCATAGGTAAGTGTGTTGTGTGTGTCTGTGTTGTGCGTGCGTGCGTGTGTTGAGCATACGTGCGCGCGTGCGAGCGTTGTGTGTGTGTGTATGTGTACGAGCGCGCGCGTGTGTGTGTATGTGTACGAGCGCGCGCGTGTGTGTGTATGTGTGCGTGTGTGTGTATGTGTATGTGTGCTGGTTGTGCCTACATTCTTTCGATGCTTACATTTGGCGTGCACGGAACAAAATATCTACAACCTAAATAATGTTATGTAATGGCCAATAATAATAATACGAAGTGAAAATAGTAGGCCTAATCTATCATGTTTTTAAAAGTTTAGGCCTAACGTCATCCGGTTTTATTAAATACCTGCAGGGAGCTGCCTTGGTGTGGTTATTATTTTTATTTTTTTTATCTGTCACCGTTTCGTGACACCAAAACATAGCACTGTGTTTTTAATCAATAATACTGTACTAACAAAAGTGTAGGCTACATGTGTTTTGGATATATATGCCTGCTGTGCTAGGTTTGACACAGCCGTTTATACCATGGCATGTTAAACGAAACAACATGGTTATTGATAGGCCTAATTATTTACCTAAACCTCTTCACGTAGGCTATATAACCGCTACCAAAGTTCAGTTGTTTAATTCAAAGTTTTTTCATTTAATAAAATGATTTTAGACTTTCACCACTGCCACGAAAATCATCTGATGCTAAGTCTTATATGCTATATATTCTGAATTCTGGGTAATGTCCCTCATGTGTCCGGGGACTTTAATTTAAATAAGAATATAAAAAGAATGCTCTTCAATTTCTATATGACATTATCGCGCTAAGCATTACGTATAGTTCATTTGAACGATGTAGTATCATGTAAACATTAGCTGTGTAATAGGTCAAGACTGGGTTACAAGACAATGTATGCCATGAAAACACCGCTTCACCTCAGCCTAATTTGGTAATGCTTTATATTGCGTAGGCCTGTACATTCTGACAATAACAATCACCTGATCGTAATGCATGTGTATTGTATACCAGCAGAGGCGATGATCTTTTACATCACAAACCTCTGTCTGTAATTAAAGAAATCCGTTTTAAAATTGAAACTGTCGTCCTCACTTTTTTAAGTCTATCTCGAAACTGCAACACCATCTAATTAATTCCTTTACATTGTTGACGCTTTCTTGTGACTCAAGTGATTCAAGATCAAGATATAATCCATTTGCCCCTCTGGGGGGTGTGGAGGATATAAAATATATACATCAAACAAACATAATAACAAAAATAAAATTCAAGTTCAACAGTCAACTTGTCTAAAACAACTCTTGGTAAATACTTTTAGCATTATTAGTAGTGACAAAAATAGCTTACAACTTTGTTCATTACGAGACAATCACTTGCAGATGACTATGATCCAGTGCCAGTGGTAGCAACTTGCGTCAAGATTGTTTGCATAATAATCATCAACTGTTACTCTTGTTTTTTTCATTCAAAGAACACAATATGTACAGTACCTCAGTCATTGACATCACACTGACACATTAAATCTAGTCTACACTTTCAAAGGAATACACACACTCTGGTTTGATAAGCACACTATTCGCACCGTAAATTATTGGGCCATCCCTACTCCTTGGATGCTGTATGAAGTCTGCGTTCTACATCATAATTATCAATGAGAAGTTCCGCCTGCTGCGGCAAGACAAAAGGACTTGACTGATACCGTCGACATTGCCATCCGCGTCACAAGTGATCACTTAAGGCAAGACCTTAAATTCATTATTTAACACTGTGATGGGTCTAGTGCGTCCATGCTTGAGCCTACTCTAGCTCTTAACCTTCTTAAAAGAAATTATTATTCTGTTACATGTATGTGTGGAACGTTTACATACACCACGATGAACTGCAGCTGTAGTCTTAAAAAGATACAGTACCACCCTGTAGAACACTGCCTAAATAGGCCTAAGAAGTCGCGTGTCAGATGAGTAGGTCAACCTATCTACAGTCGATAGGCGCTTGAGCTATTAGTTGATCGTTTGATTAAACTGTCAGTGTGATGGTTTAATTACAATGTCGGTTAATGGTGTAATTATACTGTCAGTTGATCAGCTGTCTATTTGTTTAGCCCTTTTTGAGGTCACCGAGGGTTTTCTCCGGGCACTCCGGTTTCCTCCCTCCCTTCAATAATGGTACAGGACGCAGTCAATATAAAAATTTCAAAAATAAAAATTCGATTTTCTTTCCGTCTTCTAATAGCGATCTCCCTGCCTTTACACCACCTGTTTGAGTGATGGATGTGTGTTTGGTATGTGTGAGGGTGGATGAGACAGGTGAGCGTGTATGTTGGTATAGGTCGCCGCGCTTTGAGCCTGAATGATTTGGGGTAAGGCGCGTAAAGCATCCTGTATTATTATTATTATTATTATTATTATTATTATTATTATTATTATTATTATTATTATTATTATTATTTGTTTTTGGTACGTCCCGTGTTTTATACTCGTGTATTCATAATTTATTATTATGATAATAACAAGGAGTACTACACAGACTTTAGTACTCCTTGGATAATAATAATAATAATAATAATAATAATAATAATAATAATAATAATAATAATAATAATAATAATAATAATGATATTAGTTATAGTAGCCTAGTAATAATAATAATAATAATAATAATAATAATAATAGTAGTAGTAGTAGTAGTAGTAGTAGTAGTAGTAGTAGTAGTAGTAGTAAAACAAGAACAGGAAGTAGAAGTTGTTGTTTTTTTAATTTAAAAAAAAATCTTTAGTGGTATTGAAGAAGAAGAAGAAGAAGAAGAAGAAGAAGCAACAACAACAACAACAACAACAACAACAATCTTTCGTTTCATATAGTCTGACACATGCTGACCATAGATTGTAATGAAGGGGTTTCCTGAGGGACGATTTACACTCTACAGTGAGTCTGACTGACTGGCGTAGACATGGACAAACTTATGTTGTAATGTCAAGGATGCACTATCGAGCACTTCGCGTACGTATACAGTCACACGTCGGTCATCTGGATAGCTCGAAAGGAAAAAGTAGGATGGTGGGCGCCTTAGGCAATACAAGACAATATAAGACAAGCTGAGCATGTTTTCTCAGGATAGATATTTGCGCTGTTCAAATAATCTTTTAGCTCTGACGTCCTAAGACCAAAACAATGATAGTGTGATAAAGCTGGCAGTGTGATACAATGATGATGAGCAGGAGGACGACGACGATAATGATGATGATGATGATGATGATGATGATGATGATGATGATGATGATGATGATGATGATGACATACAGAATTGCAGATCCAAATTCGAGGCTCCTCGCCGGGAGGTTGTAGACTTAATTGTAGTTTCCCCAAGACACCGTCATAATATCCCAAAGAAAGGCTGTGCTGTCTGGTTGAGTGTTCGGTTTTGTATCGATTACATTCTCATACTTTAACATGCATAATGAATCCATTGCGTTTGAATGCGATCATCTATCTATGTAAGCTATCTATCTAGCCAATCTCTGTCTCTCTCTGTCTCTCTCTGTCTCTCTCTGTCTCTCTCTCTCTCTCTCTCTCTCTCTCTCTCTCTCTCTCTCTCTCTCTCTCTCTCTCTCTCTCTCTCTCTCTGTGTAAACCCCTCGGTTTGTTGGGGAGACATGAGGAATGCTGTTGCGGAGAGTTTTCGCTGTTGCTGTTGTCAGAACGTCCAGCGCCGTCCATGTTATATTTTGACATCATCTGTCCACCTCTTGAATTCTGTGCCTTCCTATGCGCCTGCTTTCTTCCATTGTTCCTTACACAACGTTATTTTTTGCAAGGGTGTCAGGCTGCGTAACGTGACCAGAAACCACGCCAATTTTTCCATCTTTACAATGGCAAGGAGTGGTTCTTGAGGTCCCGCAATGTGTCCCTGATGTTGGAAGCACCACTGTATTTAATATGTTTTAAGGAAAGCTAAGCAGCAGGAAGATCTGGCCACTTGGACAAACATCCCGTTAATCAAGAGTGGATTATAGTCTCCCAGTCAATGACGTCGGTCTTCTTTGTTTGAGTTGAGGACGGAGAGAGGGGGTAGAGATCAAGAAGTCTTCATTGGGGTTGGGGGGTGTTAATGCGTCGTTTGAACGTTGGATTAGGTTATATGGGGGGATGGAATACAGAAAGCCTGAAGTTTTACTCAAGACCAGATGGTCTTTATTCAACAGAGGCAAGGGTCTTACGAATGATGGTAAAGTGTACGGGCAGTTTGTCGGCTCAGATCCAAGATGATTTATTGTCACCATTTACACAAGGGAACTTGCAATGTTTTTAACTTTAAAAAAAAAGTCTTGGCTAAACTGTTATGTAAATGTAGATTAGAATTATTGTTCTAATATAGCTCTTCACCAGCTCATTAACTGCTTAAGGCGTTGGCCGAAGCAGGCTCTAGCTCAAGCCGTCCGAGTCACAATTTACTGCCTTAGGCGGATCGTCTTAACACCTCAGACAGCTGCGTGAGTGACGATTGAGAGAGAGAGAGAGAGAGAGAGAGAGAGAGAGAGAGAGAGAGAGAGAGAGAGAGAGAGAGAGAGAGAGAGAGAGAGAGAGAAAGAAAGAGAGAGAGAGAGAGAGAGAATGCAGGGGGCGCAAGTACGTTGCCGTTCATGGAAAGGAGAGTTGGGATTACTTCCCTTAGTACACTGGCAGCGTCTTGTACTGGAAGAAAAATGCGGGACGACAGAGGCATAAAAAAACCAGGTTTAATTAACAAATATATCAGGGAAAAAACAAGTTCGTGAACTAGAAAAGACACAAAGGCAGCACAATTCTGTGAGTCGTTACTAGAAAACACAAACACGTTATCATATGTTGTTTTCATATAATTTATTTATTTGTAACCCAAATGAGTTATCCGATACATCAATCCGCAGGCAACAAAACTTCATAACCGGTTCAATCAACATATATTGTTAAATAACGTTAAGACGTACCGGTAACCTTTATAATCCGATGTGTAACCTCTGCTGTCTTCACCAGTGCACTGCACACAATTATATACTACTCCCTCTCTCTCTCTCTCTCTCTCTCTCTCTCTCTCTCTCTCTCTCTCTCTCTCTCTCTCTCTCTCTCTCTCTCTCTCTGTTTTAAAATTTACAATATTCAGCATACTTATTTAGGTGAATTTTGTTTAATATAAAGTAAACTCTGAATGTCACTGATTTTAAAAAAACCAACAACAACAGCGCAGTATATTAACAATAAAACAATAATTATAATTCCTTTAAAAAAGTATACGCTTGTCCGTCTCAAACATAAACAGCATTTGTGGACTTGTAGCAAACAGGGATGTAGTCCGCTGTCTGGGTACAATACAGCGTAATCTTGCCTAGCTCTAAAACTTCCAAAACCGCTGACAACCGTGTAGCACAATAATAGGCATACTAATCTTAAGCAATAAACAAAGAAAATATACGTACATGTTTTGTTCCCGCATTCACATAGTTACCCACGCATACACGCGTTCCTATTGTTCATCTGATTACAAATTGAGTACAAGAGAAGAGGTGGAAGAGAGAGGGGGACAGGAGAGGATGGGGAGCATGGGAGGGGGAAGGGGTATGCAGATAACTTATTATATTATATAGTAATAAGTTCTCTAGGGTAGGGGTGAATAGGTAAACTTAAAGAGTCACAAAAAATTATTGCTGTCTCACGGGCACTCTCATACATTTTATTCATGCTAAAACACCCATCCATACCCTCATGTCTGGTTAATATAATAGGCTTACACTTGAAGCACTGAAACGGGCAACACAGCAAGCTTCAAGAATATGGGAAGCAGAAGCGTGTTGCTTTGAAGCGAGTATCGCGAAAATAGGCAATGTGTTCCGTTGCTTAAGGCGAAAACAAGCAATTCGTCACGTGACTTTGGCAAGTTGCAAAAATATATACTTTTCTGCGAGTACATCATGAACTTATCCCCCTTTCGATTTTAGCCTATGGTCTCTTAATGCGCAGGTGCAGAACATGCTTGCTTTGTGAGTACCACAGACTAGTCTGGTCTGTGGTGAGTACTTGCATACGAAACAACGCTAGTAAGCCACTCGCTGTAAAGCAACTCGCTACAGGTAAAGCCACGCGAATAATCAGCCAACGACAAGACACGGAAAACTCAATGGCGAGAATCTTCTCGTCTCACACAAATGGATATGTAGAAAGGATGTTTTAAAGAACTTGCAAGACTGAAACTGAAATGAAGTACAAAATAACACACACAAAAAAGCTTAGTCAACTGATGATCATGGTCCATTTTATGACAGTAATGACGTGCCCAAGCGAAGACACTGACATCTGAAGCAGTCCAAGCAAAGCACAGGGTGACAAGTCCGAAAAATAAGAGTTAGATCTAAAAAAAACAAAACAAAAGTAAGCTTACTCCTCCAAAACAGAGGCACTCGATCCCATCCCATGAAGTCGTCACGCTCTCTCCAAACCAAACCCCAAACATCCCGACCAAGCAGAACAATAACGCACACAAACGATTGCCATTCACTTGCATGGAAGAAATCCAAAGACCAGCCACAGGCCTATTTGGTCAAGACCACATAATCAAGACCACAACTTGGTTGAAAGAGGTCATTTAATTAATTAGTTATTCATTGCTTACAGGGTCCAGGCGTACTGCAAAGAGCCGAATCAGGACCGCAAAATCAAGACCACAAAATCAAGACCACAACTTGGCTGAAAGAAGACTCACCCCTGATCCGCATAAAAGATCTGCCGAAACAACCCTAGTGGTAAAACTGAAGGCACTCCACCAGCCAGTCACTTTACAATAAAGGCATCCCACGCAGTGGACGCTGATGCTTTACTCTAATTTATCGAACCCCCGTTTACAAAAACAAAATAGAATACAAACATCATTATAAAATATTTAAAAAACACATACATATAAAATGCCTACATTGCCAAATAACAATATCATAGGAAGCCCAAGTGACCATTTGGCAGAAAGCGTCCAAATGCCCCAAGCTGATCCAACAGACCTCACACACAAATGAGGAGTTCTGTCCAGGAAGAGTTTTCAAGAAAAAAGGTAGGTGACTGGTCTAGTGAAGAAAATAGTATAGTAGATTGATAGAACAGCATAGAAATGAGAAAGAACAAAGGAGAAAGACAGTGACAGTGGGAATGTACATGTAAAGCACTAAATAAATTTCCAGAAAGTGGGGATACTATTTATACAGAAACCCCCGGCACTCCAACGAGGGGAGTGGGTGAGTGAGGGGAGAGGGATTGAAAGAGGACTCACTGCTGATCTGTATATAAAAGATCTGCTGAAACAACCCTAGTGGTAACACTGAAGGCACTCCACCAGCCGGTCACTTTACAATAAAGGCATATCACGAAGTGGTGTACGCTGAGGCTATACTCTAATTTATCGAACACCCGTTTACAAAAACAAAATAGAATATAAACATCATTATAAAATATTAACAAAACACATACTGATACATATAAAATGCCTACAGTACATTGCTAAATAATAATATCATAGAAAGCCCTAGTGAACATTTGGCAGAAAGCGTCCAGCATTGCCAAGCTGACCCAACAGACCTCATACACAAATGAGGAGTTTGGGAAGAGTTTTCAATTAAAAAAAAAAAAAAGGTAGGTGACTGGTCTAGCGAAGAAGATATTATAGTAGATTGATAGAACAGCTGTAGGAATGAGAAAGAACAAAGGAGAAAGAGAGCGGCAGTGGGAATTTAAAGCACTAAATTTCCAGAACGGGGGGATGCTATTTATACAGAAACCCCCGGCACCTCCACGGAGGGCACTCATTTGTTCATTACAATTAAAACAGCTAGCATAGGCAAAATGTGAACATGCGAGGCAAAGAATAAACATACAAAATTGTCATTTATTTATTGAGATTACCGTCCATTCACGTCGGTGTTATTAAACATTGGTCAATGTTATCACGTTGTATGATGTGAAGATGAAAATGATTTCCACGAACAGTTTCCATAGTACAGACTTCCGTATTTACTAGGCTATATAAGCTGGTACTGTTTACATCCGCCCAGGTCCCCCGATGCTTATTGTCCCGGATGACACTGGCATATGCACGGTTTCCCTAAATAATTAGTTATTTCTTTCTGTCCTTCTTTTTGTCTTTCTTATTTATTTACTTATTTATTCCGTCTCAAGCACAACAGTATATGTACAATTGTATTCGCCTTAGATCCCTCTTTTTATGTGAGAATGCGCTTTATCGTCAATGTATTATTCATTATTTATTTATTTCATTTAATTAATTAATAAATGAATTCCGTCTCAAACCCAAATGTACAATCGTATGCACATTCAATAAGTCACTCTTTTTATGTGAGATATTTTAGCTTTAAAAATCGATACATTATTTATTTATTTATTTGATTATTGGTAAACAAGGGTTTATGATAATGACAATACAGGAGGAAATAATGTACCGACTGTTCTTACTTCAAGAAGAGAAGCTCTACCTTTACAATCATTTAACTATTGCAATACTTGCCTGATACAATCATTGCATCAGATCAATCCGGATCATATACACTGCTACATCTAGCCATTCTAGGATAATAGATTTTAGTTATATATTCATATCATTGCACAATAACAAAAATCCAAGCGATACAATCATGTCCACAATGTGAATTTCAAAGAAACAAGTCATCTCTTAGTGACAAATCAAACCAGCAAATGGCACTTTCTATTTTGATAGTGATTAAAAATAAAATATAAAAGCTTTTACATAGCATGATTCCCCAATTAAAACGCCAACAAAATCCATTACTAGCCTGGAAACACTGTCAGGCAGTGAACGCAGAACAGAGCACAGCACAAGAAACATAAAAAATGATGACACTAAACATGAATCTGAAAAGAGTAGGGGGTAGAGGTGAGGGAGAGAAGGGAGGAGAGAAAACAGAATTAAGTCTTATACAAAAGAAAATCGTAAACAGTAGATAACTCCCCCAAAATATAATAATAATAATAATAATAATAATAATAATAATAATAATAATAATAATAATAATAATAATAATAATAATAATAATAATAATAATAATAAAAAAATAATAATAATAATAATTATAAAAATTAAATAAATAAATAAATAAAAATGTACAATTTGGTAACGGTAATATCACCTGTGAAGGAAAGGTTATTTCATTATCAACTGCATAAAGCACTCATTCACCAAGATAGTCGTATCATAACAGAAATATCTCCATTTTATAATAATGATACTTATGCCTACAACTGGTATTAGTTAACATTCATAATACACCCAATCAGTAGTTCTCGAGAGAAAACAGAAGCTTGTCAAATCCGTTGTTAATAAACGCGTGCGCACAGACCCACACACACACACTCTCTCTCTCACACATACACTGTCTATTCACTCACATACTCATAGTATACAAATACAATGTATGAAAACAGTATATACTTAAATGGAAACAAATCACAGATTCCTTTTTTTATATTTATTGTAAAAACTCTTCAAATGTATAGACGATGGAAAGCAACGGTAGAAACACCAAGGTCACTTTTGTTCAGATGCTAATAACCAATCACACCTCACCCACACATTTTACAATCACTGGCGATCACGATGAATCACAACCCTTAGGGCATAATGACCAAGTATTCAACGGCGTCGTCACGTGATCTACGCTTGATTATTTCATTGGTTAAGCATAGTCAGCACGGCAATTGAAACAGCTACAAGCGTGAGATGCTTCAGCAACATTTCAATCGCATTGTTAAAAGTCAAGATGTACAGTGTCCCATCGCCGTAGCTCAGTGGTAGAGCGTTCGCCTGGCACACCGATGACCAGGTTCGAATTCCGGGATGGGTAAGATAAAAGTGGCCACTTTTCACTGTCCATGTTAGCAGTATGATTGCTCTGGTGGTTCAGTGTTGATATATATAGCTACCACTTGTTCCTTGAGATGGTTGTCCCCATCTGCCACATCGCCAATGTTGGGTGTAGACGTTAAACTTCAATGTTCTTTCTCTCCTGTACAGTGCTGTGCACGAATAAGGTTAGTGTTTGTGTTGTGGAGAAAGCCGATATGCCTGCCTCTCAACAAACAGTACACGCCACTCCATACAATTTTACTTCCCACCTCCCCCCCTCCACCCAAATGGTTCACTCGCTTCACATTCACGGGAGCAGCAGCATATAAAAATGCTGCTCTTCTACATCACAAGTCGTATTTCATAATGTCTGGCAATAAACGCATCTAGCAAATGTCCAGCAAACTATGGTAGTATGTTTACTTAGCGATGGCTTGGACCATTTTGTCAAGGCGGAAAAAAGAATTCTGACGTCATATATAGTATGACAATGAGTTGGAATTGACTTGTGTTCAAGACAAGTGAGAAAAAGGGGAAGAAAAGAACATCGTCAGTCAGCTAACTGGCACTGCCAGTAGTGGCGGCACTGGAGGCGGTGGCCGTGGCAGTAGGAGCAGTGGAAGCAGGAGGAAGGGAAGAGGGCGGAGGTGCCGTCTTGGCCTTCTTGACGCTGCACAGCCATTTGATGATGCGAGCGTTGCGCTCAATGACGGACGTCTGGTGCTGCCGATCCAGGGCGTCGCCGGCGCTGGCGAGGTGGTTGTTGTCAGAGGAAGACACCACGGGCTCTCGCTCGCTGCAGCGTGAGAGGGCGCTGCAAATACTGCGTGCGTCGCCGTAAAGCGAGTCCAGCGAACTCACGCTGTCGTACAGGTCCTGGAGGGAAACGCACAGTTATAATAAACAGCAGTACAAGTCCCGTGGAACAAACAAACAATTATAGGACACACTAGTACCGGTCCTTAAGAACAAATAATCAATTACAGTACACTGCAGTAACGGTCCTACCGAACGAATTAATTATATTACACATCACTGTGAGTCATGGGGAACAAACACACAATGAAGATATTTTACAAATAATGCACATCGTAGGGGAGGGGGGGGGGAGGCGGGGACACAAAAGTAATTAGAGATCGTTTGATGCTTCGACACAATTTAGGTTTAACTATGAGCTTTATATGAACTTCCCCTCTCTCATCAGTTAACCAGCGCATTAAAATGTATCTACCTGCTTCGATCCTAGTCCCTTTCTATGCAGCTGCATGAGGGGGTCAAGGACTTCTCGTTCCATTCCCATTTCGTTGAAGAATTTCTCCAGATTGGCCCCTTCAGAGGCCCGGGAGGCTCGAGATGCCCTCGAGGCCTCTGATGACACGTCTGACCCCGCCCTCGAGTGATGACAAGCGATGTCAGAGAACGACCTGCGCCAATAACAGTCGTTATTCACCAATTCACTGATGATACAACAATACCAACAGCAACGTCAACAACAACAACAACCACAGCCAAACGGCAAACTCACTACAAGAATGGGATAAAAAAAATGAAAGAAATACTGAAATATTTATTTATTTATTTAATAGATCAAGAACGGTTCAAGGCGCTGGCCGATACAAAATTTAATTCAAGTCGCTCGATGCGCCCACTTGCAGCCTTTGGGCACATAGCCTGACGCCCAGACGACTGAGCACAATCCTGGGCGACCGGGAATGGGGAGAAGGGACTTAGCGCATTGCTACATGTGAGAGTGTATTTGTTTAGCTAGAACTCACGCGTCTAGGACATGAGGGTCAGGATCTTTAAAGTTCATGCAATGGAATGCGTGCGTGCACAGACTAGACTTCGGCTTATACTTTCATCCGATATAGCAAGAGAGAGTAAAATCGTTTATCTTTTTTAGCCGACAACCACAAGTAAGCTTAATTGTAAAGCAAGCAGTGAGCCACGAAAGTTCAGACGACAGAACGATGTTCATGTTTCTCAGACCACTAAGTCTCATTGTTATAACTGGCCACCTTACTGCCGTGCAGGCCTACACCGGGTGGGGATAAGTACAGAGTAAGAAAATGTTTGAGTCTGTTCTTTTTTTTTTCCTTCTAGGTGGCGCTTACACTATACGGCTGCTATGAAATGAGAAAATGAAAATGTCTACCAAGTTAAATACACCACGATTTTGTCCACCACCAGCAACTGAAATGAGCTCTTACCTGGGAACAGCGTTGAGGTTACTGCTAGAGCCCGGGGCGCTGGCGCTGCCTGTCCCCATGTCGCCCGATGCTCGCATGGACACTCTGGCTGGCATGGGACTAGCCACGTGACCTGGCGTTGAGGTGGACTGAACACAAGGAGGAACCACCTCTCCACAGTCTTCGGTGGCGCTCGCTGACACTGTATTGTCTGTGCCGTCAAACACTCCCAATGGCTGCTGCTGCTCCACGTGCGGCGTGGTGACGGTGCTGTTGCTGCTGCTGTTGGTGGAGGTCTGCATAAGGTCAATGAACGACTTCATTGCCAGCGGTTCGCTGCCCAGAGGGTTGGTCGGCGTTTTGTCGTAGCCGCCACTCTGGTCCAACGACTGCGACATGGCGCTAGCTGTGGGCGTAGTGTCGGCAGTGAAAGAAATGCCAGCACTGAATGTTTCTGACTGTGAATCCTGCTGCTGCTGATTATGATGTAACTGCTGGTGACTTGATCGTTCCAAGCGAAGAGAGTGGACAGCAGTAATGGTGACAGGTTTGACACGTACAGGCGGGGAGTCGGCTAACTTCGCGGACTGTGAGGCTGCCCGCCCGACACTGACAACATTTGGTTTAGGTGCTGTGGGCGGCCCGTGCAGTGACAGCGGTCTACGCCTAGGGGAATTGGCAGGCCTGGGTGGGGGTTCGGGCCTGGGTGGGGGTTCGGGCCTGGGTGGGGGTTCGGGCCTGATTGATGGTTCGGGCCTGAGTGGGGGTTCGGGCCTGTGAAAGGATTCAGGCCTTGGTAAGGGTTCGGGTTTGGCGGCTTTTGTAGGTTTGGCAGGCTTGGGCGGAAGCTCTGGCTTTAGGCGAGGACTGGGGGTGGGCCTGTATCCAGAGACGATGAAGACAGGGCGAGCAGTGTACAACACAGGCTTTGCTGCGTCTTCACAATGGAGGTCCGATGAAGGGCAAGGGAGAAGCGATGAAGGAAGTGGGGGAGGGGAAGATGGCGGAGATGATGACTTTGCTCTGGGTGGCGGCAGTGGGGGTGGAGTGCGAGGAGGTCTGGCCGGTGCGGGGGTAGGTTTATCACTTAACGACAGCTTCGGTGAAGCAACTCGCTCTTCCCTCTCATCATGTGCCTTATCCGATTGTTCTCCATTGATTTCAACCTCCTCCTCCTGTCTTTCCTCTTCCTCCTGCGTTTCCTCCTCTAAGTTTTCTCTACCGTCACTGACACAAAGTTCGGCCTCTGCACTCGGAGAAACGGACAGGGGCCGCAACTCGTCACTAGTCTTATGGCCGCTTGCCTCCCCTGAGGAACCGTAACCGTCGGCCTCGTCCTGCTCGCGGTCCAAGTCAAGGAGATCTCGTAGCGTGGAGATGTCAAACTCCGATTTTGAACGGGTCGGTGGCTTCTCTCTTGGCTGTGCGAAGGACCTGCAACATTAAGAGACATTCAATGTGAAACACTGTGATTGATTATAATTATGTTGAAGACTTGTGTGCAATAGTTCTAAACTATGTTTCAAACAAACTATAATAAGTTAGGATATTATGATCTTCTTCTAAACAATTGTAGCTATCGGAGCTTCTTAGGCTTATATGTTATTACAGAAAGAGTGAGAGAGAGAGAGAGAAAGAGAGAGAGAGAGGGATGAGAGAGAGAGAGAGAGAGAGAGAGAGAGAGAGAGAGAGAGAGAGAGAGAGAGAGAGAGATGAGAGAGGGATGAGAGAGAGAAGGAGATCGACAGAAAGACATAACAGAAAAGAGATAAAATTTTCTTCCATTCCAGTTTTAAGGAACAAGACATGGGAATCAATATTTGCGCAAGCCAACAACAATTAGTGAATTAGAGAGTCTGTGGTATGGAACAGTCATACGCGCACATCAACACACACACACACACACACACACGCACACACGCACCCACACACACGCAGAGGTATAAGTGAATGGAAGTAACAACTATAGAGCTGTCATTGGTGATAGAACAGTGTTGATGATTTAAGCAATACGTGAAAGAAGAAGAAGAACAAGAAGGTTGATGATGATCGTAATGCTTATTTAAATTTAGATGCAGCTTGTAAAGGTGATAATGACCGTGTTGGGGTTTCGTCTGATGTTGCAGCAGAGAGCAAAGGTATTCAACACTACAACTTTTATAATTAGGAATTCCGGTCTCGTCTCTAGATGGAAAAATAGCCATACAGTTAAGGGGCAGAGGTCAAGAAACGCACAAGATTAAAAAAAAATGTATTCAAATAAACTATGCTCCCTCTCTCCTTCTTCTAATAGAATTTCAGAGGGTTCTGTGAAAGTATTCTCCGTCTGCGAGGGCAAGAAGTCATATATTGAAATTGGATGGGACGGTTGGCCCAGCCATCTCGGGGCAACAGGAAGGCCACTTTTGCGGAGACAAACCGCAGATGTGGATCAGTTGACCAGACAGCCTTCAACGAAGCACATGAGCGGTTTCCCATCTAGACATTACCCCTGTTCTTTTGTGTGTGTGCGTGTGTGCGTGTGTGTGTGCGCGCGCGCGCGCGCGCGTGTGTGTGTGTGTGCGTGTGTGTGTGTGTGTGTTCCCTTTCTGACACCAAACGGAACAGAGAGAAATCGATAGAGTGCAGCAGTGCCAAGTCATCTTCTCTGTAAGGCGTATTGCGAAAGTTCTTTCCCTTACATTGATTTATTGTTGCTTTAGGTCCAGCGGACTCTTCCGAGCCAAATCAGGACCGGACAACCCCCGATCCGCATAAAAGATCTGCCGAAACAACCCTAGTGGGAAAATTGAATGCCCTCCACCGGCCAGTCACTTTACAATAAAGACATCCCACGCGGGGGACGGCTGAGGGTTGACCTCAACTACGCGAACACCCCGGTTACAAAAACAAAATAGAATACAAACATCATTATAAATCAGCAATAAAACACATACATATAAAATGCCTATAGTGCTAAATAGTACAATCATAGGAAGCCCTAGTGACCACCCGGCAGAAAGCGTCCAACACTCCCAAGCTGATCCAACAGACCCCATACACAAACAAGGAGTTTTGTCCAGGAAGAGTTTTCAAGAAAAAAGGTAGGTCATTGATCTAGCGAAGAAGAAGATAGTATAGCAGAGTGAAGGACAGAGCAGGAATAGGAAAGAGTAAATGAGGAAGACAGCGACAGTGGGAATTTAAAGCACTAAATTTCCATAAAGTGGGGATACTATTTATACTGAAAACCCCCGGCACTCCAACGGGGGTACTGTTGCCGCAGTGAATCTATCTTGCCTATAAAGGCAAGACAGGTTTTCAACTGTGGCTTTCACTGTTCCCTTTATAGGTTTGAACAATCTACAGTGGCAAGATTGCTCATGACCCCAAGGGGTGTTCCCTTACATTAACAAAAGTTGGTGAGAACAAAGACACGTGCCCACAGACATCCTTATCAAGTGGCCCAATTACTCACACATACAGAAATGAGATGATGATAATGATGATGGTGATGGTGACGATGACGATGATCCATTTTGTTGGTTTAAAAAATGATTAAAAAAAGAAGTAAATATGGTACAAAACCCGAACACAATATATGTGCGTGGTTTTTATTAAAACGTTCTGGGTGAACGAGTAGACTTTAAATTCCACGCGCCCTTAGGGATTTTAATTTTTTCTGGAATATAGTTTCTGGACATAAACTTGACTTGATTAACGATTGCACCGAATTTGTTTTACTTTTGAGTTGTATCGTCGTCGCCGACTGCACTGATTTTTCAAGTTCTTGTGGTTTCACGTACGCGATTTTTATCCACTGTTTATTTTCACATCTCGCGCCACACTCCATTGTCAACCTTGCTATACTTTTTCGTCAATAACAACAAGAATAAAAACAAAATAATAATAGCAACAACAACACAATCGCCGCCGCCACCACTACCAGCAACAACCGACAACGACAACACCATCGCCATAACTTCCCCCAACAAGTTCCACCTACAGTGTATACTAACAGCCAATTGAAAGGCACTGCATGACTTTTTATAGCGAATTAATTAACGGAGCATGACTGCCCAGTTTACAGTTAGCTTTTAACCTAAAAATCACCTTGATAATATATGAGGCCTCACTAATTTGCATAAATAATATTATATGCACTTTACAAATAAATAAATAAGCGCTAAGTAATATTTTTGTATATAAGATTTTGATGTTTGTGATGATGTTTGAGATGTCATTTCATATTTACTATAGATGTAGTCTACTGTGTACTTGTTTTATCTATGTATGTATTGTTTTAATGTTTCATACCGATCAGCAATTGTATGTCATAATTTCTCTGTTGAGATAATAAAGTATTCTTGAACTTGAATTTGAACAAAGCGAGATATTGGTGAAGAAATGCAATCATTTAAATATTTATGTTTTGAAGTTAGCACTTAAGGCAAATATTGCAATTGTTCGATCAAAGAGTGACCATAGTAGGCTATTTAAAATCTCGCGTAACCTTAACTCCAAACGAACGATTTTAAAAGAAGGCTAACATGCAGTAATATTCTACGAGTTAATATAGACGTGGCGAGGTGTGACTGTATTCACTGTTTGCGTACAGTGCAAGTTGACCTAAAGCACTCAAATCAACCAAAGTGAAACAGACTGATGACTGTTGCGTGCGATGAGGCCAGTTTTAGACGTCGTTTTAAAGGCAAGGTACGCATGTTTATGGCAAAGAATAGGAACGGCGAGGTCTCACTGTGCAGTGTTAGTTCCATACAATACACACTTGAAGCCAAAGCGACTTTGTATTGATTCAGGACGGTTTTCTTTTCTTTTTTTTTTCCCCCGTGAAATGAGTGTGGAAATGTGTGTGTCCAGCTGGGATGTGGAGTTTCCCCTAAGGTGACAGTCCAAATGGTCAGCCTACAGCTATAGGGACTGGGCAAATGGGAATTGCGTCTAAAGAAAACACACAAAAAATTTAGCCGCGGCCATAGAAGCCATTAGAAGCAGCGAGCGGCAGCAGAAGAAGTAACAGAAGAAGAAGACGACGAGACAAGAGAAAGAAGCATAGGGTCCGGTCTTGCCTATTGGTGAGTTCGATGTAGCTGCAACAAGAAGCGAAAGAGATGGAAGAAGGAAAAGGAAGAGGTTGAATACGAAGACAGCGAGGAAGAGACGGAAGACGAATGAATGAATGAACACTGAAGTTTAACGTCTACACCGATAATTGGCGATATTGCAGATAACAATCCCAGGGAAGAGGGACAGGGACCTAAATTAGAAGACAAGAAAGAAGAAGACGAAGAAGAAGAAGAAGAAGAAGAAGAAGAAGAAGAAGAAGAAGAAGAAGAAGAAGAGGTTAAAGGAGGAGGAGGAGACTGTAAAGCAGATGTGCAGGGATCGAAACACTCAGACAATCTGTCTGGTATGCCGAAATAGACCTAACTCCCAGATACTACCGACCTGCATCGTTTGGGCATTGTTATAGATCAGGGGCACTCCGTTAGCATCCTAGAATAATTCTGCAATATCGTACCTTCCCTTACCATTTGGAAATGCTGTTACAAAGCAAACCGTTGCACTTATATGCACAACAAAAATCCATACTATAAAAGCATGCTCAGACCAGAGTGGGGTAGGCCTGTGTCGTATCAGTCTCCTCTCTGAAAATCCTTATCGGGAAGAGAGGGAACTATAAACTGATTTAAAAAAAAAAAAAAAAAAAAAAAAAAGAGTGGGGTATTTTAGAAAAGAAATCTCTCTATTTGCCTAGTTAACTGCAATAAAGAAATAATGAAGAATAACTAAACGTTGATTTTTGTTGACTGCGTCACACGCGTTTCGTTAGCAACAGACTCACAGTGTCAAACACACACATACACATGCACTCACAAGGGCGGCCGGGGCAGGATGGGATGAGGTGGGCGGGCCGGGAGAAGAACAGCTGTATGACAGATCGTGTAGCGCCATGCACGCACGTACACACATAATTATACCAGACACCAAACACTGTACTTGTAAATCTATATAGATCTACTACAGTCAAAAGCCTACTTACACCTCTCCCACCCCTCCATTCACCGCAACTCTCGCCCCACCTCCACCCACCACCACTCCATCTTCATTTACTTTTGTATGACCGCTTGCCTGCTGTCCATTGCATATTGCGCTCCCTCTATTATAACAGATAATATATAGAAAAATGAATTATCTACCCTCACCAGCCACTTTCTCTACGTAACTAACATGCAACAATTTAGCGCCATGCCCTGCTGCTCCAACCCTCACCATCTCTCCTAATTCCTCTTCGTTATTAACCACCTTTCTCTTCCTCATTTTTACCCAATCCTTGACAGAAATAGAAATCGGGACATGCCAGTCATCGACAGCTACTAGAATTGTAACAATGACTGAATTATTCACTGGCACTCTCTAGAAATGGGTCCGGGGCATCAAAAGATCCACTGACATCACCAGCACGGGGTGGGGTTGATGAGGAAGATGACACAATGGACAGAACCAGAGAGCGCAAGGTTAATAGGAGGTAGTGGCGGAGAGGGGTGCAGAATTATAATGGACAGAAAGCGCCCGGCAAGTACGGGTAAAAGAAATAATACTGCGAAAAGGAAACAGCATCAGTGAATGGCTGCGATCTGTATGTATAAAAAGATGAACAATGCACGATAAATTATTTGTGTGTGTGGTGTGATGGGTTCATGTGTGTATGTGTGTGCATATATATTATGTGTGTGTGTGTGTGTGTGTATGTGTGTGTGTGTATGTGCGCGCTCTGTGCTGTATGCATGCAATGACTGACGCTCCATATTTGTGACTGTGATGCTCCACAAAAAATATAGACCTATATATTTTATGTGATGCTTTAATGTTTTATGTACACCGTATAACAAATATAATTTAATTTTGTTCATAAATGCTAATTAGTTTATTTATTACTGTTTTAAATTGTACCATAATTATTTTCATGAGCCTACGATAAAAAAGATTGTTCATCTTTTTGCAATGTGGACTTGCAGGGCCGGACCCAGAGGGTGGGGGGGAGGGGGGTTACCTGGGTTCCGACCCCCCCCCCTCCAAACTTTAAAAAAAAAAGTTGAATTTTTTATAATGCATTGTAAAAGCATGCGGCTTGCCTGCAGTGCAGAACTTGACGGGAGCCAGTGAAGACAGTGACAATTGGGACAGTGAGACATTGACCAAGGCAACTGGCTTTCTCCACACCTTGAGCAGCAGTGTTTTCCTCGTTGCATTCGTTGTCGTCCGCAATTGTTTGCGTTACTTAAAACCATTGACAGTGAAGCTGCAGAAAAGGACAAAAGATGTTGTCGATGCCTACAGTGAAATCAAAGAGGTCAGTAACTGCATGTTTTCTATTAGAAGAGATGTCGACACAGCGTGTGTTGCCTGGTTTGGTGAAGTCAGCAAAATGGCAAATGCTTTGACAACTGATGTTATTGTTCCTCGTCAAGCATCCCGACAGACTCTCCCTGACAACCAACCTGCGGCCAATCCAGAAGAATATTTCAAGATTAGCATTGCCATTCCTTTCTTGGAACACCTGTCAACCGAATTGGACTTGAGGTTCAAAAATGCTGACCTAGCAGTTGATGGTCTCTGTCGGGTGCCAAGCACTTTAATAGACAACCAGGATGGTTTCATGCAGGTTCCAGAAGGGGTGAAGACACTGGCAATGTTGTGGGAGTCTGACCTACCAGACAACGCTACCCTTGATGCAGAATACTAACGGTGGGGTTGCAAATGGCGAAGTGCTGCTGAGAATGCGACAGCTATCATCCCATCCACGGCATCAGAAGCACTGAAACATTGTGACAGGGAGTTTTATCCCAACCTGTTCATCATGCTAAAGAACCTTTGCACCCTGCCTGTCGCTACTGCCGAGTGTGAGCGTTCAAACAGTTAGCTGCGCAACCTGAAAAACTATCTGCGTTCTACAATGGGGCAACAGAGACTCAATGGACTTGCTTTACTGAAAGTGCACAGGGATGTTGATATTGACTTCACAGAGGCAGTGAACTGTTTTGCCAGAAGATACAATTCACAAATGGTACTAATGCCGAGGAACCTAGTGCAGCAAGACTGAAAGTGAAAGCAGGGCGGTGATGTTCATAAACTACAAAGTAAAGCTTTATACCGTTAACGATCAACAAAAAGTAGTGAATAATAATAGTATACAAAACATCTCTGCTGATAAATAAATGTTTGTGTGTGTGCGTGTGTGTGTGTGGGGGGGGGGGGGTTAAGGGAGGGGCAGAGGATAATTTTTGTACCCCAGAGTTTGTCAGTTCAATTGTTCAAAAAGCTCCAAGTCCCAGACCATCACAAATGGCTTTTTCAAGGTTCAGATTGCACCAGATTGCACCATTTTGCATCCTTGAAAAAAAAAAATTCCGGGGGGGGGGGGGGCATGCCCCCGGACCCCCCCCTAGAAGGCTCGGCGCTTCGCTAAATCTGTAACCCTCCCTTCGACTTTTCCCAGGTCCGGCCCTGACTTGGACAATAAAGATGCATTGTATCGTACTGCGGAAAACATTTGTGTCAGTGCTTCTGGAAACAGTTTACAATACGCCCACCAACCTTGGTGTTAAACGACCAACAAGCATGAAGGAGGAAGATGGAAGAAGAAAAACAAAAGCATGCAGATGGGAAAAAAAAGAATAACAAAGAAGAAAGTAAATACGAATAAAAAGACAGAAAGAAACACGAGAAAAAAAAAGAAAGAAAAATAGATTGAAGACTTACAAGAGGATATGAAAGAACAGAAAACAAAGCAATAAAGAGCGAGAGGGAAGGAATTGGGGGGGGGGAATGGGTGATGATGTGCGTGAACAAGTGCGAGGGTTAAGCGAGGGTGGAAGGGGAAGGAGGGAGGAATTGGGGAGGGAGGGGGAACCTCGACTGAAAAACAAGAAAACAGATCTAATGTACAAGGCCTACATCTAACCCCTCTCTCCTTACCCTTTTCGACCGCACCGAAGCAGCACCAACCTCAACTACCGTCCCGACAGTCGACCTTTTCTTTTTAGTGCACACCTGGGCAACAATCTTCTTACCTGAGTTAAAACTAACCCAGGAAACCCGCCTTCATCTCTCAACCTATACAGCGTATCTGTGTACTCTTTGGAAGAGCAAAGCCTGACAGTTATGCTTGTTAACCTTGACCTGCTTCTATCTTCCAAAAGCAGTGTCAAAGAATTGTTTCACCTTTCTCAAGACTAGTAGTCCTGCTGTACAACACACCAAACACATTCACCAACCCTTAACCGCTTGTTAGTCTTCTTCAAAAATAACTAAATCACTAACTGTCCTAGTAATTTATGAATACCGTAAATATATCCTGAATCTTGACCCTTGAACAAAATTGTTGCATTTTAATATTTTTTGACGACACAATATTGCATTTTCCCCAAACCTAATGCGATTTAAAAAATTATGTTCTATTATTATTTCGTTATGTCTATAATCGGGATTTCTCTTAGTCTTTGCACCTTTCTGATGTTGTGGTACATAATAGTTCATATCCTATCCTATCCGGTAACTCGAAAGTCGTTGGGGCACCACAGATGATCGTTTAACCAACGTACTCCATCTTTCTCTGTCCTCGGCAACCCTCATGGCTTCGCTCAGTATCAAGCCAGTCCATTCTCAAATGTTGTCCTCCCATCTCTTTTTCTGTCTCTGTCTCCCTCTTCTTCTGCCTCCTTGTACCGTGCCTTATGGGATGGTCTTTGCAAGGCCTGATGTTCTCGTGACTTGCCCATACCATCGGAGTTAGCGTTTCTTCACCACTGTGAGCATGTCATCGTGTTGTCCAATGGTCTGTCGGACTTCGTTGTTGGTGATGTGTTGGGTATAGGAAATGCCAAGAAGTCTTCTGTAGCACCTCATCTCCATGCGTTATATTCTTCGTTGTAGGTCTGTGCACCAGACTGAAGTTCGACCTTGGACAAACTGCAAGACCTGGAGGTAGCCCGAAATATTCCAAGCCACAATTAGAGGGAAATTTTACCACTGCTTATTTTGGGAGCTGGTGAAGTAGATGTCAACATCATGACCACCACCTTCAATTCAGCTGTGACAGATGCTGCCATTGAGATCCTTGGCAAGCACCGCCCAAAGAAGAAACCATGAATCACACCTGAACTTGTGGACCTGTGTGACAGACGAAAAGAGATGAAAAAGAAAAAGAACACTTCACAAGGAGCTGATGCCTACCGAAAAATCAACAATGACATCCGAAAAGGCATGCGCACAGCAAAGGAAAACTGGATAGAAGATCGATGTCAGGAAATAGAGAACAGTCTGAACAAGAACAACAGTAAGAAGGCCTACCAGACTGTGAAGCGGTTGACAAGTGTTAAACAGCACAAGGTCTCCACGATCCAAAGCAAATCTGGTTTATGCCTTACAGAAGAAAAAGAAGTTTTGGATAAATGGACAGAATACTGCTCTGACTTTTACAACCACACACCAAACGGAGACCCATCAATTCTAGCATGTCCCCAGAACAGAGAGGAAGAAGAAATCCTCCCAATTCTCCGAGAAGAAGTTGAAGCAGCAGTGCAATCGCTGAAGAAGGGGAAGTCAGCGGAACTGCTTCAAACAGAAGGAGAAGCGATGATCGACGCACTCACCATTATCTGTAACAAGATCTGGCAGAGTGGGGAGTGGCCTACACCATGGACCCAGTCGCTTGTCATCACTCTTCCCAAAAATGGTAACCTTCAGGAATGTGAAAATTATCGCACCATCAGCCTCATCAGCCATCCCAGCAAGGTCATCCTGAAGAAGGGGAAGTCAGCAGGAGTGGACAACATACCTGCAGACTTGATTTAAGCAGGAGGAGAAGCGATGATTGACGCCCTCACAATTATCTGTTACAAGATCTGGCAGAGTGGGGAGTGGCCTACACCCTGGGCCCAGTCGCTTGTCATCACTTTTCCGAAAAGGGTAACCTTCAGGAGTGTGAAAATTACCGCCCCACCAGCCTAATCAGCCATACCAGTAAAATCCTCCTGAAAATAATACTCAACAGGTACGTTGTAAACCCAAGCTCAGCAAATCATAGCTTAAGAACAAGCAGGATTCAGGGCAGGGCGAAGTACCACTGAACTTCAGAATAATCTGCAAGAAATACCTACAGCACCAACAACATCATTCTATTTCATGAGTTTGTAGACTTCAAGAAAGCATTTGACCGAGTCTGGCATGCAGCTCTGTGGGCAACAATGAGAGTGTACAACATGAGTCATCAAAAGCCTGTATGACAAGGTTACCTCCACAACAGGATGTGCATGCTGGGTATGTTCTTGTTACTCACCCGTCTAGGACATGAGCGTCAGTATCTTTAAAGTCCGTTATGAAGGAATGCATGCGACACAGACTAGACCTCGGTTTATACTCTCATCCGAAGGAGTAGGAAACGGGAGTAAAGTGTCTTTCCCAAGGACACAACACAATGACCCGGTCTGGGCTCGAACCCAGGACCTTCAGATCCGCAAGCCGACGCTCTAACCACTCGGCCGCAGTGCTTCCCTGACTGGTTCAGAACATAATAATTTAAAGTACAGCAAAAAAGAAATGCTGGAAAATAATGTGCACAGTTAAACTTCACTATATCAGTAACTAAAGCTACGCTGCTGAAACCAATGCTGACGGGAATGTGCTAACTGTAGTAGTGACAGTACAGGGAAAGACAGAGCGCAGCATTCGCCTTGAACGGGCACATAGAAAAAAAATAGTGATCCTTATCGGGCATGCTCCTGTCAGCCGATGCCACAACGCCGCTATTAAAGACACACAAAAACTCTTGCACGCGGGAGATAAAGAGAGAGAGAGAGAGAGAGAGAGAGAGAGAGAGAGAGAGAGAGAGAGAGAGAGAGAGAGAGAGAGAGAGAGAGAGAGAGAGAGAGAGAGAAGAAGAAGAAGAAGAAGAAGAAGAAGAGTGAGATTATTTAGTTCTTCTTCCCTTCCTATTTGGGATGGGAATGAGGAATATAAGGAATTAAATATGGCCAATGTTTTAACTTAACGTAGCCACTACTACGAATTGGGGAGGAAGTTAGTTGTAGGGTACGTGTTGTTGGGGGTGGGGCGGAGGGCAAGTGTGGGAAGCAGGTTCTCTTCTTACCTGAAGTGCCTGTCAGGAGTAGTTGCAGTAAGAGCGGCCGCACTGTGGTCACGTGCAAATGCACTCTTGACGTACTGAGGTCTGCTTGCTGCCAGTAACTCCACGGCACTCTTACGCCGATGTTCTGAAACAAAGACACGTGAAATCATTATCCTCGTCATCGTCATCATCATCGCCGTTATGGACTTCGTGATGAAGACGTACATGGTTAACGGATTTTTGTCAGTTCTCCATGTTTATTTCTTATTTGTGAGTTGGGCTCCATCGCCTAGTCTGCATGCAACTGCTAATTAATCTCAGTGTCGAATAACATGCAATCAGCAAACTTACTCTATTAAACCCTAAATCCCTTCCCCTGCCCTTCTACCCCCTTTTACCTGTTCAAATGCTACTTTCACTATATATAACAAGGCGTCTCCTGTGCTTTGGTCGTATAGCGGGATGAACTGTCTCAGTCTCCAAGTGTGAAAGTTCAGTCCAGTGTAGACACAGTAAAGAGGATGTGCATGGTGACCAGGCCCGATCCCTGATTTAATACAAATATGACTCCAATACTCATAGGTATTTGTGGCCTCTATAAATGTGCAGGCTTGGAACGAGTGTCGCCACAACCCAATCCAATCAAATGTCCATTGTATAGCGCATGATGATAATGATGAATGATGAATGATGGTGATGATGATGATGATGATGATGATGATGATGATGATGATGATGATGATGATGATGATGATGATGATGCAGTCTTGTATAGCGCTGATACAACGTCAAGTGACATGCTCAATGCGCACCACTTCAAATCCTTTGAAAATGCCTCTAGAGTTCAAGTATTACGTCTTAAGGTTCCCTCCTGTGTATTGATGACAATGTGAAGCATTTTGTGAGTGGTTGGGGTGGGCCTGTTAAAAGGAGTGGGGGTGCAGGTAGGGGAGGAAGTGAATAATGAGAGGACACAAGGCACAAGGTGGAAACAATCAGCTACTTGAGTAAACATGTCTTTCAAGCTGATGGAGTCGGTGCCCGCCACGAGTAGACAGGCCGCATGCTTGCAAGCAGGAGACTAATGAAGCTCATAGACCCTTATAACATAAGTATGTTGGTGTTGCTATTCTCTACTCAGTCCTAGTGCTACATTTTAATCCCCACCTCCTCCCATTCATACAATACAATGCAAAATATCTTTAGTGTCCAACTTCACAAACATAAAAGTGGAAAGCTACCTTTGGCGTGGGCGCAAAACTTTACATTAAAATGAAAACAAAATAAATTAATAATAATAATAAAATAACAATAATAATAATAACAACAACAACAATAACAACAACAGTTACTTAATTATTCATTGCTTACAGGGTCCAGCGGACTGCAAAGAGCCGAATCAGGACCACAACCCGGCGAAAGAGGACCCACCCTTGATACGCACAAAAGATCTGCCGAAACAACCTCAGCGGCAAAACTGAATGCAACCCAACAGCCGGCCACTTCACAACAAAGGCATCCCATGCAGTGGACGCCGAGGCCACACTCCAAACCATCCACCCCCCGTCCACAAAAACAAAATAGAACACAAACATCATTATTACAAATCTACAAAACACATAATACAGAACGCATACATTGCCAAACAACAATTTCATAGGAAGCCCCAGATACCTTTTGGTAGAAAGCGTCCAACATTCCCAAGCTGACCCAATAGACCTCATACACAAATGAGGAGTTTTGGAAGAGTTTTCAAGAAAACAGATAGGCGATTGGTCTAGCGAAGAATAAGATCGTGTAGTAGATTGATAGAACGGAGTAGGAATGAGAAAGAACAACGGGGAAAGACAGCGACACTGGGAATTTAACGCACAAATCTACCAGTGCAGTCCTTCACAACAGCGCCATCGGAAACTAGTTCAGAACAACAATCGTTGTGCGTCAAGGATGCCTACTCTCTCCAACACTCTTCAACATCTTCCTAGAGCGCATCATGTCAGATGCCCTTGCAGATCACTAAGTCACAGTCAGCATAGGGGATAGAGCAATCTCCAACATTCGTTTTGAGGATGACATTGATGGATTAGCTGGAGAGGACCAAGAACTTGAACAGCTGGTAGGCCTACAGAGGCTTGGCACCACCTCCAGAGCCTATGGAATGGAAATAAGTGAAAATACCAAAAATGATGACCAACAACACCAATGGCATCAACACAGACATTAGAGTCCAAGGCCAATTCCTCAATATAGTGCATAGCTTCAAATATTTAGGAGCCATTGTATCAGACAATGGGTCCCGATAGGAAGTCCTCTCCAGGATTGCACAAACAACTGCTGCCCAGACATGGTTCAAGCCCATTTGGAAAGACAGGACCCTCAGTCTACATTCCAAGGTAAGGTTGCTGCGCTCCCTTGTCATCTCCATCTTCCTATACGCTTGCAAAACATGGCCCTCACAGCAGAACGACGAAGAATACAAAGCATGGAGATGAGGTGCTACAGAAGACTTTTAGGCATTTCCCATACTCAGCAAATCATCACTGACGAAGTCCAACAGACCATCATACAAGCCATTGGACAACATGATGACATGCTTACAGTGGTGAAGAAACGGAAACTCCGATGGTATAGCCACGTCACCAAAGCATCATTACTTGCAAAACCCATCCTGCAATGCACGGTGCAAGGAGGCAGAAACGATCATCTGTGGTGTCCCAACAACCTTCGAGTTACGGGATAGGATAGGATAGTGACCATTTGGCAGAAAGCGTCCAATATTCCCAAGCTGACCCAACAGACCATATACACAATGAGGAGTTTTGGAAGAGTTTTCAAGAAAAAATGTAGGTGACTGGTCTAGCGAAGAAGATAGCAAGCTTATAGTAGATTGATAGAACAGAGTAGGAATGAGAAAGAACAAAGGAGAAAGACAGCGACAGCGGGAATTTAAAGCATTAAATTTCCAGAGTGGAAATACTATTTATCCAGAAACCTCCGGCACCCCAACGGGGGAAGTAGGAAACGGAACGGCACCCATTTACAAACGCTCTTATCATTGATAGAAGAGGACGTAAGAAACAGATGGTGAAGACTGAAATTCTGTAAATTCAAAACTTAAAGAGGTGATGATGAAAATGATGATGATGATGATGATGATGATGATGATGATGATGATGATGATGATGATGATGATGATGATGAAGATGATGACAATGATGATGATGATGACGATAAGGACAAAAATTATGATCTCTCATACTCATTGCAACAGGGCAGCAACAAATAGGAGACGAGACGAAAACAATCGATACAATAATCACATGTTTCACCCATCCACAACTGAAAACTGAATAGTCAGCTTTTACAACATGTGTGACCTACATTAGTTCTTTCTCGCTCATTCTTCCTCTATCTCTTGGACGAAGACATTGAGATTATATTATTACAAAAAGGTTATTCCTAAACTGCCTCTACACCCCTTATCCCCACCACCACCACCACCACATACACAACACATCACGCACACCACAACGTCCAACATCACGCAAGCACTACGCGCACGGGCACACACATCACGCAAACCACAACATCGAACACGTCATGCAAGCACGCACACGCGCACACGGCTGTCCGGGTACTGAGACAGTTCATATTAAGTTCAGATAAATGTTTATTGTAAAGGAGAGAGAGAGAGAGAGAGAGAGGAAGTGAGAGAGAGAGAGAGAAAGAGAGAGAGAGAGATCTGCTCTGTCTTCCAACTGTTTCTTTCATATTGCCTAATCCTTTTTGTGCGTGGGTGTGCTTGCGTGCGTGCGCGTGTGCCTGTTTGTGTGTGCATGTGTGGGGAATAATTTTGTTTATTATTGCCTCTTCCCCAGTCTGCTTTGATTTCGCCTGCTCCCAGCCATGTATGTATAGGCCTATGTATTGTACTAATGTTTAATATGTGTGTGAATGCGTGAGGGTGCGCTATGAACTGTTCCTTACTAGGAAAAGCGCCTTATAAATATATTATTATTATTATTATTATTATTATTATTATTATTATTATTATTATTATTAGAGTAAGAGAAGAGCCAGAGAGTGAGACAGAGAAAGGGGGAGTGGGGGAGGAAAGATTTTGACAAAATGGGAACAAAATCAATTTCCACACAGAGCATAATTATCATCTGAACGGCAGAAAGCGGAGAAGAGTGTGAAAATTATGCTGACATGTTATTACGTCTCACCGCGTTTGCCGTCTACACCGTCACCCCACACGTAATAACGCAGCACACAAATCGATACAAAAACAAAAGAAAGGCGATATAATAGCTGCTTGTTGTCTGGCGTATACTCGACAACTGCCGCTGCGCAAACGCTCTTTTGCTTCGAACGCCGAATTAAGGTTACTATCAAATCACGCTCATTATCATAGAAACAACTCGTTCAGAAAACAAAACAAAAATCATCGTAATCGCATTAAAAAAAAGAGAAGAATATGACGAGAAACTTACCAGGTTGTGAGTGGTATGGTAGTAGTTAATGTGTAAGCAAATCTAGCCGCAGACTGTCAGGAATCTACTACCACGAGAACGGCAGAAGCTCACACCGGCTTCCAACAGAAGCTATTTGAAAAGTGCAAGCGGCGACTACCGGCAGCTTTCGCGGCGCTCTTTAGCCAGACTACTAAACGTGATGCGGACATTGACATGACGCTAGACAACCACCCCTAGCGGCACCCGCACTAACACCGCTAGACGCAGCAACAACAGAAAGCGACAGCTACCTCGCTTCCGAGCGATACCTGTGCTTCCGGTGTTGTGAAACAATACAATACAGTACGTGTAAACTTAACATCTGGGTCTTGACATATTCCTATTAAAGAAACAAAATCTACAGTCTAGGCACTCAAAATCAATATCCGTAGACACTCTAAACTCTAAAGAGATATTATTGTATAGTTCGGCATTGTAAATATGAAGGCACTTCCTATCCTATCCTATCCCATAACTCGGAGGTCGTAGGGGCACCACAGATGATCGTTTAACCAGCGTACTCCATCTTTCCCTGTCCTCAGCAACCCTGATTGTTTCGCTCAGTGTCAAACCAGTCCATTCTCGAATGTTGTACTCCCACTTCTTTTTCGGTCTCCCTCTTCTTCTACCTCCTTGCACTGTGCCTTGCAGGATGGTCTTTGCAAGACCTGATGATCTGGTGACGTGGCCATACCATCGGAGTTTCATTTTTTTCACCACTTTGAGCAGGTCATCGTGTTGTCCAATGGCTTGTGTGATGATCTGTCGGACTTCGTCGTTGGTGATGTGTTGGGTATAGAAAATGCCCAGAAGTCTTCTGTAGCACCTCACCTCCATGCTTTGTATTCTTCGTTGGAGATCTGCTGTGAGGGTCCATGTTTCGCAAGCATATAGGAAGATGGAGATGACAAGGGAGCGCAGCAGCCTTACCTTGGAATGTAGACTGACGGTCCTGTCTTTCCAAATTGGCTTCAACCTCGCCAGGGCAGCAGTTGTTTGTGCGATTCTGGAGAGGACTTCCTGTCGGGACCCATTGTCTAATACAATGGCTCCTAAATATTTGAAGCTATGCACTGTATCGAGGGATTGGCCTTAGACTTTGATGTCCGTGTTGATGCCATGGGTGTTGTTGGTCATCATTTTGGTCTTCTCTGCACTTATTTCCATTCCATAGGCTCTGGAGGTGGTGTCAAGGCACTTAAAGGTCTTGAAACAAATGAGGATGTCCTTCATCCTCGCACACGCAGACAGCAGAAAACTTACTTTTAAAGCTCTTTGATTTGTTTCATCTCAGTGTTTAAAGCTCTTCGATTTGCTTCATCTCCGTGATCGCTTCATTGATACCAAAAAACGTTTATACTATTTTGATTTGTGCGGGTAACAAGGAAGTGTAAGACAGAATCCTCGCAATATTGACTTGCTCGCTAACACTAAACAATGACATTATAAAATGATTGGCAGGAAGCTGTCAGTGGCAGGCAAAACAAAACAACAGTGATTTGAATATGAGTATGAGGGGGCACGGATGGGTAAAAAAATGTTCTGGATTCTGTTTCCGGTATGGTCTGTTATTGAGCTTCCAGTTAGTCTGAAATAGGCACCATCACCCACGATAAAGTACTTGCTATCCATTTTACTGTAGTTAGACTGAGCGAACACTAATGCCGACGCGTAATACGATTTGGAGTCACTCATGACGCTCCTACGTCGTCGATAAATAATGACTTTAAGGACACAAACACATTTATCTCCTTAATTTTGAAAGACAAATGCCCATTCAGCGTCGCAGCTGGAAATGTCTTCGTGGAAGAGCTGTAAAAAGCTGTATTATGTCTAGATCCTTTTCATACTTTCAGTTGCAGTTCCATAACTTTATAGTCCCCAACACACGTAGCGTATAGGAGACTGCATCATACTTTCGTTTCGTTTCGTTTAGATAAATTAAAGTCCCACGTCACAATAGCGAATAGGGGACTGATGATCATACTTTCCAAAGCCAGCGGCCTATATATAGTCAGTTCCAGTTCTGGTGTGTGTGGTGGGCGGTTTTTACTATAACCTTTTACATTTCTTTTAGTAGGATGCACGGTCGTTGGCGGGGCGGAGGCTTTCCCTCCCTGTCAGCTGCCTTGGAATCCATCTTTGTATGTGGTGTTGGGCCGTTATGAGCTCTCACCAGACATCCACGTATGTATTATGAACGTGATGGTTCCTAATGGGACCTATTTTAACAAGTTTTAATTAATGTGCGGGGCGCATTTAGCTATGGCTTACCTGCCCTTTTTATCATTTTATCATTATTTTTTAGTACCGGGGCTTCGTGGGCTATGCCCATTTGCCCTTTTTAAATGCACGCCTTATAAGCGTTTTTATAATCTTAATGTAATTGTTGTATGTATGAATGATATATGTTATACAAGTTTTTAATTTTCACCTAGTGATTTTAGTTAGGTCCCATATATGCGCAAGTGTCCGGGGACTATAATCTAATAAACGAACGAACGAACGATGGTTTGTCCCCTACGCGCACTGTGTCCGGGGACGTAAATCTATCCTCTGAACTGAACTGAACTCACCTCTTTCTGTTATGTCCTTCTTCACGTTAACTCTATGAGGACTGCAATTAAAATCGTATTGGAGTGAAACAGCAGAGCTATTAATTGGTGTTTTTAAAAAATGATATACATTAACATATTTTTATGGAGTCTTGTTGGTTTTATTAGTCATATAATTGTTTATGTTGGTCTTATTTATGCTACTGTTACTGCTAGCAAGCAAAAGCCAGAAACAACAAAGATGGAGGAAATCATTCATTATAAAGAGGCAAATTTTCATCTTGTCTCTTTAGTTGGTTTCTGATACAACAGTCGTCTACGTTTTATTTTGTTAGTATTTACTTCTTCTTTTAGGGCTGTTTGGGTTCCAGTAATGGCAGCAACATGGGGGGTCGGGGGTGGACGTTTCGTTTTATGTGGGGATGGGGATTGGGAAATCTGTGAGGAGGTAAGTGTTAAGTAAGCATGGGCTGCCAGACCGCGGTTGGAGGGGTCTCAATCGATGTCAGCGTGTCCCTGATGGCGATAGCGTCCCGCACGCGATGTTAGCTGTCCCTTCGTACAGTCATACCTCAATATTACTATCTCCACTCTTTATCCACCATCATCTTAGGATAGGCTATTTCTTAAGAATTGACTAAAGCGATAAGGAGAATGCTTATTATATTCTTTTGGTTTAAATTTCTTTTTATTTTCCTCAAACAAACTAAACAAGAGTAAGTCAATGCCTACGTTGCGCGTTTCATTGACCTCAGGACACACACATGCACGCACATGGCGAGCGGACCTGCACGCACATGGCGAGCGGACCCGCACAATCATTATTCCCATATTTTGTTGTGGAACAGATTTCTGCTGACAGCATCCGTATGTAATTTATACTGTTAAACATTCCCATTCAGAGACGCTGAGTAAAAAAACCCAATATTTATCAATCAACCGTGTTACAGAAACTATTCAGAACAAACTCATATACTAAGATATCTAACTCAAATTCAACGTCCTATGTGGAAATAGCAAGGAAGCAATTATGCTGAACCGACGGGCAAATTGCGCTATGTTAAAGTGTGATTGAGCATCATCGATTGAGGGCTATTACCACTTGGCTGCCAGCACACACACACAGGCGCTTAACCAGAAACCACCCTATGTCGATATCAGTCGATAGTGTGCACTCTTTCTGCCATCCCTTCCCTACTCCTTCCAATTCTCCAAATAGCCCAACATTATTGCGATGACAGTTTTTACAATCCGCTGCGTTTTACTTTCTTAGTTTCTCTTTGTCCTTTCCCCCAGTTATGAAAACAGCTTCTTCTTCTTCTTCTTCTTCTTCATCATCATCATCATCATCATCATCATCATCATCATCATCATCATCATCATCATCATCATCATCATCATCATCATCATCATCATCATCATCATCATCATCATCATCATTATCATCATCATCATCATCATCATCATCATCATCATCATCATCATCATCAGCAGCAGCAGCAGCAGCAGCAGCAGCATTATCATCATCATCAGCAGCAAAATTCAAGATATATTTATTATCCAATATATTACAAGGAAATTTAGTGTGTGAAATTCATCCTCATCATCATCGTCCACATCATCATAATCATCATCATCACCTCATAAACCAAACCGCTCACTTGTACAATTACTCCCCTCTGTCCAACACAAGAGGCATCAGACTAACATTACTCTTTCCAACAACTAAATAGCAAATCTCACATAAGACAAAATGAGCAAACCAGACCTTGCAATTACACTTATATTGAGAACAAAACAGCAGTCACACCCGCAGAATGAAACATGTAAGACATCAACACAACATAGCACAAACCAATAATAGTCAAAATGTAAAACATTACAGTAACACCACTAAAAAAATATTTAAAAAACAATGTGCAGTAACACAGAACCAGCAGAACCAGGAACATAATATTGATCCTTAATTGGAGCCCCATCTTGCAGACCGCTGGCAGCATGAGTCCAGGGGGATAATTACAATCTTTTTGATCGTAGTTCCAATTTTCTGTCTCTCTCGTTTCCCCCCATACGCCCCGAAACTAAAAAAATCTCCCACTCCCAACGTCACACACAAAATCTTTTCTAGGAACACTTCAAGTCTGACCTAGTGACCTCTTTTCTCCACTTACCCCATTCTCTCTCTCTCTCTCTCTCTCTCTCTCTCTCTCTCTCTCTCTCTCTCTCTCTCTCTCTCTCTCTCTCGCTCTCTCTTTGTCTGTCTCTCTCTCTCTCGTATCTCTCTATCTGTCTGTATATCTCTCTCTTTCTCTTTCTAACAATGAAGATGCGCAGATAAGGCGTTGGAAATTGTTTTGTATTTAAAACGTTATACTCGTTGTATAGAAGATGTTGTCTTACGAAAGTTATTTTATGCTCGAGATCCTAAAGCAGTTCCAGGATAACATGTTTATCTATTTTATCCTATCCTGTCCCGTAACCCGGAGGTGGTAGGGGCACCACAGATGATCGTTTAACCAGCATACTCCATCTTTCTCTGTCCTCAGCAGCCCTGAGGGCTTCGCTAAGTGTCAAACCAGTCCATTCTCGAATGTTGTCCTCCCACCTCTTTTTCGGTCTCCCTCTTCTTCTACCTCCTTGCACTGTGCCTTGCAGAATAGTCTTTGCAAGGCCTGATGATCTGGTGACGTGGCCATACCGTCGGAGTTTCCGTTTCTTCACCACTGTGAGCAGGTCATCGTGTTGTCCGATGGCTTGTATGATGGTCTGTCGGACTTCGTCGTTGGTGATTGTTGGGTATAGGAAATGCCCAGAAGTCTTCTGTAGCACCGCATCTCCATTCTTTTATTCTTCGTTGGAGATCTGCTGTGAGGGTCCATGCTTCGCAAGCATATAGGAAGATGGAGATGACAGGGAGCGCAGCAGTCTTACTTTGGAATGTAGACTGATGGTCCTGTCTTTCCAAATGGGCTTCAACCTTGTCAGGGCAGCAGTTGTTTGTGCGATCTTGGAGAGGACTTCCTGTCGGGAACCATTGTCTGATACAATGGCTTCTAAATATTTGAAGCTATGCACTGTGTTGAGGGATTGGCCTTGGACTTTGATGTCCGTGTTGATGCCATTGGTGTTGTTGGTCATCATTTTGGTCTTCTCTGCACTTATTTCCATTCCATAAGCTCTGGAAGTGGTGTCAAGCCTCTGTACCAGCTGTTCAAGTTCTTGTTCCTCTCCAGCCAATCCATCAAAGTCATCCGCAAAACGAAGATTTGAGATTGCTCTACCCCCTATGCTGACTGTGCCTTCATGATCTGCAAGAGCATATGACATGATGCGCTCTAGGAAGATGTTGAAGAGTGTTGGAGAGAGTAGGCATCCTTGACGCACACCGATTATTGTTCTGAACCAGTTCCCGATGGCGCTGTTGTGGAGGACTGCACTGGTAGCATTGTCATACAGGCTTTTGATGACTTCAATAATTTTAGGGCTGATGTTGTACACTTTCATTGTTGCCCATAGAGCTGCATGCCAGACTCGGTCTAACGAATTCTTGAAGTCTATGAACACATGATATAGATGTTGTTGGTGCTGTAGGTATTTATCACAGATTAATCTGAGGTTGAAAATCTGTTCAGTGGTACTTACTTCGCCCTGCCCTGAATCCCTCTTGTTCTTCAGCTATGATTTGTTCATCTTGGGGTTTCAACCTGTTGAGTATTATTTTCAGGAGGACCTTGCTGCGATGGCTGATGAGGCTGATGGTGCGGTAATTTTCACACTCCTGAAGGTTACCTTTTTTGGGAAGAGTGATGACAAGCGACTGGGTCCATGGTATAGGCCACTCCCCACTCTGCCAGATCTTGTTACAGATAATGGTGAGGGCATCAATCATCGCTTCTCCTCCTGCTTGTAGCAGTTCCGCGGGTATGTTGTCCACTCCCGCTGACTTCCCTTTCTTTAGCGATTGCACTGCTGCCTCAACTTCTTCCCGGAGAATTTGGAGGATTTCTTCTTCTTCTCTGTTCTCGGGACATGCTAGAACTGATGGGTCTCCATTTGGTGTATGGTTGTAAAGGTCAGAGCAGTACTCTGTCCATCTGTCCACAAAACTTCTTGTTCTTCTGTAAGGCATACGCCAGACTTGCTTTGGATCGTGGAGACTTTGGGCTGTTTGACACTTGTCAGCCGCTTCACAGTCTGGTAGGCCTTCTTGCTGTTGTTCTTGTTCATGTTTATCTACCGTTCTTAACTTACACGCGAGACATTATCATAATTAACGCGCAAACACACAAACACACCCGCGCCCACACCCACACAAACGTACACCAAAGGATCAACTATCAACGGAACTAACAACTTCTGAAGACCAGCCATCTTGTTAACCAAGTGCAAAGCCACGTGACGTTTTCACTGCAACAGTAAATGAATCACTGGCTGCCCCCGCCGTGGCAGGCAATAACTCAATCAATCACATCCCTGGCACACTCCGATACAAAAGCGACAGGGTTAAAATTAGGAAGCCTGGAGGATTTGTACGGACGTTCGTAGAATTATATCTATCCATCTATCTGTTTGCCTATGTGTGAGAGTGTGTGTGTGTGTGTGTGGAGGTGTGTGTGTGTGTGTGTGTGTGTGTGTGTATCGTGAGATGTTATGTATTGCTGGTGTCAAAGGGAGAGGAATAAACGTGGAAGGTATTGTTCGAAGCGAGGGAGGGAGCGAGGGAGGGAGTGAGGGAGGAGTTGCTTGAGGGTCGAGCGAGGAGCGTGATGAAGGGATTATAGCGGCAGGTCGCGGATAGGAACAGTTTTACAGTTTTATACATGATCATCCATAAAAAGGGAGTTGGCCTTTAAATGATTTTATGCGCCACAAGTACTCAGCATCATCGAGGCTGAGAGAGAGAGAGAGGGAGAGAGAGAGAGAGAGATAGAGAGAGAGAGAGAGAGAGAGAGAGAGAGAGAGAGAGAGAGAGACTGTATTGCTTTGAGAGCAATTTAAGCCTCAGGCCTTATTTTTGCATAATTATTAATTAGCCAAATCACTTCTACCACAGGCTGAAATGACTTTGAGACTTATGGGTAGAAATATCTGTCCATGCACTAACATGTTCCAGACTATGCATACAGAAGTCACATGTATACAGCGGGTCCTGGTAGCTCAGTTGGTAGAGCGGCTTACAAGTAACCAAAGGGTACCAGGTTCGAATCCTGGATTGGTCAACGTGTGACCATATTATTTTCTCCTTACCATCAACTGGTTACCTGCCGTCAGAATAATGTGACCAGTAGTCGCCTATACGCTCGCTCCGGTGTCGTGTGACTATAATCTACAATTAACTTTTTAATGTGTATACACTCTCAGATGTAACGAGAGCTAACGGAAGTCACCTACTACCCAGTCTCCAGTTTGCTGATAACAAAGACTACTATACCATAGTCTTTGCTGATAACACTGCTGTTACCTTTCTGCTCTATTGTTCCAACGCCAGTCCCAAAATGTTATCAAGTACGTTCTTCCACAATGAAAGTCTAATGGACAAATATTCATCGAGGGCCCTCAATTGGAATGAGAAGAAAGAAAAGCTGTGTAAACAGAATCAAGTAATAAACGCTGAAATGAAACCTTCGCCCCACTCACCCACCCACCCAAAGTAAAATATTATTGCACTTACAGGATACTGCAAACTTCTAGTGCTAGTGTTACCGAACGTTTAATCTGTTTTAGGTTCAAGTTCCTGGCACAGCGCAGGTTTTTGTGTTGCCAGGGATTGCGACTATCCGTGTTGCCTGACTTGCATGACAATCTGAGTAGTACTTCATCCTGTTCCGTATCGCGATATTATGTGACGCTGTTCAAACAGCACTTTGCTACTTTGTCCGTTGTTGTATAATCACTAATTTAAGTCAAACAGTAAATCACGCTAACGGACTGATTCACTCGACACTACCACATAACGACTAAAAGAATGACTTCTAAACACCTGCAAAGTCACCCCATCCCTCACTAACAGACCAAGTGACAGAAATGACAAACTGGAAGCAGCAAAAATTTACAGCGTACCGAAATAAATGGAACGGCAGTAATACATTCTTTCTTCCTGTTATGTATTTTTTTTGGTGTGGGGTGGAGGACTGGATTTGTTGCAATGGCGGGTATCCGCAAAACTGCGAACAATTCCCATCTTACTACCAATAATATAGCGTTTACCAGCCCAAGAGCTGCTCAAGGCGCTGGCCTATACAGGATCTAACTCAAGCCGCTCAAGGCGTCCACCAGCTGCCTTGGTACTCACCTGTCTAGGACATAAGTGTCTGGATGATGATGATAATAATAATGATGACGACGACTATGATGATGATGACGATGACGATGATGATAATAATGATGATGATGAGTGTCTTGAAAATACCATTGAGGAGCAGGTAAAGCTGAGTCAGCAGCACTCTGCCTAGATGTGGGTATACACTGCCGCGTTTTATATGATAACGTTTGTTCATAACAACATGGGCCTGACGAAATACTTTGTACTCCGAGCAAATACACTCTAAAATACAGCGTGAGCTGAAGATCAACTTTATACTCAACGACGTTTTAAAATATATAGACCGTGATTGTTAGACTAGATACAGTACGCGACTTCGATCAAAATTATGATGCATCTTTAACTCAACTCTTTAAATTTGAAACTGGTCTCAGAAGCACCAAGATCTCTGTGTTAGCTAGCTGGAGAAGAAAAAAAATTGAAAATACACCAGGATTTGAATTACAAAACCCACACGAATCTCTTGATTAATGTAATAATATTTATTGTCATAAACATGCGTTGTGTGTGAATACTTTTTAAATACTTTATAAAATTATTCACTCATGAGTCATTAGATTCTCATAAGCCAAAGAGGGCAAAATTTAAACATAAACCATAACTCACAAGCAATTCCAACGTCTGATTCTCTAGTCTAAATACACCACCTATGCAGGGCCTCACCTCACACTAACGCAAATAGTGAGTTTAGACTAAAATAGTCTAGCAGGGTTGTCTGCACAAATTGTAGTCTAAATGCCCCAATTCGGATATATATATATATATATATATATATATATATATATATATATATATATATATATATATATATATATATATATATATATATATATTGTTCTATAAATCAAAACAATTACATAAGTGATTGAATTAATCCCTAACATATACATAACACCTACAATTCACTGCTGTATGTGATATGTAGTCCGTGTGAATAGTATTCGCTGACAAGTGACAAGTGATGACAGTGATGAGTTTCTGTGTCGGCAGTTTATATTACAACATTAGTCTTGCTGTACACCTGTTACATGGAATACATGTGATATAACTGCAAGGTGAGCTTAAATACATACATACATACACACACACACACACACACACACACACACACACACACACACCAACACACACACACACATGCGCGAGTGGACGCACGCATGCATGCACACACACGCACATGCATGCATGCAAACATAAACACACACACGTGCACAGCACAATATTTAGCAATTATCCTAAAAATAAATAAAGCAGAATATTTAACTTGTAATTACTAATTGTATCTAGACAAAAGAGAAAGACTAATAAAAAATCAAAAGACTAACACAATTACTATACATGTACTCCACTAATCTATGTGCTGCACATCTGCTAATTGCTTAATGTTCAGTATTAGCTGGCCAATGAAATGCATGTGAATTTGTATCCATAATATCATTATTGCTTTTTTTTTCTATCTTCCATGCAATTAATTTATGTTAAGTATTAATGTATGTTAAGTATTGGCTGGATAATGCAATGCATTTGAATGTACAGTGTATATAATTAATGAATTTACCTGTCTTGCATGTAACTTAGTCAAATTAAATTATTATTTCTATGTGTTCTTAAGGAGTTTGAAGAATAAAATTGCTTGACTTGAAAGAACTGTACCTATCTCATTATCTGTATGCAGTTGCAATATATTTTGATGCTGTTTTATAATAATAATAATAATAATAATAATAATAATAATAATAATAATAATAATAATAATAATAATAATAATACAATAATTGGTTACTACTACTACTAGTAAAGAATTGATTGGTTAATTAAATAAATGATAATGATATTGATGATACTGCTGCTGCTGACAATCATGATATTACTTCTGCTAGCATTAAGTACAACAACAATGAACTGAACCAAACTTAACTAAATCCCAAATGTGCCATTTAGTGCAAAAGAGCAAGACAAGTTCTTAAGGCACAGTATATATTGAACCTTACTACCCTTTTCCTGTGCATGGAGTTCCACCTGCCTGTTCCTTTGATGTCAGTACACCTCGCCTACTGCCTAACCCCAGTAAAGGTCAGCCAAACCTAGCTGTACCACAACAAAATAGTTAGTACTGTTGGTCACAGCTTCTGTACTATCTTACTGTAGAGTAACAGATCTCTACAAAGTACATACTAGTATAAATGTAGTACAATTTGTGATCAATCCCTTATTAATTTAATATCAATGAATTCTTTCATTCAAATTATGATTTTTAGGTTACATAATAACTTTAAAATAAAATAAAAATACCATAAGGCCCAAAAAAAAGTCTGCTTACGGTGTCCCGACCGACACTAATTTTTTGGCCTAACCCTAAACTTTTTTGGAGGACGTCTGGAAAAAAAAGAAGAAAAAAGCCACACAAAAAAAAATCGCACCCTAGGTGGAAAATTGGTCTTTAAAAAAAAAAAAGGAAGCCAATCAATGTCTATTCACCGAAAAGATTTTAGTCCAAGTTTGATTTGAAATGAACACGCGTTTATAGGCATGTGCATGCTTTATTCTACTGTGTCTCATTTTGACACACACGCATGCACGATGAATTTAAATGTTATGCCAATAACTCACCAAACATGTCAGTGTTGGTCCTGGTCTTGAGGTACTCTGGGCCCTTGTCCAGCAGAAGACTGGGCTTGTTCCTCATCGTGCACGATGTCACCAGCAATGCCATCGCCACACCTGTCCTCTCAAACCTCATACAGGTAAACCATAGGTAAAATTCGCAGATCCAGTAAAAACGTCCCGTTAAAACATAGAAGACCAAGGCAACTACGGTGGTCCAAACCAGGAAATAAACAGCAGTGGTAGATTAGATCGATGTCAGTAATGTACTGCCTGCCAGTGTATTAGGGAACAGTATTTGCTTATAAACTTCCGTCAGGAAAGCTGCTATCGGTACCTTCCCCTCGTTAGAAGGCAGGGCCCAAACAAACTCCTAATTTCACACAGCAGCAATACTACAGAAACAGACATCTGGCAAAATCCACTCACAGAAGTCTTGCTTCGGGTTGTGATTTGCAGCTGTCGGTGTCGTCTGCTTCAAGTTCAAACACACCTATAACCATCGACAAACCGGCCCAAAAGTAAACCAGCACCAAAGTTGCGGACACAAAGCGGTCATCAACGATTACAATACTGACTGCAGAAAAGTCGCATATAAAAGTCCCTAAAACTACTTCGCCATGCGAAATGGCATTGTTATTTACGGTGTTGTGTTGTCATCGCCGTGTGTGTCCGATTCAAAGGGTTATTTTCGACTCCCGCAGGTGAGAGTCACAGAAAGCGGTCACGTGGCTGTCCCCAATCCATTCATGCCTGGTGGAAATTCCCTTGCCCCGAGCGGGGACAGCCCTCGCCAAGAAAAGCTCGGTTTGATGTCATTGCTTTGTAAGCAGCGCGCTGATTTAATATTAGAAAGTGGACAGTGACGCATGCTTTTCTACGCGCAACTAATGATTTTGCGCTGAGTCAGTGTGCGTGGTCGCATTATACTTATAACACACAAATGAAAACTATAAGGCCTATCAACAATAGACTGATATTTAAGTCAATAACAAAGGGACTATATGTAGATGTTTTATTCGCTTTGATTAGTGAATGTTTACACAAGTCGCTATGGCGCTGACGTAGAATCATCCAGTAATTAATTATGGTTTTAACTTGGTCATAACACATTAAGTATTAGACGATAATATTTTGTTGATCGTACTTGGAGAAAACATACTTGTCATGATTGTTACACTGGGTATCGCGCAGATGTCATCATAGCAGTCCGCTGTGACCACAGGAGTGAAAATTTAGCTAGTAGGCTACTGTTACGAATCGTAGGCCTACTATGTTTATTGGAATTCCCGTACCTCCTAGGATGAATGAAAAATTTGATCTTTTTGATAAATGTGTAAAACCGATTTTATTGTATAACTGCGAGGTATGGGCCCATGAAAAAAAAATCTCAATATGTGATAGATTACAACTAAAATTTTTAAAATTATTCTTAATGTTAAAACTAAGGTTTTGGGTGAAGTTGGTTGTTTACCTGTTTCTTTAGATGCTAAATGCAGGTTACTCTGTTTCTGGTATGAACTTTGAATTGATTGCTGCAATGATTCCGCTAACATGTCAGTTATCTTTCGACTATGTTCGTATTTATTTTGTAATTCTGAATATAAACTGTCCTGTTTATGTACTGTCCGTTCAGGCCTAGTTACGTACGTGGCAGTAAATACTCCTTGAATTATTTTAAGACCATGGGCAAACAACGCTAGAGACATCAGTTCTTCACATCTGGCATCAGGATGTGTTCGATGCAATACTTGCATTACGTATAGAATTGTTAAGAATACCTTCTGTTTAGAAGATTATTTAGTTTTATTCTTACCTTTATTGAGAATAACCTTATTTAAATTTAGGCTCAGCTCTCACAAACTACCAATTAGATTAATCACAAAGATATTGGATTATCCAGAGAGAAGTTGGATTGTATACTCTATGTGATTTGGCCGAACTAGGTGATGATGAATTTCATTATCTGTTTAGATGTACAAATCTTATACTGATTGTCAACAGGCTTTATTTATTACCTCAGTGCTTCAGGAATCGCTGGAATAGCTATAAGTTGAACCAGTTAATGACCTCTAAATCCAAACGCAAGTTGTCTGATTTAAGCCGTTTTATAGGTAGGCTTTTTTTTCTCACTTTTCAATAGTTATCTTTTGCTATTTATTTTGTTCTTGGTTGAGACCTTGGTGTATTCTTTTTGGGATAATTTTTCCTCGTGTCTGTTACCTTGTTAGGCTAATATTATCGATTTGTTTATTTACATACTTTTTCTCCATTCGGTGCTCGTATGTCAACAACTTAATTAATGTCAATATGTCAACTCAGCTGGGACAGATGCCGCCATTGAGATCCTTGGCCCCAACGGCTTTGGAGTTACGGGATAGGATAGGATATGACGTAATTTTCTCCAACGTAGTCTACCTGTGAAATAGCATATTTAATATGCAGGGCCGGACCTGGGAAAAGTCAAAGGGGGGGGGGGGGGGGGGGTTACAGATTCAGCGAAGGCGCGAAGCGCCGAGCCTTCTAGGGGGGTCCGGGGGCATGCCCCCCCCGGAAATTGTTTTTTTCAAGGATGCAAAATGGTGCAATCTGGTGCAATCTGAACCTTGAAAAAGCCATTTGTGATGGTCTGGCACTTTGAGCTTTTTGAACAATTGAACTGACAAACTCTGGGGTACAAAAATTATCCTCTGCCCCTCCCTTAAAAAAAAACACCACACACACACACAAACATTTATTTATCAGCAAAGATGTTTTGTATACTATTATTATTCACTACTTTTTGTTGATCGTTAACGGTATAAAGCTTTACCTTGTAGTTTATGAACATCACCGCCCTGCTTTCACTTTCAGTCTTGCTGCACTAGGTTCCTCGGCATTAGTACCATTATTTTGTGATATGTATCTTCTGGCAAAACAGTTCACTGCCTCTTTGAAGTCAATATCAACATCCCTGTGCACTTTCTGTAAAGCAAGTCCATTGAGTGTCTGTTGCCCCTGTCACGTCCCAACTGCCTCAACAGTGGTTCGACATGTGTGCTCTTTCACACGAGAAAAAAACCCAACACCTAAATAAACTCTAAAAGACAAAACCAGAAGTAACAAGACAATTTCTTTATTTCACACACTCATTCGCACTAAAAATTAACTCCCTTTATCCCACTTCCCAACCAACCAACCCTCAATCCCACTAATAAAACCCCAAACTAATACATAAACAATTCGCTCAAAATAATAATGATAATTAAATCAAAATGGAAAATGACTAACTACAAATGTACAAGAGATTTATAATAATTATGGCTGAAACAGCTTACTGCCAACAAGGTAAATAACAGTAAGCAACTGCTTTAAATCTTTACAAATATTCAAACTTCGTTCCACTTAAACTTCAAATAGATACAACAAGTCCTTTATATTATATAAAATGAATAGGAGAATTTATCTTTTATGCAAAATAGAATTTATAAGAAATTAATCTAAATTATCAATTAATTAATATCTGGCGAAATAATTCCCCCAGACAAAACTATACAATCACAGGGTTACTTAATCTAGTAGGTAATATTATTCAACAACGTTTATCAATCAATTCAGATTAAATATATTTCAATGTGCTGTAATTTATAATTTATCACAGGTAAAACAATTATCGTTCCTCACAACAGATTATCATTGATTATAGTTATTTGTTGTGTGTGGTGGAGTGTGTGTGCGTGTGCTTTATAAACGAAATAAAGTTCCCTGGGCGAATACCACAACCTTCGCAACCGAGGTTGACACACGGAAAACACGGCGTAATAGGCCGAGGCACACAAGCTTCACACCAGCAAGGTTTCAGCACACCATCAATGATCTGCTCTAGGGTTTTGGTGTTTGAACTTGTTGGTACATCTACAACAATACATACAAAAAACATAACCATTAATAATTATATTACAATATACTGCACAAGCATCCCGCTATCGGAATGGTTGTCTCCCTTTCGACATCCTTACTCATCCTCCCTGTCATCGCGCATATACATTCACAATCACCTCCTTTCTGTCATCTCTTCGCTACATAACAGCGAATTCCTTTATATCAATTTATAATTATTTAATTTATAATACATTTTAGAAAATTCTCTCTCTCTCTCCATTGCTAGGTATTCATGCAGCAAACAGTATGAAACATAAAATAGAATTTAGAAAACGTAATTAACTAACCATTCACACCGCATGCATAACCCAAACCCCCGAACGCTATGGCCAACTGAGAAATTGAGGTAAATAACTTACGGCTACCAGTGGATCCTCCCGGCCTGTTGACAAAGACACACAAACGACGGGACAAACACCCAGGCACAGATGGTTAGGCAAGGTGATTACACAGGCATAAGAAGTCCTAGACGGAGTCACGCATTTCACACATAGAATATCGCATGGCAGCAATTAATCTTCTCAATAACAAAATAGCCAACTATGCTGTTTTTTCTAACATAGTGCGTATCGCACGGGCGCAAAACATTCGCTACTTTTATTAATTATAAACCTAATTAATTTATTCTGATTCTCTCCCCTTGACTACCGTAACTTTTAACCTCAATGTACAGGCTGATGATTAAACTATATACATAGGCGCGCGACTGCAAACTGCGTAGCGTGACACAGCACCCCACCAAGACGAAAACTAACAGTTTTAGTTCTTAACAACCACGCTACTCAGTTCTGCTCAAGAAATCAGCTGGTACATTGTCTTTTCTTCTTCACGTCACTGGGTGTCTCTGACACTGTCTCTGACTCCGTCTCTGACTCTGTCTCTGACTCTGTCTCTGACTCTGTCTCTGACTCTGCCTCTGACTCTGTCTCTGACTCTGTCTCTGACTCTGTCTCTGACTCTGTCTCTGGAGTTAACTTCAGATAAGTCTCTCTTGCCTCCCCTGACAACAACGGTGACAACCTAGCCGACCACGTCTCTTCCCTCCATTTCTGAGTTCTAGCTATTTGCTCAAAGTGCTGAAGGTAGCTCTCAATATCCTCTTTACCATCAAATGGTTGGACCTTGATCTTGTAGCTATCAGGCTGAACTCTATCCCTCCTACGTTGGGCTTCTAGTTCTTTCTCTTGTTCTAACTGTTGCCTAAGCCTTTCTCTGTCATCCTCCCGAGCCTGCTCTCTAGCTGCGCGCTCTTCTTGCAGTCGCAACTCGACATTACCCCGTTCGGATTCTATCTTCTTCTCTAAGAGCTTCAGTTCTCTAGCTTTATCTTTGCGCTCTTGTTCTCTATCTTTACGCTCCTGCTCTAGCCTTCTTTCTACTATGGCTAAATCTTCCGCCCTCCTCTCGAGCCCAGCTGTTTCTTTAGCTCTGTCCCTTCGCTCTAATTCCATCTCTCTCGCCAATCTAGCAGACTCCTCCGCTAATCTAGCAGCTTCTTGCTCTCTCTTCGCCCCGTCTACTACAAAACTGGCTAGACCTGCTCCCTTCAGCCCCATGCTAGCGCCTAGCTCCTTGTATCTAAGATATACTTCCATGCCAACGCTACTTGTTCCTGCGCCGGTCTTAACTGAAGTAGGAGTAAGATCAGCTGCCACGCGAGTACTATGAGCGAAAGGCGTACTCACTGTGGTTTCCTCGTCCATCGGTGCCTGACGCGAAGCGGCTGCGTCGGCCTCCGTGTACTGGTCCATCGCTCGCGCCTGCTCAGCTGCTCTCCGAGTCGCAGCCCTCGTCAGCATACAGTCGCGGACTAAGAATGAAAAATGGGAAAAAAATGGGTGAATAACAAATGAAACAAATAACGATTAACACATATACAAACAGTCGAACAAATGACAAGTAAACGGTAACAGGAGCCGGAGAAGTCCCTTATCGTCTAGGCCTCGACGACAAAGTTGTTTACCTCAACCCCCCGTTTGTGCACACACGCTCGGGGTGTGAACCCTTTTGCGCAGCGCAACCTCAACCCCCCCCCCCACCCACCACCCCACAAACCCCCCACCACCACCCCCCCCCAACTCACCCCCACCACCATAACCAACCCACCCCCCCCCCCCCCCCCCCCCCCCCCCCCCCCCCACCCCCCCCCCCCCCCCCCCCCCCCCCCCCCCCCCCCCCCCCCCCCCCCCCCCCACCAAAATGTCACGTCCCAACTGCCTCAACAGTGGTTCGACATGTGTGCCCCCCCACCCCCCCCCCCACACCCCCCCCCCCCCCCCCCCCCCCCCCCCCCCCCCCCCCCCCCACACACTCATTCGCACTAAAATTAACTCCCTTTATCCCACTTCCCAACCAACCAACCCTCAATCCCACTAATAAAACCCCAAACTAATACATAAACAATTCGCTCAAAATAATAATGATAATTAAATCAAAATGGAAAATGACTAACTACAAATGTACAAGAGATTTATAATAATTATGGCTGAAACAGCTTACTGCCAACAAGGTAAATAACAGTAAGCAACTGCTTTAAATCTTTACAAATATTCAAACTTCGTTCCACTTAAACTTCAAATAGATACAACAAGTCCTTTATATTATATAAAATGAATAGGAGAATTTATCTTTTATGCAAAATAGAATTTATAAGAAATTAATCTAAATTATCAATTAATTAATATCTGGCGAAATAATTCCCCCAGACAAAACTATACAATCACAGGGTTACTTAATCTAGTAGGTAATATTATTCAACAACGTTTATCAATCAATTCAGATTAAATATATTTCAATGTGCTGTAATTTATAATTTATCACAGGTAAAACAATTATCGTTCCTCACAACAGATTATCATTGATTATAGTTATTTGTTGTTTGTGGTGGAGTGTGTGTGCGTGTGCTTTATAAACGAAATAAAGTTCCCTGGGCGAATACCACAACCTTCGCAACCGAGGTTGACACACGGAAAACACGGCGTAATAGGCCGAGGCACACAAGCTTCACACCAGCAAGGTTTCAGCACACCATCAATGATCTGCTCTAGGGTTTTGGTGTTTGAACTTGTTGGTACATCTACAACAATACATACAAAAAACATAACCATTAATAATTATATTACAATATACTGCACAAGCATCCCGCTATCGGAATGGTTGTCTCCCTTTCGACATCCTTACTCATCCTCCCTGTCATCGCGCATATACATTCACAATCACCTCCTTTCTGTCATCTCTTCGCTACATAACAGCGAATTCCTTTATATCAATTTATAATTATTTAATTTATAATACATTTTAGAAAATTCTCTCTCTCTCTCCATTGCTAGGTATTCATGCAGCAAACAGTATGAAACATAAAATAGAATTTAGAAAACGTAATTAACTAACCATTCACACCGCATGCATAACCCAAACCCCCGAACGCTATGGCCAACTGAGAAATTGAGGTAAATAACTTACGGCTACCAGTGGATCCTCCCGGCCTGTTGACAAAGACACACAAACGACGGGACAAACACCCAGGCACAGATGGTTAGGCAAGGTGATTACACAGGCATAAGAAGTCCTAGACGGAGTCACAGGTCACCCGACGTTATACGTAGATAACTCAGATTTCACCGAGAATACACAGTAGGTATTCTAAACAGCTTAGAAAAGTTTTAGTTAAACAAACACTTCCAAAGTGTTCCCAAAACAGTCCTCCTCTTCCGTTAATAGGCTCTTTTTCGTTGATGGTCTGATCTGTACGACCCACAGACAAAGTCACTAACTGGCACCTTGACCCAACTTGGATCCGTTGATTCTGGCTACAAAAGCGATATGCAACTGTTACTGCTCCTACCAAAATACACAGTGCAAGGGGTTTTATACGATTAGCTAAGAATCTTCTAGAGTATACTTGTTTTAATCATAATTCATTCCCTGCACCGTTCGCGATTAGAGCACGCATTTCACACATAGAATATCGCATGGCAGCAATTAATCTTCTCAATAACAAAATAGCCAACTATGCTGTTTTTTCTAACATAGTGCGTATCGCACGGGCGCAAAACATTCGCTACTTTTATTAATTATAAACCTAATTAATTTATTCTGATTCTCTCCCCTTGACTACCGTAACTTTTAACCTCTATGTACAGGCTGATGATTAAACTATATACATAGGCGCGCGACTGCAAACTGCGTAGCGTGACAGCCCCATTGTAGAGCGCAGGTAGTTTTTCAGGTTGCGCAACTGACTGTTTGAACGCTCACACTCGGCAGTAGTGACAGGCAGGGTGCAAAGGTTCTTTAGCATGATGAACACGTTGGGATAAAAATCCCTGTCACAATGTTTCAGTGCTTCTGATGCCATGGATGGGATGATAGCTGTCGCATTCTCAGCAGCACCAAGGCAGCACTTCGCCATTTGCAAACCCACCGTTGGTATTCTGCATCAAGGGTAGCGTTGTTTGGTAGGTCAGACTCCCACAACATTGCCAGTGTCTTCACCCTTTCTGGAACCTGCATAAAACCATCCTGGTTGTCTATTAAAGTGCTTGGCACCAGACAGAGAGCATCAAACTAGCTAGGTCAGCATTTTTGAACCTCGAGTCCAATTCGGTTGACAGGTGTTCCAAGAAAGGAATGGAATGCTAATCTTAAAATATTCTTCTGGAGTGACCGCAGGTTGGTTGTCACGGCGAGTCTGTCGGGATGCTTGACGAGGAACGCTAACATAAGTTGTCAAAGCATTTGCCATTTTGCTGACTTCACCAAACCAGGCAACGAACGCTGTGTTCATAATTATCAACTTAGCATCTTAATTAATATTTCTAAAAAGTCGTTTTTATGGGATTAGGGCAGTATCAAGGTGAAGGTGCTGGAAGAGGCTTGTGGCCAGAACAAGAAAATATGGCTGCATTTACTAATTTAGGCTTAGGGGTCGTTTCAACGGGAAAACGCTTTGGACGTTACAATGGATCCCTCGAAATGGATTTCCATTGAATTGTGAATTGTCTATATATAACGCTTTGTACCTTGGACCAAAAGTGACTAAAAACTGCAATGTTTTAAAAGCAATAAAAAAATAATAAAACTCTGCATTGAAAAAAATTCAATTTATTTATTTATTTATTTATTTTACTCTGGAGGGTGAGTTCCGGAACCCAGGTAACCCCCCCCCCCCCCCCCCGGATCCGGCCCTGATATGAATTATCAACAGCAGTGGCCTGCCAAATGCAATCGCAGTTTTTTGTAGTAGCAGTTGCGAAACTAGCATCAGCATGAGGGAGTGTGATGGAGGAAGTGGGTGAGCGATGGCAGGGCCCGGGATAGCTTAATGATTCGACGGAGGACCAACTAGAACTGTCACGAGTCCTTATACACAGTTTTAAAACTTTTAATAACGCCAAACTGGTTCACCCAGTCTAGACACTCCAGAAAGTTGAGGCCGCCATGCATGCGAGCCCTAAATTGTGGAGTTATTTCCAGGTGGAATATCCACCGTATCTTGAAGAAAAATAAGAAGCAGAAGAAGAAGAAAAAAAGAAGAAGAAGAAGAAGAAGAAGAAGAAGAAGAAGAAGAAGAAGAAGAAGAAGAAGAAGAAGAAGAAGAAGAAGAAAAAGAAGAAGTAGAGGGTCGAACTGATAGGAATATTTCCCTTCCAAATGTCGCTCAAGAGTCTGGTCGACTTAGATGCAGTCGCTCTTGGGGCTCTACCAGGGAACTGAGACGGAGTTATCTCCGGTCCTAGTGTCCATCATTTCGAATAGTTAAAAACGGGGGGTTTCGACTGTAGTAGTGCAGTTATAGCTGGTGTTTTAAAAATTTACGATGGAAGACGTACTTAATGTCCCCATCGTGAATCAAGCAAAGTGGAAGACAGTCCTATCCTATCCTATCCTATTCTATCCCGTAACCCGGAGGTCGTAGGGGCACCACAGATGATCGTTTAACCAGCATACTCCATCTTTCTCTGTCCTCAGCAGCCCTGATGGCTTCGCTCAGTGTCAAACCAGTCCATTCTCGAATGTTGTCATCCCACCTCTTTTTCGGTCTCCCTCTTCTTCTACCTCCTTGCACTGTGCCTTGCAGAATGGTCTTTGCAAGGCCTGATGATCTGGTGACGTGGCCATACCATCGGAGTTTCCGTTTCTTCACCACTGTGAGCAGGTCATCGTGTTGTCCAATGGCTTGTGTGATGGTTTGTCGGACTTCGTTGTTGGTGATGTGTTGGGTATAGGAAATGCCCAGAAGTCTTCTGTAGCACCTCATCTCCATGCTTTGTATTCTTCGTTGGAGACTTGCTGTGACGGTCCATGCTTCGCAAGCATATAGGAAGATGGAGATGACAAAGGAACGCAGCAGTCTTACTTTGGAATGTAGACTGATGGTCCTGTCTTTCCAAATGGGCTTCAACCTTGTCAGGGCAGCAGTTGTTTGCGCGATCCTGGAGAGGACTTCCTGTCGGGACCCATTGTCTGATACAATGGCTCCTAAATATTTGAAGCTATGCACTATGTTGAGGGATTGGCCTTGGACTTTGATGTCCGTGTTGATGCCATTGGTGTTGTTGGTCATCATTTTGGTTTTCTCTGCACTTATTTCCATTCCATAAGCTCTGGAGGTGGTGTCAAGCCTCTGTACCAGCTGTTCAAGTTCTTGTTCCTCTCCAGCCAATCCATCAATGTCATCCGCAAAACGAAGATTGGAGATTGCTCTACCCCCTATGCTGACTGTGCCTTCGTGATCTGCAAGAGCATCTGACATGATGCGCTCTAGGAAGATGTTGAAGAGTGTTGGAGAGAGTAGGCACCCTTGACGCACACCGATTGTTGTTCTGAACCAGTTCCCGATGACGCTGTTATGGAGGACTGCACTGATAGCCTTGTCATACAGGCTTTTGATGACTTCAATAATTTTAGGGCTGATGTTGTACACTTTCATTGTTGCCCATAGAGCTGCATGCCAGACTCGGTCAAACGCCTTCTTGAAGTCTATGAACACATGAGATAGATGTTGTTGGTGCTGTAGGTATTTCTCACAGATAATTCTGAGGTTGAAAATCTGTTCAGTGGTACTTCGCCCTGCCCTGAATCCTGCTTGTTCTTCAGCCATGATTTGTTCAGCTTGGGGTTTCAACCTGTTGAGTAATATTTTCAGGAGGACCTTGCTGGGATGGCTGATGAGGCTGATGGTGCGGTAATTTTTACACTCCTGAAGGTTACCTTTTTTGGGAAGAGTGATGACAAACGACTGGGTCCATGGTGTAGGCCACTCCCCACTCTGCCAGATCTTGTTACAGATAATGGTGAGGGCATCAATCATCGCTTCTCCTCCTGCTTGTAGCAGTTCCGCGGGTATGTTGTCCACTCCCGCTGACTTCCCTTTCTTCAGCGATTGCACTGCTGCCTCAACGTCTTCCCGGAGAATTGGGAGGATTTCTTCTTCTTCTCTGTTCTCGGGACATGCTAGAACTGATGGGTCTCCATTTGGTGTATGGTTGTAAAGGTCAGCGCAGTACTCTGTCCATCTGTCCAAGACATCTTGTTCTTCTGTAAGGCATATGCCAGACTTGCTTTGGATCGTGGAGACTTTGGGCTGTTTAACACTTGTCAGCCGCTTCACAGTCTGGTAGGCCTTCTTACTGTTGTTCTTGTTCAGACTGTTCTCTATTTCCTGGCATTGATCTTCTATCCAGTTCTCCTTTGCTGTGCGCATGCCTTTTCGGATGTCATTGTTAATTTTTTGGTAGACATCAGCTCCCTGTGAGTTTTTTTTTTGTGTTTTTTAAATCTCTCTTCGTTTATAACACAGATCCAAAAGTTCAAGTGTGATCCACGGCTTCTTCTTTGGTCGGTGCTTGCCAAGGATCTCAGTGGCGGCATCTGTCACAGCTGAGTTGAAGGTGGTGGTCATGGTGTTGACATCTACTTCACCAGCTCCCAAAATGAGCATTGGTGCGAATTTCCCTCCAATTGTGGCCTGAAATAGTTTTGCCACCTCCGGGTCTTGCAGTTTGTCCAGGTCGAACTTCAGTCTAGTGCACTTTGCTGTATTTACTCTCTTCAAGTGGAGCCGGAAAGACATCATCACGAGATCGTCGTCACTTCCGATGTCTGCTCCTGGAAAAGTGCGTGTCCTGCCAATGTCGATGCTTGATCTGAAGCGTTTTTTGACCATGATGTAGTCGATCTGGTTGTGATGCTCCCCGCCGGGACTGTGCCATGTCCATCGTCTGGAGTTTTTGTGGAGACCAAGCGTGTTTGCCAGTACCAGATTGTTGTATCTGGCAAACTCAAAGAGTATCAGACCCCTGTCAATTGTCTCGTTGTTGCAGTGGGGTCTATATGTGTCTCCCCAGTTGTGGTGCGCATCTTGGCCAACCTTGGCATTCCAGTCGCCTTGCACTATGACTATGCCCTTCTTCGGCACTTGGTCAAGGACCGCCTGTAGATTTTCATAAAAATCCTCCACTTCGCTGTCGTCATAGTCTGATGTTGGGGCATAGGCCTGGATGATGATGATTTTGAAAGGGGCTGCTTTCAGACGGATGGTAATTAGTCTACTGGAGACTGGGCGGCAACCCATGACAGTGGCTAGAAGGTTCTTGTGGACCAAGAATCCAACGCCGTGTTCGTGCCTGTCATCTCTACCGCTGAAATAGAGCTTGTGGCCTTTGTCGGTCGTTGTTTCACCTAGGCCTTTCCAGCGCAGTTCGCTGATACCTACCAGTTCTTCTAATTTTCCTTCCGCAGTTAGGGTCCTGACATTCCAGGTTCCTATGACGATGTTGTTTCTCGTGCGGATCTTGCTAATTTGTCCATCAGTAGCATACTTATCACCTCCGTCCTGGTGGCCAACGGAAGGCGCGGTCCTTGTGCCGGGCGACGACCGATCCGGTATGGAATTAGTGGATAGTGTCATCATGTAGTGTGTCTTGGGCAAAAATTGACCTGGCGGTGCCCAATCCTCTCCAGGCTGTTGGCCACAGCCGAAATCCACGAATACAGTGTGGCTCCGCCTCGCCTTGGCCCTGAGTACGTGGTCGTTGAACCTGTAGTAACGTGAGGTTCCTCCGCCCTGGCCGGTGACTTCTGTGTAGAAGACTTTCGCCCAGTGATGCCGTGCTAACATCACCACTTTTAGTCGCCTCTTACGACACGCCGGGAAACGTTGGGTCTATTCTATTTAATGCCCGAACCCACAGAGCAAGACAATAATGTGCAAATAAACCAAGCAGTAACCAAAAAGTACAAGACTGCTAAGCAGTAAAATCACTTTGACACTCTTGATACATATTATGAATACACCACACTGCACTGATTCACTTCGCCGTTCACAAACAAAACTCTGTGCGTCCATGAACTGCATATTTCACACTCACATACCCACACATAAAAACTGAATATTATTTAAAATTTAAATTACCTTACATTACATTTGAACTGTGTTCAAAAGGGAAGCAAGGTAATCATGCTTAAAACAAAACAAACAAACAAATGCATCAATTACAGGAATTTAAGAGCAATAACATTTTGTTAAGATTTAATTCACTCAAATGTTTGCATCAAATTTTAATTTACGTCACGGTGCTTTTTTTTTTCGCTTTTTTTTTTCTCCCCGTAATTGTTTTGTTTACAAAGAAATAAAGTTTTGAAACGGTTATAGTTTTGTCTGTCTTTGTTTCTTTTATACTTAAAATTTGATTCCTCGTCATTAAAAGAGCGTTCATCTTCTCACTCAACTAAAATTGTGTTGTATATAACCCAGATAAACTCACCATTACAGCCATCAGTATGGATGAGACCGGATTAAAAAGTCTAAACTAAATGAAGACTATCTCAAAATTTACACCAACATCAATAATATTTAATTCATACGAATTTATATAAAAGCGAATTGAATAACTATCGACATAGCAGTCTTTCTATATAATCATTTTAATGCAGATCTTATTTTATCATCACATATTGTCTATTGAAAACAAATTGGTTTATAAGCAGTAAGAACGTTTTTATTTATTATAGAAAAAGTGAACAAATAAATAAACTTCGATGAATTAAATCCCTTTGCATTAATTAAAGGAATTTGTTTAACTATAAATAACCTATACTATCCTATCCTACCCTATACAGTAACTCAAAGGTCGTAAGGGGCACCACAGATGATCGTTTAACCAGCATACTCCATCTTTCTATGTCCTCAACACCCTCATGGCTTCGCTCAGTGTCAAACCAGTCCACTCTCGAATGTTGTCCTCCCACCTCTTTTTAGGTCTCCCTCTTCTTCTGCCTCCTTGCACCGTGCCTTGCAGGATGGCCTTTGCAGGGCCTGATGCTCTGGTGAAGTAAACTGCGGCGCAGTTAACAAAATATTATAATAATACATCAAAATGGTTTACACACACGCACACACACGTACACACGTACACACGCACGCACGCATACACGGTCATACGCGCACACAACACACGCAAATAAAACTACAAAGAAGGGAAGAAACCATAGTCTCTCTTTGCTGTTACCAAAATTTTAAAAAAGTCGTGGTTATCGACCTTTTATTAGATTCATCTACTTTCATGAACGTGGTTGTTTACATTCCTCCTTATTTTTTACATTCCTCTTTTGGTATGAAAATGAGTGATTTTATTTTAATGGAAAGTATTTAATAACTGTTGTCAAATACTTCATTTTAAAAAGGACAATTTATTTAATAAAATGCTGAAATATCTCTTTACTGCAATGGTCACCGGAAGTTTACGTCACGTGGTTGGAAACGACCCCGAGGGAAGCAAGTGCTCCAGTTACGCGGTCTTGTTAGGATTTTAGCGCAGTCGAGCAAGGCTCAGTTAGCTTGTGCTGTGTTGATAGGTAATCCATTTCATTCCCTTATTTGCCAAGGTGCCAACACTCAGCTTACGTTCTTGAAATAGTTTCTCCGAACTAAAATTGTACCTGCTGTTGATCGAGTTTCAGAGTGAGACTGAGAGTGTTTACTGTTTTAGCTGTGGTTTTTTGAATTCTTGTGTCGTTGTGAAAACGCAATAGGCTATTGCGATTTGGAGCAGTTGTGAACTGTGTGAATATCAAAGTTAGTAATACGATCATGGTCGATTTAATGCCGCAGAATAAACTACCCATGCCCAAGTCAAACTGGAACACAAACTAAACTACACTGAAAAGGAAGTACAATACCAGTGAAAATACGTGATATTAAAGTGAAGGATCGAAATAGTCCTTGCACCAGTTTTACGATCCACCCACATCTTCTTCTCTTTAAAGAAAAGAACGTAATTTTAAACTTACAAAAACTTTTAACATTCCATAATTAAAGGTAAAAATTAAATAATAATAATAATAATAATAATAATAATAATAATAATAATAACACTGATCGCGCTAGAGATTTTGCCACACGGTAACCATCAAAAAGATAACCTGTACCAACAAACATTTTGGTATCCTCACCATCAGCTTCCTAAAACTCCTCCCCATTTGCCTTTCTCATGATAGCGATTGAGTAATTTGAAGAGAAATATAGTGAAACCGCAAACCCCCTCATCAACCCATAGGAGCCAGAATGATCGACGCTTTGATCGTGGGCCCTCAACATCAAGAAGAAGAAGAGGGGAAATGCTTCAAAATATTTAATTGTTATTTGTCGGTGTAACATTAAAAAAGCTCGCAAACACACACAAATATATATATATATATATATATATATATATATATATATATATATATATATATATATATTATATATATATATATATATATATATATATATATATGAGATTATTACGTGGCAGCCTGTGTTTGATTTCTTATCTGTTCAGAGACAAAAATACCTTCTTTGCACTAATAATCAAACTGTGCTATTGCTTCCGAATGTCCTAGAGTGTCAAAACAACAACCAGTACCAGCAAACATTTTGTTACCCTTTCCCAAACTCTTACATTTATTATTAATTTACTTTAAGAAATAATAATGTCGGAGAAGGATTGTTTAATGTGTAGTAGTGATTGGTAAAACATTGACTATTAAAAAAGTAGTTACTGCTGTTGGCATTTTGTTAATCATTAATTTAGGTTGCTTGCATTTTGTTGATCAATCATTCACTGATTTAGACTAATTCCCATTTGTTGATCATTTAGGCTGTTCTGTGATTACTTGTGAATTGTTTGAGGGGAATTAATAATTTGCATAATCCCCTGTGGATATGCTGGGAATGTTATGTTGTATCATGTCTATTTCATATAGTTTTCATTGCTTTTGATAATCATCTTGAATGTTGCTTTAAATTTAATATTATTATTGGTGCAGGATACAAACAAGAATGAAGGAAATAGCAGCGGGATAGCATTCGCCAGCCACATGAAGTGGACAATGCCGGCAACAGCTCTAAATAGTTCACAGTGATTACCTTCAGGAAACCAGACATCAAATGCGCTAAGATGACCACCAAAGCGAGACGCTTAGCCCCACCTAGTGGTGTCTCTTATCGCAGGGGAATGCAGGATGACATTCATGCCAAGACCTGTTACTTCTATCAGGATGGAGACTACAAATTCTCTGGGGTCAAAGTTGCTATTCATCCTAAGCGCTATCGTCGCCTGGATTTGCTTTACGCAGAACTGTCCAGCAAGATGAAAGGACTGCCATATGGTGTGCGGAGTATTTTCACGCCTAAAGGACGTGATGTCATCCGCACGGTGGATAACCTGCAAAACAACGGTCATTATGTGTGTTCCACGTTCCGTCATCGTGCAGAAGGAATCGACGTCAATCGCGTGTCTTCTCCTGCCCGTTGGAACTTCAACAAACCCCCCAGCGGACAGAGAGAGTTAAACGCTATGTTGCATGACCCAGATTATGACGATGTGCCCAGGGTGAAACGTGCCAGGTACGTCAGAGAGAAGAGGATGGCGTATGACTATAATCGCTCACAGCCCAAGAAAATCACCGTGCTGAGGAACGGAGAGCCTACCCAGCGTCACATTTTGCTCATCAACCGAAGAACTGGTCAGACATTTGATCAGGTCCTAGGTGATCTCAGTGATATGTTCCAGAATGCTGTGCACAGGCTGTACACCATGGAAGGAAGGAAGGTGAGAATTGTCCACATTTTAAAAAAAATTCTTATTCACTTTATTTCAAACTAGTGGTTTTTGTACCATGGCAAGCCAGGGTACACATGATGCTGTTTAAAATGTAGACAGAGAGAACTTTTGTCTGCGAGTTTCATTTGGACGATGATACCTCCCCATATCCCCCTTGATACCTCACCATACCCCCCCCCCCCTGATATCTCCCCGTCCCCCCCCCCCCATGATGCCTCATCATACCCCCTTGATACCTCCCCGAACCCACTTGATACCTCCCCATACCCCCTTGATTCCTTCCATACCCCCTTGGTTCCTAACTGTACCCTCCTTGATACTTCCCCGTTGATCGTTTCGCAGGTATGGATGAAAGGAATCAACCTTCACCATACCCCCTTATATAGACCCGTATCCCCGTTATGCCTACCCATGCCCCTTTAAACCTACCCGTAGCCCCCTTTTAACTACACGTACCACCCCATCCCAATCCTTGGTAGTAGTAGTAATAATAATAATAATAATAATAATAATAATGAATATAGAATAATACAAATAGAAATCAGAAAAAACACCAAGGTTTTAAAATAAAATTTGATATAAGATAGTATAATTGTTATTATAAGAATAATAATAATTATTATTATTAGTTTATAAGTAATAATAATAATAATAATAATAATAATAATAATAATAATAATAATAATAATAATAATATTGAATATAGAATATAGAATAATACAAATAGAAATCATAAAAAACACCAAGGTTTTAAAAGAAAATTTGATATAAGATATAATAATAATAATAATAATAATAATAATAATAATAATAATAATAATAATAATAATAAATTAAAGGTAAAAAGCCTAAATTAAATAGAAAAATATCCATATTTTAGTGTACTAAAAAAAAAAATAAATAAATAAGGGGCCGGGTGAGATTTGAACTTCGGTCGCACTGCACGGTAGGCGAATGGTTTTACTAACTAAGCTACCAACGCTTCCTAGAAATACCATCAATTTTTTGGTCTATATGGGAAAACATGCTGAAACCTCAATTTGATTTTTAATGGAAGCGCGCGGAATGAGGCTATTACAGCTTGTGGACATTTTGTTTATTTATTTATTTCAGAAACGGTTAAACGTTCCGTAAGGAAATGTCGGCTAAAACGATTTCGCTGGTTTTGAGCACACAGCAGGCCTACTACTACTACTATTACTACTACTACTACTACTACTAATACTAATACTACTACTACTACTAATAATAATAATATTGAATATAGAATAATGCAAATAGAAATCATAAAAAACACCAAGGTTTTAAAAGAAAATTTGATATAATAATAATAATAATAATAATAATAATAATAATAATAATAATAATAATTTATTATTATTATTATTAGTTTATTAATAATAATAATAATAATAATAATAATAATAATAATAAAAGTAAAAAGTCTTAATTAAAAAAAAAATATCCATATTGTAGTGTTAAAAAAAAAAAAAAAAAAAAAAGGCCCGCGTGAGTATCGATTTTGGGTCGCCCGAAACCGTAGGCGAAAGATTAACCCACTAAGCTATCAAGGCTTCGTAGAAAAACCATGAATTTTTTGGTCTATATGGGAAAACATGCTGAAACCTCAATTTGATTTTTAATGGAAGCGCGCGGAATGAGGCTATTGCAGTTTGTGGACATTTTGTTTATTTATTTATCTCAGAAACGGTTAAACGTTCGGTAAGGAAATGTCGGCTATAACGATTTGGCTGGTTTTGAGCACACAGCAGGCCGATCAGCAGCGGTCAGCACCTGCCCAGATCAGCGTCCATAGGAGACAAACTTTATAGTAAAGGCGAAGAAGGACTTCCGGCTAAGCAATTTATATATATAGATTTATGTATTTGATTTTAATCTGTTTATTTTGAATTTTCTTGTTGTTGTTGCTCTTCTTCTTCATTTTTTTTCTGTTTCCTTTTGTTCCTTTCTTCTCAAGAAAAAGCACAAGGAATAAAAGATAGTCACTTTGTTTTCCAATAATAACGCATGCCCTAATTTATCTAGGTGTTACATTAATATAATAATTTGTCCCTTTTAGGCTATGATGTGAATTGTGGTCTTCCTTCTTGAAAAAGCTGAAACAATTTTAAAAAATTAGGCTCAAAGTACGTGATTTGAAGCTTTCATAAATACTTTCAAATCCCAATTTTTGAAACAGAATTTAGCCTGTGGTAAATCCTACATTGAATTTTGCATAGCAGAGAATTTTTACTCTTTAATCTGCTTATAATTAAAATGGTTATCTTTTGTAATCTCAGGTAGAATCACTGACTCAGTTATTCAACGGTCCGGAGGTGTTAATAGCAGCTGGTCACGAGGCATTCAAACCCATGCTTGGCTCATTTGAGCCTCATCCACCAGCAGGAACAAGACAGAACACTCGCAGTCGACTTGGCACAGGTGATTTTGCTGCTGACAAGCTCCGGTCTCGCAGAGATCGCCTCATGAAAACAAGTAAGTCAGCTGGAATAGCACCATCACAGCTTCGTTTTCTGACCACATTTACAGTGTAAACATTGAAACAAACAGAAACAAGTAATTTTGCTGGAATAGTAGTATCTCACCTTCCTTTCTGACTACAGTATAAACTTTGAAAAATATTGAGAGCAGGGATTCAGACTTTTTAACTTATCTAGAGTTGTGAAAGAATATGTTTAAACAGAATCAGTGATTATGAATGTTTGCTATGGATATATGATTGTTGATACTGTTACACTCGGTTTGATGTTGGTGTTTTCTATCAGTATCTGATTCAGCCCCGATGCTTGAATTCCTGATAGTTGTGTAACTCAGATTCGTTTATCCACGCAGCCTGCTCAATCAGCATACAAGTCACAGAATCGACGTATAAAGTTTTCCACTTTTATTCAGCACACATCAACAACTGCATACAATCGCTTTCCACTTTCAACTTTTCGACTCACTATCAACAACTATCTCTCTACCCACACACAGGGCATCCATTTTATAATTTTTTCTCTCATTCGAGATGACGACAGGACGTTCTAGAAATGACGCATTACAACCAATCAAAATAAAGATCGTCATCACTGACTTACGTCATACATCTCTCTACACATACCCGGAACGTTCTCTCACTTCGACACCCATCGGGAAATTTCTATCGAGAGTAAACACGCAGATCCAAATAATTCTCCAATAATATCGACTAACGCAAATTATCAACGTTATACAAAGCCTCTCCTGACAACAATGCAAACTCAAATCAAAGGTAAATAAACTCTCTTATTGAATACTTTGCAAAACGAAACGATTAGATCTATCGTGCGCGTTTCAGACATACTACCATTCACGTTTCAACGTAACAGATACTTAATGTAGTTCCTTGACTATGGAGTTTTCACAGTGCCTTGAAGAAGAAGAATAAAAAAATAAAAAAGGGCGTTTTGTTCTTTTAGTTTACAACTGAAAGGAAGATTGCTTATAGCATGTTATCTCTGAGCAGATGATTGTAAAGACAATAGTGTAAAATGTCACGCCTTGAGTCACCTTGTGGTGAGATATGTGCTCATTATAAGTTCTCGTATTATTATTATTAACTACCATGAATTGAGTAGGCAGGTTGAACTTTCTGAACCTCAACACCCCTGTAATGATGACAATGATTATTTCAGAGGGTCACTGGAAGGTTTGGGTGACAACAAATGAACTGTCCACTGCTGGTACAACAGCACAGGTCACTCTGACAGTGTACGGCCACAAAGGCCAGTCCATGCCTCTTCCTCTGGGCTTTGGCGATGGGCAGCATTTCCAAAATGGACACATTGATGAATTTGATGTAAGTTGGAACTTTCAACTTTTCTATCTTTATTCAGTGTTTGCTATTATTCGATTTAGCTTTGTGTTTTCACATGTTTGTATGTGACTTCAACATTTTTGATTTTTTTTTTTTAATCATGTCACATCCACTATATTAGCTTCATTTAGCAACGCTGTCATCATCATTATTACTTCTTCACCTTTGTGAATTTTGTCATTGTCAGTGTTTCATCACTTTTCATTTCAGTTTCTTCATCATTCTTGTTGTGACGTCAGTCTCTTCATTGTAGTCATTCTGGAAATTATCATTCATCTTCTTCCTCATTGACTGGTATATATTATCATTATTTGTGTCTATCTGAATTGAATTGTCATTATCATTATTATGACGACAACAGTTTATCCTCATAGTCACCTTTTTATTGCGGTGCTCATTGTTGACTTCAGATTCCATCATCATATAGTCATCATCTTCAATGTCATCATCATCATCATCATCATCATCATCATCATTTAATATTAGCTTGTCTCAAAGGACTGAACTTATTTTATTGGACACTTTGAGATATATTTGACAGTAACAGTTAAAGCTAAACTGCACAACAATTGTTTATTTCAAATAATTTCAGTGAACCTATTAAAGTGAGTTTGAGGTGGTTTTTATCAAAGTTGTACTGTATATGTCATTATTGAGTTGGCTTGTAACTCCTGACGAAGCTTTTTACTGAAATACATGTATAGAGAAACCTTTAATTTGCTGTGTTTTACCTCCTTCAACCAGTTTACTTGTCTTTCTAGTATATGTTATGATCATGGAAGCGTTGATTAATCCACATTATTGAGGTGAGAGCTCTAAAATAATCCTGTATGCAGCTTTAAACAAAACATTTGGTAAAGACCTACCATACTATTTAACAACTAAACTACAGAGAAGAGTTTCCAGTCAAATAATCTTTGGATAATCTATAGTATAAACTGTAATTGTTTTTCTCTGGTTAGTTTCAGTGACAGTATGACATATGACTCAACCATGGAAATGTGGCTTACAGGCCAGTCTGAGCACAGTGTTATACTTTCTTGCGAGCAGTCTTGATTGGAAAATGATCTTTTTTGTAGGAGGGAGGGAGGTAAAATGAGTAAAGTCTATTGGAGTTTGTTTAACTAATGATTGATTGGACTGGTTCAAAAGGACAGTCCTTCATATTGTACAGGCCTTTTAAATTTAATGGATATTCTTTTATGTATATATACACAGCATAATATTTGTCTACTGACTGCCAATGGAAGTTAGCAAAAACGTGTGCATTGAATTGCTGAACACAAAATGAAATGTAAAAGAAATGTATTGGCAGTATCAGACAGGTTTTGTTTATTTAGTTCAATGGCTTTTGGTCAGTGGTTCAGGATTTGGGGGCTAGGTGGGTGTGACATTGAATTTCAGTGGTTATATATGTAGCACGTCTATCTATATGAGTTAGACGACTAGTTCCATTCTAAGAGGATTTTTTCCTTCCTCAAACGTAAAACACAAATTAACAATTGGGTGTGGGATGAGTGGGGATGGAAATGGAGGAGGGTGGAGTAGTAGAGAAGGGGGGAGGAAGAATACATCTGTTGAGTAAATCTAAATTCTAATGCTACCTTTCAACCTTATTCCTCATAACATAACCCTGCCCCCAATCCTCACTCTTGTAAATAATCCCAAATTTGAATTTTGTACAGTAGAGCAATGTGCACAAACAGCCTACACATTTCAATTCTACTCATATGATCTCAAAGAATGTTGACCAGCTCTTCAGCTATAACCTGGCAAAAACCTTTTTTCAGTCTTGTACTGTCCTAGCATTACAGCTACAGCTGAGATTTTATAGTCAGGTTTTAGGTGGAGCTGGGTTCAGTTGATTGATTTATTTATTGGAGTACTTGGCAGATCGGGGCAACCATTGTTGGTTTTTTGAGGGTGCTTGTGGGTCCTAGAGTTTCTTCTGCTTTTTAGGTTTAGGCCACTTTGTATATGAACATATTGGCTTTTATTGTAAAAATTCTATTAAACATAAACTCATGAAATTCATGAAAGTCATAGAATCATAAATTTATATGATTTGATTTAGAGTGTAATCCACAATGTTTTTTGTTTTTTTTTATAACTTTGTATCTAAGATTTATATAAAAGGGCCCTGATTGAGTATGCTAATGAGAACAATTATAATAATTAAGAACAACTGTAAGGATAATTATTATAATGATGACTGTTGTAGAAAAAGAACTTGTAACCTTGTTTCCCAGTGAAGGTTTCCCATAAAAACTGTCTGACAGTATCACACTTCTGCCTACTGGGTGTTGGCGATTGCCTCTGGAATGTTCTATATGTGATTTTGAAAGAACAGTGGAATAAACATTTGGTACATTCTTTTAAGTCAGACACATACAATCCCAGATTTAAGACTTTTTGAACAGTACTTGAACTTAACAGATGTCAGAGAAGCTTTTCTTCAAAACCTGTTGTTATATTATATAATATTAATAGGCCCAGTTCGGCATTTCAAATAGTTTGAGAATTATTTAAGAATATTTGTGTCAACAAAAACCCATGATTTCTTTTCTAATATGAGTATTAGTGATGAATAACATGTTGTAACAGTTTGGATAGCAGTATATTAGATCCTAATTATTAATTCCTTTATTCATTCGTTTATAACATTATTATTATTATTATTATTATTATTATTATTATTATTATTATTATTGTTATTATTATTATTATTATTATTATTATTAACATTGCCTACATGCAAAACTAAGAGTTGTTTCTTTTTTAGCCATGATCAACTATTTAACATTGGCTGTGTAGCTACACAGAGTTTCCCAGTAAGTAATGTTGCGATTAGTATTAAGCTGTGGTACTAAACTGTAATCCAAACACTTGCCGTCCACTCTTTCTCAGCATTTCTGCAGTGCTTTAATGCTCATTACAGGCACTGCGGGGGCTTCTTATCTTGTTGTTATGTTTGGAGGGAATGCCCCTGGCTTTTATAAGCCACAGCATTATTTACCTAGCCTACATTTTTAATTGGACTACAGTTTAGCGCTTAAGTGTAAATTTCATAATTATTAATTGCAATCAACTTTCAGATAAAGCAGCCGACCCTTATAATTGTAAGGGTGCTTTCATTCTCAGATTTATTTGTTTGTTTTATGTAATTTTATATAAAAAAAATTTATGTTTAGTTTTGTTGGCATTTCATGTTAGTTTTTGTTGGCGTTTTGTGTTAATTTTGTTGACATACTAAGAAAGAGACGCCTAAACTTCAAGCTTAGCGGTCAGTTTTAGCAACTGTTTATTATTAATTATACCATCTTTTAATGTGACAACAATGCATTTCCCAAGTAAACTCATTGTAAAACAATAAAAATAAATTTAAAAAAGATCCCTGAAACCCTTGCCCTATACAAGAAAAAGAATTGGATCTGGCTTGTTTGTGGGCTGTGTTCAAACAACAGTCTCATTCTTGAATTCCTTTTATTTTCTCTCTCACCTTTAATCAATAAATCTTTCATGGGTCGAGAACATTTCTCCTCTTGTGTTTTATGTTTGAACATTCCTCCCCAGGTTAACTTCATTTGGAGCAGTATCAGGCATCAGTAGGTTTGCATCATTTTGTCTGTGAACATGATCGAGACTTGTTCAGCTGTGTTGTTTGTGCTATCCTATCTTATCCTATCCCGTAACTCAAAGGTCGTTGTGGCACCACAGATGATTGTTTAACCAATATACTCCATCTTTCTCTGTTCCCAGCAACCACCATGGCCTCGCTCAGTGCCAAACCAGCCCATTCTCGAATGTTGTCCTCCCACCTCTTTTTCTGTCTTCCCTCCTCCTCTGCCCCTTGCATCGTGACTTGCAGGATGGTTTTTGCAAGGCCAGATGCTCTGGTGACGTGGCCATACCATCGGAGCCTCCGTTTCCTCACACCGCGTGCATGTAATCACGTTGTCAAATGGCTTGTGTGATGGTCCGTCGGACCTCGCCGTTGGCGATGTGCTGGGCACAGGAAATGCCCAGAAGTCTTCTGTGGCACCCCATCTACATGCTTTGAATTCTTCTCTGTAGATCTGCTGTGAGGGTCCATGTTTAACAAGCGTATTGGAAGATGGAGATGACAAGGGAACGCAGCAGACTTACCTTGGAATGTAGACTGATGCTCCTGTCTTTCCAAATGGGCTTCAACCTTGTCAGGGCAGCAGTTGTTTGTGCGATCATGGAGAGGACTTTCTGCCGGGACCCATTGTCCCTGACAGAATGGCTCCTAAAGCTATAAATGCACTAGTGTTGAGGGATGGGCCTTGGACTTTGATGTCCATGTTGATGCCTTTGGTGTTGTTGGTCATCAGTTTGGTCTTCTCTGCATTTATTTCCATTCCATAGGCTCTTGTTTGTGCTGCACTCATTAATTTTGTATTTACTATTTTCTTCCTCCTACACGCTTGTCCTTCCCCTGTGTAATTTACAAAATAAGGGGCAGTAAAAGTGACTGCATGTCAATCTTTGCCCCTTGGCCACCTACCTCTCTATACATCCCTACAAAAATGAGATTTTGGGGATTAAAATAGCCCCAAGATCAAACATACACAGTGAGTGTTGCCCTACTGGAAAAAATAAGAATAAGCCAAAAAAGTAACCTCTTTTAAAAATTTGATATATATAAATAGATATGTTGATTTGTTTATGTGCCTGTTAATAGCATCAATTTTTTAGGTTGATTTTTACAACAACCAAAAAAAAAAAAAAATTAAAAGCACTTCAGCCACATATGTGTACATATAGTATGAACATTTTGTTTGTTTATGTAAAATAGAAGAGATGCTTTAAATTCAAAACTTAGCTGTCAGTTTCAGCAACGATTGCCCATTATATTATGTTTTAATGTGACAGCAATGCAATTTCTCAAGTAAACTCTTTGTTAACAAAACAAAAGCAAAAAAAAGTATACAAACATCCTTGATATCCTGACCCTTTAATAATTAGATTGTGAAGAGAATAACTCCAGGCAGAATTTTGTTTGAACTGTTGTTTTCTAGAGGTATTTAGGATTGAACATCATGGTGTTGCCTCTGTCTTGGCCATATTAAAATTTGCTGCCTGCTGACAGTGTGACACTTTTAACTGGCACTTTTTATATATTTGCTGTTCCAGCAATGTAGCTTATGAGAAGCAGCAGCATTTATGAACTAGAACTGTAATTCTCATTGAAACTTCCAATGTGCCATGAGCACACACACGTTATAGTATAAAGTATAATGTATAGCTGTTGTGGAAATGTAGTTTTAGTAGTTATTATTTTAGGTTTTTATGTATTACTTTTATTTTTATTTATATATTTTTCTTGATTTGCTGAGATGCACTGTTCTGTATGAATTCTCCATTGTGGGTAATAAAGATTTGTTGACTTGATGTGACTTGACTTGGAACATCGGCACTATACAAATCTTATGACCAGTTAAAACTTTGAATTATGTAGTTTGTTATCATTGCTATGTGTTTCACAGTCGCATCATTATGCACTGAGCATGCTACATATAGTTGCATGTCTATGAGTAGTACATGTATACAGACCCCAGTTATTCATTGAAATACAACTCTGTTATGGCAGGTCAATGTTGGCTCCATCGGAGAGATTTACAAAATCCGCATCGGCCACGACAACACTGGTGACTTCCCCAGCTGGTTGTGTGATGAAGTTCGTATGCGTGACAAGGACACAGGGGAAGAGTTAGTTTTCCCTGTCAAGCGGTGGATGTCCAGAGAAGAAGACGATCAGGAGACTTGCCGTGAGCTGCCTGTCAGTCGTCGTGGTGAACCCAACCTCCCAGGTAGGCATGATACTTGAGTGTGACAAATGTTAATATTGTACAGACACACACACATACATATACATAGTTTGTCTTCAACATTTGGAATCTACTTTATGGAAGCTCATTATGAGTAATATGTGATGTAATTCTACTATTTTTTGTTGGAAATTTAGAAGTATTTTACAATGGACGCTTGCATTTCTAAACCACCCGATTTCATTGGTAACTTTGCTGGGATAAATTTAGCTTGGTCTACAGGTTGTGTCTTGATGATTCGTTTATGTCATAATGTTCTGAGGTCAGAATTATTTTACTACAAGACTGAACCATAAAACGAACTCTGTCTGTGTTTGGGGGATTTGGGCAAAGTTGTTTTGCCAGAGCTTTTGGCGTTTGTTTGTTTGCCAGACATTATTAATTCACACGCACATGTGCATCAGAGATTCGTTAATTTTATTGGCTGTCATCTGCACATGCAGATTAGATCCATTAGTTATTTCTGATCATGTGAGTATGCAAGAAGGTAAAAATAAACAAAACATATGGAATCGGTGGGAACAAGGACTATAGTATGTAGTTAAAATTGTCTCACAACTGGAGGTGAAAGGGGATAAAGCTGTTATACAAGTGTGCATATGGTATTTCTATACACAATTTTTATAAATGTTTTTCTTTCTCCCAAGTTGGACTTTGCAGATCACTGTTTTATTTCTGAATTAGTTTATGTGAGTTCTTATTTAAACATGAAGTGAAGCGTCATTTCTACTGTCCGATATAGTGCAGTTGTTCTGTTTTGTTTTGAAATGGTCCAGATGTTTGATGTTGGATAGTTAACAGTTGTGCACACTTTTTTTTTGGCAGTGATCAAGTATGAAGTGTCGGTGGTCACTGGTGACCTTTGGAATGCTGGGACAGATGCCAATGTGTACCTAACCATTTATGGTGACCGAGGTGACACAGGGGTCAGGCAGCTTGTGGCTAAAAGCAAGGACAACTTCAAGAAAGGACAAGTTAGACAGGGCAATTTTAATTGCAGTTTATTGCAAGAATGAATGTGCATGGATGAATGGATGTGTACAAGGCTGGGGTGTATAGAACTAACTCCACTGTGTGGCTGCAAAAGTAAGTCTATTATGTAGTTTTCATGCGTCTCCTTCTGGATTGCGCCATTTTCAAATTCCAGGGTTCGTACGGTCTTTGAAGGTCTTGGAAAGTTTGGGAATAATAAAATACATTTTCCAGGCCCTGGAAAGTCTTTGAAAACTAAGTTTTTGTCTAAAGTTTGGGAAAAGTTTGGGAAATTTGCAAAAGAACACAAAAATAAATAAGAGTGTTGATTTAAAATGTACGTAGTGTGGATTTTTATTTAATTTTTTTTCCCTGTAATAAACGCAAGCGATCATGACGCGATCGTTGGAGTACAATCGTACTTTCGTTTTCTCGCCAGTAAAGTTGAAATCGATAGTTGCATCCCCTTGCTCCACATCCGGAAACGCGTATTTCTTCTTCCTGCGAGTTCGAGGTTGACAAAATGCCGGGCGTTTGTTCCTTCAACGAGCGATGGTTAGCAAAACCTGAATACAAATGTTGGCTACGCAATGGTGCAACGAAACGGTCAGCATTTCGTGCAGTGTGCAGGAAATCAATCGACATATCATCGATGGGCGAAGGTGCTCTCAGCAGTCTCAACAAAGGTTCACCATCACACAATCTTCAAAATTCATACAAAGGATAAATAATATTTGCAAATAAACTCAGCACTGTACTTATGATTCCACAATTTAAAGTGTTCTTTACACTCAAATTCAAAACAAAGGAATCAACAAATCAGAAATTTTCGTTGAATTGAGAAGAATTGACACTGAACTGTAATATAATAAAGCTTGCAGAACACCTTTGGTAAATTTGTGTAGTTATACCATGTGGTCCATGCTCTTGAGGGAAAACTAAACTGTTTTGTCATTGAATATCAAATATTAAATAGGTAAGTTTGTACCTTACAGGTCTTTGAATTTCTGAAAATATGGTCGGGAAAAGTTTGGGAAAAGTTTGGGAATTTTGAAGTGCTTTTTGGGTAAGAACCCTGAATTCACTAGATGCAAGATTTACTTTAGTTGAGACTTATTTTCAAAACCATTTGCTCAGTGGTAAGAGAGTGGCACTCTGAAAGTTATGGTTTTGAATGCTAGTGTGCTGCTGCTGCCCCACTCCCTCCCCTCCCCTACCTAAATCTGTAACTTTACACTACAAACCTTTTTAAAGGTTGAGATCTATCAGGTGACATTTAACACTGAATTGTTAGAACTAATGTGAAACTAGCATAATGTCTGATAAATACCTCCCCACCTCACCCCATTGGCTTAGCCTATGTCTTGTTTTGTACGAAAATAAAATAGGCCAAACAGTAGTTATTGTCATTTTTCAGTTTTTTGTTGTTGAAGATATGAAAGTATGCATAATTATGATTATGACTAATGCATAAGTCGAGTGCTTTAAACTGTTTTTATTCATAGGAAAACTGGGCTACATAAATACTATTATTATTTATATCATTATTATTATTATTATTATTATTATTATTATTATTATTATTATTATTATTTAAGGCAATGTAAGTATACTACTATATTTTTTAAATGCATGTTCAGTCTCCACTAATGTTAGCAGAGTTGCAGCTATGCCACATATCAATAATATATTTGTATATATAATAATAATGATGATATATAAATATATTTTTTAAATTACTCATTTACTATCATTTTTATGGATAAGGGTCCGGGTAGGTAGGAGGACAACAAATTGAATACGAGTTCGGGCCTCTGAACTTTGTTTGGTGGTTGTACGTGCTGTGACTTGAAAACATATGGCTTGGGGTGAGGAGGGTGCGGGGAAGGAAGGGGGAGAGGCTGAACGCTCGGGTTTGTTTTTAGTTCAGCTAAGAGCTGAGATTAAATGGTGGAATGGAAGTTTGGTGCTACTTGCTTAAATAAATTGATGCTTTATTCTATACTGACTGTTTTTGTGTGAGTGTGACTGTCAATGATTGTTGTACACTGCAAAATAATTTTCCTTGCTGTTTTTTGGGACAATAAAGATCCAGAATCTAATAATAATAATAATAATAATAATAATAATAATAATAATAATTGTTTTGTTTGTTTGTTTGTTTGATTTTATATAACTGTACCTGTGAAAGTAATTCATTGTTGTTAATTATTGCATGTCTTGCAGACGGACAATTTCATAGTGGAAGCTGTTTCACTGGGCAAACTGAAGCGAGTCATCATTGGGCATGATGGAACAAATCCAGGTTTGTAATTTTTGTGACTGTATCATAGTGTGTATTTGTATGTTTTTGTGCATGTTTGTTTGTTTGCGTGTGTGTGTGTTTGGATGCAGGCAGGTTTCACGGTATTAAGACATAGGTCACTGCACAATCTTTCTGGTGGTAATTTTAATTTGACAATACATGTTTTATGTTTTTTGGTGTGCACTGTTGAAGTATATAGCAAAATGAATAAAAATTCATAAGAACAACCTAATATTGTGTTATCCTAAATAAAATACATGCGTGTGAATGGTTGCGATCATTAGTTTAGAGACTGACGGCGTTTACTTTTGGCACCAAGCTCACGATTTTGATAGTCTAATATTTTCGTCTTGGCAGATGAAATCTGACTGAGGTCGACTGATATTTAAAATATATAAGTTACTGCATGTCAGCATATCAAATATTATAAAAATTATGCACCGTTTCGCATTTGAAGCGTTAAAAACATGTCGAATCGTCAGAGTGCAATCTTGTCAGTCGCCGAACGTAACTGCACTATGGCTTCAGAAAAAGTTATGTTTGATGAAAGGGCTAGTACATATTGCATCTTTAGGCATTGGAAATTGAAGTACGGCGATTTTTCTAAGCAGCTATGGTATTTTGCGAGTCAGAATGTCTCGGAATAAAATGTAGTAGTCCTTGATGTCGGAACACGTGAGCTGTCAGTCGTCAAGAACTAGCAGTCGACACTTTTTATTTTTAACAAATTTCCCAGAGTTCAACACCGGAAATAGCGTTGTGATGTTTCAACAACATGTATCGTGATCTGAATGTGATTTTCCACGTGTTTCAAGGTATGATCAAGGCTTGACTTTTATGTTTTGCTGGTTTTTTATAGCGTCAGTCGCCTAACGATCGGCACGCTAGCGATCGCCTTTGCGTCATAGAGCGTAAAAATGTTGGGGTTTTTGTCAGTTGTGGCTTTATCTGGCAACATTTTACTTGACTTTGAGAAAGTTGATGATGGTGCAAACGCAGTGTTGTGAACGGTTGATGGCTACATGTCGCCAGACCTGCTCCGATGATAAAACGTAATTTTTGTGTGATCGTTAGTGTTGGCGACTGACGGACAAAGCGATCGCTAGTGATGCTGACTGACGCTAGTGATGCTGACTGACGCTAGTGATGCTGATTCAATCACAGGCTCTGAAGTCTTTTCTTTCGCCTTTGTAAACTCGTGGGCCTCCTACACACGTACGTAGTATGTAATTGAGGCCTACGAAAGACGAGACTTCCTAGCCTGTGATTCAATGAAAATGTTCGATCACTGACTGACGGTAAAGTTCGATCGTTAGTTAATGACTGATGAACACAGCAATCGTTAGTTTGTTGCCACATAACATTGCAAATGTACTTTGCTTTGAAAACACAAATCTTGCTAGTAATACAGTTGGGGGAGTTGGGAGGGTGGGGTGTGGGGTGAGAAGGTGGTGAATAGACTAAAGACTAAAGTTTTGAATGAGAAAGTAAACTCCATGTAAAAAAATAATTCTCAATTGATGGGAGAATGGAACATTATTACTAATCACAAAAATTTACAAATTCCATAATTTCTGTAAAACAGTAAATGCTTTAATATATTAATAAGAAAACATAAATAAAACACAATTAAAAGGAAAATTTTTTGTGTAAACTTACAAGTATGAGACTTTAACTTTGAAATGTTGACAATAAGTAATTAACTTATGAATTTAAAATGTTATTGTTTGCCACTGATAAAGATATATATCCTCTTCCAGTGGCTGACTTCAACCGGTGTTGTGTGCCAGACACAGTTGAGAACTTTCCTGTGTATGTTCAGTGGACATCCAATAGGGATGACATGGAGCAGATCACACCGGAGTGGATTGCCAACCATTTTGTTCCTGTTGTCAAGGACAGTTGTTCTTCCCAGACAACGCCAAGAGTTTGGGACTTTGTTCTAGCAAATGTCATCACAGCGGATGGTAAATTAAAGCAGTTCTATGCCTCGGTTATCCCTCCTCCACTCAACACAACTGTGGGAGAAAATGAAGTGTAGTGTTTTGAAATCCATCACCAGTGGGAAATCTATGTATTTCCTGATGTTGATAACAAGTGGCCAGTACCCTGTCATGAAGTCAGGAAAGTTCCACCCCCAACTATCAACAGTCGTGGAAACCACTTTTTTTAAAAAAAAAAAAGATTAGTTACCCTCTTCTGCCGTTTGTGACTACATTATTAATATTTGTCACCAGTGCATGGATGACTGATTATCAATTGATGAAAACATCAGAAGATAAAACCATCCACACAGTGCTGTTAATCTTAGGATTGTAGGTGTGTATATAAACCTCAAACTAAAGCAATGTCTTAATGATGCTAGATGAGAAGATTTAAAGGGTAGGGCCATTTATATCAATGTTCAGTAATGTTGATTGTCATAAAATTATGTTTTAGCATCTACATATCACTCTAGTTTACTTGTTGATAACTTTTGAATAAGTTGTAGATGTATATACATCTCAGACTGAAACGTCTAAATGATGTTATGAGAAAATGTAAGGGGTAAGGGTAAGTTTGGGCCATTTATATCAACAGTAGTAATGTTGACTGTCACCAAAAATTATGTTTTAGCATCCACACATCAATCTAATTTACTTGTTGATAACTTTTGGATTAGTTGTATGCGTATAGATCTCAGACGGAAATGATGTCTAATTGACGCTATGAAAATATTTAAGGGGTAGGGGTAGGTTTGGGCCATTTATATCAAATGTAGTAATGTTGTAAGTAATAAATGTTGTTGTAACATTCACACAAGACTATTGTTTACTTGTAGGCAACTTTTGCATTAGTTGTAAAAGATAATTAGCCTCAGACTAAAGCTGAAGAGGGAAAATGTCTTTCAAAATGACACCATTTAAAATAAGTGACTTCATATATATTGAAATGCCTATTTTAATACAAATGTTAATAAATAGCATATGGTATAGTCACATATATATCCAGATCATGACATTTATGACTGTTTTAATGAGTTTGTTTTATTCTGCCATTATTGTAGAATCAATATGACATTTATTTGACATTTGGGGGTACACATGTTTACCCTTCATTTTCTTTAAATCTATTATGGTGACTATAATTTTTTTTAACAGTTTTATGTTGAAATACAACCAATGTGTGGAAAACAAGTGGATTTTGGCTTCTGTGTTGAAGTTTATTTTTGCATGATCTTATGGGCAAATAGTAAATGGCTGAACTGAATACTGTGAAACCTGCCTGCATTCATGTATGCATGCGTGTTTGAATATGTGCAAATTGTGTGTGTTCAATAAATAGTTTTGTAAGTACAGCCCTTGTGTTGCATAGAAATTAGGATGACCAATTTTGTTTTCAAATTCAAGTTTAGACTTTCACTGCGGAATATATTAGCTGATGAAATTGAAGAAACATGTCTCAGCAACAATCATTACCAGCTGTAGCTAATTTGTAACTGTTGATCAGCACTGCATTCATTTGAATGTGTGAGAATTACGCCTTTAGCTGAGTCTTTTCAGGAAGAAGCACTTGGCAAATACTCTTATTATTATTACTGCTTCATTTGAATTGCCAGATTGATGCAGGCTGCTTTACTATGTGCTCTTGCGATATCCTTTGCCAAATTCAATGATGTGTTGTAATTGCTTGAGAGCCTCAAGCAGTCTCCTCTTTTATCATTTTCCATTACACGTTGTCATTTATTTGCTTATTTATTTGGGTTTATTATTAATGTATGTCTTTTGTAGGCGAAGGATGGTTTCTGGAGAAAATCACAATCCGTGAACCTGATGCCAAAGCTCATGATGTCTACACATTCCATTGCAATAAGTGAGCACATTTTTCATGAACATGTGTTATGAAAGGTCCGATGTGTTTATTTTAAAAATTATAATCCCTACTTACATCTAGTCAGCTGTTGAACCAATTTAATTTCTCACTCATCGCTCTCCTTTGGTATAGCTGATCACACTTTTGTTAAGTTTCATGGAATCATGCATCAACTCTCATCATTTACAACTTTGGCATTACTTTTAAATGGAAGCTGTTAGTCAGCTATTCAGAATTCTGGCAGGCTATTTGCACAGAGTCACTATAGTCTGCTGGGCGATTTGAAAACTCTGGCTTTCAGTCTCCATTTCAAATTATAATTTGCTACAATTTGTCAGCAAAATCTGATTGGACAAGCACAACCCTGAATAACTAAACTAATGAGAATTAAACTGAGATTCCTTCATTTTCTATGACCTGATTTCAGGGAATAGTGTGGTTGATGGTTGGAAGGCAAATTATGCAAGTCTGCTTTAATAGTATGATCATATAGCTGTAAGGAATTCATTGCACAATACATGACTAATGTAAACGTTTTACACATCTGTCATAGTTGGGTTTTAATTGTGTTGGCAAATGGCATCAGCCTACCTCTGGTTAGAGGACGTATGAATTCTGTGTTAATTACTTTGATTTTCGTAGGTGGTTTGATGAAGGAGAAGATGATGGCAAGATTGTGCGAGAGCTCAAAGTTCAAGATGAATACATGGAGGATATTCTTACAAAGAGAAATGTGAGTTCCAGTTTCTGTTTCTATTGATATTTATTTAGTTAGCTACTTATGAATTATAAATAAACACATTTTCTTAGGCAAGAAGGGCATGCATAGTAACTTGGACACATTTTGCAGTCATAGTATAAACTGCCTCAGATGTTTTTTATTCAAAGCTTTACTTACCTTATTGTTTGTAAAGTACAAAAGGTCTCCTTGTTCATTCCACATAATATTTTAGACTGCTCGTTTTTGCATTCCTGAAACTTCTTATTGGATTTTGTTCTATCTGCAGTTGCCTAGGTCCTTGCTGGGAAAGTATAAGAAACTGAAAAGCTATTACCATGGTTTGAGTATAGAAAGCGTAGACAGGTGACATTATGATAATTGGATGTGAGAAACAGTGTTGTGCTGTGTTGTTTTGAAAGTATACTTTATTGGAACACAGTTAAAGAGCTTGGTACTATTGACAGTTATACATTACTCTATCATTCATTACCAGTGATGTTGTTGACTGTGTCTGGCATGTTGATTTTGCTGTTGTAACGACTTTAGATGCCAAGGCATGACGGGGAGTATTGACGTTTTTGGTGAAGACTTTCTGTTGTATGGGATGGTGCCTATATGCATTCTTGTTAGCCATTGTGTGACACTGTATTCAGGCTTGTGGGAAAATTGTGTCTACTGTCCAGAAGATTCTATCCCTTTTCAAAGGTGTGTAGTGTACAATAAGTATGATTGCTCGCTGGAACTCCATGACCATCTTTAATAAGAAGAATATTGAAAATGGCCGTGGTTCTGGTTTGTAGTGGATGGCAAGACAGCAGAATTGTGTTGTCTGTGCATTTTGTTTCGTTTCGACTGGTATCCTACATTATTTGTTAATGTGTAGTGTTTAGATTTGACTCAAAATTGAATGGCATGTTTTTTTAAATCAAAGTTGGTGGTGTTTTCTGTGAACCTGTATAAATACTTGGTGAAGACAAGACGTAAATATCCATCTCTCACCCAAAGTATTATCATAGATGTAGGTCCAGTTGTTGGCATGATGAAGTGTCATTGTTTTGTATTGATTTATTATGATGGAATAGTCTAAACTAGCCTCATTTGCTTGAAATACGGTGCGCTGTAACTGTACATATGTGTATTCTTTATTATTAGTACAACTTGTAAATTAATCTGATAAATAAAATTTGATTTGTTTGTATTCTTTATTTTTCTTTACATTGAATCCCTGCTAAGATAAGAATCCCGTGTTGGAAATATTCAGAATGGATAAACTGTGAAATGTTAATTCCTTTTGAGCATCTTTTACCAGTATTTGTATTTTAATTATGAGAACCATTGCATACTTTAGTATGGGTTGTTATGTTGCCAGTTGGAGATAAATTTCAGGCCTTTGTGTAATAAATATTTTAATGTTGGGCTGTGAAAACCAGTACCAGTACAATTTTATCTAGGACTTGGGACTTTAGTTTTAAGCAAGTGGATGTACATTTGATTAAATTGATTGATGGGTATTTAGATATTTTATCCCCACTATTTGTGCTTGCTTTGGTTTTACGTTTTGTTGAAAATTTGAACACTTACTTTTTTTTTTCTTTCTTTTTTTGCAATGCCTGCTTTATTTTGGCTATGTTGAAATATTGTAACCAAAAATATATATATATGTGTGTGTGTGCAGTGGGAGTTTGAGAAGTGGAAATTTGAGAATAAGAACCAGGTGATGCTGTTCTCGTTGGTGACAGGCAAGGCGCTGCGCATCAAGAGTGATGGCACAGTTGACGGCCTTGGAGAGGAAACAGACCCTGGATGTAAGTCCACATCATATTTCAGTAATAATAATTGTGGTAGAAAGGATGATACTACTACTACTACTACTACTACTACTACTACTACTACTACTACTACTACTACTACTACTACTAAAAATACATATAGTAATAATCATAACAGTTTTAACAAAATTGTGCTCTAACTCTAGCACACACACACACATTCACAATTATAAGAGTTTTATTAATTCTTCTTCAAGTAATTCAGACAGAAGCCAATATATTCAGTTTGCAAGCTAACATAAAACTGTACAAGCCAGACACAAAAAATGAAAAGTTTATTTGGATTTGTGTTTTCTCTTCTTTAACAAAAAACAACTAATTTTATTTCCTATTTTTTACATTTAATGTTATTGTTTGTTGCTTATAACATTACAGTAATTTATTTGTAGGTTATATGCTGCTTTGAATTTTTGACTTAAATCCAGAATTTTCTGATATTTTCTTGACAATTGTATGTGTATGTGTGGGGTGGGAAGGTGGGAGGAAGGGGTTGAGGGATGGAGGGGGTGAGTGTTAGGTTTAATGGAGTTGGAGTCAGATTAGTTGTCTAATTTTGTGGTTTGGGATAAGAGTGAGGTTGAAGCTTAAAAAACCTAAAAGATAAATAATGGAACACCTAGATCATAATTTATGGTTTCTATGAAAAAAAAAGAATATTTAAGATTTGTAACAATTTTGTTTTTATGTTGTATGTTGACAGCCATCTTCACAGTGTCTTCCAAAAAGCCGATGGTTCGGATCTTCACCAGCTTGCTCAACGCGAATTTCCATCTGGCCCTTGATAACGGCAAAATTGTTGGCCATGTAAGTCCCAACGACTGTATATTTTCATGGAGTCTGTTACAAAGGGCCTATTTATGTTGCCCTTGTTCCATTATGATTAATCATGCTGTGCCTTACTCTTAATGTTCAAACATCACTTAGGTAGATCGTTCTGTCGTTAACCCAGGGCCATAGATGTTATAAAGAAGTACGCTCTTTTCCTTGCCAGCATTGCATGAGCATCCCATTTTTTAATGACACTGTTTTTGGGGAAAAGACACAATTAGTAGAAGGGAATTTATGAGAGATTTGTTTTGTTATCTGAAGTTGTCAGCTGGAGTCAGATACTTCAGTGAAATTTAATTAAACCTAAATTATCCCATTGACCAAGCTAAAATGGAAAAATAGTATCCAATCCTAAATATCCCATTGCAGTTTATCTTCATGAGATAAATGGAACAAGTTGATGAACCAGAGGCTTAATATCAAGACAAAGAGATATTATGACTTGTGTCAATTGATCATCAAGTTAAAATCTTGCTTTTGTAGAATGTATACTATGGCAGGTTTGTCCGCTTACGCAGTTTTAACAGATTTGGCAGTTTTTTTGTTGGCAGTTTTTTAGTTTTTTGTTTGTAGTAAAAAAACCATTTTAACTATTATGGCGGTTTTGTTTATAGGGTAGAGGGGGTCCATATTGTGAGTTTCGTATCCACGTTCAGAGCGACTGTACGGTGATGCTTGAGGGAGTGAAGAGCCCGCTGCAGTTCATCTCTCTCCTTGACACTGGCAAGCTGGGTGACCCTCGTGGTGTCCTTGACAAGGAGCCTGGCAAGAGATTTTTTGTCTACTGCAAGGTGCAGTTATTTGCTATTACTTGTTCTACATACTTTTACTCACTCAATGATTAAAATCCAAAAGATCCCTTTGTTTATCAAAATTTAATACAAGTTCCTTCTGTTGGCAGAAAAGACTATACATAAGACTTGATTTTTATCTTCTACAAAGACTTGTTAATTTTATCTACAGAGTAAGTTTTGTTTCTTTGTATGCAAAAGAATTCTCCTTGTATTGATGAATGAATTATTGTACTCAGGGAATGTTCAGACATCGTGGTGTCATCATGCTGCGGACATCCAACACCCAGGCAATCAACGTTGACCACGACCTCAGCGTGTACGGTACAGGCAAGTGCCACAGGGGTGCCCACTTCCGAGTGCACAAACTGGAGGCTGGTGGCATCAGGATGTTTGAAAGTATGGTCTACCCTGGCAAATATCTACGCCTCTTTGATGGCAAGATTGACTGTCAGGTGAGCCCTCGAGCTTTTTCAATTGGAGTTGACTTTTTATCTCCTGAATAAGCTTTTAGCGAAATACAGCTATAGAGAACCTTTAAATTTGGGTCCTGAGCATGCTGTCAGCGTGGAGTTGTGCGCGTAACAAGTTGACATCTTCATCATCATCATCATAAAAATCTGGTGCCTTATAGCTCCTTTGGCCTTCTGCCCTCAGTCTCATCATCTTGAGCCTACTGTACTTTTCTGACTACGAGCTGTACACAGGCATGCCTACCCGTACGGAATTTCCGTATTTTTTCCGGAAATTTGAAAAACTCGGCAAGTGCTAAGGAAAATACGGATACTTGTTTCACGGTCCGGAAATAAATAAAAACAACATTGGGGAAAAAATCGAACTTGTTGGTCTGTGGTAATGCACCGCATGACGTTTTTCCAAAGACAGCCGAACCCGATTTAATGCCGCAATGCGCAGTCGCAGTAGATACACGTGGCATCAAAGTTTCCGGTAGAGGCACCGAAGTTTGCCGAACCAGTTTTTGCGCAGTCGCAGTGAAGATCGGTGCTCATGAGACAGAATTCAAAACATGGAGTCCAAACGAATGGCTCAGCAAGGTGATTGTGAATCTGAATCTTCAAAGAAATGGCGCAAGGGGCAGACATATATTGCCTCGTATACGGAAAAGTGTCCTTTCGTTATTCACGCAGCAATGACTCAAAAGTACGATTTATACCAACGGTTTGGCATCTCCGGCGGTGGTATGAACCACATCATGATCAAGCGGCACGTGGAAGGCCCACAGCATATCAAGAATTACGAGGCTTAATATAAAAGGATGAGTGAAAAAACAATAGGTAGTAAAAGTAAATACGGAAATTGTAATAGTAATACTGAAATTTGAAAAAGGTAATACTGAAACTTCAATTTGAGGGTAGGCATGCCTGGATACATTTTTCCTCTGCTCCGAACACTGCTACTTATAGTTCGGTGCACGTTTTGAATGTTGTATGTTTTTTAAAATTTTATATTTAAAAATATTTTTATGCAGATGATGCTTTTAAATTTAGTCAGTGACCAAGAGCAGGCAGAAGAAGAGGAGGAGTGTTATTTTACGATGTTTTCCTTTCCCAACCCTCATTTGGTGTGCGGCTTGTAGTCGGCTTTAGTTGATGTAAATAAATTTTGTCTTCCCCTGATTTAACTTCTTTTTTGTGGGGTGGAGGGAGAGGGGAGAGTAGAGTGTGTGGAGGAGTGGGGCTTGGTGCAAGGTTGGGGCAAGCAGCTTACATACTGGGGCACGTTAAAATCCAGAAAGTACAGTAATATTGGATATAAATTTCTGTCTTTGAGATTTGGTTCATAGTGAATTTTGTGTGTTAATATTTTCTCGTTTTGTTCAGGGTGTTCGCGATGAGAAGTCTCATTGGGTGGTAGAGAAGCAGAGAGACAAGGGCTACGTCACCATTCAGGCCAAGATGCAGCGCGGGATGTTCATCGGCCTGACGCCAAAAGGCAAGGTCCATCCCACTGTTGATACAGGCGTCAACAACATCTGCCTGTTCCCTGAGGTTGTAGAGTGTAAGTATACATTGTGTGCCTATCCTATCCTACTCTATCCTATCCCGTAACTCTGAAGTCGTTGGGAAATCACAGATGATCATTTAACCAGCGTACTTTATCTTTCTCTGTCCTCAGCAAGTCCTGATGGCTTCACTCAGTGTCAAGCCAGTCCATTCTCAAATGTTATCTTCCCACCTCTTTTTCTTTCTCCCTTGTCTTCTGTCACCTTGCACTATGCCTTGCAGGATGGTCTTTGCAAAACCTGATGCTCTGGTGATGTAATCATATCATTGGAGTTTCCGTTTCTTCACCACTGTGAGCAAGTCATTGTGTATGCCTAATGACATTTAGTCCAAAAAGGGGAAATATTTATTTATAATAAATTATAATAAATATTTATTTATATTAAACATTTTTTGCCTAAAGGCATTTAATCCAAAAGGGAAAATATGAGAAAGATGGATATGTGGCCTAGCTGACACACCTAAGAACTTTTGTTGACACCACACTTAACAAAGTTTATTTTGAATAAACCAAAAATTTGTGCGTTTACTTTGAGACGTTAAGAGTTCTTTTTTTCCCTTTTCTTTTAGTGAGAAAATATGCATCAGACATATTGTTCAAGATTAGTTTATTATTACTCAAATTCAGAATTTTCATTTGTTTTATCAGTTGGTGTTTCCAAGAAGGACCTTGATGACAAGCTGTCAACCATTTCAGAGAAGGAGGGAGCGGACACACACCGATCGCCAGAACCCAAGAAACAGAAGGCTGAAGTTTCTGGTATGTGTGGTTTTTCATTTGGAGAAGTTTCTTGTTTGTAAGATTATTCATTTGAAGGCATTATATTTTATTTTAGTAATTAAGTCTGGAGCTTCTTTTATGTTTATTTATTGTAAGGGATTCTGTTTTGTGTTTGCATTTAATTCATTATCTCTGTGAGTTAGGTTCTGGTTGCAAATGCACTCATGTATCAATAATTTTATAAAAAAATTATTTCTTTGTTTGTATAATTAGGTAGATTGGTTGTGCAGTTTGGTGTTGAGCAGGTAGTGACAGGCTTGTGGTTGATTATTTAAGTAGATAAACAATGGCACTTCGGTCAGTAATTCATGAAATATATAATAATTTGTTTATTTATTGATTGAATAAGTTGATGTGAGATTTTTTTAATCTATTTGTAAAAATTTGTCAGTGCATGCTTTTGTTCAATAGCTAGTGACCAATGTGGGTCTGTCAAATGCACCCGTCTGACACACTTGTCAAGATAATGAGGGTGATAATGTTGATGATGATGATGAAGTCCATTTTTATTGCACAGGTATCCACCTACAGTGAATTCTCAGTGCCTAAAGAATGGTGCTCAAAGAAGGGTGCCACAAATTTGGAATTCGTGTTCTGTTTATGAGTTTGTGGAACAGGCGTTCAAGATTTCATTATATAGAAAAGAGCGATGGAAAATTTAAAAGAATGCTGTAGAACAGGAACTAATTTTTCTCAATATTCCCAATGAAGATTTCTCAACAAATAATTTTGTTTTATGTCACAGCTGGTGATTGGCGCGTGACGGTGGATTCGCTGGAGAACCTTGAAAATGGCCAGGTGGCTTTGATTGTGTACGGTGACAAAGGCAACTCAGGACCCATTCTCCTGGTTCCACCTGTCAAGAATGGACCTGCTTTCCGCGCTGGAAGCACTGATGAGTTCAAGGTGAATATGGTAGATGGTCTTTTCATTGGGTTTGGAAAATTAGCTTCAGTTTTTAGGTTTTAAGAAGATTCGCACCCTCTCCACCCCTCCACTCCCTCCTCACTCCATGCATATAGAACCCTTGCAGAAAAGTGTGACTTGCTTAGAAGATAATAATAATAATAATAATAATAATAATAATAATAATAATAATAATAAAATAATAATAAGGATATTTATAAATCGCTTTTCCTAGTAAGGCACAGTTCAGAGTGCACCCTCAGGCATTCGCACACTCAATAAACATGAGTACAATACATAGGCATCCATGGCTGGGAGCAGGCCAAATCAAAGCGGACTGGGGGAGAGGCAGTAATAAACACAGTGATTCCCCACACATGCACACACAAACAGGCATATAGACACACACACACACTCACATGCACAAAAAGGATGAGGCAATATGATAAAGAAGCCATTGAAGACAGAACAGATCAGGAGAAGACTTCAGATAAAAAAAAGAGCTTTGAGGTTTGTTTTTGTAAGGGTGAATCAGAATGAGAGCACGTGCTGTGTTTAGTAAGTGACGTTTTGTCTGTGATGTGATGTTTGCGTGTGTCTGTTGAAATCTTCTTCCCCCCCCCCCCCCCCCCCCCCCCCATCCTCTCCCGAGAGCACGGAGACAGTGACTGGACCCTGGACACTGAGGGTTGACAAAGACAGGAGATAGTTAGGTTAGACAGGTATGTTTGGAGCTCGGATGTGTTTTATGTATGGTTTATTGTATCTGCAGTGAATGAGAGTGTGAAAGAGGGTGCATGACGCTTGGCAGTGGGCAGATTGGTGATCCTGTGGCGTGTTGTGCGGTGGAGTTGTGTACCTTACACTTTGAAGATGTTGATATTTGGTATGCTGCGGAGAGAAAGTGGTAATGAATTCCAGGCAGCTGGTCCAAAGACAGAAAAGGTCTAGAACCAACAGAGGACAGTTTGTGGCGGGGTATCCTGAGGAGGAGTGTGTCGGATGAAGAGCAAAAGTTGCGAGAAGTTTTAGTATTTTGAAGTTAACATTATTAAAGTATTTATTGTTTAAATGTATGATTTCCTTTTCATTTCTTTTCCTTAATGAATGAATGTATGTATGGATGTATTTATTTGTTTATTTACTTTGTTTGTTAGGCCAATCTACTGAAAGTGGGAGATATATTCAAAGTACGGCTGGAGCTGCAGGCTCAGAGTTCCAGTCGTTCACCGTCCTGGAAGGTGGGTCACTTAAAACTGATTGACCTGAACAGCAAGAAGGAAATTGACTTTAAGTTTGACCGCTGGCTCTCTCGCAAACAAGAGGACTGTGAGATTGTGCGCGAACAGCCTGTGGTCAACAAAGGAAAAGAGGTCCTGCCATGTAAGTTTTTGTTTATGTTTCGGCTTGTTTGGTTTCTTGGTTTCTGTATCTTTTTTCCTCTTTTTTTAAAATAAAAATGTTTGTCTGGAAAAGTAATGTTCTCTGTGTGATTATTAGAATGTTGTGTTTTTGAAAATGATGAAGGTGGTGATGATTAGGATTATACTGATAGTGTTGATAATGATGATGATGATGATGATGATGATGATGATGATGATGATTACTGCTACTAATGATAACAAAAGTAACCATGTTGATAATAGTGATTATGGTGTTGGTAGTGCTGCTGCTTCTGCTGCTGCTGATGATGATGATTGATGATATGAGGACGATAATGATGCTGAGGATCAATGATGATTTCAGTGCGCAAGTATGAGGTGCGTGTGTACACGGGTAAAGAGGAGAATGCTGACACCAAGGCCATGGTGTACCTCAACCTGTTTGGTGAACATGGGGACTGTGGCAAGCGAGTTCTGCTGAAATCCAATAACAAAGTCCCCTTCATCAGAGGACAGGTAAACCAGCTATCAAGCAATTAAGCAAGCACGCAGGCAGACAAACAGATAAGCAAATCCTTCTCGAACTCCAGAATGAAGTGCCATCTATCGAGTGGACAGGAAAGACCCGTGTTGAAGCAAGCAAACCAGCAGACAAACAGAGATATGAACAAATCCTTCTGAAACTGAGAAACAAGGTGCCCTCTTTGATCATAAAACAACTACAGTACCTTCCAAGTTTTGAGGTGCACTCACTGCCTACTAAGTCCCCAAATTTAACATTAAATCATGACGAAGAATATACATTAGCTTACAGCAGACAGTAAGCGGTAAGAGTTTTGAGAGGATGTGAAAAGCAGTGACTTATATTGCTGAAAGGATATTGTACACATAAAAATCAACAGCAAGAACAATGAATGCGCTCATACTCAGACACACATGGAAATATGTAAACAAGCTGGTAATATTTCTTTAGTTTCAAAGAATTATAGAAAATGATTTATACGTATATTTTTTGCTCTATACACTGAAGTTAACTGTTATTCTTTCTTTTAAAAAAAGGATTTTTTGTGTTTTTTTTTCTGTGCGCTGTGAATGTGTTGCTAGCATTGAGTTGTGCACCTCCCAATTCCACATGTAAGTAATATCGTTCTGCTGTTGTTCATGTAATATATCAGTCGTGTCTGATGCTTGCTGCTCAACTCTCTGGCCTTTGAAGGCTTATTGACGACACCTACATTAAATCCTATATTTATATGTGCAGGTTGATAAATTTGAGCTGGAAGCAGTGAGTCTAGGCGCCATAAAACAATGTCTTGTGGGCCACGATGGCACAAAATCTGGTGATGGCTGGTACTTGGAATCCATTGTTGTGCAAGAATCAAAGAACAGTGGCAAAGAATTTGTCTTCCCTTGCAACAAGTAAGTTTTGGAAATCTGGGAAAATTTATTTGTCGATAACATTTTTAAAAGTTACATAAAAAAACGATGAGTGGTAATTATTATTATTTTGTTTCAACAAGCTTTATTTCAGTATCTGTCATTCTTCCATTCCACAGTTTCTACAGACTCTCGTTTAAAAAAAAAAGTCAACTATCTCCATTCATCCCTCAACATTGTGCTTTTTGAAGAAAATCCATAAACATTGAATTATCATACACTGAAATAAAAATAAAACAATACTATTATGGCAGTACGGTTATATGATGATAATAATAACTGAGGAAGATAATAAAATAATATAATTCCATTTAAGAGGCTATAAGTAAACTTTCATAATAATACAATCACACTCACACACACTCTCACACATTTGTACACACACATACAAACACACATAAGATGATAGTGGGACATCGACCTAGGAAAAATAAGTTTATAACCTAATTTACATAAAAATATGAGAACATAAAGTAGGTACCAAGATACCGCTGTAAAAATGCAGTTGTACCTTTACATCAAAGGACCAAACAAATCCTACATATAACATAAAAGCTTTGTTTTTAATTGCGTTATTTTATCACATTAAAAAAAGACTTGTATGGCATCTATTTTGTGTTAAACCTATGGGAGCGCATTAATAGCAGAAGTGATGATTATTAATATCTGCCCAAGTAGCCATGATCATGGTTTCATGGAAATTTTGAAATTTGTTTGTGTGAGTATGCATATGCATGTCATAGTTAATTTGTGGATATATATATATAATATATACTAGTGGTTTTGTACTCTGGCAAGACAGGGTACACAGGTTGCTGTTTAAAATGTAGACAGAGAGACAACTGTTGTCTGCGAGTTTCATTTGGACGATTTTGCCTTGGCTTCTAAAAGTATCTTCATTTATTATTTTATTTTTATGTTTTTGGAAAAAAACAATTAGGGTTGGTGCAAAATGTACAAAAAGAACTGATGTAACACATTTAGACAATTTAGAAGCACACTGAAACAGTGTAGCACACATAACTGAGCATTACACATTAAAAATGCACTGAAATGATTGCAATAGTTTACTTGCAGGGGTCGAATGATGAAGCACTGCAAAACAGAGTAGATTAAAAGGTACATGTTGATGTTCGACTCGAGCAATGCATTGAACTATTTTAATTTAAAATGATAATTGCAATGTACTGCAGAACAGAGTATAGGTGCATGTTTGAGTAATGCACACAAATATTTTATTTTAATTTAGTATTTATGTTAGGCAACGTATTTTTAAATGTCATACCTTTATTTAAAAATATTAGGCATGACATTTATTGCAATGTACTTACACTTACAGCCGACGCTGTTGTCAAATGTCGTCTGCAAAGTTATATGTGACGTCACGTTTGGCGCTTGAATGGGATTCTTTCAAGATTGTTTGCGAAGGAATTTTTGTGCGCATATAAGTATGGATGAAAAAGAAAGTGAACATGTAACCTTCAGCTGTAAGATTGGTGACATGAGTGCAAAAGTGTTTTGAATGGAAATAAAACAAAATTTGCGGTATTACGGAACGGCACGTTCAAGACACGGGTTGAATCGGAAGCGCGCGGAATGAGGCTATTGCAGTTTGTGGACATTTTGTTTATTTATTTATCTCAGAAACGGTTAAACGTTCGGTAAGGAAATGTCGGCTATAGCGATTTCGTGGGTTTTGAGCGCACAGCAGGCCGATCCACAGCGCCCAGCACCTGCCCAGATCAGCGTCCATACCGGACAAACTTTACAGTAGAGGCGAAGAAGGACTTCCGGCTAAGCAATTTATATCGAGAGAGAGAGAGAGAGAGAGAGAGAGAGAGAGAGAGAGAGAGAGAGAGAGAGAGAGATCTATACATCTCTCTCTCTCTCCACTATGATATGCACACACATACTCACACACACAACTTTCAAAATTTCCATGAAACCATGGTCATGGCTACTTGGGCAGATATTAATAATAATCACTTCTGCTATTAATGCGCTCCCATAGGTTTAACAGAATGGATGCCATACAAGTCTTTTTTTAATCTATCTATCTATCTATCTATCTATCTATCTATCTATCTATCTATCTATCTATCTATCTATCTATCTATCTATCTATCTATCTATCTATCTAATGTATCTATCTATCTATCTATCTATCTATCTATCTATCTATCTATCTATCTATCTATCTATCTATCTATCTATCTATCTATCTATCTATCTATCTATCTATCTATCTATCGATCGATCTATCTCTCTATCTCTCTCTGTCTCTCTCTGTTTCTCTGTCTCTGTCTCTCGATAGAAGATATAGAAGACTTTTAAGGCATCAACTAAGAAGAGAGAAGCATTCGCGATTTTTCTTCCTCTTGGCAAACTTTGTTAGAAGTGATGCAAGTGCCCATTTCCTGCTCTATATCTACCATATTGCAAGAAAACCAAGTCTCTATTCATAGCAGGATGAATTAGGGTGACTGTTATCTGATATTTCATTTATCTCCAAGCTTGACAGTTCAAGAACTAACTGGCTTGGACTAATAATAATTATTACACTGGATGCTATGTATGAGCTTTTCTCTAAACCACTATTCAGGCTCAAAGCACGGTAATTTGTACCAGCAAACACTGGATACATTGGATTCATCATCATCATCATCATCATCATCATCATCATCATCATCATCATCATCATCATCATCATCATCATCATCATCATCATCATTCTTCTCGTCCTAACTTCAAAATAGTTACACATTCACTGACCACTAAGCCATAGCAAACGCCTAATGTTCCTAATGTTCACACATATCATACCAGCCTATCATTTTAATAGGACAATGTTTTGCTTAGTATTATTTATTAATGTATTTATTTATTTATTTTGTCTGCAGGTGGCTCGACTCAGGCAAAGAGGACCGGAAGATTGAACGCATCCTGGATGTGAAGGGTAGGTGATGATACACTGACTGTCACCTTGCTGCATGCGTTCTTCCCCTTCTGTTCACTATCGCTCCCTGTTTGCATGGACATCCAGCTTGCTTGTCTTCATATTCAGACAGTCGTAGACACTAGGGGTGAAGCGCACAGTGGTCTAAATTATTTGGAGTGGGGATGCTGCACGAGGTTGAACGCCGATATGTCAGCATTGCACACAAATATTGAGCATTGAACAAATCTCCAGCATTGAACAATCTTAATCTTATTAAGCAATTTATATGAAACATTGCGCCAACGTTTTTAATTGGTAAAAGACTTTTTTTCAGTCAGAATCTTGATCTCTCATAAATTTAGCATCGAACATTTCTCAAGCATTGAAAAAATATTAAATCTTATTAAAATAATTGAGTAAAACATTGTGCCAAAAGTTTAAATTGGCAATGGCAATTTTGTCAAAACCTTGATCTCTTGTAAAATTTTATGAATGACTGTGCCTGTTTGAATTTTTATGACAAATTTTTGTTCTTGTATAAACATGATACTATCATAATATAGACAAACACACCTTTCCTCAAGATAAAACAAATTAAAAACCTATTAAAAATTTTTTTTCAGTAAGGATTGAGGAATGAATAACCTGTGTTTTAAATTAATTGGACCAGCATTTTATGTTATTGAGATAAAGCTGTTCATCTTTTTTTCTTCTTCTTTTTTTTATACCCTACACAGTTCCTTCTTTTCTTCCCTTCAGTACTCTTTAGTTCTTTTAAAGCTGCTACATGGGAAGTGGGTGTTTGGAGAAAGCAGGAGTAGGGTTGGCGCTTTTCATGATAAATTGTCCTTGTAGTCTTGCTGTCTTTTTTTCATACTCAACCCATCAACACTAGAACATGCCTGATCATTTTTGTGTTGCTGTGCCTAATAACAGTGTAAGTAGTTTGACAGTGGCTCAGGAAATGGAAATAATAATAATAATAATAATAATAATAATAATAATAATAATAATAATAATAATAATAATAACAGTTTGAGTTTTATATTGCCAAAGTGCAGTTTTGTTGATTTATTTAACTTTTTATCAACTGCTATAAGTATTGTCATAGTATGCTCAGGGAAGTTTTGTTGATTTATCTAACCTCTTTTAAAAAAAAATCAATCCCTTGTTTTTTTATATCTTTGAGTAATCAACCAGTAAAATGACTCAGTTGTGCCTTCTAATGTTTTAATACTAACTAATAACTACTTGATTTTTTTAATGTTGTAATTTTTTTGTGAAGTGCAGCACCTTTGATTTCCCTTTCACATTGTAATCCGACCGTCCTTCATTATTATTAATTGTTTGTTTCTTTGTCGTTTTAATTTGTAAGGCATTTTAAAGTATGTTTACTGGTTTGTCAATGTTTATGGTATTTTTCTCGTGTCATTAGGCTTCTTGTTTGTTTCTATATATAGTTACCATTTGATCTCTTTCAAGTCTGTTCCATTCTCTTTATAAAGCCCAAAGCCCAAGCTTTGCATGATGCATGAATTCATTGTTGCTAATTTTAGGTCCTGTTGGTGATTCTAGTTCCTTTGATGTATTTTTTCCCTGAGGTTCCGTCTAGTTTTAAAATTGCCAGTCTAACTACTGTCTGATGCTTTTAAAATTCTTTTTCTTTCTTCGGTTGTAGAACTTACCCCTTATGTCTATTGTGTCTGCAAGGAAGAATCAAATTATTTATGTTGGGTCATAAGATACTAATTGCTTGGGCTTTTGTTTCTGTTACCCAATTGTTTCCTTAGCTCATGAGCCACTGTTGATTCAGCAAATACATAAGGTATTTTGTGTGTGTACATAAATAGGATGTCTAAATGTAATGACAAAATTGTTGCTGTTGACCATTCGCTCCATTTGCACATGGTTGTTGGCATGTCTGTGATTCAAGCTATGTTGGGAATGTTTTGCAAATGTTTTGTCTTTTTTTATCTGTGTTGTTTATCTTTTGATGATCTTTGTTGTTGTTGTTGTTGCTGTGTGTTCTAAATTCACCTTACCTTTGTTTGTGTCCTTGTGATCTGTTACCCCATGAGTACCGAATTTTCTGTAGAATAATCAGGTTGTTATATATAACTCTTAATTTTTCTAATCTCCTCCTAAAATTTATATAGTAAGATGAACAATTTGTTGATGCATGTATAATGCTCTGATGCCAGAAAATGTTTCATCTCTGATTCCATTCAGAATTGTTAATGACATGAGACAATACAATGCTATTTGTACCGTATTTGAGAATTTTGAGTAGGAAAATGAATAAGCAGAAGTCAAAGATGGTAACACATAAAGTCTAGCACTTCAATTGGGGTGGAGATAATACCAAGTTGTATGCCTTTTACAATCATTGAAGAAATGTTCTGCGCAGCAAAGAATGGAGCACTCAAGTGGTTAATATTAACCTTTGTGTAGAGAAACTGTTGACAAAAATGAAGAATCTGTGATATTTTATGTCAAGTTAAAGAACGTATTTCGTCTCTCAGTTATGCGAATTATAATATTAGTATTCATAGGGAATGATAATTATGTGCTGAAAGTTGTTTTTTCTACCGCATGTTTTATAAAGTACTAAAAGGGACACTGAGCTTTTATGTCCGCTTTCCATTTTTTCCAGAGGTAAGAGCCTAAGGTATCATCCATAATTTGTATAGCATTTTTGTTTTTTGTAATAGCCCTCCATCTCATCTCCCTGTAATATTTATTATTTGAAAAGTATCCTGATCCAGTACAGGGTTATTCTATCCAGATGATTTGTGTTTCCTTTGATTTTCATAATATTAACACTATAAAACAAACAAAACATAAGAAAAAAACAACAAAACATCTGTGCTTTACCATCTTTCTCCTTCTCATCTTATTATCTTTTCTTTGTGTATGCGCAGTTTCTCCAGTTGTTCAGTCTGTGTAATGACTGAAATGGGTGGATATTCTTATCAAGTTGTTAACAATCACTATACCTCTTTGTTTTTATTTTCTGATTGCATTGTATTTTGGCGGTAGCTAGATCCATCTGTTAACGGTGAGGGTTGAGAAATATATTATTTCAAATTGGGGAAAAGAAAAACAACCCATGAACATAAATAGTAATACATTTAAGCAAAATAGTATCAGTGTTATTCTCAAATCCACCAGCACATTTTACTCTATAAGGGCTTTAAGTTTAATAATTTTAGCAAGAGAAAAATCTATGCATGTAATATGTATACGCTGATAATTGTATCCAAACGTGTATTGTGCCATTTATTTATCTTTGCATGTAATGGTAAACTCACAAGCTTTGGAAAAACATGTTTTCTGTTTTGACTGCACGGCTTATTGTCACACATGTTTGGCATGATAATGCTTGCTGTGATTGTCAGTAAAAATAAAAAAAGATCCAAATATTCAGTACATTAGTATGTATTTTATCCTCTCATTGTATTATGTAACATTGTTACGAGAATGTCGTAATTGCTGTGATGTACTGTGGGTAAACTTTTATTATATTATTTTTCCTGTGATATTTAACTGTTGGTGTACTTTACTATTCTAGATCATCTCCTGTGATATTTTCAATGTATTTATGTGTATATTTTATAATAACATTAAGCATAGCTCGTATTTAGGGATTTTGTTTTTTAGCATATCAGGAATTTAAAAAATATAGTTTTGTTGCTTTTTTAAAATTAATAAATTTTTTATAAACCCAAAATGTGTAGTTTTTGTTTTTTTTTCCTTAAATTACAACATCTAGTTTTTAGATGATTTTGATCTTTGGATACATCAAAGCACAAACATACAAAGAAATACAATAAAATGAACACTGTTAAAAGCATCAGACGTCTGAGTTTTGTTGTGTATTCTTCATTCTCCTTGTCTGTTACCTTCACTCGGCACTGACGCACGCTTTATGTTTTGTTTTTGTTTTTCTAGACACTGCTGACTATAAAGCAACATCGGGTAAGCATTTCCTCTTTTCTTCATTAATTACTTCACAAATTCTAACTATTGGTGTTTTTCTTTCAACAGTTGTTAGTTGTCAGACCTGCTTCGATGGTTTTAATTTTAATTCTAACATTATATCAGCTGAATAATGCGTGAACATGTACTACTTAATATATAGTTCCTAACTAAACATTAAAAATGACAAAAATGGGTGATTTTGAAGGTTTAGTTCATTTTAACAGGCGGCAGGGATAGCTCAGTGGTCAGAGCGCACGACTTGTGTGAGTGCGTCTTGAGCGACGTGGGTTCGAATCCTGACTTCAGCAAACTATTGTGTGATTGCTGGATATTACGGGCCAGTGCCTTGAGAAGCTCTCTGAGCTTGTAAGTGCGCTATATAAGAGTAATCTCTTTCTATCTTTTTAACAGTTAATAAGAGCAACTTTGAAAGTACAATACACTTAGTGATAAATAGTTTCTTCTAACAAAAGGTGGCAGTTATAAGTGTAATTGTGGTGTTATTATTCATGTTTATGACAATAATTTTAGTTTATTGTTTTGGTGTTGTTAAAAACACTTATTTGACTATTATGATGGTAAATATAGCAAGTGCATAGGTTGATTCTAGATTTCGTTTTTTCTTATGTCAGATAATATTTGAACAGTTATAGAATTTTGTTCTCTGTGTTTCGTATAACATAAAATACAAGTGGCACTTTACTTCCTGAAGTTTCTGTTGCCACACCATTCATTTCATTATACTCATTTTTATTTAGCAACTTAAAAAATATATATATTTCTGCACCTGGAACCATTTTGATCTATTTATTTCATGGAATATAAATGTTAGAAGTCAAATTTGCTGTTGAGATGTAATTCAAAGCAGCTGACAGCCGTCTTTCAGCTGAAGGCTCAGCGCCTGTAATAGCTGTACCATCAAACACTTTCCTCACAAAATATGATAGTGCTGTTGTCACATTAGGCAAGGTACTCGACGACGAACAATCTATTCCCAATTCCACAGAAAACAGCAATGAGGATGATGAGCTTGAAGTGATGGAAGAAGACAAGAATGTGCCTGATGCCACTGCGGTGTTGCACATAGGAGAAGGTGACAATGAAGAAGAACAAATGGCAAAAGTAGGAGAAGAACAAGAAACCGCAGAGGCAGAAAATGAAAGTAAGACAGAAGTTGTGCTGAAAACAGAAAAAAATCACGAAGAAGTAACTGTGCCTGTCAATACTGAAGAAGCAGCCCCAACAGCTGAGCGTCAACCAACAGAAAGAGAAGATTCCACTAACACAGGCAAAGTTGTGACATTCATAGACGATGAAGAGAAAGTTGAAGAGGTGGCTGGAGACACAAAGATGCCTGCAGACTCTTCTGAAAAAATGGAGGATGAAGGAGCAGCAGATGCTGACAAAGATTTGATATTGAAAGATGCTGATGGTGAGAACATGAGTGCAGTGGAGTGTCAACTGATGGATTTGCGGTGCTGAAACTGTTAACCCTGGACTCTAAAATTGTACTCTCTTGAAATTTCCATTCTGTACAGCCATATGTACTAAAACTACTGCTGCCTTTGATACTAGTGACAGGTTCAGTTTAGTATTTGCAGTGACAAAAACTAAAATCCCTGTTCCTTACAGGCGTCTTTTCTTTTCTAATACTTCTGCTGTCTTTGGTACTGGTGAAAGGCTTAAATAAATATTTGCAGTGACCATAGTGTAGTTAATATTTGCAGTGACAAAAATTACTGACTGTTGAATGCTCATGGTTGAAGCTAAAACAAAACACCAGCATACTATTCGATTCTAAAAAACAACAACTAAAATGTGTACTAATATTAGATGATAGTCTTGGAGTTGGAACATTTCTGAAATTAAAACCACAACTTCTACAATGGAAACTGCAAGTGGTGATAATGAGGATGTGGATTCCATTTGCAAGAAGTTCTGTGTGATACAATAATTAAACAGCTTAATTAATATAAGATCTTAACTTTATATAGCAGTAGTATTCCTCTGTATATTATATAAACTAACAGTAAACAAACGTTTGTGGTGTGAGAAGTATTAAACAGACATTGTTGTAACATTTAATTTAATAATTTTAACTGTTCAATCTAAGTTTGGTTTCTTTATTCTGATGGGAAAAGGCAATCTACAAGATATTACAGACTTTTTTGTTCTTCCTTCAATATGTAACAGTCAACAGTGCTTTGATCATTCCTCTTTCTTCTGGTCTCATTCTATCATTCATCTTCTGCCAATTCTGTCATTTGAGACATTATGGTGGGTTACATGATCAAATAATAACGTTAAAGGTTACAGTTCATTTTAATTTATTTTTATTTACAGTCGTTTTTAATTAATTGGTAAAATGTTTTAGAATTTTACAAACACATACATACACATGCATAAACATGCACACACATTTATTTACTTAATTTAAAAAAAAAGGTTCTTTAATATTATGTCAGTATTTTAAGATAATGTAACTTAATTGTACTTAAGAGATTATTGTAACATTAAAAGTTTTCAGTGTGGAATTACAAAACCGATCGGATCAAAATGTTACCTTTTGATATTTCAAACTGAATATGTTAGAGAAGAAGCATATAACGAACCTTCAACAATCCATGTTACCTGGGTGGATCATATTTTTCTCGTCTTTTTCATCTGTTATTATAAAACAAAACTACATTGGACTAAAATTACATCGCAGTTTCATTTACTTTTAATTTTCATTGTGATTAACATTAATCTTGTTTACATTGAAACACATTTCATTAGCCAATATTTTGTTATTAAAAAATGCCATCACATAATTTCAAGAACAAAATAAGAAATGTATATTATTTATATATTTAGTACAGAAATTATTGTTAAGCATGAAATGTATTCACAGTGCTGAAAAACTACCAAGTTGGTATTTCATTGAGAAATTTTCATTAAGGCAACAAATCAACTTCAGATTCTTTTTTAATACTGAACTTTAGTGTTTTGTTCGTTGTAGCACCCTGTTGTGATAGAATTAGGTAACAGGTTGCGCATGCTAATCTTAATTTTCTGGAGACTAACAGATGTTCCAACGTTTGTCTTTTCTGAGTTACATTGTGACTTCATGTTTTATTACATGTAAATATCATCTACTTTTACAGCTGAGGTTCTTCCACTGAAAGAGGCCACTCCTCCACCTGCTGTTGAAACACCTGTCAAAGGTAAACTACTGCTGATTGATTGGATGGCAGTTAGATTGATAGATTGATATGGAATGCGTGCATGTCATGCGGGTTGAAATCTTGATGGCGATCGGAGGTTTTTCCTCGACTTTATTTTAATGACTCTTTGTTTGGTGTACATTAAAGAACCCAGTGATTCTGTCAGAAGTACAGGTGATGGCTAAAATTAACACACAGACACACAGGTCAGCCGAGGTGCCTCTGTATTCTTGGGCATTTGACATTGTGCTTAATAGCATAGTATGTATAGCAGGTTCTTGGTAATATAGTGTGCCTAGCAAGTTTGGCAGATGAGTAGGTATAGCTGGCAGCAAATACAATTTTCGAAATCTTAAAGGAGGGTTTCATTCAGGTTAGGAAAAAAACCTCATTGTTTGAATTAAAAGCTGCAGTATGTCTTCCAAATCACCACTGCCCTAGTTTGAGATTTGGTAATGCACAACACAAAACCATGGTTTTTATAGATGGAAGGATGCCTACTACTACTACTACTACTACTACTACTACTACTACTACTACTACTACTACTACAACTACAACTACAACTACTACTACTACTACTACTACTACTACAACTACTACTATTACTACTACTAGGTTTTTGTTAGTACTTGGATGGGTGACATTCAGATGTTGAGTGTAGTAGTTAAGTAATCACTGTTTACTATTCTTGATGACATTCAAAAGTGGGGAAAAACAAAATGCTGGACAAACGATCACCCCCATCCACAGAGCTGTGAATGAATATACTGGGCTCTCGTTGAGAATGCGGGAAGGTGAAAGCAGTGAGGGAGAGGAGATGGACACTGCCTTGACAAAGCTGGGCATAACTCATGAAGCTATCTCAGAGAAAAGAAGTTTAAAGCCTCCTTCCTTCTCTCTACTAAAGGTAGCAGTGAAACAACCTTAACCTGTATGTAGGTTACAAGTTGTTTAAAGGGAAAAAAAGAAGTGAATGTATTTATTTAATTGTTCTTATATAGCGCTTTTCTACCTCAAGAGCCGATGCAGGCTCTAACTTAAGCACCCCGAGTTATATGAACGCAGTTGTGTGCCATAGAAGTGGATATGGGTTGGGATTGGATGATTATAGGTGCTCAGAATGTTTATGTTTTGTGTGACTTGCATAGCTGGCACTTGGCGTCTGCTGGTGACCACTGGTAAGAAAGCAGGCATGGGGTGTCAGGACACGGTCGTTCTCTACGCTTATGGCACCAAGGGCAGTGTGGGACCCCTCCTCCTAGGCAAGGGGGAAGATGGAGTATTTCAGCCAGCTTTCACCGATGAATTCAAGGTCAGTATGTGCCTGTGTTTTTCCTCACCTCCCCCCCCCCCTTCATCCTCCCTCCTCCCCCAGTTTCTCAAACAAAGTTTTCTCTGGCAGCAAAGAAGGGGAGATGATCTTTCCTATTATTACATTATCCCTTGGAGGGAGGACAGTATCTGATAATGGTTATATCCAAGGCGCTGTCATTTACCTCTAGTCCTCTTTTTTTAGGGGAGAGATGTACTGCTTAAACGTTTTGTGTTGATAAGCAACCAACCAACTGCGAAACAACAAGAGAACTTGTTTACCTAAGGACTCGCTTTAAACAAAGAAATCTATGTATTATGTGAATGAAAAGAGGGAACTATTATAGTCGCAATGATATGCAACATGTCTTTCAGGAACATTGTTATTGTAGCTTTTCTGTTGGTGCTTTTTGACTCGCATGCTTGCAGCATCATGAGTCTTGTGTATTCCACCTCCCTCCCACCTCTCATCCCACCCTGAATCAACATTTTAAAGATTTTTGTTGCTGCAGATGTACCCTTTTAGTCTATATGGTAGAATGTAACTGAATCCTTATTAGCAAAAAATAATTAAAACAGCTGCAGAGATTCTGGACAGGAGTTTAATAGGCAAATTGGTGTGTTGGAAGAATAATCATTCTATTCTACATTAATTTATCCTATGTATGCTTTACATGTAATATTTGGTGTTAGTATTTTATTCGCTTCAAAGGGCAGGACAAATTTTGTGTTTATTTCTTGTAAAATTTTGTTTTGTACAGATTGTGATAGACCCTGTCAAGACAGGGGAGCTGTACAAACTTCGTGTGGGATTGACAGAAAAAACCTTTGGTGCTCAGTGGTTTGTGGAGAAGGTGAGATTACTCATGGTTTAGAATTCCTGCAGTGGTACAAACAGTGTTTGGAGTTTATTAAAATAGGCATTATCCCTAAATAAACCGAAAGTAGGTCAATGAGAGTTGCTTCCCATGAAGTGCGGTACAAAATACATGTTGACAGCTATTTAGGAAGTACTCCTATTATACTCATAATCTGTACACAATTTAGTTCTCTTTTCTAAACATGTAGTCAAGAACACTAAAATGCAGTTTTCATATGAAAAGATATCTTTTGTTCGTTCTGTATTTGTATATTTAGACAACTATTTGGACAGAAATTGTTGCATCTGTTCCCTAGAAAATACTTCTTTCTTTTTGTATGTGTATATATATATATATATGTATTTATTTTTTTTTAAAAAGTTTTGCAAAGAAACTATGTTGCATGTTGCCTAGATAATCATGGTGCGGCTTTCTGACGGGGAAACATTGGAGTTTGATATGAATCGCTGGCTGTCTCGACAACATGATGACTGTGATGTTTGGAGAGAGCTGCCTGTTGCCAGCTCTGGAGCCAGACCATTGCCTGGTAGGGTCTTATGGAACGTTTTTGTGAAATAAATGGAATAAATCAGCACTTTGAAATGAATTTAGTTTAAAACATTTATTTTAAAAATATTTGTATTAGACCTACAAAGGGTTTTAAAAAAAATGGAGAAAATCGCACCTAAAATTGCATATGAAGAAAAAAAATTAATAAAGAATTGCTGTTTTTGTGCTGGAACATTGTGAGTTATGAAGCCATCATTGAAATCTGTAACACCCTTAGGTAATGACAATAATGTTACAATTATGTACTTGGTTTATATTTCAGTCAAAAGTCTAGTGTGTTTAAATTAGCATACAACTTTTAACTTCTGATGATGTTGGACACTTGCTCAGCGAAATGTTTCCATTAGCAAACTTAGTTCTCAAACAATAGAAAACAAAAGACTTACATAAAGTTTTGTGTGTATCATCTTGAGAAGCTCTTTGAACTCAGCATATAAAAATAATGGGTGTACAATTCCGTTGCCTTGTTCAAGTTGTTGTTTTTTTCCAGAAAGTTTTTTTATGTTTGTCATTATGAGCAGCTCTTTGAGCTGGTAAATGCTCTGTTTTAAGGAAAATGACATTTTACTTTTTCCTTGCAGTGTGTAAGTACGAGCTGCAGGTTCACACGGGGGACGAGGAAGGAGCGGAGACAGATGCCGACGTATATGTGACATTGTTTGGAGAGAGAGGGGACAGCGGTCGACGAAGGCTGTTCAAGTCCAAAGCTGACGGCAAGATTTTCACTAAGGGCAAGGTCATTAACAAGCTTTTCCAAGCTTTATAATTTTTTCAAAACATAGTCCGTATAAGAAGTTTTCTTTGTTTTCAGTCTGAAATAAAATAGGATTGATTTCCATTTGTTTTGGGTGGAAGGGAAAGGGGAGGGGTATTGGTTTTGTTGTTTGTAGATTATAGTCACACGACACTTTCGCATATAGGTGACTACTGGACCGATTTATACTGACACCAGCGGGCCAGTTGTTGGTAAAGGGGAAAATAATATGATCACACGTTGACCAATCCGGGATTCGAACCAGCGACCTTTCGGTTACTAGCAAGATGCTCTTACCAACTGAGCTACCCGGCCCCTCCGTATTGGTTTTAGAATTCCAGGTCTTATATATTTTGTTAATGTGAGCTTAGCTCGCTCATACAGTGTTAGGCTACTTTCGTTATTGTGATATGAAATAAAAGATCAGCAATTAAATTCCTCTACTGTAAGGAATACAGTATATTTTAATAATAAATGCAGTACTATTTATAAAAGTCATAACCAATTTAAAATAGGGAGTAATTTTCAACACCCTCCCTCCCCTTATTTCCCCCTTCTCCTCTTCTCTTCTACCCTGTACTTATCTCAAGTTTTCTGCAAAAGTCAGTTGTCATCATGTCGCTCATCATTGCTATGGCACCTTGAATCGCTGTAATGATGAGAGATATAAGCATTATACATAAATTTATTTATTTATTTATTTATTTATTTATTTATTTATTTATTTATTTATTTATTTATTATTTATTATTATTATTATTATTATTATTATTATTATTATTATTATTATTATTATTAGTTCCCCAGCTGTAAAGGTCTGGAACTATTGTTTTTGACTTATTTTTGTTATTACTGCAGACGGACATTTTCACGTTGGAGGCGGTGTCGCTGGGAAAATTGTCACACATGGTGGTGGATCATGGAGAGAAAGGAGCAGGCGGTGGCTGGTTCCTGAAAGACATCACCGTCACTGAGACCAACGCACCAGGGCACCCGCAAACCTATTTCCCTTGTAACAGGTACTAGTTTATTAATTAATTTCCATTGTAACCTATCCTATCCTATCCCGTAAACCGAAGGTCATTGGAGCACCACAGATGATCGTTTAACCAGCGTACTCCATCTTTCTCTGTTCTCAACAACCCTCTTGGCTTCGCTCAGTATCAAGCCAGTCCATTCTCGAATGTTGTCCTCCCACCTCTTTTTCTGTCTCCCTCTTCTTCTGCCTCCTTGCACCATGCATTGCAGGATGGTCTTTGCAAAGCCTGATGCTCTGGTGATTTGGCCATGCCATGGTAGTTTATGTTTCTTCACCACTGTGAACATGTCAGCGTGTTGTCCAATGGCTTGTGTGATGATCTGTCGGACTTCGTCCTTGGTGATGTGCTGGGTATAGGAAATGCCCAGAAGTCTTCTGTAGCACCTCATCTCCATTGTTTGTATTTTTCATTGTAGATCTGCTGTGAGTGTCCATGTTTTGCAAGCGTAGAGGAAGATGGAGATGACGAGAAAGTGCAGGAGACCTTACCTCGGAATGTAGACTGATGGTTTTGTCTTTCCAAATGAGCTTCATCCTTGTCCTGTCCTTGTAATAGATAACTGATAACTTTGTTTCTTTCCCTTGTTTTTTATGTGGGTGTTTGTGTTTGTGTGTATGTGTATATTTTAAATTATTATTTTTATTACATTTTGCTGCATGAGATTGACAGTGGCATTATGCCACATAAAGTTAAGTGTGCAACAACAAGCAAAGCGCATGTGCAAGCAGGGAAGATAATCTGCAAGCACAATAAAGTATTAAGTTTTGTCACTCTGTTACTATAGCGTTTGCTTAGCCTAATTAAAAATTAATTAACCTTTTTTAATTAATTAATTTATTTATTGTGGAGTATGGGACTGCTTTGGTAGCTGCCAATTGTTGAAACTGAAAACTTGAAGAAAGAGAAGTAGAAGGTTGTTTTTTTGTGTTTTTTTTCTTGAGAATTTGAAGAGAGGCAGTGTATCATATATTTCCACAGTCAGCATGTTTAGGATCTTGTAGTGAACAGCAGGAATTTGAGAGACGCTGAGATGATCGGAGCATACACCAAAAGGTAGACAAAGGAGATATACAATATTTGTTAAAAAATTTTTTTAATACTTCATTTGTTTGTTTATAAAAAATACAAAAAAATATACAATTCCTCTTTATCATGATTTTCTGTGTTTGTTTTTCGAGGTGGTTGGATAGCAGTAAGGGTGATGGCAGAACAGAGGTGACGTTGAAACCTGGAGACAAACCTCAAGAATCACGTAAGATTGAAAACAGATATGTGTATAAAAGATTACAGTTTCTTTTTGTTTTTCTCCTGCATTGATCATTTTTAATCTGAATATCCCATTCTCTTCTCTCTCTCTCTCTCTTTTTCTGTCAGACATTATTGCAATGCATTCCATCGCATTGACTTTACAAATCCTGACGCTCATGTCCTAGACAGGTGAGAGCAAGCTACCAAAAAATGAAACAACCTGCAAGCACTAGGTCCTTTCTCCCCTGTACTTGGTCTGCCAGGATTGTGCTCAGTTGTCTGGGTCATCAGACGATCAGCCTAAGGCATTAAGCGTGCTCTTTGGTTGGATTTGAGTTAGATCCTGTATTGGGCCAGGGCCATGGAAAGCTATGAGGAGAAAATGTGCTATAAAAAAAGTTGGTGCGATAAAATATAATTTAAAAAATGCAAACCTGGTTGTTTTGTTGGACTGTTATGCCCGACTACCATGAGTATTTGTGGTTTTGAGAAACACTTTGCCGACCACTTACGTTTAATTTGGATTAGCTGCTTCTGATCATATCAGTCTGCAACACACAAGTCAATACCCTCAATACAGTATGACTTTATTTATCTCACAGGGAGCAACTACAATATAATTGTAGTAATATAACTATAGAGTCTTTTGAATCATGGCGTTTGCCCTTCAGTGTGGAGGTAGCATCACCATCATGCCATCATGTTAACTGTACGATTGCAGATGGGGAATACCAACTATGGGTGAAGACAGCATCAGATTCCTCACCAGCCAAAGGCGGTAAGGCCTACATCGTTGTGTTTGGCACTCAGGGTCACAGCAAGGATATTCAGCTGTTTGCACCCAAGAAGAAAGACCATCTGTTTGAGCCTGGAAACATTGACGAGTTTGAAGTGAGTATGATTTTGTTCTTTATCGAGGGATCCTATGGAAATGGTTGTAAAACGCAAAATATAGCTCAAATTAGCTGATGTTAATTTTAAAGAATTACAATAAATCCTGATGCTCTTTTAACTGGATTTGTGTAGTGGAGTGATAGATGGATGAATGGATGAATAGATATATTGATGGACGTATTGGAATAATGAATGGGACGGAAGTGCTGGGAACATACTGAAATACTCTAATACCACGGTGCGCCTATAAGTCAATATGATATATGGTATGGATTCTGTATGCTGGTTAATGGTATTTCCTGCATTAGCAGTGTTCAACATTTTGCAGCCCTCTGCTTTATTTCTCTGGTTCACAAACATTTTCTGACTGAATTCAAGTTGTAATGGAGTTCTAATAATAAAGTCTTAGGAAAAATTCAGTAAAGGAGGAAATTGTTTTAAGGAATTAATAGTGATGCGCTTAGAAATAGCATATTTTGGTTTAAGCAATGATCATATTAAAATGTCATGATTATTTATAAATATTACAGAGTTTTGTTTTAAGCAGGTATAATGAGTTGATACTCAATGTATTTTTGTTCTGCTCATTTTCAAGGTTTTCCTTGGGACATTAGGAGAGGTTCAGAAGCTGAGGGTGTATCGGGAAGATACTCCATCTTGGAAGGCTTGGCATCTGGAGGAGGTTTGTATCATGTGAAAACAGAGTGGGGAATGGGAAAGAGATGTTAAGAATGAGCAAAATGTATGTTCTTTGATGGCCATTTACTATTCTTTTGAAGGCAATGAACATGAGCTATATGAGTTTTGTCATTGTTATGATTGTTCTTACCCTATGTTCTAGAAAAGCAACTCTTAACAGAGCTGTCTGAGGGCTGTTTGCGAGTTCTTTTTCTAAAATCTTATTCAACAAATAGATTTGCCAAAATGTATTTTCAGTGTTCACAAACACACATAAGATGTTCTATTTAATAGTTGAATGCAAGAATGAAACAATTAAATGAAAGCGCATTATCACTTTCACACGGAGTATGCAGCGCTTTTCTTTCTTTAAAAATCTAAATATCATGGAAAGAAGGCAATTATATACCTTACATTTGTTTTCTCGTGTCATTGCATGGTATTGTTACGTTGAAACGAACGAAAGTGTGTCTAAAGCGCGCACGATAGATCTAATCGTTTCGTTTTGCAAAGTATTCAATAATAGAGTTTATTTACCTTTGATTTGAGTTTGCATTGTTGTTAGGAGAGGCTTTGTATAACGTTGATAATTTTTGTTGGTCGATATTGTTGTAGAATCTTCTGGATCTGTTTGTTTACTATCGATCGAAGTTTCTTGATGGTCGTAGATAATGGAGAACATTCTTTTGGCAGGAAGAGAGAAGTATGACGTACGTCAGTGATGACGATCTTTAGTTCGATTGGTGGCAGTACGTCATTTCTACCATGTACCCAATTGTTCCAGAAAAGAGAGAGGTTATTTAATCGTGTGCCGAGTTGCTGTTAAGAAATAGTAAAGTTGTTGATAGTGATTTGGAAAGTTGCTGTGAAAGTTGTTGAGTTGAATTGAGAATTGTATGCAGTTGTTGATGTGTGCTGAATAAAAGTGGAAAACTTCATACGTCGACTTTGTGACTTGTACGCTGATTGAGCAGGCTGTGTGAATAAACGAATCTGAGTTACACCTTATCAGGACTTCAGCATCGGGGCTGAATCAAATACTGATAACGAAAAACACCATCATCGAACTGAGTGTAACATTTTGGGGGTCAAGCCGCGATTCACGCCATAGCCAAGGGTTCAACTGCTACAACAAGCAAGTCAACGTTACGAGAGGCAGTCATCGAGGGTAGCCGCCAACGAGTTGCGTCGAGAGGGGCCAACATACTGGGACTACATCACCGATAGGTTCGGGTTGACTGCAAGGGCGTGTAGTCGCCGAAGAGTTGCTTCGTGAGCGAACAACAGAGCGGGACTACGTGGCTGCCGCAGGACTACGTCGAGGGACAGTCTCGGAGCTACATCGCCAGTGTTACAGAGAGCGGCGAGCGGACGTCGCGTCTACTTCAGCACAGGAGCGTATACATCAACACCAGCGTGGTGCAGCGTCGCATACGACGAGGACAGCGGGGCCTGCGTCAACGAAGGCGACTAGTGACAAGCATCAGCGCTACTGCAGAAAGCGTGCTGTTCTAGAACAGTCTAGAAAGGTACAGCACAGTCAAGAACTTTCCAGAAAAAAGAACTCTACAGTCAAGAACTTTCTAGAAAAAGAACTTTCCAGAAAAGAACCTTCTAGAAAAGAACTTTCCAGAAGCATCAAGATGGCTGACTTCTGGCAGAAAGGGGTTGAACTAAATCTAAAAGGCAAACAGCTGACGGAGTACGTCAAATGCCAGGAGAGAATATTGCGTGAAGAAAGAGAAGAGCAGCGTCGCCGTGAAGAACGAGAATTAGAAGAGCAGCGTCGCCGTGAAGAACGAGAATTGGAAGAGAAGCGTCTAGAAAAAGAAATAGAATTAGAACAGAAGCGTCTAGAATTAGAGGAGCAGCGACGTCGAGAAGAAAGAGAAGAGCGGCGTCAAGAAAGAGAAGAGCAGCGGCAAGAAAGAGAAGCTGAGCGTCAGCACCAAATAGAGTTGGCGCGTATCCAAAACAATCAGCATGCGCCACAAGTCACCAACGACCATACGGCTCCAAAATTGCCAGCTTTCGTCGACGGGAAGGACCAGATTGACAGTTATCTGGCGAGATTCGAAAGGTTCGCTGAAAGCTCTAACTGGCAACCTCAAGACTGGGCAATTCGACTGAGTGCAACTTCTGACGGGGCAAGCTCTCGAAGTTTACACCAGACTGTCGAACGATGACGCCAAAAACTACGACGTCTTGAAAGAGGCCCTATTGCAGTGCTACAACTTTACAGAGAAGGGCTACCGTAAACGCTTCCGTGAATGCCGGCCTAAGTCAGACGAGACGCCAAAGCAGTTTGTGGAGCGCCTGTCGTCATATCTACACAAGTGGGTGGAGTTATCAGGCGAAATGAAGTCTTACGACAGTCTCCATGACCTGATTGTGAAAGAACAATTTCTCAATGCCTGTCACAAGGACCTAGCGACCCACTTAGAAGAACAAAAGCTGCAGACGCTTAAAGATGTGACTGAGGCTGCTGAAAGATATCTCATCGCTCATGGGAAAACCCTGGGGCCACCCAGCGCGACGAAACATTTTCAGAAGACTGCAAACCATGGGAACCAGGTCCAAGGGAGCCAGACGAGCCAGAGACAGACGGACTCCACGCCTCCTCCCAGGGAAGGGCATTCAAGAGGCTGTTTCACCTGCAACGCTACAGACCACAGGGCGGCTAATTGTCCTCAAAACAAAAGTAGCGGACAGCGGAGCAGTACGGACAACGCAGCGGCGGGCAACCGGCAGAGGCGGTTTTCCAATCAACGGCAAACCAGTAGATCTGACCATCAGGTGTGCGGCGGGAGCGTCATTCTTCCGAGTGAGACCGAGCGCACAGCTACCCCTGCGGACGTGCAAGAGTGCATGACCGATGGCCAACTTCTCCTTGCCAACGGAAAATCCATCCCCGTCGTCGCCAGCGCAGCTGTGACCGTCCAGAACATGCCTGTTTCAAAGGGACGCGTCGGAAATCATGAAGTGACTGTCTTAAGAGACTCTGGCTGTAGTGGGGTCATCGTCAGAGAAGACCTAATCGCTAAAGAACAGTTCACTGGCGATTCAAAATGGACACTTATGGCCGACAGCAAATGTGTAAAAGCGCCAGTTGCGGAGATTCATGTCAACACCCCTTTCTACATAGGCGAAGTCGAAGCGGTTTGTCTGAAGAAGCCGCTGTATGATTTGATGATCGGGAATATCGACGGCGCGAGACGACCCGACGACCCCGATCCAGAGTGGAGTCCTGCCTCAACCCAACGCGTCGAAGTTGTGGAGGAGGATCCATTGCCGTTTCCCGATGGAGACCTTACAGAGCTGCTACGGGACAATGTGGTTACTCCGGCTCAGCCCTGCCGACCAGAGATCGTCGGTGCCGTTACTACCAGGGCCCAGGCCAAGAGAGACAAGACGTCTACGCCACTGAAGGTCGCCGACAACTCTAAAGCTGCCATCGTGGACAGAGATAAGCTGATCCAGCTCCAGGAAGCTGACAGTACTTTAAACAAGTACAGGAACCGCCAAGACCACGTGACCAAAGGCAGTGGTACGGTCTACTTTGAGGTGAAGGCCAAGATCCTGTATCGAATCTTCCAGCACCCGAGGGTCAACGGAGGGAAACCACTACGTCAAGTCTTGGTACCGTTACCTCTAAGGCGCCAGGTGATGGAAGTAGCGCATGACTCAATCATGGGAGGTCACCTAGGCATCAAGAAGACGTCAGACAGAATCCAGGCGGTGTTCTACTGGCCAGGACTTCATGCGGACGTCAGCCGTTTCTGCCGATCATGTGACATTTGCCAGAAGACCATACCTCGAGGAAGGGTCCCGAAAGTGCCTATGCAGAGGATGCCTCTGATCGACCGACCTTTCAAGAGGGTGGCCTTAGACTTAATCGGCGAAATAAGACCTCCGAGTGAAGAAGGTCATCGGTGGGTACTGACTTTAGTGGACTATGCGACTCGGTACCCAGAAGCAGTGCCACTGAAGAAGATTGACACTGAAACTGTAGCAGAGGCACTGGTTGACATGTTCAGTAGGCTTGGAGTGCCTGAAGAAATTCTGACAGACCTCGGGACGCAGTTCGTCTCTGACTGCATGAAGGAGGTCAACAGACTGCTGAGCATCCGGCATTTGACTACGACACCCTACCATCCGATGTGCAACGGGCTTGTCGAGAAGTTCAATGCTACGCTGAAGTCTACCCTGAAGAAACTGTGCGGCGAGCAGCCCAGACAATGGCATCGCTACATCAACGCCCTACTTTTCGCCTACAGAGAAGTACCGCAGGAGTCCACCGGCTTTTCTCCGTTCGAGCTGCTGTACGGAAGAACCATCCGAGGGCTGATGCACATCCTAAAAGAACTGTGGACGAAAGAAGTAGACACCCCAGAGGTGAAGAACAGCTACCAGTACGTGTTTGAGCTACGGGAGAAGCTGGAGCAGACTCTCGAGATAGCCAGAGAAAACCTGAAGAAGTCCCAAGACTGTGGAAAGCACTACTATGACCGTAGGGCTGTGAACAGGAAGTTCAAACCTGGCAACAAAGTGCTGGTGCTGCTACCTACCGATCATAATAAGTTGCTGATGCAGTGGAAAGGCCCGTACGAAGTGGAGACCGTGGTGGGGATCAACGACTATAAGGTGAAGGTCGGCCAGCATTCCAAGATATACCACGCCAACCTCCTTAAGCTGTACGTGGAAAGGCCGTCAGAGACTGTGCACGCAGCAACAGCGGCTGTGATAGACGACAGCTTTGACAGCGAGGAACTGTTGGAACTGGGAGACTTCCACAGCAAAGAAGGCATCGATGATGTTAAGCTAGGACCGAGCTTGACGGAAGGTCAAAAGTTGGAGCTCAAGGACCTTATGGGCGAGTTTCCCCATAACTTCAATGATGTCCCAGGCTCTACGACTTTGGTCGAACATGAAGTCCACACCCAGACCTGGAAGGAGCATCTGCAGACCTTGAGGGAGCTGTTCCACCGTCCCGCAGAAGCCAACCTGACCGTGAGACCCAGCGAATGCATTCTGGGAGCTGACAACGTCGACTGCGTCGGACATCCCACGGGAGAGGAAGACAACGGAGGATGCACTGACCCCAGGAAAGCCCACGTGATCGTCGTCTTTGACCCTGGGCCGATGACAACCGCAACTGACGAGGGCGTCGTTTCCTTGCGGATGGAAAAAAAAAAAAAACATTGACCGTGTGAATAAACTGTGAGCATTGACAATATCCAGGCGGATTTGAAGATGAAAACCATTGACTCTGTGTGAATGAGCTGAGAACGTTGATAGTGTTCAGACAGGCTGAGATAAGTCTTAATTCTGTACTTTGTTTTTGCATTACGTTTCAACGTTGTTGAAAGAAATTAAGTAAATTTCTTCTTGAGTGGGGGGTTATGTTACGTTGAAACGAACGAAAGTGTGTCTAAAGCGCGCACGATAGATCTAATCGTTTCGTTTTGCAAAGTATTCAATAATAGAGTTTATTTACCTTTGATTTGAGTTTGCATTGTTGTTAGGAGAGGCTTTGTATAACGTTGATAATTTTTGTTGGTCGATATTGTTGTAGAATCTTCTGGATCTGTTTGTTTACTATCGATCGAAGTTTCTTGATGGTCGTAGATAATGGAGAACATTCTTTTGGCAGGAAGAGAGAAGTATGACGTACGTCAGTGATGACGATCTTTAGTTCGATTGGTGGCAGTACGTCATTTCTACCATGTACCGAATTGTTCCAGAAAAGAGAGAGGTTATTTAATCGTGTGCCGAGTTGCTGTTAAGAAATAGTAAAGTTGTTGATAGTGATTTGGAAAGTTGCTGTGAAAGTTGTTGAGTTGAATTGAGAATTGTATGCAGTTGTTGATGTATGCTGAATAAAAGTGGAAAACTTCATACGTCGACTTTGTGACTTGTATGCTGTTTGGACGGGCTGTGTGAATAAACGAATCTGAGTTACACAACTATCAGGAATTCAAGCATCGGGGCTGAATCAGATACTGATAGAAAACACCAACATCAAACCGAGTGTAACAGGTATAAATGCCTTTCAATTGGCTTGGGTTTCTAACAGATTAAGATGAAGGACAAAGCCACTGGCACCACGCTAGTGTTCACGTTTAATCGCTGGTTTGCTCGTGACATGGATGACCATGACCTTGTGCGAGAGCTTCCTGCCGTCAAAGACCACAAGCCTGTCAGTAAAGGTATGCTGTGAAATCATTACGTGCTAGATTTTTATGTTAAAAGGATTTTTTTATTTTTCGACTTAACCTCTCCCAAACTGCTGCCGATGATGATCAGTAGTAGTTTCTGAGATCACACATGAAACTACAAGTTGATGGTAAGTGAAATCAAGGTATGTAAGTAAGGGAAAGAACGAGCTGAATTGAGACAAGGCAAGGGAAGATAATAAAAATTAAAACGCAAACAGACAACAGAAAGAAAAATGTTGGGCCCATTATACCATTAGTAATTTGAGCTTGTAACTTTTGAAATCTTTAGATTTTGTAATTTTAAAATAAAAATTTGTAAAAATGGAAGAAAAAATAATGCTAATAGCGTTACTGCATTTTTTACAGTGTGTCGCTACAACGTGATCACATTCACTGGTGATCACTGGGCGGGTGGCACGGATGCATCAGTGTACATCAACCTTGTTGGCAGTAAGGGAGACTCTGGCAAGCGATCACTGTATGCTCCACCTGGCAGCTCAAGTGTCTTCAGAAACGGACAGGTAAGTGAGACCAAAGGTTAGAGCAGGACACCGTCTCACCTTAGGCAATGGGTTTTACAGTAATAATTACCTTCTAGAGATGCAGTACTGAAATCTCCCCTCTGCCAGTGTTTGCAGTTTACCCTGCAGCTGAGTATGGCCGTTTCACTACGACGAAGGAAAAGAAGATGCATTTAGTAATTCATTTTACAATATCTTTTTTTAAGTGGCATTTTATATTTCACTAAAAAGGAATGAAAGGGAGAAAGATTTTGTTGAAGAATTTAATTAATATCTCCACATGCTCAATCTGATTGCAAAATTGTGAAAGAACATTTAATTGAAGTGGTGCTTTACCTTCTGTTGTATTTGTATTTATTTTCTCCGTTTTTTGTTTTTGTTGCTTTTTGTAGAGTTATCTCCCCAAACATTAATGTACAAGAGGCGTCATTAGAATTAATCTTTGATTAAGTGTTGATTTAATTAATTAAAGGAGGATTCATTTGAACTGGAAGCCGTTGACCTTGGAGAACTGAAAACCATCCTCATAGGCCACAACGGCAAAGGTCACGGTGCAGGCTGGTTCTTGGACAAGGTCGTGGTCAAGGTCAAAGGTGGAGATGGGGGAAGATTTGTCTTCCCTTGCTTCCGCTGGCTGGACATTGGAGAAGATGATGGGAAGACAGAACGGGAACTGCGGCAAATAGGTTATTGACCTTTATTTTATTTAATGAAAAAAACAACAACTAAAAAATAAATAATAAAGCGCTAAAAAAGAAAGAAAAAATAGATAAAAGCAGAAGCAATTAAATATTTTAATAAAATTATAAAATTCTGGGTGTCGGATAGCGCAGTGGTTGGAGCACTCGCTACTGTGTCGCAAGTTAAGCACCGTCCAGTGCGTTTAGCACTTGGATGAGAGACCGCAAAACGTGAAGCGACAAATAACAACGCCCCCAGTTGACTCAACTGTGACCGAGTACCTACTCTCTTAAGGGTGGGGAAGGTAAAGCAGCGAGGGAGAGAGATGGGCATCACCCTCATTACACTGGCCCAAGATAAATGTGATCTCCAACATCACGCACAAGGCTATGGGACTACCTTTACCTTTTTATAAAATTCTAGTGTACTATGAACTTCTTCTCAGGAAAGGGTTTCTTATAAATAAGTTATGTGTCTTATTAATTTTATAGCTTGTTGACATCAATTACTTTTATTATTTAAAAAAAAAGATGACAAAATGACATAAGATAGATTCAGGTAGTTTGTAGTGAGGGTTCGATTCTTCCGTTAAATAGTATATGGAATGTTTGTTGATGATTACATAACATCAGTCTGTTTCCTTAAAACTAAGATGTAAAAGCCAGCTGTGCGCACCCAAAGATATGGACATTATTCTTAGTTTTAATGGAGTATCCACAGTATCCAGAAGGTAGAAAAGAAGGAGGAGAAGAAGAAGAAGAAGAGGAAGAGAAAGAAGAAGAAGAATAAGAAGATTTGTGTTTTTTTTTCATTTAATAAAAAAGCATTGAAGTGGAATGGACAGGCAAGAACGTTTTACAAATATTTGATCTGTAATAATTACCTTGATACCGAAGATTATGAAGAGCAGCCAAAATTATTGGACCCAAGCTTGTGCATTGTGGATCTCTATGTTTATTCTTTCTTTTTCAGATATTCCTGACATGCTACAGATTGCACCAATGAGCAGCAGGAATGAAAGCAGTAAGTTGGAGCCTTGCCCAAACAATGAGAGAGACAAAGAAAATGAGAGAGAGAGAGAGAGAGAGAGAGAGAGAGAGAGAGAGTTTTATTGTGATTGCGACCAGCACTTAAGGGCAGTTTTCTCTTCATAAGAACAATATCTGTACTTTTCAGTGGCGCAGTAGTGTCGTGGTTTGGCCACAAGCTGGAAAATGTTTTGTTAAGCAGCGTCAAGAGCGGTTAGTACTTGGATGGGTGACCCTACCTGGAAAGCAACCACCAAACGACACAGAAAATGAAACAAAGCGCTCAACACACCCCAGTCCACCCAAGCTGTGAATGGGTACTTGGATTTGTTCAGAACCTGGGCAAGGCAGGGAGGGGGAGGAGATGGGCACCACCTTCTTTAAGCTAGCCCAGAGAAAAGTGAGGTCCTAAAAGTTTTTTCTCTCTGTCGGCAGGTTATGATAACATCTTTACCTTTTACCTATCTTTACTTTGGCTTCTTCTTTCAGAGGGTGACTGGCAGGTGCACGTACGTACCAGTGACATAGACGGGGCCGCCACATGTGCTCAAGTATACCTGACTGTGTACGGCTCAAAGGGGGTGTCACCGCCATTGCCTCTGGGTGACAGCAGCCCTACCTCCAACGACTTTTGGAGAGGCAAGGAGACTCGGTTCAAGGTACGTTGGATATACTTGTTCTAGATTTTTGTAGTGTAGTGCCTTGAGCAGCTCTTTTAGCTAAAGGATGTGTTTAATATAGAAACACTGAACATGCAGAATGTTTCATGTATTTGCCCTGTCAGAGAGGAAAAAATGTTTATTACTGCATGTTTATAATGGTTGGGTCGCAACACGCCAAATTTTCATTGTGAATAAAGATTTCTTGACATGACTGGACTTGGATGTACATGGAAAATGTATTTCTTGTTTTCTTTCTCAGGTGAATGTTGGAAAAATTGGTGCCATTAAGAAGATCCGTTTGGAGCATGACAACAGAAATCCGGATCCGGCATGGCACTTGGAATCTGTGAGTTTGAAGTTTTCCGATTGTTTCATCACCAGCTGAAAAATTAGTTCTGTCGGAAAGGGACAAGGGACAAATTTGATGGGATGGTATTAACTTCGGTAGTCAGAATTGTAGAGCATTTCTTCGAACAGTCTGAGTTATCAACACTATCCTGAAGAAGAAAAAAATGTTAGGATCATACACTGAGTGATTATTCACGGCTAACCAGCTGTACTATGAAACAAGATATTTAGTTTCTGGGAGGAAGAGGGCTATGCTGCCTTTCCCAAGGCTGATCTGTTTACTTGCTGGCCTCCTTATCTCTGAAAATCCTCTTTTGGGTCTGTAACGCCAATGTGCAGGGTGTCGTTTTTCTATGTTTTAAAACTGGTCACAACTTTGGAACCAAAGTTTTCTGTGGGAATTTTTTTGTGTCCTGCGTTTCTTTATAAGTTGCTTTATAATATGTGAGTGAAAGTAATGTGGGAGAATTTGAAAGTAACAGTGTAAAGTGAGATGCAAATGACCATGGTTCATGGTGTTTTCTAGCTGTCAAATACAGGAGGATTTTAATGTGTGGTGTGTATAGTTTGCCTTTGTTGTGACATTCCACAGCTATTATTGAGTTGATGTCTGCAATAGATGTGACTACAGTTTCTGTGATTTTAGACTTTTTTACCAAAAGTACAGAGAATAGAGTGTAAAATCTTAACAGTGGATGTGTTGTGATTCACAGAGTATAATTAAAGTAAACTGCAACCTGTAAACAGCCATCATATCTGATGAACATCAACATTCACTAAACTAGATTATGAAAAACTGAATGCTCTGTGCAGAGTTTGTGGAGAGAGATCAAGTCTGTGAAAACAACTTCAGATTGAATGAATTTAATTTAGTCTTAATGTGAAGCATGTGTTTTTGAAGTTGCACTCAGTTTGACTTAACGCCATAGCCTACTTAATCTACAGACAGTAATGTAGTTAGTTGTCGAAGGCAGCTGAACAGTACTGTGCTGATCAAATACGTTTCATATGGGTAAGACTAGTAAAAAGATTGAACTGATTCTTGAAGGATATTGCGTACATGTAGACTGATTCACCAAAACGCTTCGTCAAAGGGTGTGATTGTGTGAAACAGTTTTGTTCTTGTCTAGGAAAGTTATTATTTGTTAAGTTGAAAATGTGACTAATTTGTCTAAAAACTGTGAAACATCTTATTGCCTGACAATCTGTTGTGCACTACTCACTATCAACATCAGTATTTGTGTGGTGTGGTGTTTTGAGAGTCAAGTTGCAAGGCTGGCACTGACTGACACTTTTACCCCCCAACAGTGCAGCACTTCATTAGCGCCCTGTACCAAACTGAGCATTTCTCCCCTGATTTGGCTGAGTGATAACAGAAGTGGCTAGAATGATGTTTGTCAGGAGCTCTTTCTTTAGTCCAACAAATCTTAACATGCAACACACTGCATAACTACATTTGATGTTTTTAATTGTCAAAGCATGAAAGTTCTTCTCTGCATGTTGCAATGCATGAGCTCTGCCCTTCAGCATTCTCAGGCTGTTTTTTGTCTTGTGTTTGGATTGTACAGAGACTACAAACTCTCATCTTTTCATTGGTGTACATTAAAAGCATGCAGCAATAATGCCATTAGCAAGAGTGGGGTGAGAAGCATAGTACAGTAAGTCCTCGGGTTACGCCGGTCTTGACTTACGTTGTTTCGTCGTTACGACGCTCCTCCCCATAAAAAAATTATAAATAATATTACTCGTCGTTCCGTCTTACGTGGTTTAGCATCGTAAGCAACGTAAACAAACGAGAGCTAGTTTCTGGTTGTGGTTATATTGCGGGGAAGACTGTGTCACTTCCTACGCTGGCGTCGCTTCATACTCTGTCACTGTGTACATACGCCATTTTGGTTGTTTATACCGTCTATTTCTCTCACGTGTTTTATAGTTTTTTGCTCTTGGGTATGGCTCCCAAACGTAAGTCAGACTCTTCTGATGGTAGTGCATCAAAGAAAAGAAAGGCCATCACCATGGAAGTTAAAATGGACATTATAATATTAATACTTTTTTTATGTCATTAACAGTTACAATACAGTATATAGCACTGTACTTTTTTTTTCTTTATGTTCCAACTTACGTTCCGACTTACGATGAAATCGAGTTACGACGCATCCAATTAAGAGATCAACGTCGTAACTCGAGGACCCCCTGTACTCTATTTTGGAAGCAGGACTGTCAGTGGAGGTGTTAGGTTTTTCACTATGCAAACCCCGCCTGAATTCCAGCAGCAGATCAGCAATAGCGCAGTGGGTGAGATGAAAAATTATCAAGCTTCAGCTAGCTGTGTATTCCATGAGATAATGTTCCATGGTTAATGGAAATGTGCTGCGTTTCAGGTGCGCATGGTGGACATGGCCACAGAAGAGGAGATTTTTTTCCCCTTCAACCGCTGGCTTGCTAAGGACAAAGAGGATGGACAGTTACACAGAGAGTGTCCTATCATGTCACCTGGTGTGCCGCCTGTCCCAGGTGTGGCTTTTCTTGAAATTATTTGAACGTGAATATGGGCTGTCGATTGGTCAATATTTAAATTTCTCTCTCCCCCCCCCCCCCCCGCCCCATGCAACACTGTGACCATGCTTCTTTTGTGGAAATGTGTATGAGCTTCATACATTTTCATTAATTCATTAATTCCTGCAGATTGGATAGAGCTCAGAAAGAGGCTGGAGTGTCAGAGGGCTGGCTGACACTGGGTCTGATGTCTTATGTCATACGTTAGCTGAGTTTGCTCATGCAGTGTCAGTATGGGCTTCTCTCATCACCCAGAGATGAAATCAGAGATAAGCAATTATATTTTATCACTGTACGAATCACAATACTTTACAAAAGTTATAAGCCATTTCCCATAGGGAGATACTTTTCAACAACCCTGTACTTAATAGTAACTTTGGAACCTCTGACCCCTGTAACTTGTACATGGTAGAAATTCTGGTTTCCAGTGCTGCGTTACATTGTGGCCATCCAGACAGGGAGACAGAGGTCTGCTGGGGTTTCAGAGGGCTGGGTGACCGTTAACCTGACTGGTCAGAACGGAGACACTGGTCAGCAGCTTCTGCAGACGCCGCTGTCTGAGCCAGCAGACAAGATGTCTGCGGGGAAACTGGATGTCTACATCTTAGAGGCTGTGTCTGTGGGCACTTTGCAACACTGCAGGCTAGTGTTTGAGAGCAAGGGGAAAGGTGACTGCGGTGCTTTTTTTGTTTTTTGTTTGATTTCACATTTTACTTTTTTTGCTTCTTCTTCTTCTTCTTCTTCTTCTTCTTCTTCTTCTTCTTCTTCTTCTTCTTCTTCTTCTTCTTCTTCTTCTTCTTCTTCTTCTTCTTCTTCTTCTTCCCCCTCCTTCTTCTTCTTTTCCCCCTCCTTCTTCTTCTTCTTGTTCTTCTTCCTCCTCCTAAGATAAAGGTGGAACATTTCACTGTTCATTTTAGCGGTATGATTGCCCTAGTGGTTGTATACCCTGTTTCCTGGCATTAAACTTCAAATTTCTTTCATCCATTCGTTTGTTCTTCTCAAAAGCACTGAGCACTTCTGCTACTGCCCAATGTCAAAACTGAGATGATGTTGGTGGAGTTGAAAAAAAAGTGTGATAAATTAGGCATTGATATTTGTTACATTTTGGGAAAGAAAATGGACATATAAAGTAATAAATGATTGGGGTTTTATTTTTTATATAATAATACTAATACTAATAATAATGATAATAATAATAATAATAATAATAATAATAATAATAATAATAATAATAATAATAATAATAATAATAAAAATAATAATAATAATAATAATAATAATAATAATAATAATAATAATAATAATAATAATAATAATAAAGAGTTAAAAAAAATTAAAAAGTAATTAATTATAAGCACAGATACCCCACTGAGAAAAAAAAAGTGATTCAAGGTGCATTTTCAAGCATTCACACACATTTGTAATAGAGTAATGAAACATAGAAAAATGGAGAAATAAACAATCATAGGAGAACAAACAAAATTCAGGTTTTATATGCAACTGACATCCAAGCCTGCTGTGCATGGTGAAGCAAGATGCAGCACTATAAGACAAGAGTTGCAATAATATATAATTATAATAATACTGGAAGTGGGGTGTCGGATAGTGCAGTGGTTGGAGCACTCGCTACTGTGTCGAAAGTGAAGCACCATCCGGTGCGGTTAGCACTTGGATGGGTGACCGCTAAGGTGTGAAGCGACAAACAACAACGCCCCCAGTTGACTCAACTGTGATTGAGTACCTACTCTCTTGAGGGTGGGGAAGGTAAAGCAGTGAGGGAGAGAGTTGGGCATCACCCTCATTACGCTGGCCCAAGATAAGTGTGATCTCCAACATCACGCTCCCCTACGGCCACAAGGCTATGGGACTACCTTTACCTTTACCTTTTAATACTGGAAGTAGTGTACATGTATACATTCTACTGGTGAGAGTTGCAGACTGATGGTTTGGAAGCTTGCTATGTATGGTGTAGTGTAGGGGGGTATCTGTGGAGGCTTGCTATGTATGGTGTAGTGTGGAGTATCTGTGGATGCTTGCTATGTATGGTGTAGTGTGGGAGGGTATCTGTGGAGGCTTGCTATGTATGGTGTAGTGTGGAGTATCTGTGGATGCTTGCTGTGTATGGTGTAGTGTGGGGGGGGGGGGGGGGGGTATCTGTGGAGGCTTGCTATGTATGGTGTAGTGTGGGAGGGTATCTGTGGAGGCTTGCTATGTATGGTGTAGTGTGGAGTATCTGTGGAGGCTTGCTATGTATGGTGTAGTGTGGGGGGGGGGGGGGGGTATCTGTGGAGGCTTGCTATGTATGGTGTAGTGTGGAGTATCTGTGGAGGCTTGCTATGTATGGTGTAGTGTGGGGGGGTATCTGTGGAGGCTTGCTATGTATGGTGTAGTGTGGGGGGGTATCTGTGGAGGCTTGCTATGTATGGTGTAGTGTGGGAGGGTATCTGTGGAGGCTTGCTATGTATGGTGTAGTGTGGAGTATCTGTGGATGCTTGCTATGTATGGTGTAGTGTGGAGTATCTGTGGATGCTTGCTATGTATGGTGTAGTGTGGAGTATCTGTGGATGCTTGCTATGTATGGTGTAGTGTGGAGTATCTGTGGATGCTTGCTATGTATGGTGTAGTGTGGAGTATCTGTGGAGGCTTGCTATATATGGTGTAGTGTGGAGTATCTGTGGAGGCTTGCTATGTATGGTGTAGTGTGGAGTATCTGTGGATGCTTGCTATGTATGGTGTAGTGTGGAGTATCTGTGGATGCTTGCTATGTATGGTGTAGTGTGGAGTATCTGTGGAGGCTTGCTATGTATGGTGTAGTGTGGAGTATCTGTGGAGGCTTGCTATGTATGACATAGTGTGGAGTGTTTGTGGAAGTGAAAGTTAACGCTATGTTTTACTGCGCTGCAGAGCTACATGTAGTGTTGATGTGATATAATAATGCACATGTTTTATTGTATTGTAGCGTGTATCGTTGTTGTTGTTGATCTGAAGCTGTCAGGCCACGCACTCAATTTCCTTGTCATTTATGGGGGCAATAAACATATTTTGAATCTTGAATCGTGATTTTTTTCAGGAAAGAAGTGGTTTGTGGAGAGAGTGATGGTGCTGGAGAGTGTGGGTGCACTGGAAGAGGCCGTCTTTGACTTCAACTGTTGGCTTGGAGATGACGACAATGCCAAAGAGGTTCCTCTCACAGGTTGGTATACAAGAACTAAGAAACTAAAAAAATCCAACTAAGAAAATGTATTAATGATGATTTTACTTTTCAAAGTCCAGTTCTTTTTTTTTTTTAATGCAAAGTTTTCTATAGCTGGAGTGGAAGTTATATTTACAAATTCACACAGTACTTTATACCTCAGTTGGCATGTAGCTCCTGGCGAAGGATTTTTATTTTTATTTTTTTTTCGCAAAATACATGCAGTTTTGTTCTTTTGTGTTTTGTCCGCGTGAAGAGCTTAGCTCGAAAATTCGCATTTTTGTGGTTTTGTCTTGTTTTTGTCGAAATTAGTGTTCTTTTGTTTTCCATAATTGTAAATCTTGAATGCAAGCAATTCTCTGTTTATTCCATTAGCGAAATACATGTAGAGAGGATCGTTTGATCTGGTGTGTTTTATTTCCTTCTACTTTATTACTTGTCGTCTAAGTACTTGTATACTTTTAAAAAATGTTATAATGACTGAAAGCACGAGAATCATTTGAGTTTGTCTGCGTTAGTATTCCCTCTGTCTCTTTTTCTCATTGTAAAACAGCAGTGTTTTTTCGTTGTTGTTTTTTTTTCTTTCTTTTCTACAGACATGCAGACCTCATCGTGTGTGTCTGATGACGTCGCACAAAGTCTGCTGGGTCATCCACTGCTGGAGAGTGAAGGGCGATGGGAGGTGTGCGTCTGGACGGGGACGGACAGTGACGCAGGGACAAATGATCCGGTGATGATTGTCCTGTATGGCACAACGGGTCACTCAGAACCCAAACCACTCAACAAGGACTTTGCACTCAACCCTGGCTCCTTTATTAAAACACAGGTGACTCATCTATATTAGCAGAAGAAAAAAGAAAATAAATCCCAAAAAGTTGTATAACATTAAAAAATATGTTCAGTTCACACCTGAACTTTTGGATCTGTGTGATAAACGAAGAGAGTTAAAAAAGAAAAAGAACACCTCACAGGGAGCTGATGTCTACCGAAAAATCAACAATGACATCCGAAAAGGCATGCGCACAGCAAAGGAGAACTGGATAGAAGATCAATACCAGGAAATAGAGAACAATCTGAACAAGAACAACAGCAAGAAGGCCTACCAGACTGTGAAGCGGCTGACAAGTGTTAAACAGCCCAAAGTCTCCACTATCCAAAGCAAGTCTGGCATTTGCCTTACAGAAGAACAAGAAGTCTTGGACAGATGGACAGAGTACTGCTCTGACCTTTACAACCATACACCAAATGGAGACCCATCAGTTCTAGCATGTCCCGAGAGCAGAGAAGAAGAAGAAACCCTCCCAATTCTCCGGGAAGAAGTTGAGGCAGCAGTGCAATCGCTGAAGAAAGGGAAGTCAGCGGGAGTGGACAACATACCAGCGGAACTGCTACAAGCAGGAGGAGAAGCGATGACTGATGCTCTCACCATTATCTGTAACAGATCTGGCAGAGTGGGGAATGGCCTACACCATGGACCCAGTCGCTTGTCATCACTCTTCCCAAAAAAGGTAACCTTCAGGAGTGTGAAAATTACCGCACCATCAGCCTCATCAGCCATCCCAGCAAGGTCCTCCTGAAAATAATACTCAACAGGTTGAAACCACAAGCTGAACAAATCATAGCTGAAGAACAAGCAGGATTCATGGCAGGGCGAAGTACCACTGAACAGATTTTCAACCTCAGAATAATCTGTGAGAAATACCTACAGCACCAACAACATCTATATCATGTGTTCATAGACTTCAAGAAGGCATTTGACCGAGTCTGGCATGCAGCTCTATGGGCAACCATGAAAGTGTACAACATCAGCCCTAAAATTATAGAAGTCATCAAAAGCCTGTATGACAAGGCTACCAGTGCAGTCCTCCATAACAGCGTCATCGGGAACTGGTTCAGAACAACAATCGGTGTGCGTCAAGGATGCCTACTCTCTCCAACACTCTTCAACATCTTCCTAGAGCGCATCATGTCAGATGCTCTTGCAGATCACGAAGGCACAGTCAGCATAGGGGGCAGAGCAATCTCCAATCTTCGTTTTGCGGATGATATTGATGGATTGGCTGGAGAGGAACAAGAACTTGAACAGCTCGTACAGAGGCTTGACACCACCTCCAGAGCTTATGGAATGGAAATAAGTGCAGAGAAGACCAAAATGATGACCAACAACACCAATGGCATCAACACGGACATCAAAGTACAAGGCCAATCCCTCAACACAGTGCACAGCTTCAAATATTTAGGAGCCATTGTGTCAGACAATGGGTCTCGACAGGAAGTCCTCTCCAGGATCGCACAAACAACTGCTGCCCTGACAAGGTTGAAGCCCATTTGGAAAGACAGAACCATCAGTCTACATTCCAAAGTAAGACTGCTGCGCTCTCTGGTCATCTCCATCTTCCTATATGCTTGCGAAGCATGGACCCTCACAGCAGATCTCCAACGAAGAATACAAAGCATGGAGATGAGGTGCTACAGAAGACTTCTGTGCATTTCCTATACCCAACACATCACCAACGACGAAGTCCGACAGACCATCACACAAGCCATTGGACAACACGATGACCTGCTCACAGTGGTGAAGAAACGGAAACTCCGATGGTATGGCCACGTCACCAGATCATCAGGCCTTGCAAAGACCATTCTGCAAGGCACAGTGCAAGGAGGTAGAAGAAGGGGGAGACCGAAAAAGAGGTGGGAGGACAACATTCGAGAATGGACTGGTTTGACACTGAGCGAAGCCATGAGGGCTGCTGAGGACAGAGAAAGATGGAGTATGCTGGTTAAACAATCATCTGTGGTGCCCCTACGACCTTCGGGTTATGGGACAGGATAGGATAGGATAGGAGTTATTTCAAATGTTTCCTCGGGGTTAAAACGTTACACCAAATAAATCGTCTATTTTCCGAATCTGAAATAGCTGTGCACGCTTCAGACTTGCAGCATTTTATTTTTCTGTATACAGACGCAATATCCACAGTATTCTGAGCAATACAATCAAAAACTTTGGTTATCTCTTACATTAGAAAAATAAGACGTCCTTCTTTGGGACAAACAAAGATTCTAAGACTTTGTTCTTTGTCTTTTTTCTCATCTTCTTGATCTTCTGTTTGATTCCTTTTAATTGAAATAATCCACAATTTTAGAGTTGTGTCCTTTTTCTTTGCTTGTCAGGATTGATATGTTTCTAAAAGCATCTATATGTTTTAATGATGTATTTTTGCTGCAGATTGATGCAGGGCAAATAGGTCCGGTGTTCAAAGTGCGACTGTTGTTTGGTGAGCGCAATGGTAATTCCTCTTGGACTGTGGACAGGGTAAGCATATTAATTTCTATTTTGTTTTTCTCGTTTGAAAAAAAAAAAAAAGGCTATTTAATTGTATAGTGCAGTATCTTGTCTGTCATTGCAGGCAAGCTCACCACACACACACACACACACACACACACACACACACACACACCACACACATATGTATCTGAGCCTCTAAAAAAATAAAACCAACATAAAAACCAGACTGGACCATGTATAATCAGGTTTTGCTGGTATTGCTTTTGAGTAATTTGACTTTTTTAGGTGATGGAGCTATTTATGTCTTTGGCTACTGATGAAATCAACACTTCTGTGGTCATGTGGTATTTGCATGGATATGCTTGAATTAATTTTGTTTTAAATGTTCATCTGCATTTACCTTTTATTTTTATTATTTATTTTTTTTACAGTTCTACTCTCTTTCTATCTTTCTTCTTTCCTACTCTCTTCTCCTCCATCTTCACATTTCCTCCCCTCTCCTCTCTCCTTTCCCCTTCTTCTTCGCTCTCACCTATAAAACTGCTTCAGCATCTCCTAGAAGCTGTTAACACATTATTGCAGCATGAAACTCCCTGCCATTGTGCTTATTCCAGCTTATGGATATAGCAACGTTTCGTACAGATTCCAGAAGTTTGAACAGGCGACTATCCGAAGTGTCAAATAATATCCAAATATTTGTTGTACTGTATGCCTATTCTATTGAAGTTCATTCTGGAGCCAAATTGATGTATATCTTAAATAAGGAAAAGTTGGGATGGGGAGTAAGAGGAATGGATAAAATCTTAACACTATGCTACAACATCAAAATAATATGTGTAGCCCACTTTCAAGGAAAACAACGAACCAACAAACATCCGTCGCACTGAGCAACATTTGGACAGGAGATAATCCTGTGAAAGTTTCACACTAATGTAGCTAGTGCCTTTGAGAGAGAGAGGGAGAGAGAGAGAGAGAGAGAGAGAGAGAGAGAGAGAGAGAGAGAGAGAGAGAGAGAGAGAGAGAGTAAAGGGACATAACTGCAGCTAAAGTAACTAAGTCGATCAATATTGAATGACATTCGGACAGAAGATAATCTTGTGAAAGTTTGACACTAATGTAACAATCCCCACAGTGTGGCATAACTGCATGCAACGAAGTCAACCATTGATGCTTAGGTTTTGAAATCAAAGAATTTGTAGCGGTAATTTTTTTTTTCAGATGAAGCTGAAGGACATTGACACAGGGCAAGAGTTTGTGATTGACGACCAGCAGAAAGTGGAGGCCACCCCTCAGAATCCTGATGGAGCAACAGAGCTGCCAGCCATCCGCCCTGACATTGCTCCACTTCCTGGTTGGTATCATCATCATCATCATCATCATCATCATCATCATCATCATCATCATCATCATCATCATCTTATTATTATTATTATTATTATTATTATTATTATTATTATTATTATTATTATTATTATTATTACTAGTGGTTTTGTACCCTGGCAAGCCAGGGTACACAGGTTGCTTTTTAAAATGTAGACAGAGAGACAACTGTTGTCTGCGAGTTTCATTTGGACGATTTTGCCTTAACTTCTAAAAGTATCTTCATTTATTATTTTATTTTTATGTTTTGGGAAAAAAAAATTAGGGTTGGTGCAAAATGTACAGGGTTGGTCAGGTGACCGTAAATGGACAATTTTTTTTTTCTTTGGTCTAAGCGCTGCACATAGGAATAAAAACAAAAGTACAATGCACATATGAATAAGCTTCATGGGACTGGTCGTTTGAAGGGGTGGGCTTGGTTACATGAGCATGCAATGCACTGAAATTAATCGTAATGTACTGCCAGGGTACAAAGGCATCCTCTCCCTCTAACTTTGGTGAAGCATGTTTGAGTAATGCACTAAAATATTTTATTTTAATTTAGTATTTATGTTAGGCAACGTATTTTTAAATGTCATACCTTTATTTAAAAATATTAGGCATGATATTTATTGCAATGTACTTACACTTACAGCCGACGCTGTTGTCAAATGTCGTCTGCAAAGTTATATGTGACGTCACGTTTGGACCTTGAATGGGATTCTTGCAATATTGTTTACGAATGAATTTTTGTGCACATATAAGTATGGATGAAAAAGAAAGTGAACAGGTAACCTTCAGCTGTAAGATTGGTGACCAGAGTGCAAAAGTGTTTTGAATGGAAATAAAACAAAATTTGCGGTATTACGGAACGGCACGTTCTTGACACGGGTTGAATTGGAAGAGCGCGGAATGAGGCTATTGCAGTTTGTGGACATTTTGTTTATTTATTTATCTCAGAAACGGTTAAACGTTCGGTAAGGAAATGTCGGCTATAACGATTTCGCTGGTTTTGAGCGCACAGCAGGCCGATCCGCAGCGCCCAGCACCTGCCCAGATCAGTGTCCATACCGGACAAACTTTACAGTAGAGGCGAAGAAGGACTTCCGGCTAAGCAATTTATATATATATAGATTATTATTATTATTTTTTTTATTATTATTATTATTATTATTATTATTATTATTATTATTATTATTATTATTAGTATTAGTATTATTATCATCATCATCATAATCATTTTAGAGTATAATGATGATGATTATTATTATTATTATTATTATTATTATCATCATCATCATCATATCATCATCATCAACATCATCATCATCATAATCATTTTAGAGTATAATGATTATGATTATTTTGATTATTATTATTATTATTATCATCATCATCATCATCATCATTTTAGAGTATAATGATTATGATTATTATGATTATTATTATTATTATTATTATTATCATCATCATCATCATCATCAACATCATCATCATCATAATCATTTTAGAGTATAATGATTATGATTATTATGATTATTATGATTATTATTATTATTATTATTATTATTATTATCGTAATTGCTGTTGTTGTTGTTTGTCATAATTGCCATCATCAACATCATCACTGTCAATATTATTATTGTCATCTTCCTCATTATCTGTGTTGTCTTCTTTTTTGAAATCACTATCATCATCATCAATGTTAGTGTTGTAGTCTTCCATTATTTTACACTTTTTGTTATGTTTTTACATGAAAAATTAAAAGTTTTGATAGATAAAATTGTGTGTTTGTCATTACTGGAACTGCAGAGCTTGCTTTTGTTTGCGTGTGCTGTATAACCAGAGTTGAATTTGCTGTATTTACTGTAAAACCAATGTTTGCATTTGCTGTATTTTGTGTACATTTACTGTAAAAAACAAAATAAAACAGTCTTCACATTTGTTGTAAAACCATGCAGTTCAATGGCTCCATCATACAGTGTGGTCAATTCATGTTTGGTTACAGAGACGACATATCTTGTCACAGTGAGTACGGGCAACCAGGAGCGCGCCGAGACAGAAGCTGACATTTTCTGCACTATCATTGGTCAGTGGGGAGACACAGGGGAGAAAACTTTGTCCCAGTCCCAAACCCATAGTGAACCATTCAGGCGAGGTCAGGTGAGATTTAATGTCTTAACTGCGGAGTTTAAAAAAAAAATTTAAATACACAAACAAAAAAACCAAAAGGTTTTCAAATATAAACACAAAAATTTATAAAATCTTTATATTTTTGAAAATCTTGTTTTATATATATTTTTTAATGTAAATAAAAAAAACTAACATTTTTAAGGTATAAACAAACAAAAAATTTATGAAATCTCCAAAACATGTTGAACAGTTTGTTGTTGTGTGTGTGTGGTATTTTTCTGTTTTATAAATATATAAACAAAATACAAACAAAAAACGTTTTTTAGATAACAAACAAACAAAATTAAGGAAATCTTATAGATAGTTTTGAACAATTTTGTGTTTTTTCCTTTTTTTTTCTTTATATAAATAAACAAGCAAAGAGTTTAAGATTATCACTCCCATGTGCTGGCTGCTAAATCTCCAGATCATAATTGAAATATATTGTCTGATTGCTGTTAAATCAAAAATTCTGTTATTTTTCTCTGACAGACTGACAAGTTTGAAATAAAGACGCTGTTCCTGGGCCGAGTGCAGAAGCTGCTGATTGGTCACAACGAAAGTGGGCGTGGCTGCGGCTGGTTCTGTCAGCAAGTGACTGTTCAGGCAGTGGATGTTCCGCCCTCTGGCCAAAACCCAGAGACTGTCTTTGTCTGCAACAGGTTTGTGTGTGAAAGTGAAAACTTCTTGATTTGGTCAAACGCTTTCTTGAAGTCTAAAAACACAAAGAGAAACAGGGTCATCAGTCTACACTCCAAGGTAAAGTTGCTGTGCTCCATTGTCATCTTCATCTTCCTATACTCTTGTGAAACATGGATGCTCACTGTAGATCTACAATGAAGAATACAAAGCATGGAGATGTGGTACTACAGAACACTTCTGGGCATTTCTTATACCCAGCATATCACCAATGATAAAATCTGACAGAACATCACACAAGCCATTGGACAACACAATGACATGCTAACAGTGGTAAAGAAACGGAAACTCCGAAGGTATGGCCACATCACCAGGGCATCAGGCCTTGCAAAGACCATCTTGCAAGTCACGGTGCAAGGAGGCAGAAGAAGAGGGAGACAGAAAAAGAGGTGAAAGGAAACATTCAAGAATGGACTGGCTTGTCATGAGGGTTGCTGAGGATAGAGAAAGATGGAGTACGCTGGTTAAACGATCATCTGTGGTGCCCCAACGACCTTCGTGTGACGGGTTAGGATAGGATAGGATCAATCAATCAATCAATCTTTAATTTAATGTCTGTTCACACATTTAAATGATAATAGACATTGAAAATGTAACTTTTAAAACACTTTAACTATTTAAAAACATAATTTCAAAACAGTCTATAGGATATAGGATAGGATATAGGATAGGAAAGTGAACCTGCAAATGTGAATGCGGATTTGTTCATTGAAAGCAGCTCTTTCTAGTGAATGCGATAATTTGCTTGTGAATGTGGTGCTGTTCATGTTAATGCGTATTGTGCATGTTAATCCAATGAATGTCTATATGTCTCATGATTGGCAAAGCTAAGATTATGAACACTGTGTGAGTGTTCCTGCAATGAACCAACTCACACCCCCACCCCCTCTCCCCACTCTCCAATCTTTTCCCACGACCCCATTTCAACACGCTTTCCACCCCCTTGAATATACATTTTAGTTGCTTGTTTAAATAATAATAATATCCCAAACTGAGATATTCAACTATCAGTAAAGACCAGAATGATTATCAGATTCCCTCTCCCATGTTTAGCATTCTATATGACACATGACTTTTTTTTATGCAGTTTCAGTTACATTATGCAGATTCAGTTTGAATCATGCAGTTTCAATTTAAATTATGTAGTTTCATTTTGCGTTATGCAGTTTCAGTTGAATTACACACAGTATCAGTTGCAATTGTGGAGTTTCAGTCCAAATTGCAGCAGATGCTTGTGGCGGAAAATAATGCTAACTTGATTTTTCTGCAGGTGGATGGACTCTGGTTGTGAAGATCGCCGCCTTGTGAGAGAACTCATGCCTTCTGGCTATCTTCTGCCAAACAACACGCATGTGGACAAAGCCAAGTCCAGTGAGTAGAAGGAGATTTTCAATAGAATAACGGCACAGAAATGATTTAGTAACTTGTCTGTGTCATTATACTATTGATTTATAATGATTAGCAATATGTGTCCCAGTGGTAGAGCTTTTGCCTGGCACACCAATGACTCAGGTTCAAATCCTGTGGTGAGCAAGATAAAAAGTGGCCATTTGTCACGGTAGCAGTAAGATTGGCATTGTGGTTCAGTGTTAATTTAGGTCCCTAATCCCCTCTACCCTGGTACAGCTGTTTTTCCTTGTCTGCCATATTGCCAATGGCGGGTGTAGACTTTAAACTTCCGTGTTCATTCATTCGTAGTAACATGTATGGGATCCAAATCAAATAAGCCGACCATTCTAAGTAGAGTGATTAAGGCAAAAATGTTATTAGGGCGGAGGTTCAGGTACCAAGGAATGGTGCGGAGCATCAGTGAACAGCCTTTTTCACATTGACATGGGTCCCATTACCTGCAAACACATAAGCGTTGTATTTGGCTTCCACAGTGTTCGAGATGCCATTTAGCATTGATCATCCCATTTCTCATGAAACGATTTCAATGGCTGGTTGTAGATAACATTTGTGGAAATCCTAAGAGAGGTGATTAACCAGTATGACAGTAGCAGACAAAAGTTTCAATCTCTATATAAAAGTTTTATCAATTTTCTTTTTTAATTAGAAGGCGTATGGAACTGCTCGATAAAGATGGCAGCGGAGGATCGACTGGATGCCAGTTTGACGGCATTTACCCTGCCAGAGCAAATGTCAGTGACAGTGTTTGGCACCAGGGGTGTGAAAGGACCACTGCAACTACAAGATACCACCCACAATCTCTTCCTGCTGGGACAGCTTGATACATTTGATGTAAATTGTATTCCTCTTTTTTCAATTTAAACGAAAGCAACAACAGGGTTTTAATAATAATAATGATGATGATGATGATGATGATGATGATGATGATGATGATGACAATAATAATAATCATAATAATAGTAATAATAATAATAATAATGATGATGGTGATGATGATGATGATAATGATGATGATGATGATGATGATGATGATGATGATGATGATAAAATGTCTAATGCACACTTATCCAATATTTTTAAACCCCAAGACACATGAACTCATTCAGATGAGAGTACATACCGAGGTCTAGTCTGATCTGTGGAAGCATGCATTCTACCGCACTGACTTTTTTCATTGCAGAGTTATTTGGATTTTTCAATGATTTTGTTGTTGTCTATTTGCGTGTGGAGGTGCGCGTAAGTGTTTTGTGTAACTGCATTGAAAGTCTAATATTTTCACATTTCACATAATTTTCGTTGCAGGATTTGATCCACGGGGACCTTGGGGATATTGTCAAGCTCAGAGTGTGTTCAGGAAGGGAGGATGATGACAACCCAGTGTGGATGGTAGAACAGGTGTGGTCTTCTTATTTATTTATTTATATATTTATTAGCATAACGTTTTGAGTCCTTTTGATCCCCTTCATCAACAAAATGACTTGACGTGACTGGAAAACTTCACTGCTTGCAACTGATTAAGAGACTGAGAGACTTGATTTTTTCCTGCAGAAATAGGAAGTGATAACTCAGCCTGTCCATTGAAAGTTTTATTTTTGTTTTTGATTCTCCTTCTCTCAGGTGATCCTAGAGGACAAACACAACCATGAGAGACTGCAGTTTGATTTCAATCGTTGGGTGGGACATGTAGGTGGAGGCATTTGTCATGAAGTGCCGCTACTTGTGCCAGGAAAGATCGCTCCTCCAGGTTGGTTTGGAGATTAACTGTACTAAAAATGTATTTATAACAGGCAGTTTTCATGTAGGCATGTTAAGATATCCTGTTGCTTAACCCCAGGCTTTACACATTACGCAAAAGAAGAAGGAGATATGTTTTAACAGCACTTTGAATGTTGTCTCTTAGTGTCATGTAAGTTTATATGGCTATGAGCGAGGGTGGGAATCTGGGGCTGGTGTCTTTATCACAAATTCAGAGGTGGTATCAATTTCTTTTAAACATTTTAAACAAACTATATGTTTGAAAAGTTTAAAGTTTCATTTAAAATAACAAACAAACAAAACAACCCTGACAGACGGAACAAATAATATGATAGAATTTAAGGTTTTGTGGGGACACATTTCTGGTTGGTTATTTTAGCTCTGTTGTCTCGCTGCCAGGAAATCCTGCTACATGTATAATAAACTCAGTGTTTTGTAACCAGGAATCTAATGCATAATAATGTCCAATGACAGTAGAATTTTCACTATTTCAGACAGCGATCTGTTTCTTTTTGCATCTCTGTTGCCCCTTGTCAGTAGCCGTCTAGTTCTTGATAGTGTAACACTGTCTGGCATAGGCTTGACCAACCCTTGTGTTCAATTCAATTCAATTGAACAATCTTTATGACCTCTTACAAGGAATTATGGCAGGCGTTAAACATTGCTCCAATAAATAAAAGACATTGAGACTTGAAAAACATAAGGTAGGCCTATAACATGTTCAAATGCATGCCTTGATAACACTAATGTGCTGCACAGTAGAGAACTGATATTATTTTGACTCTGTGGTCCCAAATATGCTGAGCAATGAATGGGCTCGTGATTGGCTGGAGACGGGGGAA